>OU744339.1:40421976-41621976 GCA_916610165.2 Gymnosoma rotundatum
AGTCATTGCAATTGACAAACTTTTAAAATATTTTAACTAACTGAACGTCAATGCAGGATTATATGAGAGCTTCATAATGTTACTATGTACACATGGTGCATGTGTGTACCAACCATTATTTGCATTTGATTGTAGAAGTGGTACGGCTTGCAAGCATAAATCTTGAAGAGTTAAGCAGGACTAAAAAATGACACATTGAATGTAAAATAACTCTGGTGTTACAATAAAACACACAGTGGAATATTTCAAGAGATAGTTCCAGAATTCAATTTTTTTATATAGAATTTGCTCGTTAATCAGCTATTTTTTATACATCGCACTATGGCAAGGATTTATATAGACCAAAAAGTTCATACTGCTTCGGAGTTTTATTCGATACCAATTATAAACCGTTTTAAATGTGATATCAGTCTTACCATAACTCCTTAACATTTGTAACGTGGATTTTGTCTTCGGCTGAGGTAGATCAGGGTTGTCCAGGGTTTACTTACGGATCCACAAAAACCTTAAGTTATAACTCGATTGGATTTTCCCACTTCTGGGGTTAAATACGTATATCTTTATTTACAGCTTTCATACATACAATTATTTACTTTGGTAAAGTAATAACAGCTACGATGCTCCGTTGATCAGTCGAGAGTGCTTAGCTTATGATGGTTGAGTTACCAGGCGATAATGTTCGGCCTTTATTCGCGACAGGTCGGATGTTACTGGAACCAGTCGGGGGTACTCGGGTTACTGCTCGGCAATTGGTCGGAAGAATTCGGGTTATTGCTCGGCAATCGGTCCAGAGTATTCGGGTTACGGCGGGCAACCAGTCGGGAATCCTCGTCGAATATATTCGCCTTTCTTTGGGAATAACTCAGTAGTAGTAGAAACAGGATTGTCCCCTATATCATCGTTAAAGACTTATAAAATTACTATATTTACAAAATTACTTACAATACTAACTTAACAAACAGTCAGCCAAAGCCGCCGTGGAAAACAGTCAGCCGAAGCCGCTGTGGAAAACATTCAGCCGAAGCCGCTGTGGAAAACAGTCAGCCGAAGCCGCTGTGGAAAACAGTCAGCCGAAGCCGCTGTGGAAAATAGTCAGCCGAAGCCGCTGTGGAAAACAGTCAGCCGAAGCCGCTGTGGAAAACAGTCAGCCGAAGCCGCTGTGACCGAAACAGTCAGCTTAAGCGATAAGCCCAAGCCGCTGTGCAAGGCGGTATAAAATACCCAAAGCACACTAAGAACACTTCACAATCACACGCAATCACACTACCGATATAAATATATATCGGTTATGGCAAATTCTTGTCTCGTTTGAATCGCCCCGATACCTGCTAAACATGGCATACTTATTCAACTAAAATACCTACTAATTGAGAATTATTAGTAATACAATGAATACGCAATTAATCTTAATGCGTCTATTTACATACAACTAAATAAAGTGTGGCCAGATGGCTAGAATAAAACTAGCGATTAAAAGCAGGCATTAAAAGTATATGTGCGTAGTATACGTCACATTTCCCCCCTGTTTTCGAAAAGCTGTGCTCAGGGAGTACAGCACCCTATAGTTTAAAAATGGGCGAGTTTTGGTCCGAAGACCTGCGCTACCAGAATGGTATATTTACCTTTCCAATAGAAAGGCTCGGTCCTTAAATATATATAAATATTTTACGGTATTAACTTATTCTAGTTCATTCAATTTTTTTTTTTTTTTTTTTTTATTAAGGGAATATCAAAAGTAGACTTAAATTCAGAAATAATAAGGACTAAATAAAGTAACGAGGAATTCATTTGAGATACATATATAACAGAACAGGCTCTGGAAATTTATTTCATCTCTACGATCTTTTGGAGATCGAGGCAGCGGAAACGAGCAAACGTTTTGTTCAAGATGGTGACCTTTATCGGGGGGCGAGTTGCTTTTTGTATCACGAACTGCATATGCCGATTGTACCGCTCATGGCTAGTTATAACTACCCCTTTCCAAAGCTCATCCTCTGTGAAGAGCTTTCCCCTGTACTGGAACGTCCGAACTTCTTTTCGTGCCGCTGGCTTCTTGCTCGGGTTTGGCAGTAGAGGGTTGACCTTTGGTTGCGACTGCGGTGCTGATGGTTTAACGGTTGTCTCCACGTTCTGCATCGCTATATTTAGAGTCGGCCGTGGTTGGCTGATGGCAAAACATTTGTCAACTGCAGGCCCCATTTTAGGTGCACCTGCGAGGACTACTTTCCTCGTTGGAGTGTTCTGGCAATGAACCAGTGATGGAGGATTGGCAGTAATTGCCGGCCGCACCTGCACGTCGCTTACAATCCTTGGCCGGGCCTCTGGTGGTGGGTTAAAGGATGTTGGTTTCTTGAAGGCAACAGTACCGTGAGCTATACGTGGATTGGTTCGCTTACGTTCCATCTTTACCGCTTTGTGTTTAAAGTACAACTGCTGTCTTGTTATGAAAGTCGCTTCTTTTTATACAATTTCTATGTAACCTTATGAGAATTTGTCTCTTCTTATGTACGGCTTTATGTCTTGAATATTTGCCCTTGTTATTTTGTTGTCCTGATTGGTTAACTCATATATGTTTGCTGCTATCTTCTTCGTGATCGTGAAAGGACCCGAGTATTTTTCGGCCAATTTCTGATTAAATTTTCCTGCTGCCTCCTGATAAATGTCGTTCTCGCTTCCATATCTGGTCTCCTATCTTGGGCTCCCAATGTCGTCTTCGTAGGTTATAGTAACGTGCTTGTTGCTCACTACCCTTCTTCCGGCGCTTAATAACTTCTCCCCATAACTCTGACATGTTTCTTTCGAATGCATCTTCTAAAGGCCCTTCGAATTTGGCTTTCATTTTTCTGGGACCGATAGGATTTTTCCCGTATATGATTTCGGCCGGCGAAAATGTTGATACTTTATTGACGGATGTATTTATAGCAAAGGCTATTTCTGGTGTAAATTGGTCCCAATAACGATGGTCAGAGCCGGTTTGTTGCGCTATCATAGTTTTGATCGTGCGGTTCATTCTTCTCGTTGGGTTCTGATGAGGAGCATACGAAGCTGTGGCACAATGTTTGATACCATATTCTGTTAGGAAACCTTGGACCATACGGCTAGTAAATTGAACACCGTTATCAGAGACGAACATTTTTGGGCAACCAAATCTGAATATTATTCTTTCCTTCAGGGCTTTTATGATATCTTTGGCTAACGCTTGTCGAGTTGGTACAAGCTCTACCCATTTACTAAAAACGTCTATGATTACAAGAAGTGCCGTGTTACCCCGGGTTGAACGAGGCAGGGGGCCTACGAAATCGGCAGCTACAATCTCCCAAGGCACATGGCATTGCAGTGATTTCATATTTCCGGCCGGCAATCGCTGCTCTGGTTTGTATCGTGCGCATGTGTCACACGAACGGACGTATGCTACGACGTCTCTGTAGAGTCCTGGCCAGTAGTAATTTTCTTGTATTCTTCTTAGTGTTTTGAAAATACCGAGGTGACCGGCCTCTGTCATATCATATCATAGGATCCGGGGCCGATCTTTGGAGGGTATACAAAGCTTCCATTCTGGTCTTGGATCTATTGGCGAGTTTCGGGGAATATGCTTGTATAGTTGATGTTGCATAATTGTAAAATTGGGATAATTTTTCCTTCGGATAAAACGAATTCGGACATTCGTTTATGCCAGTCCGGTATGGTAATGGCCATCACGTCGCCATTTCTATTAGAAGGCAAAGGGCTTCTTGAGAGGGCATCGGCTACCACATTTAAGCTGCCTTTCCGATATGCAATGTCAAAATCGTATTGCTGGATTTCTAGTGCCCAACGGGCCAGACGACCTGAGGGGTTTTGAATAGTGTGCAGCCATTTAAGAGATTGATGGTCGGTTATCACTGTAAAATGATATCCCTCTAAGTATGGTCTAATTTTCCGTATTCCATATATAATCGCAAGGCACTCTTGTTCGGTTGTAGAATACTTTTTCTCAAGGTCAGTTAATGTCCAGCTGGCGTAAGCAATCACCGTCTCGATCCATGAGTGTCGCTGAAAAAGAACTACTCCCAACCCTTCCTGACTTGCGTCAGTTTGCAGAAAGAATGGATGCTCAAATTGTGGGCAGCCAAGTACGGGTGTCTGAGTTAGGGTTTCTTTTAGTTTAGAGAGAGCTTCCTCCTGTTCCGAGCCCCAACTCCACTTAACGTGTTTCCTTAGCAAATTGTTTAATGGGGCGACCAGGTTAAAGAAGTTTGGTACAAAGCGGCGATACCACGATGCTACTCCAAGTACGCGGCGAAGTTCTTTTAGGTTAGTTGGAGACGGTATTTTTAACATTGCCTGAATTTTATCCGGGTCAGTGCTGATGCCCTCTGAAGTGACTAAATGACCGAGGTAGCGTATACTGGTACGGACAAATTCACACTTTTCAAAGTTAAGTTGCATCCCAGCCTGTTGAAGACGTTGGAAAACTGTTTTCAGTATTCCTAAATGTTCCTGAAACGTCCGGCCGAGAACTATTATGTCATACAAGTAGATGTACACTAAGGGATATAGGTCTAGGCCAATAATGCGGTCTAACGTTCGTTGGAAGGTGGCCGGAGCGGAGTGGAGGCGAAAAGGCATAACCCTCCATTGATATAATCCTCTACCGGGAACCGTAAATGCAGCGTAGCGCTTAGAAGATGGTTCCAGCGGTATCTGCCAATACCCATTTTTTAGGTCTAGTGTAGATACGAATTTTGCTTCCCTTAGCTGGTCAAGGATGGTATTTATCTGTGGCAGTGGATAAGCGTCAGGTTCACTGGCTGCATTAAGCTGACGGTAGTCTATGCACATCCTCCAACCCCCCGTTTTTTTACGAACGAGTACTATTGGTGAACTATATGTGCTGCAAGATGGTTCAATACGATTTTCGGCCAGTAACCCGTCGATCTCTTCATTTATTACCTTCATC
Source organism: Gymnosoma rotundatum (assembly GCA_916610165.2). Lineage (NCBI taxonomy): Eukaryota > Metazoa > Arthropoda > Insecta > Diptera > Tachinidae > Gymnosoma > Gymnosoma rotundatum. The sequence continues at coordinate 40,426,916 of OU744339.1, forward strand.
ATGGCTGGGTTCCTGGGCATATATCTCCGTTTAATTGGATTCTGGTGGCGGTGATGAATCTTGTGTTTTGCTATAGTGCACAAACCCTTTACTGACCGGAACTTCATCTCGTGTATTTGTAGGAGGTGAGGTAACTCAGTGTTTTCTTCCACATTTAAAAATTCCCGACTGGTTATCGCATGCAAGGGAGCGTGACTGATTATGTCGGTAGATGGTAGACTGTATATTACTTCTCCTCCTAATTTCAATTCGATACCAATGGCATTCAAAAAGTCCATTCCAAGAATCATAGATTCCGCCAAGGTGTCTATTACCGTCACGTGGAACCGTATTACTGTTTCTTTGTATTTAATCGATACTTTGAACCCTTCCAGACAATTGTAAGGGACTTATCTGCCATTTTGACGATGGCTTGAGTACTTAGGGGGCTTATTTTCAAATCTTTCAAGTACTGACCAAATGCTCTGTTTATGTAGGTGCGAGACGATCCAGTATCAACTAGCGCTAGGATCCGACGGCCATGTATTGTGACAGGGACATAATAACGACCATCATTTGTTGTTACATCACTTGTAATAATTGGTCGTAGTTGTTTACGACATGTACATTGTCGAGACAGGACTCCATCCCTACCACAATATGAGCAAAATAAGCGGTATGGAAAAATGCAAGATGTTCTTTTATGGCCTAAGCCTTTACATCTCCAACATCTTGCTGATCGGCTGTAAGCCATATCGGTCATCATATGTGACGTTTGAGGCCGATCTTCCCGTTTTAATGCTTCATACTCGTCGGTCATGCTGATTAACTCGTCAAGATTAGTGAAGTCTTTACGTCGTACATAATATTTGTATTCTGTACGTAACCCATCATAAATTCGGTCCAGATGATCCATTTTGCTTAAGACTGGGTGTTTTCGAGCACTGGTGAGCATATTTAAAATATAGTCCTTGGCACGTTCTCTATTATGTTGCCTACGGTTATAAAAGTTTACCTCCAACTGTGAAAGGTACCGAGGTGGAAGGAAAAAGTTTCTGCTTTCTTCTCTAAACTTTTGCCAGATGGTTATTGTCTCTCTCTTGACTCGGAACCATTTCAGTGCATTCCTTTCCAGTAAACTTAATAGTGCAGGAATAAGACGGTCGAGAGATATGTGACGACATACGGCTAGCTCCTCCAGACGCTCCAGAAATTCATTTAAATAAGTTTCTCCCGAAAATTTTAGGTCCCAACGATGTACAATGTTCATAACATCAATATCCGAAATGTGGCTTCGAGGATGCTCTGCTGGCACCAGCACCGATGGTCCTTTTTCGGGCACAATGCTTTGTTCCGTAGTTTTAGTTTCCTTCTCCAGTTCTAGCAACATATTTTCGGTTGACGCGCCCAATCGATTGGAGCGCAGTTTCTCGGCTAGCTGCTTACGAAGATGTTCGACAGTAAAACAAACCGTCGGGATACCAGTATTTCTACACTGCTCGATAAGCTGTTCTTTGCGAAGCAAATATATCCACCCGATTGAGTCCTGGTTCAACGTAAGACTTGTAGTCGGGTTTTCGTGTTTGCTGTTTTCGTAGTTTTGGGCCGATGCTTCCTCGTTGGCGGCAGTTTCCTTTTTCCCGCTTTGCGACTTAGCATCGGGCCCTGCTCGGGCGCCATTTGTAACGTGGATTTTGTCTTCCGCTGAGGTAGATCAGGGTTGTCCAGGGTTTACTTACGGATCCACAAAAACCTTAAGTTATAACTCGATTGGATTTTCCCACTTCTGGGGTTAAATACGTATATCTTTATTTACAGCTTTAATACATACAATTATGTACTTTGGTAAAGTTATAACAGCTACGATGCTCCGTTGATCAGTCGAGAGTGCTTAGCTTATGATGGTTGAGTTGCCAGGCGATAATGTTCGGCCTTTACTCGCGACAGGTCGGATGTTACTGGAACCAGTCGGGGGTACTCGGGTTACTGCTCGGCAATTGGTCGGAAGAATTCGGCTTATTGCTCGGCAATCGGTCCAGAGTATTCGGGTTACGGCGGGCAACCAGTCGGGAATCCTCGTCGAATATATTCGCCTTTCTTTGGGAATAACTTAGTATTAGTAGCAACAGGATTGTCCCCTATATCATCGTTAAAGACTTATAAAATTACTATATTTACAAAATTACATACAATACTAACTTAACAAACAGTCAGCCGAAGCCGCTGTGGAAAACAGTCAGCCGAAGCCGCTGTGGAAAACATTCAGCCGAAGCCGCTGTGGACCGAAACAGTCAGCTTAAGCGATAAGCCCAAGCCGCTGTGCAAGGCGGTATAAAATACCCAAAGCACACTAAGAACACTTCACAATCACACGCAATCACACTACCGATATAAATATATATCGGTTATGGCAAATTCTTGTCTCGTTTGAATCGCCCCGATACCTGCTAAACATGGCATACTTATTCAACTAAAATACCTACTAATTGAGAATTATTAGTAATACAGTGAATACGCAATTAATCTTAATGCGTCTATTTACATACAACTAAATAAAGTGTGGCCAGATGGCTAGAATAAAACTAGCGATTAAAAGCAGGCATTAAAAGTATATGTGCGTAGTATACGTCACATTTCCCCCCTGTTTTCGAAAAGCTGTGCTCAGGGAGTACAGCACCCTATAGTTTAAAAATGGGCGAGTTTTGGTCCGAAGACCTGCGCTACCAGAATATTTACCCTTCCAATAGAAAGGCTCGGTCCTTAAATATATATAAATATTTTACGGTATTAACTTATTCTAGTTCATTCAATTTTTTTTTTTTTTTTTTTTATTAAGGGAATATCAAAAGTAGACTTAAATTCAGAAATAATAAGGACTAAATAAAGTAACGAGGAATTCATTTGAGATACATATATAACAGAACAGGCTCTGGAAATTTATTTCATCTCTACGATCTTTTGGAGATCGAGGCAGCGGAGACGAGCAAAAGTTTTGTTCAAGATGGTGACCTTTATCGGGGGGCGAGTTGCTTTTTGTATCACGAACTGCATATGCCGATTGTACCGCTCATGGCTAGTTATAACTACCCCTTTCCAAAGCTCATCCTCTGTGAAGAGCTTTCCCCTGTACTGGAACGTCCGAACTTCTTTTCGTGCCGCTGGCTTCTTGCTCGGGTTTGGCAGTAGAGGGTTGACCTTTGGTTGCGACTGCGGTGCTGATGGTTTAACGGTTGTCTCCACGTTCTGCATCGCTATATTTAGAGTCGGCCGTGGTTGGCTGATGGCAAAACATTTGTCAACTGCAGGCCCCATTTTAGGTGCACCTGCGAGGACTACTTTCCTCGTTGGAGTGTTCTGGCAACGAACCAGTGATGGAGGATTGGCAGTAATTGCCGGCCGCACCTGCACGTCGCTTACAATCCTTGGCCGGGCCTCTGGTGGTGGGTTAAAGGATGTTGGTTTCTTGAAGGCAACAGTACCGTGAGCTATACGTGGATTAGTTCGCTTACGTTCCATCTTTACCGCTTTGTGTTTAAAGTACAACTGCTGTCTTGTTATGAAAGTCGCTTCTTTTTATACAATTTCTATGTAACCTTATGAGAATTTGTCTCTTCTTATGTACGGCTTTATGTCTTGAATATTTGCCCTTGTTATTTTGTTGTCCTGATTGGTTAACTCATATATGTTTGCTGCTATCTTCTTCGTGATCGTGAAAGGACCCGAGTATTTTTCGGCCAATTTCTGATTAAATTTTCCTGCTGCCTCCTGATAAATGTCGTTCTCGCTTCCATATCTGGTCTCCTATCTTGGGCTCCCAATGTCGTCTTCGTAGGTTATAGTAACGTGCTTGTTGCTCACTACCCTTCTTCCGGCGCTTAATAACTTCTCCCCATAACTCTGACATGTTTCTTTCGAATGCATCTTCTAAAGGCCCTTCGAATTTGGCTTTCATTTTTCTGGGACCGATAGGATTTTTCCCGTATATGATTTCGGCCGGCGAAAATGTTGATACTTTATTGACGGATGTATTTATAGCAAAGGCTATTTCTGGTGTAAATTGGTCCCAATAACGATGGTCAGAGCCGGTTTGTTGCGCTATCATAGTTTTGATCGTGCGGTTCATTCTTTTCGTTGGGTTCTGATGAGGAGCATACGGAGCTGTTGCACAATGTTTGATACCATATTCTGTTAGGAAACCTTGGACCATACGGCTAGTAAATTGAACACCGTTATCAGAGACGAACATTTTTGGGCAACCAAATCTGAATATTATTCTTTCCTTCAGGGCTTTTATGATATCTTTGGCTAACGCTTGTCGAGTTGGTACAAGCTCTACCCATTTACTAAAAACGTCTATGATTACAAGAAGTGCCGTGTTACCCCGGGTTGAACGAGGCAGGGGGCCTACGAAATCGGCAGCTACAATCTCCCAAGGCACATGGCATTGCAGTGATTTCATATTTCCGGCCGGCAATCGCTGCTCTGGTTTGTATCGTGCGCATGTGTCACACGAACGGACGTATGCTACGACGTCTCTGTAGAGTCCTGGCCAGTAGTAATTTTCTTGTATTCTTCTTAGTGTTTTGAAAATACCGAGGTGACCGGCCTCTGTCATATCATATCATAGGATCCGGGGCCGATCTTTGAAGGGTATACAAAGCTTCCATTCTGGTCTTGGATCTATTGGCGAGTTTCGGGGAATATGCTTGTATAGTTGATGTTGCATAATTGTAAAATTGGGATAATTTTTCCTTCGGATAAAACGAATTCGGACATTCGTTTATGCCAGTCCGGTATGGTAATGGCCATCACGTCGCCATTTCTATTAGAAGGCAAAGGGCTTCCTGAGAGGGCATCGGCTACCACATTTAAGCTGCCTTTCCGATATGCAATGTCAAAATCGTATTGCTGGATTTCTAGTGCCCAACGGGCCAGACGACCTGAGGGGTTTTGAATAGTGTGCAGCCATTTAAGAGATTGATGGTCGGTTATCACTGTAAAATGATATCCCTCTAAGTATGGTCTAATTTTCCGTATTCCATATATAATCGCAAGGCACTCTTGTTCGGTTGTAGAATACTTTTTCTCAAGGTCAGTTAATGTCCAGCTGGCGTAAGCAATCACCGTCTCGATCCATGAGTGTCGCTGGAAAAGAACTACTCCCAACCCTTCCTGACTTGCGTCAGTTTGCAGAAAGAATGGATGCTCAAATTGTGGGCAGCCAAGTACGGGTGTCTGAGTTAGGGTTTCTTTTAGTTTAGAGAAAGCTTCCTCCTGTTCCGAGCCCCAACTCCACTTAACGTGTTTCCTTAGCAAATTGTTTAATGGGGCGACCAGGTTAAAGAAGTTTGGTACAAAGCGGCGATATCACGATGCTACTCCAAGTACGCGGCGAAGTTCTTTTAGGTTAGTTGGAGACGGTATTTTTAACATTGCCTGAATTTTATCCGGGTCAGTGCTGATGCCCTCTGAAGTGACTAAATGACCGAGGTAGCGTATACTGGTACGGACAAATTCACACTTTTCAAAGTTAAGTTGCATCCCAGCCTGTTGAAGACGTTGGAGAACTGTTTCCAGTATTTTTAAATGTTCCTGAAACGTCCGGCCGAGAACTATTATGTACTCCCGCATTGTGACACGCACTAGGAAGAAATCAAATCCTTTGATGTAATAATATTTCTAAAATTTAAAGAGAATTTAAAAAATATTTTCTTGCGCTGATATTCTCATAAGTATGTCTAAAAAAAACTAGTGTAATTCTTGTTGTACTTACTTCTCTCTAAAATAGTCAATACCAGTAAGAGCGATATCTAATAGACTTAACTTAACGGAGCTATAGATATTTTTTCTCCAATCTTTTCGAGATCTTACATATCTTCGTGATATAATTAGTGGATCTGAAGAAGCTGGCATCATATAAAAAATTTATCATTCTGTATTTGTTTTTACATTCCTGAGCAAATTTCAAAAGTAATATGAAAAAATATACTTATAAAGAGTATGATATTATTGTCAGAGATATATTTTTACTTATTTGGGGTCTACATTAGTGATAACATCTGATATGAGAACGTCAAATTCCATCACTGAGAGAATTTTGTTACGTGTAGACTTAAAATTGGTGTGATTACAATCTTATAAAAATTCTTATGAAAGCGTTGTTATGAGATATCTTAGGATATGAACTGTCATATATTAAAAAAAAATATGTATTTGTAAACAAAATACCGCTATACAAATATCTGCCTCAAGAGTACAATTTTATACCAAACGATTTTGTTAAAAGAAAATAATTAGTTTTTCAAAAAAATGATATAAAACATGTATATTAGAGGTACAACCAAAATAAAGCCCTATCGTCACGCTGTAGCCGATGTTGTGCTAAAACCGCAAAATGTTTTCTGAGGTCATTTCGGAATAAAAAATTCTGCGTTAAAGCCGACTTCTGAAAGCGCTTTAAGATTTTTTTATTTTTAAAAATTTTTTATTTTATAATTATTTTACTATTTACATTTTTAAACTATCTTTGTTAAGTAAAATTAACTTCAGATTAAGTGTTAACAACCTACTGATTCCAAACTTTGCATTTTGCATTTGGCGTTGAACCTTTTTTAAAGATATCGAAAATCTAAAGGTGCAGTTCTTATGGTTAATGCACTACATTTTGATATTTTAAAAAATTGTAAAAAAGTTGTTACCCTAATGCATATATAAAAATATTCAAAACTAATTGCAAGCAGTTGTTTTCTAAGCGGCTATCAGTGATTTATGAATTTTTTTAAGATTAAGAGAAATACCCTTGTACGATATTAAAATTAAAATGGAGAAAGTCTCTGCCGACGTTTTCTCTCATCTTATATTAGAGATAATGGCTGTTGTAGACTTCGTGTTAAAATGCAAAGGCGCGTGAAAAGTAACTGTGCTAGTTTTAAAAAGCTGGAAGCGGATAAGGCTAACTCTGATCGCGATTAGCATCAATAGATTCAGCGTACTCAAATTAGCTTTCTTTGACACCTTTTAAAACTAAACAAGAATATCTCGGCTTTTAATTAACTTCATAAAGCATTAATCGACCAAAAACTCCATTTTTTTTTTGGTGTTGTTTGACACGTTTTGAAAATGAACGGTTTAATCACGTTTTTACTAATTCCCGGAAATAAAAAAGGTAGAAACTACCTAATAGTAATAGTTATGACTAGCTGATTGACATGGCAAAATATTATATATTATTTAACGAGCAGGAATAAGATAAAAAAATGGAATAATTCTTTCCTTTTCCCCTATAAGATTGTTACAGCTTTCTTCATATTTCAAGAAAACCTTTTTAGAAAACTGATGATTTTAAGCAAATTCACCAGCTACAAGTTTTATCCATTTCAAAACATTGTTTTTAAATTGGTTTCAGTAAGAAGCTCTTTATACATGTATGTAATCATTGTAATAAGGCAAGCAAGAAGAAGCAGCCGAGATTAAAAATATATACTTCAGATACAAGTGATTTAATATACATTTATGAGTTTTTTAAAGACATTTAGCATAACTGATGCGGAATGAAATATGGAATAGATGATTTTTCAGCAGTGATCCTTTACTGAGCTGTGGTACACCACAGGTGGAAAAAGGGTATATCTAAGTCTAACATTATGTGTGCAATTTTTTGTAACTTTTACAATATACATTTCCGGCCCTCGATTGAGCGATATCTGTCTGTCCGTCTGTGTTTGGGTTGAAATCAACTTTGCCATGGCACTAGATAAGCTAAATAAAATTAAAAATAAGCTAATCGGTCAGACATAGTTTCGAAAATGTTGCTATTGGAAATCAGCATTGTCGCCAGAACAGCTGCAAAACACCACGCCTGCCTCTAATTTTTCCATATCTTCTGGAACAAATATAGTTTAGAGAAGTAACTCCAAAGAAATAAATAGATGGGGCGATAGAGAATCAAGTGAGCCTCTGAACTTTTCATAGATTAGATACGATTGTACTTTTGAAGAGATCCTTAAGGAAATACTAAATTTTTTTATTGCTTAATCCATCAAGAGCCGACGCAATTTTTTAAATTTCTGTCACCCCAATATTTAGTTTTTTGATTGGAGTGACTTCACTAAAGTAGATTTACATAAATACCCTATAATATATAAAAATATCCATATTTTTTAAATATGGAGGTTGACAGCGTTTACTGCGAAATTAATGAATTCGTCATAGCGAACACTTGTATTATTTCGCCACGTTTTGTGGTGTAATTATAGAGTTTTCGCCAAATTTTATTTTCGCTAGGTTTTCATTTCAATGTTGCCTAACACACAGTGTTCTCAGATTAGGGGATTTATTACCAAATAGTGGATTTTATTTTTGAAATGGGTATCAAAATTTCAATTCGGGGATTAAGGAATTCTTCGAGGATATATTTTTCTTTTTAGGGATTTACAGAGGTTTTTTAGGGATTTTTTAAAATTCTGTTTTGTTTATTATAACTCTACTACGAGTATTGTTAAACAAATTTGTGACACTATGGTTTCATTTTCAGAAATGCTTCAAAGTTTTAACTCTTAAAAAATGTACCAAAAAATTGTTTTAGGCAATGAGATAGAGCATTTTGATTCAGAGCTTTTCGATTTTGTTAATCTACTTTATTAGTATATCACACCTGATCAACAAGATATTAAATAAAAATTTAAAAATTTTCAGTGGAGGTGACACATTAAGAGAATTTGGAAATCCAAATGCATCACAGTAAGCAAATTCCATTACTAAATATCTTTCAATTGTTTTTCCTTTAAATCTGTGCAAGTATTGCAAAAAAACAAAATTAAATTTTTTGAGTTAAAACCATTTTTCTGAAATTTATCGATCATAAATAAAACAAATTTTATCGACAAAACAGTATCAATTCAAAATAAATAAAAACAAATAAATAAATTGAACAAAACAATTTGAGTACTTTTATTTTGAAAAAAGGCTCAATTCAAAATAACATATTATGTATGACAATATACGATGCATTTCTATTTTAAATTTTTTATTAACTCAAAATAATCATTTTTGTTGATGTAAAGGTAGTCACTACTTAAAGAGTTATCGGATTGCGTTGAAATTTTGCAGTAGCGTAGTGGATTTCTTGCAATAAATAGTATTATTTTTAGTGCGGATTTTTGGGGATCGTTATAATTGTTTTTTTTTTTTTTAGTTTTGCGGATAAGATTTATCTAACTGGGGATGCGAATCGAAAAAATTCTGGGAACCCTGCTAACAAAAAAATATAAATATCACTCATTGATAGTGGAATAGAAAAGTTTAAATAAAAAACTTTAATTAAAAAAAATCTTTAAGGAAAAGAAAATTCTAATTATAATTATTAATTATAATCTACTCAGATTTGTATTTATTTAAGGGTCCAATTAGGAAAACGTTGGTGAAGAAAAAAAAATAGGTTAAAGCAAACAATAATATCTTCATCGAACAAGCGTATTTAATACCATACAAATGCTTTGATAACTAGCAAAGTAAGAAATTAATTCATAATGTGATTTAGAGACAAATTAAAAAAAAATAAAGCAGAACAATGATTTTGCAGTGATTTTGATAAAAATAAAAGGAAACCCTCTGCAAAGTATAAAGCTTACACATAAAGTGTAAGGTAATTCTTTTAGCACTGCACAGTGGGGCTGAGTCAATATATAATGAAAACAATACTGCAACTAAACAGAGTATCAAAGTTTAAGTTTGAAAGCTGGGTACCATCAGAAGTAGCGCTATATAGTACCAAAGTCTTTGTTGAAAATCAGCTTAAAATATATAAGGTACAAAAGCATGACAATTTAATTTGTTCGCTGTTTGTTTTTTTCAGTTTGGTACAAAATGTGTTTACACACATTTTTAGCAAAATAAACATGAGGAGGCGAGGTTTTGGAAGATCCCATATTAATGGAAGTAGCATCAAAGGAAAGCTTATGACTTCTAGATTGATAATGTTGTAATGATTTTTTTCGCGTTACATTTTCGAAAAACATCTTAAAAACTGAAAAATTCATGTTAAGGTAATGTTTTAAGAATATTGAGTTAAAATTGCTACAAAATTATAATGCTTCGAGCTATTCGTATTATTATAAAATTAAAAAAAAATTTAATCAAATGATGAAATAAAATTTAATTTTTTATACCCTTCACCGCAAAAAGTGGAAAAAGGGTATAAATAAGTTTGTATTTTCGTGTGTAATTTCTACAATATCCATTTCTGACCCCATAAAGTATATAAATGCTGACTTCATATGCATAGCGAAACCGTTTGAGCGATGTTTGTCTGTCAGTCCGTGTTAGTGTTGTTAGTTTGCCAAAGCAAACCCAGACATAGTGTCGAATGAGGTGATAATGGAAATCAGCATGATCGAGATAGAGAAAATAAGAAAAATAAACATCAATTGAAAAAATTTTCGCTCGTCCTTATTTCCGAGTTACGGAAAACTTTTTAAAATATCAATATAGATATCATTTTAAAGCTTTTGAAGAGATCTTTAAGGAAATACTAAAATTTTGTAAAAATGCTTAACCCATTAAGCCAATGTCATTTTGATGTAAAATTATATATATATTGTACGAGGGCTGCTCCATATATTTCTGGCCTAATAGTGAAAATGCGAATAATTATAATCAAAACTGGTTTTATTGTTTTTCAAAGTATTCTCCAGCATGATTTATACACTTTTGCATGCGCTCAAAACAGTTGTCGAAGCTTTTTTTCCACTCCGATAAAGACACCTCTAAAACATGGTTTTTGAACACTTCAACAGCTTCTTCTGGCGACGAAAATCGTTGACCACGCATTTTTTCTTGATGTGCGGAAACAAGAAGAAGTCATTAGGTGCCAAGTCAGGGCTGTACGGCGGATGACCCATTAATTCGACGTTTTGGCCGGTCGAAAACGCTCTGGTTTGAGCCGATATATGAGAGCTCGCATTGTCATGGTGAACAATGATTCGTCTTCTCTTGTTGGTTTTTCGAATTTCTCTCATGACTTCAGGCAAACAAATTGTAGTGTACCACTCAGAAGTGATCGTCCTACGTTGCTCAAGCGGAACAGTCGCCACACGACCAGTTTTGCCGAAGAAACAGGCGACCATTTGCTTTGAAGTGCTTCTTCCACGAACAACTTTCGTTGGATTTTGCTCGTCTTTAAAGACCCACACGGTCGATTGTTGTTTCGTTTCGGGCTCATACGCATAGATCCATGATTCGTCACCTGTGACGATCTTATAAACGTCTTTTAAATCACCGCAATCGTATTTTTGCAACATTTCTTTGCACCAATCGACACGAGCCTTTTTTTGAGCGACTTTCAAATTGTGCGGGATCCAACGAGAACAAACCTTTTTTTACGGCCAGGTGTTCATGCAGTGTCGAATGTATGCTAGTGGAAGAAATGTCCAAGGATGTCTCTATCTCTCGGTATGTCGCATGTCGATCTTGCATTATGAGTTCACGCACGGCATCAATGTTCTCTGGCACAACAGCCGTTTTTGGACGACCTTCACGGAATTCGTCTTTGAGCGAGCTTCGGCCACGATTAAATTCATTATACCAATTTTTCACAGTGCTATAGGATGGTGCTTCATCGCCGTGCAAAGATTTAAGTTCATCAATGCACTCTTGTCGTGATAATTCACGTCGAAAGTTGTGAAAAATGATGGCACGAAAATGTTCACGAGTTAATTCCATTTTTTCTATATTAATTTTTTCAAGTCACTGTAAACAACACAAATAATGGTCGTACGTCAAAACGTTTTGAGTACGATTATGCTTAAAAATGACAAACTTTCCAATGGAAATGTCAGATTGCACTTGGCGGCACTCAGTGTTGCCAGGCCAGAAATATATATAGCAGCCCTCGTACCAATTTTTTTTTGCTTTTTAGTTTTCTATGACCGCAATATTCGTTATTTGGATTGGAGTTACTTTACTAAACAAGATTTTCATAGATTGTGAAGAGTAAATAAGATTTGGCATTGCCGTTTATAGCACTCTTACCTGATTTGTTTTAACATATTAATTCCCAGAACGAGGAAAACATGTCCCAAAAAATAGTTTTATTAATCACGGGGCTGTCAAATCATTTTTGGAGTATGTAGACAATAATTGGGAACTTAAAAGCCCGTTTACCTTTTTTTTATTGATGCTTTGTTCTCCGAGGAATTTTACAATTTTTGTATCAAAATTGGCTATGCTGGTAAAGGACTGGAGAGGAAATCGTTACAATTTATTACAAAATTTTTCTTTTATTCGCATATTCTATAGGTTGTCTGTAAAATGGTTTAAAAAAATTTGCCAGTTCTGAAGTAAATTTAAATTACATAAGTAAAAAATATACAACCTTTTTGGAAAAAATGTTTAAAAAACGGTATATTTTACATTTCCTCAATTCAGAGGCTTGTAACTTTTAATGAAACTTGCTATCAGAATAAAATTTTAAACTTGTCTCTTCTAAATTTTATTAAGAATATAGCATATGTATTAAGGTAATAATCCGATAATTGAAAAGCGTACTACGTCAAAAATACTACGTTACGGTGGGCAAAAATTAAGAAAGAAAAAAATTTTAAGTCAATTTTCTCCCAAATCAAATTTAAAAAAATCTTAACATTTGAGTTAAAAATAAACTTTTTATGGCCGAGAAATTTGGTGCCCTACCTAGAAGCCTCCCTTCACCCTGATGGGCCGGTCGTCCGTAGATTTACTGAGAAACACCTCTACTTTGCCGCTGTAAAATTTCATGAGATACCGAATTTTATAAAAAAAAAAATCGTTTTCAAACCACTGTACGACGCAGACGAAAAATGATTTTAAAAGCTTTTTACTATTTTTTGTAAATAAATATAAAAATTAAAACTATTAAGTTAAAACATTAAACCATCAGAGTAGAACTAAATGTCTTTTTCATTATCAAGGAAGATAACTTCAGTACTTTTGCATTGTACTTTTAGCGTCTTCACTTTATCAGTGGTAAAGTATTCTTAACGTAATCCATACTGTTGGTCATTAATAATGCTGTTTATATTTGAATAATCTACTATTCCTTTGTAAATGATTTTTTCAAGCACTTTGTCCAATAAGCTTAGGTTGGCCTATAACTAGTTGGCACTTTAGGATCTTTCTCAGTTATATGATGAAGTAAGGGGGGATGTATAAATATTTTAGCAATAAATAAAAGATAAATGGGGGTGAATTTTTTAATAATCGTAAGTATTTATTGTTTTCTACCAACCTTTCAACTCAATTGTGTTATAGCAAGTTGGGGGGGATTAACATGAGTATTACTCACATTTGAATTTTGAGATATAGCTGCAGTAGCTCTTGCTTGGGGGTTTGAATGTGCTGCATTCGATGAGATTCCCGTTCGATGAAGAAGCGAATGATGTTTCTGCTTACAAAACTGGCAAACGAATTGGCTTTTACATTTCTTAAACTCATGAGAGGTTCCAAGGCAATTTGTGCATCGTTTTTGTTTCTTGACGATCGAGAACCGTTCCTCTACATTCAACAAACAAAGGACAAAGTCGTAAGGGATGTACGTCAGGACAAAGTGTGCACTTTCCAGTTTTTTGATTCGAAACATTGGTGATAAAGGATTTTAACTTCTTTTGATCAAATGATTTTTGTTTGTTTGAATTAGAAACTTTGTTATTATGGTGTGATATGTTGGGGTTTACATATGTGGCTCGTATATCAGATACAGATTCTAATGTTTGAAAGCGTGAAGTCAGAAATGCATCCATCTGATTCCACGATGGCAATTCTGTGCAGTTAGGCAACGACTGTTCCCACAGATTAAGGGTAGCTTCTGGTAGACACGTACATTATTACATTATTTAATACATTATTAATGTAATTTTAATACATTATTTAACAGAGAAGTTATATTTTTATTTTAGTAATTTTATAATGTTTTTAATTGTACTTATATTGGATTCTTTACTCAGGATTTATTGCTTTGATAATATAGATTTATTGGCCTAATGAGGCTTTGTATTATCTTTATTGAATAAATAAATAAATAAATAAATACGTGTGCCTTTGTAACGCTTTGAGGAAAATATCCAATACTAATGCAAATATTAATTTTTTTACATAATGTTTCAAAAAAAATAATAATAATCAGGCATGTTTTAAAAACAATGCCAATTTTTTATCTAAACGTGGGATTTATTTTTTTTTTATGAAAATACATACGACTTTGCATTTCTTTTATTTTTTTTTTTTTTAAATACAAATATGCATACATACTCGTATTAGAAAAAATTTTAAAATTTTATATATTTATTATACATTTTTTACTTAAAAACAATACGATTTTCAATTAAAAATAATTCCAAAATGATCGCTTTTTTGTGTATTTTAGCCTAAAAAGGTCAGCATTATTTATTAGTAGAACAATTCTTTAAAGAAATATACAAAAAAACCTTTTAAGTGTGCCAATGTTCGGTTCAATAACTTAAATTTACAAATATTAAATATCGCTCACTTAACTCTTCAGAAAACTTTTCACAAATTTGAATAATCGTCAGAAAGTAATTTTGAAAATCAAAGTTTAAATAAACCAAACATGATTTTATGTTCCTTTTTTCAGCTCTTAAAACAGTAGAAAGATAATGAAAAATAAACTTAAAAAACGAAATTCGTTTACACCGCATTCATCCTCTTCTATTTTTATTATTTTTTTGTTAATTGTGTACCACCATGGCCGCTATAGCAAAAATTACTACAAACATAAAGGATGTGCCAGATGTCTAAGGGTGTTCTTTAAAATGCGTAATTTGGCCATATTTCTAACCGTAATACGCAGGCACTTAGGTTTTATACTATGATTTCAGATAAGACAAGTATAAAAATTTAAGGGTGCTCCTTAGAAGAAGTAGTTGACGTATGTTATGTTTTTCTGCTTTTTAATAACAAAATGTCCAGCTGTCATATAATACAAGATGCACTTATTTTACGCAAAATTGTAGAGCCACTAAAAACGCCAATTTCCTCTAAATCGTGGCGTTGGCACCACTACCCAGTTGTAATATTTTTTATAGCAAAATATGTTTATATAGTTACTAAACAACCTATATAATATTGGAGAGAATACTTAGCAAACGTGTCAACACTTGGAAAAATAAGACTACTTTGGTCTACCGAACATACTCATATGTAAGTAGATGTGTTTAAAGTGTTTGAGGAAAAAAATTTAAAAATTATTATCGGCGCTTTCGTCAACGTTTCGATTGTATTTTATAAAGTATAGCGTAAAGTTTTGATAATTAAATTGAAACAAAATTACAATAAAGTACATAATGGAATTCGTAGGTTCTGAGCATTATTTAAAAACTAATGATAACGTCAAAATGAATTTGGTACTTCCATCTATTTAAAAAAATAATTCGAGAAAAAGAACTTTTACCAATAGAAAGTACTATTGTGAATTAAAAAAGAATTTATGTTACAAGAACTTAAATACGTATAATAGGTAAATAATAATACAAACATAAACTGCAGCCTCACCACCAGCCTTTCTATTTCGTCCGACCTTATCCTTTGTAGCAAATGCCATTTACTTTTCAATTCAATCAAAAATCCATATATTTTGCCAAGCTAAATATATAAAACGTTCGTTTTCTATACATACATCTTTTTAGTTAATCGTTAACTCACTCTTCGACAAAACTAAAATCTTTTTATTTTAAAACTAAAATACTTTTGAAATGGATGTTCTTAAATATTATTTTTATTATTATCATTTTCCGAATAAACACGGTCGCTTTTTGTGATTTTAACTATCAATATTTACCGCTACTATTTTAGTTAAGCCACAGGCAAACTTTTTTAACAGTTATTGCGGCCAAGCTTTCATATCTAATATAACTTGTTAGTTAAGCTTATGAAGAAATTTGGTGTATTAATTGAGTGGACTGTACATGAGATTATACCTCGAAACCTCGAGAAATATATTATGAGATTAATTTTTGAAACGGGAAAAATTAAAGAGTTAGTCCACGTTTACACCATACCATATTTTAATGAAACAATTCTCTTTATAAGTTGCAACGATATTCGCTATTTTAAACAACATAACCAGCATAAACATCCCTTCAAAACTGAAGCTATGCTACATTGCTTACCCATGCTTGCTTCAGATTGTGTGTGTGTGTGTGTGTATATGAGCCAATGATTCGTGTAAATGATTTTGATTTCAAATAAAACAATTTTTGAAATAAAATTTAATTCATAAAATTAATATGTAAATGTAAATTAAAATTGATATATTTTCGGCTTTTGGTTCATTTTTAATTTAAATTCTAAATATTTTTAGGAAGAAAAGTTATTTAAAAAAGCTGAAAATAAATCAATTTTAATACATTTATAAGATCCACGGTTCAAATTCTTATTGGAAAAAAAATCAATATATTAAGTCTTATTTATATTGTTTGATTTGATATTTGTAGGTTAAGTCTTAATTTAGCCAAATTTACAATTTTAAATAGCGTATTTAATTATAACTAAGATAATTTTAAAATAGCTAATTACACAATTTGTATTAAATAGAAAATCATTTACCATTTAGATAGCAATTCCAATATATAACTTTATTAATATGAAAATTTATTATTCGGAATCTTTTAAAATTTAATTCACTATATTCCTGCTTGATTCCTTGAAATATAAATATTTCATGATATTCTCATGAAATATTTATTACTTAAAACTAAACTAAAAAATGAAGTGCATTACTGCGGGGAAAGCATATCCATATGGCCATTTCACTACTGCTCAAATAGCTCATCAGTGGATTTTACCCAAATTTTGTATAGAAAACTAGAAAGTCTTATATCAAAAGCCAAATTTATTAAATGAGAACTCCATTGAATCAATAAGACAAAAGATAAAACAACTCAAAAATGTTTTATACAAAAACACAGCAAACATTAACTATTTTTATTTTTTCTTTCATTTTTCTACATCAGGGATCCCATTGGGAACCATTGATATGTATTTGAAAGATTCAATGAAAAAATAAAAATTTAAAGCAATTTTTATTAATAAGCAACGTGCACATGCAAATATATCAATATGAAAATTTATTATTCGGAATCTTTTAAAATTTAATTCACTTTATTCCTGCTTGATTCCTTGAAATATAAATATTTCATGATATTCTCATGAAATATTTATTACTTAAAACGAAACTAAAAAATGAAGTGCATTACTGCGGGGAAGCATATACACATGGCCATTTCACTACTGCTCAAATAGCTCATAAGTGGATTTTACCCAAATTTTGTGTAGAAAACTAGAAAGCCTTATATCAAAAGCCAAATTGATTAAATAAGAACTCCATTGAATCAATAAAACAAAAGACAAAACAACTCAAAAATAAACTGGCTCCACGGGAACCGATTGCCCATATAGAAAGCCGCCCCTCTCTGTAGGCGGTATTTGGTGACGTCCCCTCGGGGTACACGTGGTGGCTGTGGTTAAATATAAGTCTATATCTGCAGGTCTGGTGCGGGATAGATGAAAGTTTGCTGTTCCACTCTTAATAGACAGAGTTTGGGTAGACTCCAATCCTACAGCAAGGGGAAGTTCATGCTCCTACAAACCATGTTCTTAAAATTCCGACAAAATAGTGGTAAGACCACCGCCAGGTAAGGCCTCCGGCCAGGTACTGACGTTAATCTTAATCACATCATGTATCTTCGAATTTGTTTAATTCAATATAGTGTGGATTAAAATTATTTTACAATCAATAAACTCTTTAGTGTAGTTCATTTACCTTCTGTTAAATTCAAATATAAAATATGTCACAAAAATCTTATTTATTAAAATTTTTTGGCATAATCTCATCCGATTTTTTACATTTATATTGTGTTAGTTATAATAATTAAATAACCATATTAGTAGATAAATTTTGAATGCTTTAACAGATTTATTCACCAATATTTTTTGAGATAGCTATTTATCTGGTATAAGACTAAAATTTATACTTTTTGAAATATTATAAAAGTCAGAACAGCCAACCAGAAATATATTTTACGAAATTCACGAAAAGCAGAGTTAGTCTCTACTTTCCGCTTCGTGGAGAAACAGCTGATTTGACTTCGTATGTTTGTATAATAAGTTCTTAAGGTACAATTATGCGAACGTCCACGTAAGCTAACCTAACGGCCGTTTGTTTTTAAATATACTAAAACAATGCAAACGCTTACCGAAATTAACTGTCACGTTTCCGGAACGCTTCAACCTGTATAAAATAGGTTTTGACGGCATTGTTACGTGACATTCGTAAGACAGTGCTGGAATTATATGTGATAAGTACCATTGAGGCACATTTGCCCTTTTTAGGTACTTTTTAAGTATTGATAATAATTGTATCATTCATCAGTTTTTATTATTTTGCTTAATAAAAGTATAATAAATAAATAGTTACATTAAATACATAATAATATTTTTTAAAACAGATAATTAAATTTGTCAATACATTGCACATATTGCAATGTAAAATATTTTTCGAAACGAAATTAGTACTTTTTCTAAATTTACATGTACGGAACAGTGCCCGTAACTATGCCACAAATCTCAACACTGTTCTGAACAGCTGCAGCAAATTGAAAATTGTGTTAGGTTTTGTAATTTAATATTTTGGCTTTATAGGTTTTTTTTTGCAAAACAATTGTACTTATTTCATGGACATCAGTAAATTAATCCTCAATATCTATTTTTAAATGCTTTTGAAATTAATATTACAAACACATTGTGCTGCACAATGTTTTGTTTTTGTTTATTTTATTGACATTCGTCACATTTGTAAAGTTTCTATAAGTACATAAACGACCGTACGTTAAAATACGTTAAGTTTTTCTTACATCAACGTTCGCATAACGAGGCCTTTATTTTTCTTTAAGTGACGTTATGTGACATTAATCTATTCGTTTTTCTTTATAAATAATTAAAAAAAGCAATATAAATTTTATATTAAAAAAATTTAAAAGTAATTTAGATTTTCCTGAAATAAATAAAAAAGAAAAAAATGATGAGTACCATTATCAAATTCATAATATTTTGCATAACAAATCAAACAATGTTCTTGCTTAGATGTAACTACCAAAATACATAACGGCAACAGAACGCAAAGACTTTTGAGGCCTTAACAATAATGTTAAATTTTATACGAAAATAAATGCTATATGAATTTATAGCACAGAAACTAATGACCATTTTGTAACTCTGAGAGTTACAATTTTAAAATATTATAGAAAAAAATTTAGTGCAAAAGCTTGTAGTTATCAGTAAATGTATGTGGCTTTCTTTTCTCAGCCACATAAAATACGCAAAATATAACAAAATTAAAAAAAAAAAATGTTTTTAGTTGTGTCTAGTTTTATTGTTATGCCTTATATTTCTTTATGACAAAAAAAAAAATTTAAGTGAATGCGCTTGTGAAGGAATGTGTTGATAAATTAAATGAGGTTCTTTTGGAAAAACATAGATTTGTTTTTTTTTTCTTGCTTGAAGATACTTTGAGTGGACAATTCATTTCACAAAATAAAAAAAATAATATTTTTTACGTTTTTTATTTTTATTCTAGGTACGAATGCTTATAAATACATAAAATAAAAATCCTGTGCCTAGGCGACAAAAAGTAAAAATAATAATGAAAGAATGAAATAAAAATATGAGGTTAATTATATTTTCTTTTCTGTGAGCCTTAGGTGAAATAAAATATAAATAAGAAAGAATATTGCACTAAGTTGAGGCCAAGTTGAAATCCTTAGAAAATAAAGGTCGTAGTGGTTTTAAATTTATTTATTGTTCGTTTCGTTTTGTATACACAAATGCCAGTGTATATGTATTTCAACATAAGATTATATATGTAACAAGTAAGAGTGCTATATTCAGCTATGCTGAATCTTATATACCCTTCACCATATATGTAAATCTAGTTTAGTGAAGTTACTCCAATCAAAAAGACAAATATTGTTGTGACAGAGGATTTCAAATTTAAAATTAGTACTAATTGTTCGAAACTATGCCTGATCGACCAGCGTATTTAAATTTTCTCTAGCTCATCTAGTACCTTGGCAAATTTGATTTCAACACTAGCACGGACAAACAGACGGACATCGCTCAATCGACTTTGCTATGCATAAGAACTCAGAATATATGTACTTTATGGGGTCGGAAGTGAATATTGTAGACATTTAAAATGGAATGACAAACTTAGATATACCCTTTTTCACTTTTTGTGGTGAAGGGTATAAAAAAAGCAAATTTAAGAAAAAAGCGATGGATTACCTTATACCCTGCACTACTATTCATAAATGAATAAATAAATCACTTTTTTTATGTAAATATTAAATTTATTATTTCCTCTGAATAAATATTTAATACAATATTTAGGAGCTAGGGCCACAGATAACTTGCTGTACCGATCAACAATTCTAATATCTCGAATCAGTACAAAAGTACCTAAATGTCAATTGCTTACATTTTGTAATATAGTTTGTATGTTAAGCTACTTTACCACCTGTGTAACAAAAGTGTAATTTAAATGAAAAAACAAGTAAGAGTACTATATTCGGCAATGCCAAATTTTATATACCCTTCATTTAGTTTAGTGAAGTAACTCCAATCAAAAAAGCGAAACCGAAAGCTGGTAACCGAGACTTAAATGAAAAAATTTGGTACTGCATATATATAATTTTACATAAAAATGCAATCAGCTCTTAATAGGTTAAGCATTTAACCAAAAAAATAGTTTCATCTTAAAGATCTCTTCAAAAGCTTTAAAATGATATCCATGTTGATATGTTAAAAAATTTTAATATTTCAGAGTCCCATAACTCGGAAAATATTGGCGTACACTAATTTTTTTACTTCTGCCTCGAAGGCCATGGACCGATCATGCTGATTTCCAATAGCACTTTATCTGATCAATTGATTGGTTTTTTGCGAAAACAAGTTTGCCTCCGCAAACTTAATTTCAACACTAACACGGACGGACAGACGGTCATCGCTCACCCGACTTTGCAATTTATAAGAAGTCAGAATATGTGTACTTTATGAGGTCGGAAATGGATATTGTAGAAATTACACACGGAATTAAAAACTTAGATATACCCTTTTTGCCAATTTTTGTGATGAAGGGTATAATAATAGCCGAGTTAAAAACACAGAAACATTGGTTGCTGATTAGATGCCTTTAAAAAAAAATAACGTAATTTTTATCTATAAAGTAAAGTGAAGAGTATTTACAATTCGTCACATCTGCTAAAGTCGGCTTTGACCTGGCCTTTTAACACAGATAGTAAATTATTTTCTAACAAATAAAACTGTATGGCTGTGCAAACATACACAACAAGAACAGTTACACTCATACTAACCCGAACAGTACATTTACAGAATGTGTCCAAAGAGAAAACTAAAAAAATAAAATTTAACACAATAAAAAATGTCTTCTTTGTTAAACATCTTTTATGTTGCGCTCCATTTAAGTGATGATGCAGCCAGTGATGCATTACAAGCACAACAAGATTTTTGCATTTCCCTTAACATCTTAAAGATATATCATGGCCAAGCCGGTAAGTAAGCATACAGGCAAGCACAATAAGGAGCTTCGAAAACAGCTACTACATAAAAAGTTAGATACAAAATTATTTTATTATATTAATGCATCTGCTGGTACACATCTACACAAAATTACACTTAAGAATTACAAATGAATTTTTTCCTACAAACGCTAGATTTATTTGGAGGCAACAAAAGGCTTTTGTGATAATAATATTTGTAAATATTTTTTTTTTTTTAATTTTTATTGTTGGTCGTAGAATTTTTTGGACATTTATTTCCTTGAAACTTTATTTGCTAAATAAAGTGAATACTGGACATTTTAAATAAATTTTTCGTGTAATATGTACGTTATTTACTTGATTTGTTAAACTGGGATATTTAAATAAAATGTTGAACCAATAAAATTTAAATGAAGAAGATTTAATGAAACAAAAAATCATTATTTTTTGTTTAATGATAGCTATCTCGTCACGTGGCCTACAAAATGGGTTTTATATTTTTTCTTTTATGTTGTCTTACCGATCGGATCTTACTATATTGCAGATAAATTACAAGAAATGTAGTCAAAATTATGGTATTTAACGTAAGTTATATTAAGGCTGTAAGTGATGTAAACAGTTGGTTGACTTTCTTCTCAACAGGTTACCGAACGGCTAACTAATAACACTATACTTGAAAAAATGGGTCAGCTCAAATATTTTTTGGTGCGTATGTGATTTGCGTTGAGAAAATTTAAGCTTATTCACAGGAAGGAAAGTATACAAATCTAAATAAAAAAGATGCAGCAGTAACACAGTTGAGACCCGCCGCAAGAAAAGCGAGTTTGGAATTCACTGACAAGATTACAAACTCATGGAAGTTGGGCTAATTGAGAGGCAGTCAATCACGACAGTAACCGCTAGATGCACATCATAAATAGATGCGCAACTCAATTTCAAATCAAAAGTCTGAAACTCTGGCAGCAATCTTAGTTTCATTTAATTAAGTTCTACAAAACTTTTAGACCAATATATGGACTCGTCCGAGAATTTTTATTTAATACTCAAAAAGTATGTTCTTTCCTCTCTGTAGACGTATAAGTGATGAAACAGTATAACGGAACTTATAATACGGGTGAATGCACGGCGCAGCGATATAATACAGGATGATGTACTGGCGAAAATTCTAATCAAAAGTTGAATTTCTTATTGTTGAGCAAAATTAAGTTTGTTCACAGAACTTAATGTAAAAAATTATTGTTATAAAAAAACATGTAAGGGTGCTACATTCGTCTATATCAAATCTTATATACCTTTTACCATTTACATACTCGTATACAGTATTGTTCGAAACCTAAGCAACTTTTTCCCATACTCATGGCCGTATATGTTCTCTTTAAATAGATAAATGAAAAATTTCCCTGTTATGTATTATTATACATATAGTATACATACTAATAATAACAACAAAAAATACACTTTATGTCTTTGGAAGAAATTATAAAACAAAAACAAAATTAACTTAAAAATTCGCTGTTCGAAACCTAAGCAACTTTTACACTGTTGCGAAACATTAAGTAAAATAAAAACTAAAATTTTAAACAAAAATTTTAGTCCCGTTATGATTGCTATGGAAAAAAATAATTTTGGTTGATTTTATGCATTTAATTGGTACCAATTCTTTAGAAGTGCAACCATGGCGCAAACACGTTATGGATCAGCTTTTAAGCTAAAGATTATTAACCTTTTTAGTACTGGTAACTCTCACATTGCTATAGCAAACCAATTGAATATTAATATATCAATAGTTTCCCGACTTATAAAAAGGTAAAAAGCTACTGGGAAAGTAGAGGTAGCCAATAACGGTGGGCGACCTTGAAAAACTTCTGAGCGAACAGACCAGAAAAATTTCCGCCTAGTTAAAAAAAATCCATTTATTTCGTCCAAAGACATAGTGAATGAGCATGAACTTCAGATTAGTTCTTCCACAGTAAGAAAACGTTTATTGGAAAAAAAAAACTTAAGGAGCTTCATGCCATCTAAGAAGCCTATACTGACTTAGAAGCATTTAAAAAAGAGGTTTGTTTGATCTCTGATATTCTCAGCTTTTTGGTTGTTTTAGGTTGAATTTTGCTGGAGCACATATGGATTGGACTATATCCAAATGAAGAACTGTTTTATTTAGTGATGAATCGAAATTTAACTAAATTCAGATGGAGTTTGCCACGTGAGAATACCAAAAGGAAATCGGCTACATCCTCGGTACTCAAAAGCCACAATAAAGCATGGGAGTGGAAATGTGATGGTTTGGATTTCTTTTTCGGCCAGTGGTGTTGGTCCCTTTGTAGAAATTCAAGCAAAAACCGTTTTGTTTACAGAGACATTTTACCAACTCACATGCTTAACTATGCTGAGTGGGAAATGCCACTTCGATGGGTGTTTTAACATGACAATGACTCAAAACTATCATCGAAGTTAGTCAAGGATTGGTTATCAGCTAATTGGGTTCAAGTTTTGGATTGGCCACCTCAATCGCCAGACTTAAATGCCATAGAAAACCTCTTTGGAATTTTAAAACGGAGAGTTAGAACTCGACGCTTTAAAAATAAACAGGAGTTGATAAACTGTCTAAAATCAGAGTCGGAAGCTATACTAAAATCTATTCTATCGAATCTTATTGAATCTATGCCCAAAAGATGCGCTGAGATCGTAAGAAACAAAGGATATCATACCAAATATTAAAAGTTGCTTAGGTTTTGAACAGCGAATTTTTAAGTTAAATTTGTTTTTATTTTATTATAACTTCCAAAGAAATGGAATTTAATTTTTGTTAATATATTTAGGTTATAGACACATTGTGTAGTAGTAAATAACAAAAATATTTGCTATAAATTTATTTAAAGAAAAGATATGAATCTATTATTACTTGGTGGGAAAAAGTTGCTAGGGTTTCGACTAATACTGTATATAACCACATGTACCATACCTCAGATTTCCAATTGAATATTTTAAATAAAAATCGGCATAGGAAATCTTTTTTTTTTGTGTAAAAAATTTTTATTTCCGAAAATTGTAAGTTTTGCTTTAGGTTGTTGTCCCAACCTTTTTCATTAGTTTTGGTCATAAACAACAACCACCCACAGGAATACAAACGAAAGTTGAAAAAAAGATATGGAATAATCAGATGCAGACGTGGTATTCTGCCCACTGCCTAGAAATTCAATACTAACTATTCAACATTTTGGTCGCAGATTTGTATAGCTGGTATCTATGAGAACTCATCACAAAGTTCGTTTAAAGCAACAGGAAGATTTCGGAGGAAATTAATGTTTCAACAGAATAAACACTGTTACACTCAACTTAATAAAAAAGTCTGCATTACTAGAGTTTTATAATTCGCAGCGGTAAATTTATTCATTGGTTGTCACTGCCAATAATCTCGTAAGGGATCAACTCTTTTTACCTAAACTAGAAGTTTTGACAACGAAAACCTTTCTCGCAGTTATTTAATTACTTAACGACTGCATAATTATCATTCACTTTGGGAGAAATATTATAATACAATTCTTCAAAAAATTGGAAAATTTTATTCTAGTAGCCTTAAATAAGAATTTAGGCGATCATAATGCTTTATTTGCAGTCATTAATGTGTCAAATATTATTTGTAGTTAAATAACTTAGAATTAATTATTTTACTTTCTATTTATTAAATTCAAGGAAATTAAAATTTCTTAGCTTTTACTCTTTTATTATAAACCAAAACTTTTTAGGGATGCAAAGGAAAATGGCATTGTTCTGAATTTTGATAAAAGTAATGAGTACTTTAAGCCGCATATAGTTTTATTACAAATTATATGTCCGAATTTACGCAAATTTTTAGTTCTAGTTAATATACCAATGCGGAGACATTGAAACAATTATAGCATTTGCAATTCTGTTTTAGAAAAAATTAAAAGTCTCTTAAAACGAAGAAACCCGTGCGTAATTTTAAATGTACAACAAATACACAATTATTTGTGAGAGGTACATAATACATAATATAGCATTTTTACTTGTTTTAACTTATCATTAAACTTTAGCAAACAACCGACTTCGTAAACATAATTTTATAAGTTACAAGCGGATCCAGGCGTGCTTCTCAACGCATGAATATTGTCATTGCATACCGTGTGTATAGAGTCAGTA
Source organism: Gymnosoma rotundatum (assembly GCA_916610165.2). Lineage (NCBI taxonomy): Eukaryota > Metazoa > Arthropoda > Insecta > Diptera > Tachinidae > Gymnosoma > Gymnosoma rotundatum. Next base: position 40,452,661 of record OU744339.1, read on the forward strand.
TATATGTAGGATACGCCCATAGGCGCCTACGTATTTGTTGTTGTTTTTTTTATATGGACAAAATCATGTGTTGTCATGAAAAGTCATAACTCACGAACGCATCGACCGACTAGATACACAATCTACGCGGCCATACGAACAAATCCCAAAAATTTAATCGCATTCGGTTTGACCGATGGACCGTATAAAGCCACAACACCCTGCAACAATATTATACATATATATATATACATATATATATATATATATATATATATAGATTTATGAAGTTTTAATATCGTATTAATACATTATGTATTCTGAAAGATACTTTGTGTTTGATTTGTATCAAAACTTTTTGGTCACGTAGTGACCTTATCTTTGCACATTCATAACAATATGAATGTATTTATAACAAGTTACAATGTAATTCTTCAAAGAAACAAAGGTAAATATCCATTACTAAACAAGTATTTTATATTCACTTTGTTTTCCCGTCTCTGTTTTTTTTTGCACTTGTTTTATTATTTGCACTTGTTGCCTTTGTGGCTTACATTCTAGTTATACGCAAATTTAGCCGTTGCGCAATTTTATGTGCTGTTTATACAAAATGTCACACAAAATTTTCCTTAAAATGAGTAAAAAAATTTCGTTTCCGGTTTTGTAAATAAGCAAACATATGTTAAGTTAATTATATTACAATTGAAAACGTCATTAATATCAAAAACAGACGAGCAAAAAACAAAAAACATCCACGAGTTATAAAAACAATAAATAACGGGTCCGCCATAAAACGTTTTTTTTTCAACTAGTGCTTTTTTCGTTAATGGTAACACTCACGTCTGATTTGGCAAATAATTAGGTTTATCCTTCCGCTGAACAACGCTGGAAAATGTGTGCGAAAATTGCGTTCGGATTTTGGATGAAGAGAAGCACCGTCAGCTCCGTATGTTCATTATCTTCTGAAAAAGTGAAAGAAACTGGCTTTCTCATCGATAAACCAAAGCGTGAAAAGCCAAAAACAGTGCGTACACTTGAGAATATTGCTTCTGTGGTAGAAAGTGTGCGTGAAGCGCCATTTCAGAGACATCCTTGAGGCGAAGTTTTCATAAAGACCTTAGTATGACGCCACACATAGTCCAATTGGTTCAGGAGTTGAAACCAACTGAGCTTCCATTGCGTTTTTTAGAGCATTTTCAAAAAAAAAAAAAGTTATTTGGCGGACCCTTTAGTATTTTTTTAAAGGTTTGTAGAAATTAAAATAAATGAACTAAAGCAAAAATAATTTTTAATTCATTTATAATATCCACTGTTCAAATCCTAATTTAATAAAAATTAAATTAAAAACATGCACGGCACAGCGTATGTATATACGGCATGCTTAACTCATAGCAATCAATATGATGCTGAAACAGCATAAGAATAAATAAAAAAATTTGCATTCGTGTTCAATCGATGATTGCAATACGTTGGTTTGTTTGTAAATTTCGTCTCGTATTCTTATTTACAAAGTTAGTTGGTTAAAAAGATGATGTTTATAAATACACAACTAAGGTAGATAGATGCGAAGAATGCTGATGAAAAAAGGTAGCGGTGCAGAAAGTGCAGCATTACATTCTGCTGGCGTCTAATTTTTCTTGTTCTCTTTGGATATGGATATTATTAAAATTACAAACGGAATGACAAAGTTATACCTTTTTTAACACAACGGGACCATTTAAATCCTAAATGAGTCGGTTTTCTCATGTCGGCGGCCTGTGCAACCCATACTCTTTTTCCAATGGGTATAATGACACTGGTCATGAATTTGATGTCTAATAAAGTTGATAGATAATCAAATAAAGAACGAATATTTCATAAAAATAGATTAAAATTTTACAATTTTACGAAAAGTAAAAGTGCAGCGTAATATGACGATCGCGATAATCGACAGTATGTAGTTAATATGTATAGTCCACATTACAGACATAATACCATTAGATACATTAATTGTCAATTGAAATAGTTGCATTTCTGGCTTGCTTTCAAAAACGTTTCTTTCTAAAAATTTCAAATTTGATAAAAAATTATATTATTAATTTATTTAAATTGCGCTTTATTCCTTCAAATATATATAGTTCATGGTATTATTGTTTAAAACTAAAAAAATAAATGTATAACTGCGGGGAAATCGAGTTCATTTCGCTACAGAAACCTAAGAATCTTATAAGAAAAGCCAATTTGATTAAACGAAAACTTTGTTGAATCAATAAAGCAAAAAGAAAATAAAAAAAAGTCCTTTATACAAAAATATAATAACCAATTTTCTTATTTTGTTGTTTTTTTATTCTTTTCAATTTGATTTTTGATAAACGACGAAAAACTGTGCATAAAAAATTCTCAAATGTTTTCTATAGAAATGTTATCATTATGTTGCTTGTAAGCAATTTGTCTTATAAACAGTGAGTTAAATTATTATAAATAATCTAACAATAACGTCCGAATGCATCCTTATTTTCTTATAGTGTGAAAACTCTGCAAAGGTATATTTTTCTGACAAACCGTTTTATAAAAGTACTTGTTTTGACTCTTAGGACCTGCCTCCCATATCCATAGATGAGCTATGGCAGGGATAAAGTGCCATTCTGAATGCTGAAGTACAAATTTTTCCACCGCAGTATTACGTAGTTCTTTCAAATACTCGACAAAACTAGCTTCTATTTCTCTCGCTGAGCCTACGAATTTTTGGCAATTGTCATAGAAAATACATCTAGGGCAACCGCGACATGCACTTAATCGATCTAAAGCGGCCAAAAAAGAAGAAGTGAAGAAATTGCTAACTGCCTCGAGATGTATTGCTTTTGTCGACAAACAAACAAAGGGGCACACAAAGCCTTTACTTATTCGATAATATCGACAAAATTTATATCGAGAATATTCTAAAACGGCCTGCGGAATTCATAAATATATAGACAATCTAACTTGCTGCCACACGCAAGTATAATCTGATAAGGTTCGTGATAAAATAGAAAAAATGAAGAGTTGACATAATAGTTAGCAGGAACGATATTATTTTTATCATTACAAGGCGAGACAGTTAATAAAGGGCCATGTGATCAGTTTTCTTATTAGCGTTTAAGAGGTGAATTCATTAGAAAAGTATTTTTGGTGAAAATATTTCAGTGACACAGATTTCCTTTGCATCAAAATTACAATCTTTATGTCGGTTTATACCAGAGAGTATAAAAAACCGGTTATAACATGATATGTCCTGAACAAGCTCAAGAAACGATCAAGTATTTCTTCTTTTATAGTAAATCTAGCAGCAAAAGTTTGAATTCCTTTCGGTTCCTTTAAAATTTCAGACTTTGAGGCTCCCTTGGAACAAGATGCTTTTTGTTCTATTTTGAAGTTGCTAGATTATTTTCATTAGACGGCAAGCGATAACTCAATGCAAAGGCTATCGTGTAATCGGACCACAAACGAAGGCAATTTTTGTTGTTAAAAAAAGTAGGTGCAACGCTAAAAGGACAGAACCTCATAAATCCAAGTGAGGCAAAATTGGTTTCTTTATTAGCGCTATATTTGTCTTACATATGAGTAAATTTGTGTAAACTCGATTTTCACAGCAGCCTCTTATATAAAATGTAGCATCCTAAACTAACTCAGACGAGTCACAGAAATAATGAAATTAAATATAGAAGTTAGGTTAATAACAAAAATTTACGATTTTGTCATTGTAATAAATTTTATAAATTCGTCCCATTCTTTCTTATCGAGCAGTACCTGTTGCATAAAAATGTTCGTTGTATCTGGGGGCCAACCAACCTTTCGGGTAAAATAGCTTACAAAATACACCACCGCTCGTTTTTTTACGATTGAGTATATAAATTTTTTCAGCCGTGAAGAATAACATATTTTCTGTCTTACGTTTCCGCACTGCTCTTATCATCGAACAACGCAAATATGGACTTCAAAAGATGCTATTGGAGAAATTTTTTCAATTTGGTTTAGGTTAAACGTCTATATTTGCACATCAAAACCTCCCAATTCGAAAATATCAATTATTTGGTCACGGAAATTTACTCTCTGACTTGGGAGTAATCATCATACATACACTTATGTGAGATTCGTTCCTCTAGTGGGAAACATAGCTCTTCATCATAAGCTAACTGTAGAAGGATGTAGAAGTGTCCTAAGGGTGAAATACAGGACGACGCAGTTCTCGCTAAATGTAACAATAATCACCTGAAAAACTTTTATTTTCTGTAAGGGACAAGTTTTGCGTTTAACAAAGACTTACCGGTACATTTTTGAAATGTCCACATTAAAAGCAAATCTAAAAATTAGGCATCTTAAAAGCATATTAACTATTTCACGACTGCTTTTCGTTGTACATTCTGGTTAAAAACGCCGTGATGGGGCAAATAATAACATGAACCACTTGTCTGACTATTAATTTTTTTTATGTGACCCAAAGTAAAATATTTTTTTACGACCTCACCATCAGTGTAGAACTTTAATTATTTTTCACTAAGAAAAATTAATGAAATGCAACACGTGTATTGTTACCCTGAGCTGTAAAGATATTCTAAAAGGACAGGCTAATTGTATATATTCTTTCGGAATTTCTTATGGTAATAGAAAGATAAATCTCCTTAAATTTCTTATCCTCTAATCCCAAAGTCTGTTTTCGAGATACTTCCGCTAACTTCCAAAATTCGGGCAATTGAATACTACAAAAATTCGTACCATATATAAGCTTACTAAGGCCTATAGAAACATCTTTTACATTTAAGTTTTGTAATATCGTTCATAAACTGCAATTTTGACGTGTTTGCCTATCGCTGACAATAACAATAGTTTATGAATATCACGTCACTTTGAGAGCTTAGCGGCTGTAGCAATACACATGCTATGACAGACAATCAAACGTAAATAGTGTTACGTTTTTAGCATTTGAGTACAGAAACTTAAAAATTATTTTCAAACAAGTAAGAGTGCTATATTCTTATATACACTTCACCATCTATATAAATCTAGTTTATTGAAGTAACTCCAATCAATAAAGCAAATATTGGGGTGACAGAAAATTAAAAAATAAAAAAAATTTGGTACTGTAATATAGTATTATGCGGACAAAACAATGATTACTCAACCACTTTTTTGATGTTTTTGCTTTTGTAATTTTACATACTTTAAATTAAGATTTCAGCTGATGAATTGTTTTTAATATTTCAAAAACATCCTTTAAACACAATCTGAATGCAAAATATTCTTTTTTCGATAAACTTCATTAGGAGATAATTATTTTAATTAAACAAAGCACAATTGAAAAAGTTGCAAAAGTGTGCAACAATTTGCATACTTAACTGGTCAAAGTCATTTTGGATAGAAATTATTTTCACATTTCCACAACATCAACTTCATCATAATCTAGGCAACATAGTGTAAAAAACTGAAACCATATAAAAATTCACCAGGAATTCATAAATCAAGCAAGAAAAATTTTAAATTTTCTGCTGTTGAAAGTTGTAAGAATGTTAATGTAGAACAAAACAAACAAAAACACGTTTTAAAGATATATTCAGAGATAAAAAATTAACAAATAGTTATTTTTATGTTCAGTGCTATTTTTTTTCGATAATTTTAAACATTTTTATCTGATTGGCAAATATTTAACAATGTATGTTATGTTTCAAAAACTTCTTTTTCTAACTTCTAAAGGTTTTATTAGTTTGAAAACTTTCACAAATATCAACAGTAGATCACAGAGCAGTGATCATAAATCCACTTTTAGTAATCATAAAATTCGTAAGCCAATGATAGAACCTTTTGCAATTTAATTTTTTTTAATTTGTATACCCTTCAATAGATTCAAAGTAAATAAAATTGTTATTGCGTTTGTAACATACATATTATGGATCCTTATATATTGCATAACCGATTAAACGATCCGCGTTCGTGTTGTTGGCCTAACAAAGGCCATTTTCTTTGAAACTTTTGTGCGTCCAGTTTTGAGGTATCAAAAATCCTTAAAAAATTAAACATTTGCCAACATAAATTTATGTAGCCCTTCTTTTGCAGTTTTGTTTATTATTTTTTTTTAGTGTTGTATCATTCAGTTTTATTAATTCCTTAATTTTGTCATACTTTGAACGTTTAAATACATTGTAAAGAGTTAGGTGAGTTAGCGTTCATTTATTATCTGTGTGCATGTGGATTGAACATTATCGTTACGCTATCCTTTACATTCGTTGTATATTTTAATACACATAGTGTACATGCATTTATAAAATAAAGTGTGCGAACAACATTTTTCTTTTTCTTTTTTGTAGTGATATATACTATATCGCATACAGATGGCACCCTAAGGCTTAACTGGTTCGTTTTAAGGAGCTTAGTTTTTGCTTTCGAAAATACTTTTTTCCGTTTTTCATAACTTATAAGAATAAGTGCTTTTCAGAAAAGCTCCTTATTTTGGTCAGAGATCATCAATTTCCCGTAGTTCTACTTGACCCTAAATAACTACAAATTGAATTAAAACAATTAACCAGAAAAAATATCCCAATTCATATTTGTTCTTAATATATTTCAAAAGATGGTCATTGCCGTTTTAAAAAACAAAAATTCAGTTTTATTATTTAAGACAGACAAAAATCCCAAATTGAATTTGAATTTTAAACTCTACTTTCATTTAGCTTTATCTGTATATTTCAACCTGCTGTACAGATTGGTTCCGATTTTAAAACGGTTCATAATCTTAAAAACTAAAGGGTGCCCCATACAACATGCATATTACTTACGCGTATTATTAGCCGAAAAGGGTACTTTTTTTAAAATTGATAAAAAATACGTATTACTACAGCTCCCAATAGAAAAAGTAATACAAAGATAAATCTAAAAATTAATGGGTGTCCGTATAGGTGACTTATATTGACCTATACGAGCCTATCTTTTTAACCGCTATTAACATAGGCTTGAAAATTTAATAGAATATCGATTACTAAAAACGTTACAATAACAAGTATAAACATTCAAAGTTATAAGTTAAAGAAGTGTCCCAATAGTTTATATGATATAATGCATGTGGCCAAATTTTTTAACTATTATAATAGTACTGTACAACAAAATCAAATTTTTTCAAAAATTACAAGGTCCGGGCTATAAATTCTGATAGAGGAGACAAAAAAAAGATATACGTGTATCGGCGTTTTGAAAGTTTACATCTGGATTTCATTTGAGAGGGGGTTAAAGTTTCCCAGCTCTGGCACATTCTTATTGTAAAACGGCATAAGAAACTATGTGATCCTTACATTTTAGGTAAAAAATGTGTTCACCAACTTTATGTAAAATGTTACGGAGAACATTTTTGTAGAAATGTTAACCCTCTAACTCCTCAATATATGGGTCTTTTATGTCCTTCTTTTAAAAAATAGCAAAAAACACCATTAAAACAGGGTTTTAGAGGGTTAAAATGTTCCACAAAAATGTTACCCGTTAAATTTTACTATAAGTCCCTGAATACACCAAAAAGGAAAATTCAACCATAAAGTCAGAAATAAGACGCAACAAAAGAGAGCTTGGGGTTAATTTCGCATTTATTAAGAATTTTGTTTTAAAGCAAATTTGGATAGCATTAATTACATTTTTTTTTAGCTCTAGGCAATTCTACTTCACTATCATACAATGTCCAGCATATTTCAGCGATAAGCGAATGAATGCTTTTACCTTTATCTTACAAAAATTGTTATTACTTACTGCCCTTTTATATACCTTTTATTACGTGTGAAAAGGGATAAAAATTTTGGTTTTAAAAAATCTGTTTTAGAAAAAACTAATTCGAGAATGTCCATAGACCAAAAAAAGACAGGTAAATATAAAAAAAAAATTCAATTGAAAATTAAAAGGAAAATGTTTCATTTGGAATAACAAATTTGAAAAAGCAATTAAATTTTATGATAAATCAGGGGTGGAATCGTTACATCCGTGTTCGTATCGACAATCGTACGAAAAAGAATTACGTGATACGTTAATCGTATGAACTAAATGGCATTATGACATACGATTGTAAACGGATCGTAATTTTTTAATGAGTCACAATAGTTTTGAAATTAAAATATTCTAAAGCTAAAGAAAGAGTATTCAGGCTGGTCAGTTTTTTAAATTTTGTTGTTTTCAAAGGTCAAAACCGATTTTTTGCCTATAGCGCTCGATTCAAGGACTGCTGCTTCAATTAACACTTCTTCACTTGGCACCAGCAGCTTTTCTTCATAAAGGCTTCCTTCATTCTGGTTTTTCAATTAAAAAAAAAACTTTTTTCTTTGCTTGATACCTATTTTTGATCAGCCAAAATTATAAATATAAATATTTTCTTGCAAAAATATAAATTGGGAATTTCCTATTTAGTGCGTTCATATACTTGGAAAGCTCATCCCATAGTCTGTTAGCATTAGATTTCAATATGCCCAATTAGGAAGCATGTTTTTTGCCAAATTTTTGTGTTCATTCATGAATCTTAGATTTAACTTATTGTAATAATAACTTTATCATAAACTAAAATCAAATTTGTTTAATTCGCACTTTTTTTTAGCGAATTTGTTGCATTTTTCATCTTATTCGAACTAAGTTTTGTTAACGTATGACAGTTCGTAAAAAATGTACGTTCATGTATACGATAACGTATGTTATAATCTGCGTTATTGTTAATTACCATCCGTTAACGTATGTCATAATCCGAAAAACGTATTTTTACGATACATGTTGTACGTTCACGGATGTAACGGTTCCACCCCAGGTCAATTTGGATGTACAAAATAATGTAATTAGTAATTGTGGTTGTTAAAATTCCACAAATTTGGGAATGTCCCTAAATAAAACCAGGTACTAGAATAACAAACTGTTAAACCATTTTTACAAGTGATATTTTAAATACTTAAAAAAGCTTTAAAATATTTTCTATAAATTATTTTAGTGTTCCATCAACGGGGCCATTCCTTCCATGATTGGCAACTAGAACGATTAACGATGGTGTTAACCATATTCAGCAAAGGCTTATTTTACTAACAGATTAGTAACGATAATTTCTACATACAATTTACATTTAAAACAGAAACCAAAAAAATTAGTTTTCAGTTCCCGTTTTGGATATAAATTATGTGAAGAATACTTAATTCTATGAAGTAGTGGTCCTAGGCATTTATTATATGAGTATTCCCCTTGAATCTGTATTTTTTATAATCGTAAAATAATTGTTTTCAGCCAGAATAATGATAAAACAACACCTTATTGAGGCCATAAATACATTTTCAATTACTTCGCAAAATTATTTCTCCCCTTAAAGATTGTAAATAACAAGTAAGAGCGCTATATTCGGCTATCCCGAATCTTATATACCCTTCACCATATAGTATATGTAAATCTAGTTCAGTGAAGTAATTCCAATAAAAAAGCAAATATTGGGGTGACAGAGATTTAAAAAAAAAAATTGGTACTGCATATATATTATTTTACATAAAAATTTAATCAGCTCCTAATGTTATTCCCTTAAAGATCTTTTCAAAAGCTTTAAAATGATATCCATATTGATATTTCAAAAAATTGGAAAATTTCTAAGCTCCGTACCTCGGAAGATATGGGCGAGCTCCAATTTTTTCACTTGATGTTTTTTTTTCTTATTTTTTAAAAATGCAGTTTGGTATTCCTTTGCGGTGGTTAGATCAAGGTGAACATAATGACGCTACGTGCTACGTGTGCCAAAATATTTCCATATTAAAAATGAATAGATATAGGCGAAAGAGTTTTGTATACAAAACTGTGCCATCAGCCATGCTGTCATTTCCGCATTCTGACGAACTCCCAGTACCTGTGCTACAACTTCGAAGTCCTAGTTGATGGAACCATCGCTGAAACAGGAACCTTTTATTGCGTTCATATGTCAACAAAAATTCATTGTTTAAATTCCCATATGGATTACTTTGAGAACCAGTTGTCAACAGAATCTGATGAGCATGGTGAAAAATTTCATCAGACATGCGCACCCATTGAAGAACGCTATAAAGGTAAAAGCATTCATTCGCTTATCGCTGAAATATGCTGGACATTGTATGATAATGAAGTGGAATTGCCTAGAGCTAAAAAAAATGTAATTAATGCTATCCAAATTTGCTTTAAAACAAAATTCTTAATAAATGCGAAATTAACCCTAAGCTCTCTTTTGTTGCGTCTTATTTCTGACTTTATGGTTGAATTTTCCTTTTTGGTGTATTCAGGGACTTATAGTAAAATTTAACGGGTAACATTTTTGTGGAACATTTTAACCCTCTAAAACCCTGTTTTAATGGTGTTTTTTGCTATTTTTTAAAAGAAGGACATAAAAGACCCATATATTGAGGAGTTAGAGGGTTAACATTTCTACAAAAATGTTCTCCGTAACATTTTAAATAAAGTTGCTGAACACATTTTTTACCTAAAATGTAAGGATCACATAGTTTCTTATGCCGTTTAACAATAAGAATGTGCCAGAGCTGGGAAACTTTAACCCCCTCTCAAATGAAATCCAGATGTAAACTTTCAAAACGCCGATACACGTATATCTTTTTTTTGTCTCCTCTATCAGAATTTATAGCCCGGACCTTGTAATTTTTTGGTGTGTTGTTAATAATTATTAAAAATGTTTGACCAAAAATGTATTTTTAAAGGTATGAAAAGTTTAGTAAAAGAAAATTTATATATGAACAACTATAATTATAGGCAGACAATTGAAATTTACAAAGTTCCTTTATAGCAATAAAGGAAGTGAGCTATAACAACAAATATACAATTTGAATTTAAACATTAAAGGTTGTTCACATAATTAATATTATTTGATTACAATTAAGTTGTAAATTAAAGAGTGTTACAATAGTTGATGTATTATGAAACGTTTATAGAAAGATAGTTGAAATTTACAAAGAACCTTAATTGGTAAGTTTGCTTAAACAAATGGCAAATTTTAAATTAAAGGGTATCCTTATATTACTGATGTTATTTGATCTATATGGCCCCATTTATAAAACCATTATAAACAAATACTTGAGAATTAGATAGAATGTTCACTACTATATCCAATATAAAAACAAATATAAGTATTTTAAGTAAGAAATTAAAGTGTACCCTTATAGTTTATGTAATTTGATTGATAATGTGTCCAATCTTTTAAACAATTACCGACAAGCTCTTGGAATTTAAACAAATTTTGTTTTACTGTGTAAGCAATGAAACAAATATTATTAAAAGCTTGCATATTTGGAAGTCGATTTTTTGGAAAGAATTTTATAAATTTCATATTTTTGAATTATGAATATATTTTAAAGAACCTCTTATGACAAAAGTTATAGGCATATCTACGGTATCCATTATTTCCCTCAAGAAATAGTGTACTCATATTATGGGTTTATTTTATTAAATTTTAATGCATCAATGCAAAATGGTGTCGGACAGTTAAGGACAGAATGAAATATATATTAAAAATTAGATAGAAAAATCTACAATTTCAAATTTAAACAGTATTTTCTGAAATAATTAATCACATTTTCAGGAAAAGCTTTAAAAAATAAATCTGGAGCTCTCTACGATAAACTTGTTTAATAAAAGAACGTTTTCGATTTGGAATGATTATTTTCTGTTCTCCTTATGAGTGTGAAAGTTTCGTGAAGTATGCTTTCTGATTCATGTGGTTTGCTGGTACATTTAATAACATCAACGCATTCGAAAAATTTCTCTGCAACCTGAACAATTGTTGCACGAAAGTCGTTTAATGTAATTAAAGCACTTAATTTTATCCATTAATTAATTGAATTTGTATCTCGCCTCCAACTTATACATTCACACAAGCAGACTGGTTAGTTTATATGTGTTCGGTATCATTTCAAAGCTTTTACAGAGATCTTTAAGGCAATACTAAAACTTTTTCAAAATGCTTAACCCATTAAGAGCCGATGGCATTTTCATGTAAAACAATACAAATGCAGTACCTAAATTATTTAATTCTCTGTCACCCCAATATTTGCTTTTTTGATTTAAGTTACCTCACTAAACTAAGTCAACATAAATAGTGAAGGAGTTTAAAACTTCTTTTTTTAATTTTGAAGTTAATTATTAATAGAACTTCAATAATTATCAATCCGTCTGAAATACATGTAAATTATAATTTCTAAATTTATTAAGAAAAAAACTTATTTTTATAAATCTTAAAAGTTTCAAGTTTTAAAGAACTGAGTGTAATAGCTTCTTCAAAACAATCAATATGGTACAGGTACAGCATCTACTGTCATTAGAAAAAAGTAGGAACAAAATAAATTGCTATCGTTGTTAAACCAACAGTTAGCAGAAGCAAACAACAGTTATAGTATGTGACATGACGGATTCGTCGCCGGAATGTGGTGGGAAAAGTTGAAATGCGAAATTTTTTTTTTAGTAAAACTTTAACAACTGAAATTTATTATTTACAACACAACTAAGAAAAACAGTTCATTCATAATTTCAACACCGCTTGTTTCCCAGAACGTTGGAAATAGTGGAATTTTAGGCTGCTTATTCGTCAAGTAATAATAAGGTCTCCACTGTAGGGATTCTTCATACTTTACAGATTTGAAGACCATAATAAATGCCTTTAGTAATTTTTTTCAAGGAACATGTTTTGGAACACCTTTTTAAAATAAGTTGACAATTTTGACACCTTATCGTTATGAATCGATATTTAACACATTAATCTTAAAGATATCAAAATAAATCTGGATAAGTCTAAACTTTGCGTTACGTTATGAATCAGCTGATCAGTTTCTGCTAAATGGGAAATATCTATTTGTGAAACAGTAGGAAATTGAATTCACCGTTATGTTACTTATGGTTGTTTTCAAAGTTGTAAACAAATCCATTTTTGAAGTTTTAAATATAAATTTTTGTTTAATTGAAATAAAAAAAGTTAAACAATGGATGTCTGTTTTATTATTTGGAGTTAATGTCGACGTCGTTGACGGCGTCAAAAATCAAAAAAAAAGTTGAATCGTATGAAATTGTATGAGAGCAGTTAATCTCAACGCGTTGAAACGCCGTAAAAGTTCAATCTGTTTCAACTTTTTCGGCGTTGAAACGCCGTCAACGACGTCGACAGGGTTATATATAAAAAAAAAAACATATTAAAAATTGTGTGTGAATACATAAAACAAATAAACAATGAATGCCAGAAAATAGCAAAATATAAAAATCATAATTATCAGCACATAATTACTTTCATAGTCAAGTAAAACAAACTGATAAAATATACAGTTAAACCTCTATTATTCGGCTTTATAAATGATATGTCAATATTTTCTTTCATTTTTGTAATAATTCAAGGATTCGAATAATATAAAACAGAACGGTACGGAACAAACAAAACGGTACGGAACAGAAAAGAACAGAAAAAAACAGCAAATTTGTTACTCATTTTTTTTTTTAATCCTAAATAAAAATTTTATTGAATCTAAATGCAATTGCTGAGTGCAATTCCAAACGCAAAGTAAGCCGCTCAGGTGGACGGATTTCTTTTAATTAATAATGGTTAGTTTGTTGGTAATTTTTCTTAAAGCCTTAAATATTCTGTATTGACTTCTAAAATAACTCTCATGTTGTTTTTGAAGTTTTTATAGTTAAATGAAATATTTTTGGCTTTTCTAAAAATTGGGATAAAGGGTTCCTGACGAGCTGGCTTTAGCAACCTGCTATTCAAAACGAACAAATAAATTGCATTTTAATGTGAACATTTTATGGGATAATAAATAATATTATAAAAATTCCCAAAATAATTTTACAAATAAAATTTTAATTATTTTCATCACTAAATGAAATGAATGCAAAACGTACATTCTGCCAGTGGTTTATTACTCCTCTTTTCTGCAACCATTAACACAAACATTTTTACCGATATTTTTTCTTTATTGATACATTAAGAAATTAAACTTTATAAATTTAAGTCGGATTAATAATTGTTTATTTGGTTTTAAAAAATAAACAAAATTTACACATGGACTCAAATTTTCTCTTTTTTCTCCCCTAAGTATCACTATTTGTAATTTAGATTTTATAAGAATCTACTAGAAAATGCTGCGTTTTTTTATCTTTTTTAATTTATCCAGCTTTTTTTGAAAAGTGAAACTGGCAACCATATTTGTAACACACACTGTTGCGTTCATGTGTGTACAGCACTTTGTTTAAAATTCTACACCTTGGGTGGACAAAGTGAATACTCATGATACTTATAAATATTTTTTAAATTTGTCAGCAATTAAAAATTCGCTTCCCATTAGTTTCCTATACGAGTACAATGAACAGATGAAATCAATTTTCTACAAAAAGCATTTGAAAAATGAACGTACAAAATTAAATTTATAATATAAAAGTTATTAAAGACAAGTTGGCCATCTATGTATTTATTATACACGAATATATGTATGTTTGTGAACGTGAATCTAGATAAGTGAACCTAGATAAGTGGGTATCTTAATATGATGATATAAAATGTAAAAAACTGCTGAGTGCTTTAAAACATGTTGTACATTATTTTTCAGAAGAAGCTTTAAGCTTGTAATATAGTTGCTTTAAAAAGAGGTCAGCGTATTTTTTGAATTTAAGTTTAACTTTAAGCCACTAGGCTGCATATGCAATGTTGCCGCCAACAAACTCTAAATCTTTTCCTAAATTCCCCTTTAGAGAATAGATCACAAAACTCTAGCAGAGGTGTAAACGGGTTTAGATATTAAATTCTTGCTTTTGCCCTGTTTTTAAAATTTAAAATTCTTATTATAGCTCTGGTGAGGCTAAATATCACTTAAGCTATAAAAAATCCATATGTTAGCAAGAACAGAGCTACTAAAGTTTTTGAAAACCAACGGTTTTAATTTTTCTTACACCCAAAGTGTGCTCTTAACTTATAATTGAACAATAACAAACATGTCGTCTTTTCATCTTAATATATATATGTATTTACTTAAACATTTCATACTAACAGACAGATTTTTTTCAGTTATATTTTACAGCCACTTTTATGTGGTGGTATTATACTTATACTTTACTTAATCTGCAGTTAAAGTTCTTGTAATGTTTTTTTGTTTCCAGCTATAATATTTTTATGAATACAGTAAAAGCCTCGGACTCTAATGTTAAGATTGAGGATGGGTAAAGTTGCTGTCAAATTTTCTAAAACAATGTTGGCAATTTCCAAAACTCAAACATCTATAAATTGCTGTGCTGTAAATAGGTAAATTTTTTGTTTTAGAGCTAAAGTTCTCATTAACATTTTTAAGCGTCAAAAATTTGCAATTTCGTATGTCAGACGTAGCCAGAAAATACACAAACGAAATTAGCAAGATTCCTAAAAGTAAAATTTCAAATTTTTTAAGTATTTGTAAAAACTGAAAAACACGTCTCCATAATAGTAAGTAAGTATGTATCGAAATTCAAATGAATATCCATAAAAGTCAAAATCACGTTTTGCTTTTGGCACCCTTTAAGGTTTAATTTTATATTTTTACTATTTTATTGCACCCGGCATTGACTGGGTTTTGTTTTAGGGCCTTTCTAGGCACTGTGTAGTATATTATAGAATTGAAATCAAAAAATTTCTAACAAACTGTAATTATATTATATACATTTGTATTAACTAAAATAGGCAATAATGCTAGATTTACACGATTGAAACCTTTTTCAAAACTGCTTTTCAAAATGCTTTAAGCTCGTGTAATTAGCAAAATTTCTTAAAAAATTTTGATCGAAATTTATTGAACAGATCTTTTAAAAATTTTATTGATGCCGTGTAAATAAGCATCAAAATCCAACTGGCAATATTGATAACTATGAATATACATAACATATCAGTTTTTTTATTTATATATGTATGTATGTTTGTTGTTAATATGAGTTGGTAAGTATTACATATTTAATAACTAGATATTTGTATTATAATAGATCAATATTTTTAAAAGTGATAATTTGGGTAACAATTCCAAGCAACAGTGGATAGGAGACGAACTGAGACGGTTCATAAAAATTGTTGAAGTACGCGAACCAATTTGGAATTTTAAAATTTATAGGTACAAAAACCGAAATGAAAAGAAAAGGGTAACAATTCCAAGCAACAGTGGATAGGAGACGAACTGAGACGGTTCATAAAAATTGTTGAAGTACGCGAACCAATTTGGAATTTTAAAATTTATGGGTACAAAAACCGAAATGAAAAGAAGAAGTGCTGGTCAGAAATTGTTGCTGTAACGAATCATAACATAGCCGACTGCAAAACACAATTTAACGCTTTGCGATCACTCTTTAATGTTAATTGTTTCTTTTTTTCTGTTCTTTGATCACATTAAAATGTATTATATGTTGAAGGCGGAGCACAAAAAAATAAAATAAATACCTCTAAAAGTGGGCAAGGTGGCGCTGCTTATGTACCAAAATATGAATAATTTGCAACTCTACACTTATTAGATACTGTAAGAAATCGAGGAATTGGAGGTACAAAATCAAACTTCGAGACCGTAACTATTTGTGCTTTTAATGATTGGGATGATGTTGAAAAGCAGATTTAGAATTTGGAAGCCTATTGTTTTCTTGCAAGTATTGCTATCGAAAATAGTACTCCTGCAAAGCGTGGAAAAGCGTTCAGAAGTTTACGAAAAACTTGGCCAACTCCTATCTCAGGAAGAGTCAGAAGAAAAAGAAAACATAAGTTGTCAGAAGGGCTGTGGAGAGTATGTGGGGCAGCAGCTTTCTGCATTGCATCATTATCAGCTACTTCTTCCTCTAATATTAAAAACGGTGATGCTATGAATATTGTGTCGTCGTCCATATTGTTAATTATGTTTTTATAATAATAAATCATTTTTTATAATAATAAATCATTTCACAAAAGAAGCAAAACAAAGTCAGTATTTTCAATCTAAAAAGTTTATCAATAGTTTAAATTAGCTTAAAAAAATTTTGATAAAATTTTTATCAAAAGATTTTGAAATATATTGAGAGAATATTTTGATCAAATTTTTGAAACGTGTAGATAGCACATCAAAATTAATTTTCAAAATTTTGATAACACTTCAAAATACCTTCAAACACGTAAATTTAGCTTAAAGCTTATTTTGTAGCACCGAAGTCACGGCGCATAGTGTCTGAAAATCGTTTTTCGTTGGCCAAAAGTCGATTTTTTTGTCATCGATTTTTATAATTTTTCGCCTTTTTAGAGCTAATTTATTTTTATTAAGATAGCCAAAAAATTAGGATGTGGGCGTAGCATGCTGTCAAACTCAACTGTTTTTTAACTTTAGAAAAATTTGTTTTTTTTTGTTTTATGTCAAAAATAAATGGTTACTACTCGCAAGCTGTTCTCGATCCTGCGGTCTTTTTTATAATATTGATAGGATTATAGTTTTTAGTTGCTGTAAGTAGTTACCGCTCTAGCGTTTAATATTAGGGGCGTTATGAAATATTTATAAAAATACTATATTTTTCTGAAATATAAATATTAGTGGCATAGAAGTTCTAGGTAACAAAGGGAACAAGAAACGTATACCATCCTTAACCCTATACAAATATACTTTTGCTCTCGCTACGACCCGCCTTTCGCGTTATCAACTGTTAGGGTCAACCAAAGTCATAAACAATTTTATAATTTAATAATCACAACATTAAACCACTAAAGATAAGAAAACAACCCCATAATGGCGAACTACTAATTAGTTTTACCTGAAATTACGATCTGGATAAAGAATGCAGTTTTGTTCAATTTTTGTACCACCTGCTACGAAATTGAAGATCAATTTGTAAATAACATGTATCTAAGAATGTATAAGCCTACGGATTCGATAAGGGATTACTCAATAACAAGTTAATCCTTTACGTGTACGGACGTATATTTGCAAGTAACAAAACATAACAGACACAAATAAAAATATTCAAAAAAGTATTGAGAGCTCCACTTCACTTCAATTAAACTTAAATTCGTGTAGCACGAAATACAAGAGCAATTATCTAATTTTGTAAAAGTACTACAAAAACGCTACAGAGAAGTTAGCTACAGTAAACAAAAATTTTATATAAAAGTGAAAAGTAGTAAGAAGGCCAACTTACTGTCGCTGCAGAAACAGCAAAGCAAGATAATGTTGGAAGACCACGCAAATAATTGGACAACTGCATCGATAGATCTAAGAGGCGGAAACTTTAAGATGTTATCGATGCAATCGGTTGTACAAATATAAAAGAATCTTTCCCACATCAATTACGATCACAGAACCAAAAAGTGGATATCATTAAAAAAGTGATTAAAGCCAGTCCAGTGAGAACAAAACGAATTCTTAAAAGTGTACCAACTCCGAGCGATGCAAAACAGTACACAGATGAGGAGGCATTAGCCCGATTTCTGGATTTGAAATTAACAAAACAGTAATATATTAAGCTCAGATTGAGTGCGATTATAAAGGGCTCAAATATCTATAAAGCATATCATCACATAACCGCCGCTAAAATGGGCTGTTTGCCATCAAAGGACACTATTACAATCACACCAATATCGGCAGAGGTACAACTACAATCTCTACTTGATCACACAGCCGAACACTTGCTACAATCAATACTAGGAAATGTGTTAAAGAAAAGTTTTTATTTTTAAAATGTTTTTAAAATTATCAAAATTGACAGCAAAAACTAATAAATTTTTCTGTAGTAACAGCAAAATCTCCAGTTAAATTTACTAATTTTTTTCCTTGAGTGCAAACATTTTTTTGATTGTAACATTAAAAAATTTCCATTATCACACAAAAATATTATAATTATTATTAAGTTCCAAATACTAAATATTTTAATATGTAAAAAAATAAACCCATTTTTCACTTCAAAAGTTCAAAATTCAAAAGTTCAACTTTGAGCTAGAGGTCATTAAAAAGTCCTCAACCAATTAAAAATTAAATTACAAAATTTTGGCCAATGAAAAACTATTTTCAGCCACTTTGCAGCAGGTTAGTTGGATAGTAAAAAGAATAAAATTATTGCAATTTTTTTAAATACGAAATGTGCCGCTCGTTCGCCATAAAATGGAGTGGCGGGTATAACTTAAAGCGCGAATACTCGGTTTTTTTAGTTTTATGGAGGTAGAAGCCTGTTCCACGATCCTTGAGGCCCTTAAGTTGCATATAGAAAAACAAATCTAAATCACTCCATAGAAATTGAAGTCAGTTACAAATTTGAAATCAATCTGAATAAAATAGTTATTGCAAATAGTCCTGGTCCGCTATTTCAAAATATAACTCCATGAGGCAAAATATCTCCCCGTGTTTTTAATTTCATTAAATTCAGTTCAAGCGTTTCGCCGTAATTGGCGCACAAACAAACAAACCAATTTGCAAAGGGACTTATTATATACAACTACTAGATTATCTGTTGCTGTAAAGGCCTTATTTATATACAGTCTCTTTCAATTTAGTGCATATGCTATTATAAATTTCAAAAGTTAAGGCAAAATCGCCATCTAGCGTCAGTTTAAGGAATAGAGAAATATCCAAAATGAATTCCTCGAATAAAAAGCATTATTAATTCTAATTTTCAAAAATCTTTCCTTATTTCACCATATCCAAAAGTCTCTCCAACTACGAGATAACTCGTGGATTGTGTTTCTTTCTAAGGTGCAAACTAGGAGTTATCTCGTACTCACTAAACCTTCCAGTTTTATGTAGCTACGAATAAAACCGTATCATAGCTAGTATAGATCAATGGCTTCTGAAAATAGAACAAAAAGTCAATATTAGCTTTCGTGAAAAAAAAAACAAAAACAAAAAACAAATAATGGAAAATTCATTCAATATAATGGAAAAATTAACATAAATGCAATAAATAAACAAATTTTTTGTTGTTTGTCGAAGTTCCTGCAACAATTTTCCACACAAAGGGCTGGCTTCTCCTCACAGGCTGGAGAGAAGTAAAGTTTCTCGTTGTTATTTTTTTCGACGGACGCTCTTTTTCGGTTAGTGGTAAACACTCTTAATTTATGCAATCTATCGTTTTTTTTCAAAACTTGAATCTCTTTTCCAATCAGCCCGACAAGGAATTCTGCAGGATGGACGCTACTGAGTAGTGATTTCTATTACAAAAGCCAAGTACTATATAACTTATAGGTCCTTTTTCTCCTAAAAAAAATATCCGCAATCTTTTTGCATTGCATTTTTTATTTTTTTAAATGACTTTAAAGTGCGACTTTATTTTTATAAAACGGCCTCTTGTGCGAATTTTGGAAATTCCTAGGCATAAAAACGAAATCAAATAATCACGAATCAATTAAGGCGGATTTTTTTATTTTTTGTTTTCATGTTCCTGCACGCTCGCATAACTGAAATAAACAATTAATCGCAATTACGCTTTATTCTAACTTGGTCTCACATGAAACATAAATGATAAAATTTATTATTAAGGGAGCGTCGCTAGAAAGGACGTTCGTTGACGTATATGACTTTATATTTTAAAGACTAGAAATTTTCGCATATGAATTCTATAGAGGTAAATACTAAAAACAAAATTTTGTAAAACGTCCGCATGCATTTGTAAATATTTTTTCTTTCTAAAATAAATTAAAAATTAACCAAATAGCTGAAAATAAGTCAATTTTCATTAATTTATAAGGAAATTAAAAATTACAAAAAATTTAAATTTAATGCTTTTAATAAAAAAATGGCGGTTACTTTAAACCATAATAAGTAAATACTTGTGTATAACTATATCCCCTATAACAAATGAAAGAAATAAAATTTAGAAAATTATCTTTGTACATACGAGTATGTATAGCTATATATAACATAACAGTCATATATCTGAAACTTACGCAAAGTATGTAATATACAACCAGTTTAACCAGACAAACTGTATTAATAGCCAACCCGTACTGAAATAACCTACAAATCATATTTCCAGAATACATTAGTTTAGCGGAAGTAAAAGACAACAGAACCTATTCGAATTGATGATTACGTCTTGCAAAATAAAAAGCTTAATCACAAAAGTTATAAAGAAAACTTATGTCACTTTTTTTTAACATGCAATAGACAAACAATTAAACGAAACAGAAGGAGACATAAATAGAGTAACAAATAAAGCAGACACACATTGCAATATTGTTTGCTTAATTTGTTTTATAAATGACCTGTTATTTTTGCTTTTGGTAATGTGAGAAAAATTTATTTGTACTGAAATATGTCTCAAGTAGCTGATGATACCATCACTTTATATCTTCATTTTCTTTGAGTAAAAAACATAAAATATAACGGTTATTATTAAAAATGTTTGACCAAAAATGTATTTTTAAAGGTATGAAAAGTTTAGTAAAAGAAAATTTATATATGAACAACTAATTGAACGCAAGCTCCATAATTTAAAAAATTTCTTGCATCTGCACACTTTTTATTGCTTTCACTATTAATTTTACAAAAAAGATATTCAACTTTAGTAAAATATCAAATAGCTCAGATATATGTGCCATAAAACTTATAAAAACCCAAATATTCTTTGTATGTTTTATTTCCTTGCTTGTTTTTATTATTCTTATCTTTACCTTAAAAAATCACATTGGGACTTAACAAAAATATGGAAAAAATTTGCAGTCTGCCTAAAGTCTGCTAAGCTGCAGTGGAGATCTCCGGAACTAAAAGGTTTTAATTTATTTCTGATGTTACACTTGTTGTGCGTATTTTATGCTACTAGCAAAAGTTCTTTAATTTTTCTTTTTTATCTGAGAATTATTTGCGAAAATGAAAATTCGGATTATATTCGCAAAAAGTTCTTAAACTATGTGAAAAAACGACCTACAAATGTCATTTTAAAAGATTTGTTTGCGCAGAAAAGAACTAGCAAGTCCCAACTTCGATTACAACGGATCATACCGAACTATTTCAGGTAACACTTAAAAAGGTGGCAGACATATTTTTGACCTACAAAGACAAATTTAGTGGCGCAGCAGCGATAAAGCCCAACTACGAGTATACACTATTCACGCTTATGTGCATAACCAGCAGAATTAGCTTTTAATAATCTTAGCTTATTTTAAGATGTATTAAATTGTTTTTTCAAGTGTAAAGTTATTTATGCATTAATTCTTACGCACAAAATAACGTTAGAAGATTAAAATTAAGAATGAAAAATTAAAAAAAAAAATATTTTTAACATTTATTAAAGAAGAAAAAATACAATTTTGTTTGGAATCCTAAAACTATAGCAAAACAAGTAAGAGTAATATATTCGGCTGCGCCGACTCTTATATGCCCTTCACCATCTATGTAAATCTAGTTTAGTAAAGTAACTTCAATCAAAAAAGCAAATATTGCGGTGACAGAGAATTAAAAAAAAATTTGGTAGTGCATATATGTATGTATATTATTTTACATAAAAATGATATCGGCTCTCAGTGGGTAAAGCATTTTTTAAAAAATTTTGTATTTCCTTAAAGATCTCTTCATAAGCTTTTATGTTATACCTATACTGATATTTTAACAATATTGGAAAATTTTAAAGCCCTGTAGTTCAAAAAATATGGGCGATCGCGAATTTTTTCCCTTGATTTTTTTTCTTATTTATTTTTTTAATTGGATCTGCATTATTGTTTCAAACGACATGAAGAAATTTAAGGTACGCGTGGTATTTTGCCGGCTGCCTCGAAGGCCATGGACCGATCATGCTGATTTCCAGCAGCCCCTCTTTCGACACTATATCTGATCGATTGACATATTTATTTTTGTGTGAAATCACAACACGGACAGACAGACGGACAGATAGACATCGCTTAATCAAATTCGCTATGTATAAGAAGTCATAATATATGTTTATACTTTATGGGGTCGGAAATGGATATTGTAGAAATTACACACGATATGACAACCGTAGATAAACACTTTTTGTGGTGAAGGGAGCAGCTTTTCTTAGTATATCAATAAAGCATAAAGATATAAAGACCTCATTCGCAAAAGTAGTGAAAAAAAGGAGAATTTAGGTAAATGAGCAACAATGCATGTATTAGTATACACTTTGCATAGAGCAATTTGCTTTATGGAAGTGAAGCTGACGTATGTAAAATTAAAAGCAAAACAATGACTTAAGCTACACTCAGACTCGACTGCAAACTTCTATTTAAAAATGCAATTTTAAAATCATAGTACTACATTATGGAGCACTGACACCGTTAATAACTTTGACAAAAATTGAAAGGCTCCAAACTAAAATTCTACGAATGATTGAAGTAAAAAAATATAAATTTGTTAGAGTTATGATCAGAAAACCAGTTTAAACTAAATTGATTATTACGGCATTTACACAATGCAATTTTTCATCAAACTAGCACGACATTTTTGTTTGGTGGTGAAGCACGAGGGGTAAGAAATATAGCATAGCTTCTGTTTTGAGGGAAGTTTATATTGATAAAATAAAATAGCGAATATCACTGCAAGTTATAAAGATAATTAAAAAAAAAGTTGCATAAAAAATGGCATAGTGTAAACGTAGACTATATGAAAATTGTATTTAATAAACAAAAACAAAAAGGCAACACAATCCAATTATGAGTTATGACTTTTCATGACAAAATGTGGCCTTACAAAAAAACAACAACAAATTTGTAGGCGCCTATGAGCGTATGCAATGTACTGTTTTGATTCAATGTTAGTATCCATGCATACAAAAATTATGAACATGCAAATCAATAAACATATCATTTTTTTTACATATTTTTACTTTCTTAATTTCTTGCGTAAATAAAATACCAATATTATGTGCGTACAAACGAATTCTATTGATATCGTAGGACATGGAGGAAGACATCTAAAAAAGTTTTAAATTTTAAGGAAATACTTAAATATGTATGCATGTGCATTTTTCTTCTTTTCTATTGACGCCACTCCACAGCATAAAATGACCAAGTTTTTATACCTATCCATTTCCATGTAAACCTGCATCTAATTTTTGTGGCACATACATGACTGCAACTTTAGTTAAACAAGAATATTTTATTACATTAAAATGAAAATATAAAAAAATTTACAATTTTACCAACCAATAATCTTCAAAAATGATTACTGAATCGGACTATAGGCCCCTTTAAAAATATTTATGCATATGTTTTATATTGCAGTGTTACCAATTTATTGTAATTTTTATACTAAAAATTTTATATATTCTGCTTTGCTATTTGCCCTTTATGGTACATATAATTCTTGCAAAAAAACCGACTTCAAAACAGATTTAATTTCTCTGTCTATAACGAAACAAAAGTATGGCCACGTGCATCAAATTTCATTAACTATTGAAACCCCTTTATATTCCAGCACCTAACTTTTTACTTGTCATAGCAGACTTAGCACTACAGAACCTTGTTAATTTCAACTGTTCAATGGTAGGGGCACCCTTTAATTTCCAAATTTGTATTTTATACTTGCTGTTGTCGCAGAATTAGCAAACAGGTTATATCAACCGTCTGCCTATAACGGTTCAACATTTTGGCTATACTATACAACTATTATAACACCCTTTAGTTTATAATTTAATTTTCAAGTGTTTCACCATGTAGGTAAAATTGCATTCATTTTGGGAACTATTAGCACAAACTTTTATTTCCAAATCCAAATTTTATACTTTTCAAAAGTGTGGTCATATACATCAAATTAAATATACTATTGGGGCACCCTTAAACTTATAATTTTGTAAATTTATACTTGTTATGTGACCGGTTATAGTAATATGTATTTTGTCCAATTTTTAAGCTTAACTTGTTAACCTATAAGGACACCCTTTATAGGTATCGCTACTTTTTTTAAATTTTATAGTGGTGCCCTTTACGGTTCTTAATACACTTGAAAGACGTGTATTTTTAAAATTATGAACTGTTTTTCAAAATGTGTCGCAAATTTTCAAAATCGGTTCAGAAATGAGTAAGTTATGCAGTCGCAAATATAAAAACCGCAGCATTAAGTCGAATTGATAACAATGAATAAAGTTTTTTTTTTTTTTTATTATGCATTTTTATTTTTTGTATCAAACTTTGAAGCTTTAGTCAAACTAAGCTCGTAAAAGCTTTACAAATTAATATGCCTAAAGGCCCCGTAGTTAGTTTTATGAGTTTAAAAACTTCTTTAATTGACAACTAAATCAAATATTATTTCGAAATTTTTTAAGAGTCTGTCTACCTCTTTGAATTTTCCCCACTGTGAGTAGATAGAGAGGAGGAAAATGCAGTACGTGAGGTAATTTTACGGTTGTTACGCCAAATTAGGTAAAAGGGACACAGGAAATACAGTCAAACACAACCAAACCTAGACTGGGTTACCTAAAATATACAGATGGAAATTGTAATTACATAAATACAAAGTTATTTTTCATCATCCACACAAAAACACATCTACAAAAACAATGCACACATAAGAAACAGAATACTCTAGTAGAACGTGGGCAAGAAAATTATAGTAAACTGTCAAAAGGTGATGATGGCATAAAAGAAGATGTAAAAACATGGATGATGCACGTACGTATGTTTTCTTTACGTGCCTTTGAAAAAAATAACATTCATGTATAAAAAAGCAACTACTACATCAACAACTTACATCTTATCAGGTGAAAACAGAAGGCGTTCATTTGGATTTACGTGTTTGGGTCAACAACATAAATATTAAGTGAGCCAGTTTAAAAGCATATTTAAATATTTCCTTGTTTTTATTGAATTTCTTTTGGTAGCCCCAATTATTTTTACTTTTACCATCTTGTTTTGAATTTCTTTATTCCACATGGTACGTTTCATGCCCCAGCAAATATATACGTATGAAATGGTTGAGAGGATATACTTAACTTAGTTATAATTATAACTGTGATATTTAACACTTGAAATACAAACAAAAGAAGAGTAAGCATTGTAGTATATAGGGTGCTGGTTTAATTGAGGCGCAGAAGCATTTACGAAGCTAAAATTTTCTTTATGTCTGGAGAATTTATGCAGTTATCAATTGCTATAAGTTGCCCGATGAAAATATATACATAAAAAGCCGCAGATAGTTTTTCAAGGTTATAAGTGATATTATTACACAATATTCTTTTTACATAAAGTTACGATAATATGCGAATGGTCTAATGATATTTCTTAAAATACCCAGCTTTTTTCATGTACCTGTGAATACCCTAAACACGCAAAACCCCATAATATAAGGTTATTACATAAAACCGTTAGTCCATAATTTGGCCGACTGCTATAAAACATAACCTAGTGTTTTGTTCAAGTCACCGCTGTGACTCTTAGATACCGAAAGCTTTGGCGAAGAAATACCAAATAATTAACTTACGGGTAATCTATAGCAAGCACAATTTTTTCCTCTACAATGCTGCTCCTTGTTTAAATTCCTAGCAGTAAGACGATGATAGAATTAATCAGTGATGGCGTTTGGTTAAATTTTTTGTTACTTTTAAAGGCTCGACTTAACTTGTATAATATTGTTATATTTGGCCACTTTTCCTAATTTTTGGTGTAGACACGAAATAAATTCTTATTATTGAGAAAGAACTTATTTCATTAGTTGAAGAAGAAACCTGCCTGATATCTGTCAATTCTAATTTTAAAACTGTCAAAATACCACATAAAAAACTAGTTAGAAATAAACGAAAAACAACGAAGCTAAAGTTTTACTCTATTCAATTAGTGAGAAATCACAAAATATTTCTAGCAACAATTTTTTTCTAACAGTGAAATAATTAATATAAGCTGCACTCGTTTCTTGCGGAAAACTGTTCAAACTTTCGAGAATTGTTAGCAACTTTAGTTATTTCGCTTGAAAAATTCGTCAACTATCTAGTGGTACCGTACCAATACCTTGGCCTTAAAAGAAAGTTTTCTTTTAATTGCCTTGAAGAAGTGCCGCATTATATGTATTACAGAAAAATTTTCATTAATTTTATGTTGAAGTTTTAAGCAAATAAGACTCAAATTTGTCTTTAATAGCATTACTTTTAAAGTAATTATAATAGTAAATTCTATCGAAGGTCAACTTTTCAACGAAAAAGGTTAAAAGGATTTATTAAAAAAATCTCACTTTATCTTTTGACGTTTTCTTTTCTGACAAAAATGTTGCATTTGCTTAACACTCTGTACACCTTTGTGTTCTTTTCTAAAAAATGTTCGATAGTGTAAATTAAAAGTATGTCCTTTTGAAAATATGTTGCACGAAAAAGTGTAAGATATGTTACATCTTTTACCCTCAATTTTATGTAAGGGTAAGTATGCTACACTTTTTTTAGTAGTTCTTACTCTTGATAAGTGATGTTTGCTTTTGTTGCTAAACCCAATGTTATACTACTTTATGTTTGAAACGCTAATTAATCATTACTGACATGTAAATGTAGTTAGAAAAAGTCAGTAACAGTTCTTGTGCTATTGTGGCTATAAAATGTGTAGCAATTTTTCGGGGCTTAGGCTACATGCAAAACATTTTATGTGAATGTTGGGTAACATTTATTTTCAGAAAAGAAAACGCCAATATTTTATAACATGTCAATATCATTCACTTTTTAATCATGGAATATCACGACTAAAAAACTCATGAGAGTCATCGGACTAAATTTTTTTCATTTGTTTTATGTGTGTTTTTTCCTACTAGAGTAAGTTCGGGTAATGTAATATTTATTTATTTTTCGGGTAATGTGGTATATTCACTTGTTTTTCGGCTATAATTTGTAGAGTTTTTCTTTAAATATGGTAGATTTCCGCTGATAAATTACCTAAAGTCTTATCCTTGTATTAAGGAGGTTGTGAAAAGCTTTGATGAAGAAGTTTTATTAATATTTTAAATAAGCTTGAAAAGTCCATATACAGTGGTGGCCATATCTTATGCAACTAAGATATGGTTTATAATAAAATCCCTGGAAATTTAACCCGAATACCAAGAAAAAAAAATTGAGTTATGAAATCAAAGATTACTTATTTATAAAAAAATTTAACAAAACAATTTAAACTAGGCTTCATTTTTAAAATAACATATATATTATTATCAAAAAACTCAAAATACGTTTTGCCAAAACAAATGCCACTTATAATAAAAGCTAAAAAAAACTTAAAACTGAATAATATTAATATTTTGTTGCAAAGCCAGAATTCTGTAGCACAGCTGCGCAATGACGTGGCATAGAATCCATTAAATTGTTAACAATAGATGCTGTAATTGAGTTCCACGCCTCTTTGATTTTTATGAACAACTCGTTCATATTTCGAACATTATCACGGTCTATTCTCCGAGTAACAATTTTCCAAAGTTTCTCAATGGGGTTTAAATCAGGTAATTGAGGTGGCCATTCCATAACAGTAACGTTTTTTTTCAGCTAACCATGACTTTACCACTCTTGATGTATGCTTTGGGTCATTGTCATGTTGGAAGACCCAAGCAAGTGGCATTTCCCATTCAGCATATGAAAGCATAACATCTCTTAAAATGTGTTTATACATGTGCTGATCCATTTTGCCATCGATTCGGAACAGAGGGCACACTCCGGTGGCAGAGAAACACCCCAACACCATGCACTGCCCCCACCATGTTTCGCTGTTTTGGTGCAGTATTGAGATTTCAACCGCGTATTTGGTGGCCTCCTTACATAGCGCAAGCCATTATTTCCGATTATATTGAATTTAGACTCATTGCTGAATAATACACTTTACCATTTGGAAATTGGCCAACTTAGGTGAACTCTAGCAAATTTTAACCACTTCAGTTGGTTACGTTTTGAAATAAGCGACTTTTTTACAGGACGGTGCGCTCATAAGGAGGCATCTACCAAGCGTCTATGGACACTTCTGGCAGCTATTAGTAATTAGAGGTCTTTAACTAGTTGCGAAGATGTGATAAAGGGTTGTTTTTTTACAGTTTGAACGATCAAGTTATCTGTACGTTGACTTGTGTGTCGTGGACGTCCTCCCAGACGGAGCACCGAAACAGTTTTTGTGGCTTTATACTTATTTACTATTCGTGATATTGAACTTTTGTGAACTTTGCTTTTTGAGACATTCCTTTGGAATAATCGTCAACAATGCGTTTCCTTACTTCCAAACCGAAGTTATTCCGAGCCATTTCTAATAGGTGGATTATGATCGTAATTAAAGTTTTTTTTTGTAAAATATTTACTAAAATCACTTTTCAACACTCAAAATACCAAAACTTTTCAGAAGATGTAAAAAGACATGCGATTAAAATAACGGTATCTTCAGACGTGCATTTGTTCCTTAGAGTTGCATTTGTTTTGGCCAGGCGTTTATCGATTTCATCGATGAAATTGACACCAAAAGACAAAATATGAGAATAATTATTGAAAAACTTACCATTATTGTGTCAATTGAACTTGAATTTTGTTTTTCGTCCATAGATTTAAATTCATTAAATTCATATTCATTTATTGTCCCCCATACGTTATAACGTTGTATGGGGGACAATAAATGTCTTTGAAGCCAAAAGAATTCCCATTTGGTTCTCTCTTACAGCTTGAATAGTGTTCTTGATATCGTTCGCTGCCTATTTTCTAATTTCACCTTTTTTTGGTATGTTTGTTCTGATGAATGATATGTCTTACACTATACCACTTTAGCCGCCATCACCTATATCACATTAGGCGACTACGGGATTATTAAAATAATGAATAATTTTAAAATACTAATTACACCTACAGCTTAACCGTGAGCTTTATTCTCAAAAAATTACTCACCTTTGACTTGTAAATAACAAAATGAATATATAAAGCAAGCACTTTTCGAAAAAAAAATTAAATCGCATACAAAAAAATGTCAACTAGAACACCATGCTTCATTTTTGCAACTATTTTTTGTTAAAAAATTAAAAACATAAATACACTAATGCACTCTTAGTTTGCTGAGAGCATTAAACTTTTAAGCTTGGTATCGTTTTTACTATGCTTTTAGTTCAAGAGAAAATTAACTAAACCACATTACCCGAACTTTTTCTATTATATATTCAAAGAAAATTTCAAAACGCTTGTCTCCGGCAACACTGGACTGAATATTTAAATTTAAAATATATTTCTTAATCCACTTAACATTTTCGAGTACATATTCTCAAGTATGTACCATACTTTATTATGAATTATCGATTAAATCAGGGCCGGAAACTTCAATTACAATTTTGAAAAAGATAATTATATTATTATATATTATATTGTATTATACAACAACTTTTTTTTTACTGCTGATTGATTAATTTTAAAACATTTAATAATTGCTGCTTGTTTAAAATTTGTTTCAATGAAAAAGTGCTTTTTTATTCAAACAATAAATAAGTGTTTACATCAATATTATTTGATAATTATCCCCACTTGGTAATCTGCCCGTTATAAACGTTGTCAACCGAGTAATGTTTTTTATGGATATCCAGTATCATAAGAGCCAATTAGTTGCAAGGATCTTTCGATAGCTGCTCTATAATTGACGTTTTGTCTAATTATGACATTCTTGGAAATAGAATGCAGATAAAATAACGATCTCATACTTCTCTAACTGCTTGAAATATTTATTTTTTGTTTAAATTTTTTCACTTCTCTATTTATTTAAGCTTAAAAATTAAATTAAAAAAAAATGCTGTTTTTGATATTGCAAAAAACCGTCAGGAAACAAAAAATGCTATCCAATGGAATAGTCTAATGGAATCAGTTATTATTTAAATAATTTAAAAAATCAACAACAAATTAAAATATTTGTTGACTTTTTAGGGATTACGAGTACATGCACAATGTACATGAATATCAAAATGTTTTCTTTAAATATTGTTTATTGTTCGATTTTTTTTTTATTAAAATAGTTTAATCATCGGCTTATGATGTATAATGTGGTGACAATTATTTGCTGTTTCGCGGTCAGTAATAAATAGTATAAAATCCTCTTTAATATTTATTGATATTATATCAGTAATTTATGAATTTATGAATATTTTGAATTTATTTTTAATGATGTAAAAAGAAAAAAAAATGTTAACAACAATACTGCTGCCAACAAATAATGATATGTGTTAATCTGTTGTATAACACACACACACAATTTTGCAAACTTATACATTAATAAATAAATATTGAAATAAATTTATGTGCGCACATCTGTCAATTCTTTAGGTATTAAGTCATAACAATTGCAGGAACGGAGGACGTATGGCAAATAAAAATTTATTTGCAAAACTTTAGATTTTAAAAAATGTGTGCGCTCTATGTAAATATAAATACAATTTAATTAAAATTATGATAAATTATTACAAAAAATTATAAAAATAAAGCAAGTCCGAATCTTAAATTGTTGTTATGTCAAGAACATTAAAATAACAAAAAATACGTGCAAATTAAAACTAGTTTTTGATTACGAAAATATGTATATATATCAAATTATATAGCATTTATCCAGGAATGAAAATGAATTTCATCAAGAGAATTTTATCACGAGCATACTGCCCGAATATTTTCGATAGATGTAATATAAGACTCCCACATGTAAAATGTATTTTTTCGAAATACTTAATCTTCTTTATTAATACTAATGTTACTACTTGGACATAAGTTATTTTTCTGCTTACATAACTAGGGGTTTATTAGAACATAAGAATTTATGTAGAAAGTTATCATACGAAGTTTTATTATCTATCTTCTTTGGAAAATGCGCTTAAGTTTTGTAATCGTACAAAACTCTTTAAATTTATTAATTTTGTTGGGACATGTCACAGTGTCCCCGGACATAATGTAGCTTTAAAAAATGTCATAATGTCCACAGACATTGTATCGTTTTTAGCATGGACATAGTGACACTTATGAAAGTGTCATAATGCCCACACTTAAAATAACAACGACTTCGCTTACCAAAGATTTCCTGCATTCCGGCTTGGGGCCGAGCGCATGGCCTTTCTCCTTTATAGTATAATTAACACCCGCTTCGCTCTCGAAAGATTTTCTGCAAGCCAGTTTATAACCACATTAAATCTTTCTTAAATAGACCATAAAATATACCTATAATATATATGGACGTTATTTCTCTACGTCAGCGGTCATCAACTACTTTTATTTTGGGTCCATTTTTAAAAAAATCATGACCGTCGCGGTCCGGAAGGTAATAAACTGAACTATTTAAATAATATGTTTAGATGTTGTAGCAATGGACAAATAAAACGAATAGGTTTCGGTGCACTATATTATTAAGTAAAAAAATCCTTTAAATAAAAACAAGATAATACTAAGGGGTTTTCCAATATTAACAACGAGAAAAATTACATTTCGTCTGAAGTTTGAAGTAAAGTTTATGCTGGCTATTCTTAATAAATCTTGGAGATGTTCATCGGCAAGTGACGTGACAATAGTACTAAAGTAAATCGTTTGTGTTATCGCTCCCAAATTACCTTTTTTTGTTGTTACATAATGTAAAATATTTTGTATTGTTAACACAAGGTCCACAGAGCAGGTCTTAGGTCCGGATCTGGACCGCGGTCCGCCAGTTGGTGACTCCTGCTCTACGTTGATAGACATTATGTCACTTTTTGTTGCGACAAATAACATGCACCTAAATTTGTTATCAAGTACTGATAAAATGCATTTGAAATTAATAAATGTTTGAAGGGAAGTAATTGCCTTCATAATAATAGAACGATTTTTTTTTTAATTAATTTTTAAAGTTTATCTAAAAAAGTTAAAAATCATACTTAAGTCCTTTTTTTGTTAAAATTTTTTTTAAATGCTCTTAAATCTATTTTAAATGCTCTTAAATTTTCACAAATTTTTATTTGAATTATTTTGAGCGCCTTCGTACAAAAACTAAAATTAATAAATAGACAACAACCAAAAATGTCCATTAATTTCGCCTATAAATAAACACAACATTACACAATTAATTTATAAACATATTTCAATAATTGCATTATTTTGAGTAAAGCTATATTCTGACCACATTCAAAGAGAGTTTAAAGCTTTCTAAGAGTTTCTCTGTTTGTATTTGTCTATTATGGCCCTATATGTGTGCGAGCATTTATCACCCAGTCAACAATTTATTGAGTATTACGAAAAAAGTCTCATAAAAGGTACCAACTGCAGATTTTTCATGTACTCATTAAAATGGCTCACATTATGACTTAGAAGTGACACATAATTATGTGAATGTTCGGAGCATTCTTTATATTGACCCAGATATGGCTGATAATAAGTTGCAATATGAAAGTTGTATGGAGTATGAACATTTTTTGGACCAAACCACTAGTAAATTTAATTTGTGGTCAAAATGTAACTGGATTTAAGTAAGCATAAGAAAATTAAGCATAAAGTAAAATAATAAAAAAAAAATTCATATCCAAGATTGGGCAGGAAATTATGAGGAAGTTTAGAATGTCTGTATCAAAAAATTAGGTATTTGAATTTTTGAAAACTTTGTTTTACCGCACGCAGCTAAGAACAGGATGAAATATAAAGAAATGTCTAGAAAAAAAATTGCCTACCATAAGTAAAACACCTGAAAAACAATATTTTTTTAAATTAACCCTTATGTCGAGAACCACCTGCCCGGGTAGGTTTTTCATTTTAAATTCGATATACGAGGGCTGCTCTATATATTTCTGGCCTAATAGTGAAAATGCAAATATTTGTAATCAAAAATGGTTTTATTGTTTTTCAAAGTATTCTCCAGCATGATTTATACACTTTTGCATGCGCTCAAACCAGTTGTCGAAGCACTTTTTCCACTCCGATTGAGACACCTCTAAAACATGGTTTTTGAACACTTCAACAGCTTTTTTTGGCAACGAAAATCGTTGACCACGCATTTTTTTCTTGATGTGCGGAAACAAGAAGAAGTCATTAGGTGCCAAGTCAGGTCTGTACGGCGGATGACCCATTAATTCGAGTTTTGGCCGGTCAAAAACGCTCTGGTTTGAGCCGATGTCTGAGAGCTCGCATTGTCATGGTGAACAATGATTCGTCTTCTCTTGTTGGTTTTTCGAATTTCTCCGATGACTTCAGGCAAACAAATTGTAGTGTACCACTCAGAAGTGACCGTCCTACGTTGCTCAAGCGGAACAGACGCCACATGACCAGTTTTGCCGAATAAACAGGCGACCATTTGCTTCGAAGTGCTTCTTCCACGAACAACTTTCGTTGGATTTTGCTCGTCTTTGAAAACCCACACGGTCGATTGTTGTTTCGATTCGGGCTCATACGCATAGATCCATGATTCGTCACCTGTGACGATCCTATAAACGTCTTTTGAAGCACCGCAATCGTATTTTTGCAACATTTCTTTGCACCAATCGGGTGTTCATGCAGTATCGAATGTATGCTGGTGGAAGAAATGTCCAAGGATGTCTCTATCTCTCGGTATTTCGCATGTCGATCTTGCATTATGAGTTCACGCACGGCATCAATGTTCTCTGGCACAACAGCCGTTTTTGGACGACCTTCACGGAATAGGTCTTTGAGCGAGCTTCGGCCACGATTTAATTCATTATACCAATTTTTCACAGTGCTATACGATAGTGCTTCATCGCCATACAAAGATTTAAGTTCATTAATGCACTCTTGTCGTGACAATCCACGTCGAAAGTTGTGAAAAATGATTGCGCGAAAATGTTCACGAGTTAATTCCATTTTTTTTTTCTATATTAATTTTTTCAAGTCACTGTAAACAACACAAATAATGGTCGTACGCCAAAACGTTTTGAGTACGATTATGCTTAAAAATGACAAACTTTCCAATGGAAATGTCAGATTGCACTTGGCAGCACTCAGTGTTGCCGGGCCAGAAATATATATAGCAGCCCTCGTAGTTTAACTACCTGTAGCAATATCGGCTTCATTTTTTTAATACTCTTCTAAAATAATGTTTTTTGGCCAAAAATAAAATTAGTGTACAAAAATTTTTTTTACAAATCTATAAAGTTTCTTAAACTTTCAGCTTATCAATACAGTAGACATACCCGGGTAATCGCAAACCTATTGATGAATTTTTTTATTACAATTTCTATACTTTTAATAATTTTTTAACAATATTCTTATTAAAGACCAATAATAGACATGTTTGTATCAACATGTGTATATACATAGGTATATATTATAAATATGATACTCCTCCTGTTCCATGGAGCATAGGGCGATAAGTATTTTCATACGTATAAAAAATTGCGCAAATGCCGCTACATAAATAATATATATATATATATATATATATATAGGTTCATGTATTGTTGGATTTCTTTTAAGAATTTCCATCCTGGTGTTATAAATCAATATAAAGATAAGTACTACTAATCTATTATTCTTTGGAACATAAGAATAATAGATTATTAGATGTTGTTTCTGAATTCAAAGATTGATGATTCAACTTCTCTTCCTCTTGGAGTAGCAAATTCAGCTTAAACAAATGTTCGTATTTGGCTTACTGTGCCCATTATGAATAAATTATAGTCCAATATCAAAGTTGCGGTCAAATTGTCAAAAAGTTGTCACACACGATATTTCGTCTACTTTTACGAAACAGATTGCAACACAAATCTTGGACAATACATTTGCCTTTTCCAAAAGGTGTCAAGCCAGTATAAATATGTCCTTTAATTGCTACAACGAAAAGAAAAAAGGTGCTCATCAACAGTGATGTTAATGTTGGCTATTGCAATATAGTTGCTCCGAATGATTCTTTTTAACATTAGGAATATATCAGATATAGCTGCTGATTTATCACTTAGATTACGAGTATTACCATTATCGAATCTGATATAACGATAGGTCTCATAGATGCACGATATAAGCGATGTATGTGTGGACAAAATTTAAATGCGTCACTCCAGGTAACAAAAGTATTCCCAGATACGCATCAAACTCAAACATATACACATTGGCCTTTTTGGGTGCTCTTTACGCTCACGTCATAGCACTGCTTCGCTTTCCAACTGATTTCTAGAATTATGACATTGCACATTTTTTCAGACATTACCAATTTGAAAAGAAAAGATTGAGATCTATCAAAAGAAATCCACTACCAGACTAAATGCCTACGCGGGTATGATGATTGTATGTTTAAAGGAAAATTTTTGGTTGTCGAACCACCATTTTTTGTGAAATAAATTAAAAGCTCTTCAAGATGAACCAACTTATTAAAAAAGGGCCCTTGTTTCTAAAGGTCTTCCCATATCATTATTTTTTGTACTTTTTATGAGCGCAAAAGCTCCAAAAAAATGAGTCAGTAGAGCTTTCTTTTAGATTGCATGGTTTGCTGGGCAGTGTCTGTGCCAAAAATTTAACGCCAATTTTAATATAAATACTAAATTATTACTTTATCAGTCATTTATTCATTTACATCTTGCGTACTAACCAATGGTTTATGGATGGAAAACAAGCTTAGCTCTTCAAATCCCTCAAGCAGCACAAAACAAAACTTTAAAAATATGCGAAGCAGTCTTGCCAGGGAGAGGCAGGAAAAGTTACATTTTGAAATTTTCCATAAATAAATAGTAATTTAATGTAATTTATATAAAATATAGTAAAAAGTTTTATTCCATATTTCAGGAAAAATAACAAAGATGCTCATGAGGGCTTAAATTAGGAATCAATGTTAATATTTCGGTACGGAAAAGTGTATGCTCTCGCCATTCAATAAAATGACTTAAAGTAGGATTTTTTAAGAAACCCGTTTTACTCTTTTTTTGAAAGATTGAGCTTCGATAGAATTTACTACATTAACTATTTTAAGAGTACCGTTATTAAAGACAAATTTGAGTTTTTTTGCTTATAACTTTAACATAAAATTACTGACAATCTTTCTGTAATATAATCCGATACTTCCTGAAAGATATTAAAAAACAACTTTCTACTAAATCGAGGTATTGGTATAGTAGTTAAATTTTTCAAACGGAATAACTGAAGTTGCTAACAATTTTCGAAAGTTTGAACAGAATGCTTAGTTTTCTGCCACTCATATTATTTCCCAGTTGTAAAGAATTGTTGCCAGAAACATTATGCTGTTTGTAAACATGAAACGAGAAACATATCTTGATTTCTCACAAATTGAACAGAGCAAAACTTTAGCAATGTTACTTTTTGTTTATATCAAACTCTTTTTTTATATGAGTTTTGTTATTAAAATCGAATTGATATGTTAAGAAAAGTTGATATGTTAAGAGAGATTCTTACCTCAAGTAATGAAACAAGTACTCATTAGTAATATTACATTTTACGAAAATTTGGTCAAATAAAACAAAATTATATATGGAGCCATTAAAAGTAAAAACAAAATGTAAAAATTTTTAACCAAACGGAAACACTGATGCGAAGTCTGTTCTTCCGGTAAGATGACTATACAGACAACAATTGTCAATACATATGTATGTTTAAATACTTAAGGAATGTTGAAGCTAAATTCTACGCAGTTTAAGCAAAAAATGTCTTTAAAACAAAGCACTACAAGGCAATCTAGACATTTAAACGTAACAAGGTGTCGTCTTGAGATCCCTAAACAAAGAACTCGTTATGCAGGACGAAGCTTATAATTTGTAAGCATTCCCTGTTAAAAATATTTTGGTTTTATCAACATTTAAAACTACTTAATAATTGAAATGCTTCTTACATAATAAGATTATCTATAATTTTCATCGTCATACTATTTTTTAATTTTGTGTACTTTACTAAAGGAACATGAATGTCAGTTGCCAAAAAGCCTCTAACAACCATGCTTGGGGTACTGGGGTAACATCTATTATTTTGTATTTATATTTTTATTGAATAAATATTAGAGTTCAGGAAAAAAAATGCTACTTCATTTTTGTCATTAGGCCCTACTGTCATATTACTGTCATTATACTACGGTCATATTAGTAGAAATAAATACATCGAAACAAAGTTTTTTTGTTTATTTGTTATAAAGGATTTGGTTCTCTGACCTTAGATCTTAAAAATGTTAACCTTAATCTTCAAGCGGGTTGGGTTAAATAATGTTTATCAAATTAGGGTTATCAAGAAAATCTGGTTAAACTATAAGGAAAATAGAATATTGAAAAAAGAGGTGAAAATAGTGTTTATATATACATAGATATGTACATACATATGTATATGCATTATTAAACTACTTGTTTATGTAACTATACATATATATATATATATATGTATATATATATATATATATATATATATATATATATATATATATATATATATATATATATATATATATATATATATATATATATTTATATATCCTCTGTATGTTATTTCATAATGATACGTTGCTGCAAGAAGTTGTATTAGTAAAATACACAGCGAACTACTTGTACCTTTACTTCCATGAACGCATAAAGAAGAACATTAGATTACACATTAACAAGCTAGTATCCAAGTCCATAAAATGAATTTATGTGTAACGCATAAATATACTTTAAAAATATACTTGCAAATAAAATAGCTCAAGGTTCCCTCAGACAGCATCAAGCTGATGCGTTTTGCATTTTATAAAATAAATTAAGGTTTCATAAATATCTAAAATGCGTATCAACACGTTTTATCTTACTTAAAAATACCACTGCAACGAGATAGAAAACATCTTTTTATTCACACAATTTCTTAAAATTTACAAAGCTTATTTTCTATACCAATTCACAATGGTTTCCTTTGTATGGACAAGCGGTCGAAATTCTATTTCTTCATAACTAAAAAAGCTAGGGCTTTAAAATATGTCAGCTGATAGCATGCCCACGGAAGTTAAATTTTAAAAATTTTTAAAGGAAAAAATGTTTACAACTATAGCTACAGTAGCCATTTGATCTTTAAAGGGTTAATCAGCTTCTAAACAATTTTTTGAAATAAAGTATTTGAATATGAAAATTGACGCATACATATTTATTCCAGTTTACTTAATTCGAATTAAACACTGAAAAAAAGTTATATAAAAAGTTATTTAATGCAATATGAAGTGTAATTAAGCAAAATAAGGTAAAAAGGTAAAATAATATATGTCAAATATTAAGCAAATTTAAAACTTGTTGACCTAAACTACTTCTTTTCTTTATTGGTAAGTTTCGGGCTCCAAGAATAAATGAACTTGAAAAGATTCTATTTAAAAGATCTGTATTTGTAGCAATACGCGATATTCTTCGTGTGTGGCGCAATCTAAACCGTTTTATATGCTTACTGGTTTATTGTAACCGACATTGTCTAGCCCTAATGTTAGGGCGTTTCTAGACACTTTATAATAATTTATAGCTTTGTTTGCTATCGGGCTCTACTCCGAACACGTGAGAAATCTAACAAGTTAATTTGACTTTTATAGATAAGGAGATATCTATATTTCAAATATCTCTAGAATTTAGCTTTGTTAATTTTGGTTAACCCGATCTACCCTTTACATAAATATCTTAATAAGTTCAAAATTTTATTGTAATCGGTACGGTCATTAATGCCTGTTTTTTCTCTTTTCTTTCATATAGGTCCTAGTTTTGGAAACATATACAGATGAGGACCTATCGAATTTCATTAAAACAGATTAGCCGAGACTCTCTTAAAATTGATTAAGACGCATAAAACTGAGCTGTTCTCCCTTCCTCGACCACTATTAAAAATTATAAATACTGTATTTTACCATGCGGACAATTATCTACTCGTGTTTCTTAATTAACTCAAATCGATTCAGTCGTTTACCCGTGATTGATGCTCCCACAAACAAACAAACTTACAAAGAGATTTTTAATACATACTAGACATTTCGATTGATCACCTCATAATTTTGTGTAGCGAAGAAGGGATATTCCTGCATAAATTTTTTTTACAGCATAGGCTTCAAGCTTTCAAATCCCGAATTTATAGCTTGGATAACTGCGAAAAATATCCTTATCGATTCCTGTAATTCATGATGATGATGACATTTTGAAAAAAATCTTAATAACAAAAGACACAAAACAAAATTTCTATTACACTATGCAATAAATGGAAAAAAATGTTAAAACATTGAACGACCACTATATTTTTCTGATGCGTTATGATTGCCTAACTGCAAAAATCATGAATATTTTAAATTCTATGGATTCATTTTTTTTAATTTTTTCTAAAATTGCAGATTTTTGAAGAGGGAGCTTCGCTCATATTATCATAACTTTGAAACTACGCATTCGATTTTGCTGGGTAACAACATTCTTAATTATTTCAGCACTAAACGGTTCTCAGACAATTTTTTAGTATAATCATTACATTCGCAGTTATTGGGACAGAGGTGGAAAAAAATTATGTTTTTCCTTAAAAATTTTCGATTACTAAAAATTCGTAAAAATTAACATATGCAAAAAGGTACTTATAATACAAATAAAATAAACAATGATTA
This sequence comes from Gymnosoma rotundatum, assembly GCA_916610165.2. NCBI lineage: Eukaryota > Metazoa > Arthropoda > Insecta > Diptera > Tachinidae > Gymnosoma > Gymnosoma rotundatum. The sequence goes on from OU744339.1 coordinate 40,492,994, forward strand.
ATGAAAATCCATAGACAAATACTTATTTTATTCCAGAAAAAGTAAAAGTACCCAATTTTGGATAAAACATACTTTTTGCTCGCATTGCCTAAATTTGCAGCAACAGTTTATCTTAGCAGAATCTAATTACATTTTTTTTAGTTAAAAATAATTTCTACTTTTGTTTCTTCTTGTATGATTTTCAGGATTTGATTCTCTTATAAGGAACCAAATAAAATCTCCCATCATGTTTTCATTCCATAGGCCTTATTAACGTTGCTCCAGGGACTTAAGTTGTTGACGGAATCGGTCAACATGCTCGTCACTTACGGTCGCTAAGGTTTTCCGAAAAAAACCCAAATGCGAATGTAGGAAATGTGTATTTAGCGACATTTATATACCTAAAATTAACATAAGTATTTAAATAAGAAAATTTTTATTACACTTTATTTACCAATTCTTGAATAGTTTTTGAGCAAATCACTAATGATTTTTTCATAAATTGTATAATTGTTTATAGAAAGTTAGAAACAATTAATCGAAATGAATTCTAGGCAGCTTTCTCATCAGGTGATAACAAGTCTTCAAATGTTGTGCTTCAAAGTAGTTTTCGGATTTGAGGACCATCAAAAACGCATTCGGAAATTTTTCCCAGCAAGTCTCTACTACTTTCTGCATCGCCTTAACAAAATTTTTAACTTAGCCCAGTTTTATATGAAGAGGTGGTAATATTACATTCTGCTTTTTAATCAGGGCAGGATATTTTAAGTTATGTTGGCCTATTTTATTTTGCGCTCTTATCGGCCAATATTTTCCATATAGTGCATATTACGATCTCGGCTATCCTAGAGGCATAGAAAACAGCAGTACTTTGTAAAACCACCTTGGAGACCTGTTAAAATAGCAACAACTTTTAAGTCCTAACACACTTTCCAATTGTGGATTTCATAATTGTTATTTTTTTATTAACTTGCGACAACTATATATGTTTCTTTCATATTCACGGCGTGTGTAATAGCTATTGATGGCTTTTCGTTACCAATAGTTATTAAAACGGCTTTAAGACTTTCTTTACTTCTATCAACTATCTCATGCGTCATATTTTTGACTGAGCTCTTTAAAGAGACCAATAATGTTGTTGCAGAAGCACATATAATATGTGTTGTATAAAACTATTAATACGGCATATGTCGGCGCCGGTACACAGTTGACTTAACATCACTTTTTAACATTTATCGCTACCTTAAGCGGGATGCCAGAAGCTCTGATTTGTCTTTGGTTAGATCTAGGTCTCTGACAACATCATTTAGGTCTGACTGATTGAAAAGATTCGGTTTTTGGCCATCTGATGTACGACACATGCTCGAATATGAAGGTTGTGGTGACGATGAAACTACGTCACTACATACATCACAAGGATTTTCAGGATGTGGCATTTTGATGAAAAATGGGAAATGTAAATCCACCGGCTTAAGTAGTTGGGTAAAACAATTTCATATGCTTTCTAAAACCAAAAGCATAGGATGTAGAATTTGCTTGTGTGTTCTGTACTTTATAATCACAAAAGGTACTGGTACACACATCAGAAGACTTAAAATTGCATCTATAAGTACTTACTGGGAGTTCGGAGACACTGAACACATGTTGAGATTTTATTTGGTTCCTTGTGTAGTGTCTTTTTTATTATTATTTATTTATTAATTTCACAAATGATACTTATTTATTTAATTCTTCAAATTATATTTCGTGGAATGTCAAAGACTAAATTAGATTAATGAAGTTTTATTAAATAACTACAATTAAAGATCGACGAAATTCAAGGCGGGAAACTTAACTTTTAATTAAAGGCGGTAAATTATACATAGATTTAAATTAAATTAAAAAATGGAGGAAGAGTTTGTATATATCTTTATTAGATTTTAATTATAGACCAAATTTAGGCAATTACAGCAAAAAGCATGTTTTATCCAATATTGGATGCTTTTACTTTTTGTGGAATAAAATTAGTATTGTTCATGGATTATTGCTATATATTGTAGAAATCTAAAATTTTAAAATTTTTACGAAAAAGATAATTTTTTTCAACTTATGTCCCAATAACTGCGAAAGTAATGATTATACCAAAAAAATATCTGAGAATCGTTTAATGCTAAAATAATTTAGAATGTTTTCATGTACTGCACAACAAAATCGAATGCTTGGTTTCAAAGTTATGATAATATGTGCGAAACTCCAATTTTAGAAAAAAATTTAAAAAAATTTATCCATAAAATTTAAAATACTAATGATTTTTGCAGTTAGGCAACCATAACGCATCAAAAAATATAGTGGTTGTTCAATGTTTTTTTGCTTGTTGGATAGTGTTATTATTATTTTTAGTCAAATGATTATGTTAATCACATCTATATGCGAAAATATTTAAAAACCCGCGACCATAATATTTTTTAATTTAAAGAAATGTAAGTAATCAAGGGTGCTGTAGCCTAGATGTTCGGCACGTTGATTACCAGGCTATTATTGATTCGATGGCCTGGGATCGTAATCCTGAACGGTCAATTTAAAAACTTTAATATTTCATTAAGATCTATATACTACTGTATAAAAAATAACACAGCTCCCTTCTTCGCCGGTACTACTCTATAACAAGTAGTCAGCGAAGTAAAAAATAAATAAAATGTTAACACTAGAGGCGCTGCAACATTGTTCTAAAATAAACATAACTTACAATTTCAAACTTATGAAACGAAAAATAAGCATTATATCTATCACTTTTCTTCACCACCTATATTCTTTCTCTACACTTCTCTTTAATTAAATTAGACGTGTTCTTTGAAAAGGTCAAAAAATAGTTTTTAAGAATTTTTTTTATGTGCTTATATTCTTGAAGCTTTTACTATTTTATTTGGTAAAGAACATGTTAGAATTAAATATTTGTAGGAATGTTAGAGTCTTCTGATGCAGAATCGCAAATAACTTTGTAAATAAACTTAAGTTTTCTATTGTGATTATGAAACCACAAAAATGGATTTTAAACTTACATCCACTTTCAACGCACACAAACATTAAATTTCGCAAAAAAAAATTTATAAGATTCATAAAATTTAGATTGTTATCAGTAAATTTAGTGCAATAAAGCTTGAAAAAACAATATTTTTGATTTCTGGACTATACGGGAAACCAGTGTGCAATGTCAGTGTTGTTTCAAGGATCAACTTACTGAGTGTATGCAGAACAAAACAAATATAGTCAAAATTATAAAAAATAAAATTGGTGGATTTATTTGAATGCAATATAAATACATATATGTATGTACATATCTAGGAGTATTTTTTGAACAATTCTCTTTTTATCAGACTTCAAAAAAAAGAACGTTATCAATTCGTCTGATTGTTGTTTTTTTTTTAATGTTTGTGTCTGCCAGTATTGCCACGACCAAAAAAAAAAAAGTACAACCAAATATTCTTAAAAATGTAACCAAAAGAGGAGAAAAGTAACCAAAATTAATAATTATTTTGATTTATTTAAATTAAATTTGATTTTTGTTTTATTTCAAATTTTAATAAAAAAAAGGTTGTACTACACACCTGATTTCTTTGCACACATGTATATGTATGTATGCATGTATGAATATATGTAATATAAGCATACAAGTTTTAAAAAATAAATAATAAGTAACAAAATAATAAAATAAATAAATAGAATTGCAATTTTACTTTAAATAAATGTAAATTCATACATATGAAGTAAAAGTTTAGAAATAATTTTAAACAACAAAGTTTATCAGTTAATATTCATTTTAAATAAATTAAAAAATCGGGTTTAGATTTAATTTTAAATTAATTTTTTAAATTCTTATTATGGAATTAAAAACAATGAAAAAGTTAATGAAAATGAAAATGTTTGTTTCATTGAAAAAGCTTTTTTATTGATTTTACCAAAATAAATACTTTATAATTAGAATATAGCAATAAATTATTATTCATATTATAATAATACAAGCAAAGAAATGGAATTAAAAAAAAAAGGCAATTTTTGTTTAGATCAATTTAAAATTCATAATCTTTTGATACAATAAAAACCGATGCATATGGCCAAACTGGTGAACCGTTTTAGTTGAAATATAAAGTATAAAGTTTTGAGATGGAATGTCCCAATAGTAAGTGTAATTTTATGTGTGTGGCCATACACTTGAATCGTTATAGACCGCCAGATAAAATCTGTTTCGAAGACGGTTTTTTTTGCAAGAACTATTAATCGAGTTGTCGTACTATTCGTATATTCAAAACAGTAACCTAAACCAATATTAAAGTTTAACGCAAGGATTTTTTTTTCGAATCAATTAAGGCGAGTTTATTTTTAAAAATTTGCAAAAAAAATTGGAAATAAGGAACAAAAATAAACAATCTAAATCGCTTAATTTTAATTATATCTACCAAATTATTAACCGAAGAAACGCTTTACATGTAAAATATGTAATATTTTTTTTTATTACAGAGAGAAAAGAAATTCGTTATAAGAACCGAATTTGTTGCCAATTGAATTTTGTCGGTTGTGTGTCTTATCTTGAATTCAGTTGTAGTTACTGAATAAATATAGCAGTCACAACTATTTTAAAAAATGATTCTTAGGTGATTATAAAATATTATTGTGAATTTAACAAAACAAAATAACTTTTTAATATTTACTTTTATTTTAATAATAAAGTATAGGAATAAAATTATACATTATAAATTTCATGATTCGAACCATTGAATGCAGCTTTCTTCTTGCTTTACATCATAATTTCTTCTTTTCCACATAGTTTCTTCAACTTGCTACATGTATCACATACCGCACGTTTTGCGCTGCGAAATAAATTAAATATTATAAAATTATTTTTTTAATTTTGAACTTACCATTTAACAATATTGGTGAACTTTTCACCACTTTTAATAAATCTTTTTATTTTTGAACTAATATATTTTAGATTTTTGTAATGTGTACAAATTTTATTTATATTGTGTCAAACATTTTTGGATTTTCAGTAGTAATATGCTAAATAAGTTTAGTTGCATCTTCAATTTAATAGAATAGATTTTAGTAAAGACACAAATCGATCAGGATAACTTTTTTAAAAGGCGTAACAACTAACATTTGGATGGTAATAACATTTGTTAGCTTTTAATATTAAAAATAAGTCAAAATTATAATTTATTTATATTAAAAATCAAATAATTATATAAGTAAATAAATTTTGAACATATTAAACGAATTTTTACCAATCTTTTTTCTGTGTGTGTATTAAAAATAGACTTCCTATTTTAAAAAGCACTAAATAAGAAAAAAATACCACTAAAATTTTTAATAAGTACTTTTTATCTGCACGCTATTGCTTTGCTGGCTACAAGAACAAATGCAACTTGTTTGTTGGTAATTTTTGTTAAAGCTTTAGCATTTCTGTATTGGCTTCTGAAATAACTCTCATTTTGTTTTTGAAGTTTTTATACTTAAAGGAAATGTTTTTGGCTTTTCTATAAATTTGGATGAGCTGGCTTAAGCAACCAACCAACAAATAAATTGCATTTTTATGTTGTGGGATATTAGCATAATATAATAAATAATATTATAAAAATTCCCAAATAATTTTTAAAATTTAACTTAAAATAAGGTTTTTCTAATAAACATATAATGTAAATTAATTTTTTTTTTTTTTCATTATCCAAAAAATAAGTGCTTCAATTTTCCTTGAGTTATCAAATATAAAATAATTGGTGAATGAATAAGTTATTTTCGTTTTTGTCGTTAAATTACTTTTGCTTTGATACTTTTCTTTTTTTTTTGTATTTTTAATAAAATGCGAGCTCATTGCATTTCTTATCAAATAACCTTTTTAGTAGCATGCTGTAAATAACCCACAGCATGAAATTTTCAGTAGATAAAAACTTTAAAATTGGTGAAAAACAGTTCGTTGTTTGTCAAATCTCTATATTAATGAGTAATGCGCAAACTAACGTTTAAGTAGTTCTTATTTTAAAGAATGTATAGGACTAGAAAGAAAAATATATTGAGTCGTTTGTAAAAAAAACTACTATTTTGATATTGAAACATTGCTACATTTTATTAAAGTCTTTTTTTTAGTTTAGTATTTGTGTTCTCAAGACTACTACTCATTTTCTATAAAATATTCGATCATTATATGCATATCCAAAAAGTAAGATAAATTTTTTAGCTCTTCGTTTTTAATTAGCGCTAAGTGCTTATAACAACTAGAGTACAGTATCGCACGATTAGAGCAGACTTCTAAGACATGTTTTTGAACTAAACAAATAAATGTGTGAAATGCTTTATTTTCTATGGGGTTTCAATCATTCCATAGGTAGCAAGACAAATTTAAATATTTTTTCGAAATATTCCGGTAATAAAACTTTTACGTCAATAGCTTTTTTGGGAACCTGAACGTTAACTTTTGTGTGATTCATATGACAAATGATAAGGCAAAATGTTTCATGTGAAAAAAATAATTCAAAATGTCAGTATTCATCTTGCTTACTTGCAAATTAACAAAAAAAAAAAAAATCCTACGTTAAAATCAAAAGGAAAAAACAGGACCTCACAATGTGTGATTGAAAAACATAACAAAATATCATTGAAACATGTTACTAATGTAAAATATGATTAAGCAAACATTGATATGCAATTATTGAAACCCAAAAACATTTTATGACAGACAAAAAGTATTTACTCGTATCTACCTGTGCAAAATGCGCAAAAACAGAAAAATGGTAAAAGAAGAAATACTAAATTTAATTGAGATATAAAACATTTTTAGGATCGTGACTGCCGTAACTCTCAAAAACCTCTTCACATTTTTTATGAAAAGTTGCTCACTTTTTTATAAAAATTAATTAAATTTTTTAATATCAAACAAATTTTTTTTTCATAAAAATTTAAAATAAAGGTTTTCGAAAAAAGAAATAAAAGAAACCATTAAAAAAAAGGTTTTCTTTAGCTTTAAGTATTGGTACACTAGTAATACGTTAGTTAGAACTTAGCAAAGGCCTTATAATAATATCAATGCCACACTGAACCCCTGAAAATTTCTAGCAAAATTCTGCCTGTAAAGACGGAAACGTTTGTTTCGTGCCTCAGCCGCCTCTTCTGGTAACAGCGCAATAGGCTGCAATTGTACAGAGTTTTTGTAGAGGTACTAACAGTGTTTTATATAACGATTTAAACAAAAGACATCTACTTTTATTGATGAAAACCCAAAACATTTTATGAAAATAAAACCGTTTCTACTCGTATGCAAGATGAGAAAAAAAAAGAAGAATGTAAAATATTAAAAAAATCACAAAAAATATCGAAAACACGAGCAACGTTTTGTTTTTCTACGATATAAAATTAGAGATCGTAATTTTTATAGTGATATTTAACATTTTTAGAATCGCGATGTAGATCACTCTCGAAAACTTACATTTTTTACAAAAAATTTAACAAAAAAAAATCCATTTTTTAATTTAGAATGAAATTGTTTATCATAAAATTTAAAACAAAATTTTTCTAAAAATTAATGTTAGTAGATGCTAATATAGACTTTCACAGAAAAAACATTACAAAATCTTAATTCCTTTTGCCACAAGAAAATGTACTGCAAACCTCTCGAAACCGTAAAAAGTGAATTAAAACATATGCTGAATTTTCCCTGACCCTGATTTTAAAACAACGAATCTAAAGCAAAAGCCTTGTATTCTGTTAGGCTGCGTACTTAAATTTATACATTCCTTATATTTAAATGTTGGTTTAATGACATACGTATCCAACATTGGGCCAACTCAGAACCCTTCCTTTACCCATTTAACGATTTTCAGTACAATATAGTGACCTTACCTCTATCTTTAATTTTTATTTGTTAAGCCAAGCTGAAATTTCTGTTCGTGGCTTTAGACAACACTATCTAAATTAAGACAATAAACATATGTATACAATAAACGGGTCTCAAAAAAAAAAAATAGAAATTCTCTTAGTTCTAGATAACTGCCTTCTAGTTAGTCCAGATATATATGCAGTGTTTTCTGAAAATATTACAATAAGATTTCTTTCAACAGACTGCACGTTCTTCAACTTTTGAAAGAAGTTATTCTTAATTTCAAATGTAATTATTGCTTGTCGGTTGTTCAAAAGCTTTTGAACTCTAGCAGAAGTTTTGAATTGGGTATAAACTGAAGCATAAGAAAATCAAACGCGGTTAGTACGTTTTAGTGGAATAATTTAACCACAGAGGTTTGGCTTAAAGTATTGTGTTATTTACTAGATCCAAATTTTTAATATAATCTAACTAACGTCTGACTGTATAGCTAAAGGCAATGTAGACTTGATGGAATGGGAATTGGTGTCGCGCAGTAGTTCAAAAACATTACATTTTCCACTGCCGATATATTAAAGAAATTGGAGACATGCACAGCTAAGATGCTTTCAGGTTAAAAACCTAGAGCCTCTTAGTAGGATAAAAAAGACCATAACTTATGTTCCGAATATAAAAGAAGTGTAGGTAAGACTCCATATTTAGCACAAGCAATGATTTTTAATTATTTAGAAACTTGTTTTTCATATCAAAAACTGTTAGGAACAATAATTCATAGCATTCAAAAATTTTCCTACAAAAGCTTATTTCGCCCCTATAAAAAAAACCTTGTACATTTTTATTCTCATTGTGAAGGATATATCCACATACAAGTACTGCAAATACCTGACTACCACGATTAAAGTGAATAGGCAACATAAGTGAAAATCACATCTCGCCCTTTCAGTTTTAATTTTACTTTCTATGTTTATTGTTTGAGGGGATATAGTAGCACACACTTTTTGTAAATGTCTTAAAAAATAATTTTAGACACACCTTTTAAAAACTACGTTTATCTTATTGTATTACCTTTGCGAAAAGAGATCATAAGGATACAGACTGCATAAAAATTTGAAGTGTCTGCTAATAATACTGCAAAAGATTCGTATTTATTTGATTTGTAGAGATTGCCTTTAGTTTTCTAAATTTATTATTATTTTTTTTTATAAATGAGAACAGCTTGTAATCATAACATACTTAAAACGGTTTTTAAATGAATGCCATTGTACTACGTAACTAATATATGTATTCAACCGTATGTTAATGTAAACTCATATTTAAAGAAAAATGTATGTACTTTTGTTGTTTTTTTTTTCTTATTATTTTTGTTTTCCAATTATCCGTCCTCAGTTCGGTGCAATGCGCTAACATTGCATTAGTTCGCAAAAAAAAGGAAGAAGTATTGAATAAGTTCCTTAAGATAAAACGGAATACATTAAAAACGTATATATGACATTCATTAATTAAAGTAATCAATTTCCAATAATTGATTATAAAAGTCTCTTGCCTTGTTAAAATCATTAGGTTAGCAACTCCTTCCATCAAAAATGAATAATTCCACACTCGATTACCTTAAATAAATAAATCTATGGCAATTGGGAAAAATTGCTTATATTTTTGAAAAAAAAAAATTTTGGATGTCCAACTTTTCAAGAATCAGTTCTATAAAATTATTTGTATTTAAGCGAAGCTTTTTATATTTTTTCGTCTATCTTTTAACTGAAGAAAATATTGTTTAACATTCAACTAACTATAATATTGAAATAAAAGGTTATTCTTTTTTACAAAATTTTATGCTTAAGTCGACTTAAGCAGTTTTTCCTTGTGGGAACATAAATACTGCTCGATTAACAAGAATGAAATAATTTCGTTATTTTTTTTTTCTTTTTTTTGCATAATATTCAATTAAAAGTTTATTATTGTTTAATATTACACAAAATAGTTTATTCCAAAAATTAATAAATAAATTTAAAATAAAATAGAACCATATGTACTTATACGTATGCATAACTGACAAAAAAATTTAAAAGAAATAAAGTGGAAAAATTATAGTAATACTGAATACCTGATGAATAGTTCTTTTTACATAAAAAGTGGTTTGAAATTTACTGATTTATTTGCTAAGATAAAGATGAACGACTGTACAATATGTAACTCTACAATAGCTGTGAACTAAATAAATTTCGGTCGTACTTGCTAAATTCTGTTACGTTACTTTCAAATATTGCACAAAATATCTCTTTTCTAAACTCATTTTTTATGTATGAAGTTTTCCTTTCTTTCAATATTTCCCTAGAAGTAAAAGCAATTGTTGTATTAATAGAAGATGAACGTGTACTCGCAGTATATTCACTAATCCATAAGCAAATTGAGCCACGTGAATATGGTAACAGATAAGCGTACGCATATAAAATTGTTTCTTTTAATTTATAGTTAGAAATTTTATTAAAGTCTTATTATATTCGTATGCTTGTAAAGCACTACTTTTCGAATATTTTGCAGTAGCAGTTGATATGTGTATTGAAACTTTTTCAAACAAAATCAAGGCCATGTGATACCCTTTTGTTTTAATATTAAACATTATTTTATTTCCTGCTGTATGCTTACTTTTCAACAAGAATAATCAAGTGTAGCACAAAAAAAGGAAATTTAACACGTTAACTAAAACAATACAAAAGAGAATAATAACGAGAATAATAAAAAAGCAGAAACAATAAGTCTGAGATACCTAAGACTTTTGATATTGTTGATGCTGTCTTTGGTACTGCATTGTAAGTATAAATGCTGTTACTTTATCCTTTTATTTATTTATAACGAATTTCGTAATTTTTCTTATGCTGTTATTCTCTTGTATTATTGGTGCCGTAGCACTCTATCAATAAATTTTATTTTTTTTTTTGAATTTGGTATGTCTAGAATGTGTAGTTAGCTTTCCCTCCGTGCTCTTTACTATGGCTTGTTTTATACTATCTTTTAACATGTACTCCAAGCATCTGTTTCGTTTATAGCAACAGAAGTTTGTAAATTTTGTGTACAAAATAACACCCGCATGAGCTTCTATTATAAATAAATCATACAAAAAGAAAGCATGCATAAGAAAGTGCATTAATGTTTAAAGATTTTTAAGTAAAAATGTGTATGTGTGAATTTAATGCATTTGCTCTCGTCAGGTATTACAATACTACAAACGCTTTTGACTTTCACAGCCACGTTTAATCAACACTTTTTTCCAAGTTAAATAAAACCTTTTCTTGTGTCAGAGATTTCTTGAAACTTAAGCCAGCTAATACCTTGCTAATATCTAAAGAAATAAAATATGAACGTGACGGAGGTTATAGTGGACCAAAAAGTGCATTTAGTTCTACTGGTATATTACTGTTCTCTTTACAATAAATCACAATTAATAATGAACTTAAAATCCATTAAATGAAAATAGCAAAATAAAATATTATTAAAAATAGTATATTTTTCATATATAAATAGAAAGAATATACATTTTTAAGCAAAATGAAATAAAGTTTGTTACGCATGACGAAATCGTTTAACGCCTTAATAGTGTGTGTCTTCATACAAATCAATTAGACACAAGCAGAATAAAGTGCTGCATTTATGTATCATTTTAAAGCTTTTATAGAGATCTTTAAGGTAATACTAACATTTTTTAAAAATGCTTAACCTACTAATAGCCGCTGTCATTTTTATGTGAAATTGTTAATGCAGTACCAAATTTTTATTTTTATTTTTTGTCACTCCAATATTTGCTTTTTTGATTGAAGTTACTTCACTAAACTAGATTTACATAGATGGTGAAGGGTATATATGATTCGGCATAGTCAAATATAGCGCCCTTAGTCCAGATTTACACTATGCAATTTTTTGAGGCGTTTTTTCTCAGTTTTCTATTTAAGTTACAGCGGTATGTGTTATCTAAAAGTAAAAATTAGCAACAGTAACATCCCCTCAAAAAACTCAAGCAATACCAAATTGCTTACTCCACCTGCAATTCTTCGAATTGTGCTCTTTTCAAGAACTAGACAAAAAAAAAACATAACAATGTGTGCTTGTGTCTGACTAGCAAACTTGTGCTATAGATCTATCTCTTGCAATCATCTGGTTATTTTTCATACAACCGTGTAATACTATATTTCTAACATAAATACTCAAAACTGCCTCCTCAAGATATGGGTCTCTATTACGAGGGCTGCTATATATATATATATATCTGGCCTGGCAACACTGAGTGCTGCCAAGTGCAATCTGACATTTCCATTGGAAAGTTTGTCATTTTTAAGCATAATCGTACTCAAAACGTTTTGACGTGCGACCATTATTTGTGTTGTTTACAGTGACTTGAAAAAATGAACATAGAAAAAAATGGAATTAACTCGTGAACATTTTCGTGCCAACATTTTTCACAACTTTCGGCGTGGATTATCACGACAAGAGTGCATTGATGTACTTAAATCTTTGTATGGCGATGATGCACCATCCTATAGCACTGTGAAAAATTGGTATTATGAATTTAATCGTGGCCGAAGCTCGCTCAAAGACGGATTCCGTGAAAGTCGTTCAAAAACGGCAGTTGCGCCAGAGAACATTGATGCCATGCGTGAACTCATAATGCAAGATCGACATGCGACATACCGAGATATAGAGACATCCTTGGACATTTCTTCCACCAGCATACATTCGATACTGCATGACACCTGGCCGTAAAAAAGGTTTGTTCTCGTTGGATCCCGCACAATTTGAAAGTCGCTCAAAAAAGGGCTCGTGTCGATTGGAGCAAAGAAATGTTGCAAAAATACGATTGCGGTGCTTCAAAAGACGTTTATAAGATCGTCACAGGTGACGAATCATGGATCTATGCGTACGAGCCCGAAACGAAACAACAATCGGCCGTGTGGGTCTTCAAAGACGAGCAAAATCCAACGAAAGTTGTTCATGGAAGAAGCACTTCGATGCAAGTGGTCGCCTGTTTCTTCGGCAAAACTGGTCACGTGGCGACTGTTCCGCTTGAGCAACGAAGGACGGTCACTTCTGAGTGGTACACTACAATTTGTTTGCCTGAAGTCATCGGAGAAGTTCGAAAAACCAACAAGAAAAGACGAATCATTGTTCACCATGACAATGCGAGCTCTCACACATCGGCTCAAACCATTTAAATTAAATTAAATCACTTTAAGGCTTCTTCATAAAATCTTTATTTGGTAACTTTCACAATATCTTAAAATTAATAATTAAACACTGAACGTGTGTCGCTGTCGGTATGAGAACTAATTCTGCCCCGTTATTTATGGTTTAACAAGTACTCTCAAAAATAATAATTCAAAATAGGTACTGAGAGTAAATGTAGATAAATTCCATATGCACAATGGGACAAATAAGTACTTAACAGTTGTATTTAAACTTAGACTTTGGTCCTCTTAGAAATATAACCCAAACATACGATGAACATCAAACCAAAAGACAGAAAAAACTTATATAGAATTTTTAGGCAATAACACACCTAAGTAGATTTTTGACAACTATGGAAAATTACGTAAATTATTTTTGAGTTGTTATACAAAAGTGCTATCTAAATAATTGAAAATTAGCGAGTAATTTAATAAAATAAATGTATTGAAAAGATTTTTAGGCTTAAAGTGGAGTTACATTAAACAAAGTTTACTTTTGTTTTATTGTTTCTGATTAAATATTATCATATGCTTTTGCTCTTTTATTAATAATAAATCATAATCATAAGTTACGTACGGTAGATTTATTCTAATACAATCTCTTGCTTTATCTCAAGACAATGATATTTTTTGACTTTCTTTATACATAAAAATATTTTGGCTTGTGGCAGAACAATATATGGAATAAGTAAGCAAAAAGAAGTGTTTTATAGGTAATTGCATTTTTATTGTTTGTCAGTCGTGATGGCTTGTGGAAATTCGCCAAAAAATAAAAAAATTTCCTCAGTATATTTTTGGCAATGTCGCAACCTTTTGGCCGTTTAGGTCAAAAAAAAAATATATATATATATACATTCAACAGCAGACAATAAGGCTCAAAATACACTTAAAGAAATTCAAGTCAGTCCTAATTTAAAGCTGTACAAAACAAATTCTTCTGTTAATTTTAAAATATATAAGTTTCATCACTTGCTGAAAACAATTTTTTTATAAGTGTGCTCGTATCACTACATTAAAAAATATGTTTACATATCAACAGACACTCAGTGAAAAAACTATATATTATATTCTATAAAATTCTGTGCAAACTCAAATTTTTTTTAAAGAAGGCCTGAGCTAGAATTCACTTACTGTAAATAATACAACAATGGCAATGTATATCTAATTTACTGAAGTAATTTCAATCAAAAAAGCAATTATTGGCGTGTCAGAGAACTAAAAAATAACAAAAAAAAAAAGATTTTAAGTATTACATATAAATAATTTTACATAAAAATATAATCAGCTCTTAATGGGTAAATCGTTTTTAAAACTTTTTTATCGTCTCAAAGATCTCTTAAAAAGATTTTTAATGATACCTATATTGATATTCTAAAAATTTGAAAATTGCAGATTCCCGTTACTAGGAAAATATGGGTGACCGCCAAATTTTTCACTTGATGTTTTTTCTTATTATAAAATTCTTTAGCCTCATATATTTATATTCTTTGACTGGAGTTACTTCATTGTTCCAAATGATATGGAAAAACAGCTCTATCCAAATAGAAACAGAAAACGGAACCACTTTTTTCAAACATCTTTTACGCTGAAATGCCGTACCTAAACAAAAGTGCCGACGCTACGTCAAAACAAAAAAAAAAAAAAAAAACAGCGTTAATAAGTAAATACAGATAACTTCTCCGATAAATTTATTAAGAATACCACCTCTGACGTTTGTGTTGCGTAAATTAAAATTTTATAAAACTAGTAAGAGTGCTATATTCGGATGTGCCGAGTCTTATACACCCTTCACCATCTATGTAAATCCAGTTTAGTCAAGTAATTCCAATAAAAAAAAACAAATATAAGGGTGACAGAGAATTAAAAAATAAAGAAAAAATGTTGTATGTATTCCTTAAAGATCTCTTTAAAAGCTTTAAAGTGGTACCCATATTACTATTTAAAAAAATTTGAAAATGTCAGAGACCCATAACTCGGAAAATATGTGCGAGCCAATTTTTTCACTTGTTTTTTTTTCTCAATTTTTAATTCTCTATCGCCCCATATATTTATCGTCTTGATTGGAGTTACTTTGTTTTTCCAAATTATATGAAAAAATTGGGACCAATCATGCTGATATCCAATCTCTTTCGACACTATATCTGATCGCTTGACATATTTAATTTTTAACAACGACGGGCAGCGCTCGATCGACTTCGCTGTGCACAAGAATTTAGTATATAATACTTTCTGGGGTCGGAAATGGATAGTGTAGAAATTACACACGGAATGACAAACTTATAAAAACATGAATTATTTGGAACTTTTAAGGACTTAGAAAACTTATTGGAGTTAAAGATAATGGCAAATACACGTCAAGGAAATCGATGTCCTACCAAGCGTTTGTGAAGATCCGGAGGGTAGATTTTCTACGATTTTTTGCTTGTTGTATCTGTCCCGCAACCTTTTCCATTTCCCTTTGCTTTCTTTGAACAAATAAGTTTTAGATTTGACTGTTTGTTAATTTTATTACCTGAAAAATTATCCTCTTTTCCAGTACTATTCCAAATCTTTTTTTATGTTTCATATCTTTTAATGTCTATTTGCTATCGTACAAGCATTGATTCTGTTGAAATAGCTTTATGATTTGTTACCTAATAATATTTTTTTAAAATATGTGTCACAATATTTTATTGAATAGATTTATTTACCTCCTTTTTCTTATTATTATTATTATACAATAATTTTTCTTGCTCATTAATTTCATTTATATGTTTGTTTACAACGTTTTTTTTGGAACTAACTTTACTATTAAACGCATTGTCAAAATCGGATTTTCCAGATGCAAAACGTTACCGCCGCATAGAAATGTTTACATGTGTTTTATGTGTTAAATGTGCGTGTAAATCAATACTCACGTATTGTTAAATTAGCAACAAGAAAGGTGATCATCGTTGACTTCAAATCAAACTGACTTCAAGTAGCAGGGAACGTATTACTACAAATTAAAATATTCAATTTTTTCTGTCTTCAAAAAGTAACAAAATAATACGATACACGTGATCTTAGTTTCACACCATGATTACAGATTTAAAAGATAAATTTAAAGTTTTAAAGTTATTTAAATATAATTTAGCAATTGAAATAAAAATGAAAGCAGACCAATTTGAAAAAAATTTCCTAATTGCTAGTTTTCATTTTTCTAGTAGACACAAGTAAATTTTGTTGTTTTAGCGAGTGAGCAAATAATTAAAAATACGTAGATGCTACTTTGTATTTTTAAGAATCAATTTAATTTGTCAAAAGTATTGTATTTTCGTTTGGCACTGCCCAACTTTTAAAAAGATTAATTTTAAGCTTAATAGTTTAAGGCCACTTGTTACCTACTTAAAAGCTAATTGTAATAACGGGCAAAAACGTTTTAAATCATTAACAAATTAGAATAAGAGAGATGCGAAATACAGAAATTTTTTATGTAATAAAATTCTTAGCTTCTGCCTGCAGCTTTTCTTTCCTTAATACCTGCATAATTTGGCCTTTTGAATGTCTCTAAGAAAAGTAATCATAAGTCGACAATAAAATCCCTCACTCTTACGCAAGCATTTAGTATGAAGTAAACCTCGCAGTGTTTGTATCAGCTTAATAAGGCCTGATAGGAGGCCACTTTACTTATTATTTTTACCGCTAATAAAAATTCACATATTCTTACAAAAAATCTACAATATTTTTTGGATTCTATAAATAGATTATTTAAATATATGTACAAATATATGTATGTACGTATATGTGACTTGGTTGAAAAGTTTATATGCATTTGTCGTATAGAAACAAAACTCCCAAGAGACACGTTCAAAAATGTCGCGTCGATTGTTACGACTGGAAATAAACTGCAATAAAATCAATAAAAAAATAGTTTACATTCAAATGTGAATTGAACTGCAATGCCAATTTGGTTTAATTTGTATTCTGTTACGTACACAACGACCTCAGATAATTTTAAGTAGCTTCTCTTTGAGTCTTTAAAATATTCAGTTTTGGATTTAAAATCTATTTTATCGCATATTTAAGAAAATGTTTCTATTGTTATTTATCCTTCTTTCGTCTTTAGAATTTACAAAAACTATAGGATATTTGCACTTAATTGTACAACAAGTGGAATATTAACTAATCTCAAAGAAAATAAAGAAAACAGGTTGTCAAAAAATGCAAAAAATTTAACATCTCTTTAAAGAAACGATGCCTTTTTTTGGTCAGCTGCGTCTTGAAAAAAAATAAAGTAGTTATTTGCTGTAAAAACTAAAATAAGCCGATCAGATGTGAGCTTAGCATGAGGTTTTCATGGTTGACAAGAATGAGCATGGTCTCAGCGTCTATGTCGTTCAGACCGTCCACAGTAATTTTTTCGAGCAATATTAGCACTTGAGGTAGACGGGGTATTCTTAGCCAAACAAACAGGTAAATTTAGAGCAGTAGTTATAAAAACCGAATTTACTGTTGACTTGACAAATGGTGGATATTTTTAATTAAAAACAATCATTTATTGGGTTACATCAAAATCTGTTTGAACTAAATAAACTCATATCTTACTGGCAGATATCAATGTGTGTGCTCCAAGACTTCAATATCTAAATATATTATTGTAAAATCGGGTGTTCTTTAAGGTAGCCATCTTTGTCCACTACCTACTGTTATCAATTTTTCAAATATTATAACAACTCCCTTAAACAGGATCTAGACAACTTTTTTGTTTGGTAGACGATAAACTTAATGGAGTTAAATTTAAACAAGTGCAAACATATGCACTTTTCCAAAAGAAATGATACATACAATTCGTTCTTTTTTGAGGGTTATCAGTTGGAAATTGTTGATTCGATCCTGGATTTGTGTATTTTATTATGTGCTAAATTAAACTTTATTGAGAACATTGGTATGATATCAAATAAAGCCCGTGGGTTACTTGCTTTCATCAAACGATGGGCCAGGGAATTCACTAATATTCACATCACCTAATAGCTTTATATATCGTTAGTAAGGCCAATTTTAGAATATGGGTACTGGAAATATTCCTTCGGACTTTCTTCTGGTGGACTTATACTTCAACAATTCCTTAACGTCCAACCAGAAATTTTAAACTAATTCACATTCAATTTGTTCGCCACAATTATGCCAACGATGACTCCTTTAGAAGGATTTGTTGCGATTTTAATAATCAATATAAAAATATTGTTTTGAAAAACTTAATATAAATGTAATTTTTGGTAATGTTATTTCCAAAAGCTGATACGCATTCAGTCAACTTAGTCGCTTCGTTTTGCAATTAAGTTCTAGTATTTTGAAAGAAACAATAAAAATTGTCAGCAATAATACAACAGTAATCGCAACACTAGTGCTAAGCTTTGTTCTTAGGTAGAACCACTTCAACTGAATCAGAGAGACCACTGCATTTAAAATAACAGAATTTGTGGCAAAACAAACAGACAATCATTCTGTCATCTTCGCTGGTTTTGGTACAATTTTTTTCTAAGCAGGACATATTAATATTTATTATTTAAACATTAAAAAACAAAAGAAGGGCCAGTTTTTTTTATTTTATAGTATTTTTGTTAGTTGGGATATAGGTTTTGTTGAATCTTCTAGTTCAATCTTTAGAATGTGTATTTATTTCAATTAGGTTTATACAAGTTACAGTATTGTATTCTTATATATATAATTAACAGGGTGTTACAGGTAATAATGAAAGTAATTTTACGTAAGTGTAAATCCAATATACAACATCCTTCTTTTTATAAAAATAAAACAAGTTTAAAAAACTTAATTCATTTCATTAATTCTATTGATTTATGAGATTACGTTGGCTGTAAATCAAATAAAATTTTCATTAAAAAGTACTCATAATATTTCACTATCAATCAATCTTGAGGATGGACCTACTCTCCTACCAGTCCTGGTTACATAACAATTATCGTTATAACTTTGGTTGTCAACGTTTTCATTCGGATTTGAGTTTGACATTGTTTTAGGTCATATTGATATGTGTTGTTTATTTCTTCGATAAACTGCACCTTCATTATCTCTTACGAGAAATGAATTTGGCTCTTCACAGTCCTGAAGTATTTCTCCTTGGAACCACACTGAATTGTTATTCTTTTTGAACATATCCTCGTCACCTGGTTGAATTGGTTTACGCTTTTTTGAGTTTTTGTTATAGCGTTTAGAAGATTTTTCAATATATTTCTGCAATAATTGATCATATTGTTCTTTATTAACTAATTGAGGTTGAAAATTCTTTGTTACTGATGGCAATTTTGTTCTTAAGTTTCTGGACATTAGTAGTTCAGCGGGACTTGGCATATTATCCTTTGGGGTTGTCCTATAGTGTAAAAAGGCCATGTATGGATCTGTTCCACTTTCTTGACATTTATGCAACAATTTCTTTACCGTTTGTATGGTTCTCTCGGCAAGCGCATACGATCTAGTCAAGTATGTACTTGAGGTCCTACTGTCAATGCCCCATTCCTTACAAAATTGTTTAAAATCTTTTGAATTGTAAGGTGGTCCGTTGTCAGATATAAAAACTTAAGTATTGTTATAACATTAACACTAGAATATCCGTTGCCAAGCATATCAATTTCAAAATATATAGCGTAATAATCTACCACCAATAAATAGGGTTTTTTGTTATATTAAAAAATATCCGATCCGACTTTAAACCATGGAAGGTTATAAACCTCATGTGAAACCATTTCAAGTTTATTGTTCGAATTTCGGTACCTTAAACAAACTTCACAATTATTCCCAATGTTGAAGATGTCATTATAAATATTGGGCCAATATACCGTTTTACGGGCTAAGCTTTGACATGTTTAAATACCCATGTGTCCCTCGTGCACGGCACTCAGAATGTTACGACGTAAATTTTTTGGAACAAAGATTTAACTTCCTTTGAGTATTATACCATCTAGAATTGTTAATTCTTCTTTTATTCTAAAATAAGGTACAACTCTCTATCAACCACTGTTGCCAGAAGTGCAGATTTATCTGCATTTTGCAGATTTTAGCCTCTCTAATTGCCTAAAATCAGATTTGAAGATCTTTGGCCTAAAATTGAAGATTTTTTAAAATCTGTGTTACAACTTCTATTACGCATACATTTGTAAAATAGTTTTTTTGAAGTTAAAAAAAATATCTTAAACCAAAATCGATTTTTATTTATTTAGAAAATCCACAGTTCAGCTTCTAATTTTCATAAAAAGTTACATTAAAAAACGACCTTTCAAATAAAAAATCCTTTATGCATGATAGTTCGGGTCTGCATAGATATTTAAATCTGTTTTTTGCTCGGTAAAAGTATACCAATGCGACGCTTTTATCTTACACAAACTAATTGTTAAATATTTTATCGACAATGACGTTGACTTTAAAGAGAAAATGGTTGCTCAAATTTTAAAAAGTCAAATATCAGATTTATTTATTATAAAATGCATAAATAGGTCATTTAGTGAAATTATGTTCGTCATATGCATAACTAAAATTTTTGTCTGCTGTGGAGACGCTAGCTAGAAATGTATGACCCAATTTGATAAAATGTGAATTTTATTAGATATTAATCCCAAAAAGATTTTACACTTATCCCAAACGAGTTGGCTTTCCGTAGAGTCGGTTGTAAATCGCTTATGAGAATTATATTATAATTAAAAATTTATTATTCATTTACTGTTAATATCAGGGTTTCGAAAAACTGCTATTAGCAGTCACATTTTACTAACCAGTTCATCTTTTTTCAGTTACATACTGAAAATAAACAACTGAAATCAGTTTTCTATTTTACGCCAACTGAAAATAGTTGAACTGAGCACACACACAACTAATAACCAACTGAATTCAGTCTACTATTTTCAGGAACAAAACGAATACACAGCGACTGAGTTTTGAGTTTGTAAGATAACAGTACGCAACTGAGAAGGCAGTTCGTGTGCGTTTAGCAGACGTAGTTATGTTTTTTAAGTATCGTAACAAAACTAGGAATATGACTGGATAATGTGAATGAGGTCGTTAAACAAAGTTGAAAAGTGAGCATTCGTATACATTTTTTTTGTTTAACAAATTAAAGAAAAATATATACATGCATTACTACTTTGTGCTGTTACTCGAAAATGCTTTAATTTATATTTTTTGAATATTTGTTATAATATGTAAATTTATTTTGATTAAAAAAAATTGTAGGAATATTATAAATTTTTTAACTAAGAATATTATTAGTTTTTGAATAGTATTGTAGAGCAGTACTTTAGAAGAAATATTCATATGTGGGTTTTAATTAACTATTAATTAATTTGTAGAAATTATGAGGGGAATTAAAATCTGAATGCTTCATTATTTTTAGAGGCCTTTTGCTATGTGAAAAAAAAACGTTCTTGCTGTTGTATGTATAAATTGTCCTGTGCCCTTTTTAAAGAAACTGCAGCGTTTTAAAAATTATTAATATATTAAAACAACAACAATACAAAATCAATCTACCTGGTGTTAACAAAACCCCACAGTTAAGAGTTTCCCGTTAGTGTTTTGTACATTTATTACATATAGGTTTTTCTTACAATAGGTAGTGTACGTTCCTCTTCTTTTGGTGTGTTCTTTCTTTTTCTTTCATAAAATTGATTTACTTAAAGAGACCAAGAGCTCACATTCTATGTTATTAATTTTACTTAAAGCGAAAACATTTTACTGCTTTTGCATTAAATGAATAATAAAGAGCTACATCCATTTCGTATAAGTTTCCTCGAAAACGCCTGTTGGTAATAATCTCATTTATTTATTAGAAGATATTAAATTTTTTCTTTATAATTATCTTTATTAATTCATTTTAAATCTGCACAAAAGTTTTTTCCAGTAATAAAGTCATTTTAAATTCAAACTGCCGTATTCATGAAATATTAAAATAGATTTGAAATATATTTTAGGACAAATTTATATGGAAAATTTGTCATAAAAAAACATTTCAAAGTTATTTTATTTTTAATGAATATGGCAGTTATTCTTTTATGCTTTTATCTGTATGTACTTATGTAAGTAAACTAAAAAATGAATTATGAAAAAAAAACGGCAAAAAATATTTATTTGCTTGACCATTCAGCTAGGTAGTAAAATTACGGATGAGTGGCGGTAACTTTGTAACAGCCACAAATCCTTTAAATTTCAATTCATGGGAATTTCGACTTTATTATAGTTGTAAACAAAATCTCCAAAGAAAAAAACATAGATATATTTAAATTTTATGGGTGTAAAAACCCTAAACAAATTCCAACCAACTGAGACTTTTGTATATAATAGGTTAGTAGACTACACTTAATTCTATACTTTTCGATGAAATTATTGAGATTTAATATGAATAGCTATGTTTTTTTAATACATTTTATGTTATATAGTAATTTACTAAGTTTAAGGTTAATTTATTAATCAAGTACCAAGTTGAAAACAAAATCATGTAAACCAAAAATTAATTTTAAGTAAAATTATTCTAATCGTGTAAAACCATTTTAATATTTAAACAATTAAAAAAGAAATAAGTAGAAAATCTATTCCTTCAAAATTATTTACACGTGCATATAACAAGACACTTGCAATCAAACTTTCATACAAACAGTAAAAAATGAAATTATTTTCTATTTATACCAACAATGATAATACACATATCTATTTGTTAAAAACTGTGTACAAACACACAATCAAACTATTCAGTCAGACTATCCACACACATTTTCAGTTGTGTTGCGTTACTAGAAAAACATAACTACATCCGCTTAACGCACACGAACTGGCTTCTCAGTTGCGTACTGTTAATTTACAAACTCAAAACTCAGTCGCTGTGTGTTCGTTTTGCTCCTGAAAATAGTAGACTGAATTCAGTTGGTTTTTAGTTTTGTGTGTGCTCAGTTAAACTATTTTAAGCAGTCAAATCGTTGGAAATGAATACTCAAACTATTTTTAGTTCAGTCGCTAGTCAAAAAAAAATTTTGTTGGTGCTGAATATTAAAGCCTGGTTAATATCAATCAAATCGACAATGGTAAATTCATATTCAATAACCCTAATTAGGGTAATAAAATATATTTATCTTTCAAAAGGACATTCATGGTATTATTAATAATTTTAATAAATTGTTTTAAAGGGAAGCGACGACAGAGATTTGCATTTTATATAATCAAATGACAAAACTATTAAAAATTGTAATGAGTAACTTTTTAAAACTACATTTAATAAAAAGCGAATATCTAGACATTCATGCAGCTAAAATAGTGTTAAGCACAAATGTTATATAGAATTATTGATTTTTATAATATAATGAAATCGCTAGGCATATTAGACCAAATTTAAAAATAATTGGTGACACAAAATCAGTTAGACTTAGCTTAAAATTTTCCAAAGATTTTTTAGAGTTAAGAATATTAAATTTAAAGATATACTAAATGAAATAGAAATCACTTTAGTTAATTTCTGGAAAAAAGTGTTCCCAAAAAGACGTAGTGGTTCTTATTCTGCTTTTCCAACTCTTTCAGCATTCGTCCAATATATAAAGACTACCATATTCATCAGCAAATGTCGAGAGAATATTTAATCGGGTAAATTTAAATAAAACAAAATTTCGCAATCGCTTCGATAATAAATCTTTAGAACGAATGTTGCTTACAAAAGATTATTTAAAACTTAAAAACTTCTAATGAAAAAAATTATCTCGTCTGATACTCATAAACAAAACTAAGACAAAAAATTTGTTGTTCATTTTTATATAAGGTTTATAACATTTAACATAATTTATTTATTCTGTAAGCAAATACTATTCCTTTTAAGTAATAAATATTCGGATATGTTGAATAGAAATAAATTGAAATTGAAGATTTTTAAAATTAAGATGAAGTTTTTCCAGATTTTTTCGCGAAATATTGTTGTCTGTGACATTTTTCGGTGTTGGCATTTCTAAAATTGCTTTTATTTTTTTCTTTATCAGGTTTAATGCCATCTTTGTCAAAAATATGACCAATAAATTTAATTTCATTTAAATGAAATTTACATTTTTCCCTGTTAAATTTTAGACCAACCTATCTAGCTCTTTCTAAAACTTTTTTTAGAATGTTGTTATGTTCTTGGGTTGATTTTGCGTAAATTAAAATATCATCTATATATACATATATCAACAAACCGTCAATATTTTCAAAAAGTTTACTCATTCAGTATGAAAGATTTCAGGGGCTACATTTATGCCAAAAGGGAGGCGAAGAAATCTATATCTTCCAAACGGAGTGTTAAACGTTTATAGTTTTGATGACTTTTCATTAAGGGGTATCATCGAAAATCCTCAATTAGCATCTAATACGCTAAAAATTCGAGAATCTCTTAACTTTGCTTTGCAGTCATCGATGTTGGGAAACTGGAATTGTGGTCTTAAGATGGCCTTATTTAGATTTCTAGGATCTAGGCACAGTCTTATTTTTCCATCTGCTTTGGAAACCAATACAATCGAACTGACCCATTCAGTCGGTTCTTCAACAAAAACTATAACGTTAAGACTAACAATTCTATCTAACTCAGACTTTCAATTGTTAAGCAACGAAAATGGTATTCTCCTAGGAGGACCCACGACAGGATTGATATTTGGTTTTAACATATATCTATGTTGTCTTTAATAATACTTTCAGTTGACAAGTATTTTACTCTTTTGACCAGACCCATACTTACAACTAAATGAAGCCTACTATACTTTTACATTTTAAATTAATAACATAAAAATAGTCACAATATTTTTTAAAGTTATAACTAAAATTAATTTTAACTTTATCCACAATTGGCAGCCGTTCACCACTAAATGTGTTGACTGAAGTATTTGTTGATTTAATGCCATCAGTGAGACCCAACCATTCAGCAAGTTGTTGTGATATTATATGGGCGTCTGCACCAGTGTCGACTTGAAACTCCACTTCTTTATTGTTTATTAACAAGTTGATGTTCCAACCACTTTTAAAAATTTTTTGATGATATTGCTGTCCTTGAGCTAACAGTTGTAGACAGACGCTGGAAATTAACAACGAACCTGTTTTGCTAAGTCCGCTATAACAATAAATATAAAATTAGGATTTCGAAGTTAAAGGGTGTTCCAATAGTTAATGTAATTTTGTGTATAGACAGAACGCTGAAACTTAAAAGTTTGAATTTAGAAATTAAATGGTGTCCCATAATTGATGAAGATTTACTGATATGAGCTTATGCTTTGAACCGTTATAGACAAACGCTTGAAACTTGCACAGAATGTCGATCGCTATGGCCGTTATAGTAACAAGTATTAATATTAGGAATTATAAATTAAAGGGTGCGCCAATAGTTCATTTAATTTGATGTATATTGCCATACTTTTAAACAGTAATAGACATACGCTTGGAATTTACAACAAACCTGTATTGGTAAGTCCGATATAACAACAAGTATAAAATATGGATTTGGAAGTTAAAGGGTGTTGCAAAAGTTGGAGTAATTTCAAGTATGTGACCGTACTTTTGAACCGTTATAGACAGAACGCTGAAACTTAAAAGGGGCCTGTATTTCTAAGTCCGCTATATCAACGAGTTTATAATTTGAATTTAGAAATTAAAGGGTGTCCCATAATTACTGTAGAGTTACTTATATAGGCCTAACTTTTGAACCGTTATAGACAAACGCTTGTAAATTTGGCGCAATGTCGATTGCTATGCCCGTTATTGTAACAGCTGATAATATATAAAAATATAAATTAAAGGGTGCACCAATAGTTCATTTAATTTGGTATATGGCCATACTTTTAAACAGTTGTAGACAAACGATTGAAATTTACAAATAAGTAACTCCTCTATAACAACAATTATAAAATTTGGATTTGAAAATAAACGGGTGTCCCAATAGTTGGTATAATATAGTGTATGTTGCCGAACTTTTGAACGGTTATAGGCAGACAGCTGAAAATTACAAGAGACATGTTTTGCTAAGCCCTTATAACAAGAAGCTTATAATTTGAATTTAGAAATTAAAGAGTGTTCCCAAAATCAATGTAATTTGTTCTACATGGCCGTATTTTTTGAATCACTGTATACATTGCATACTATACAAACACCTTTATTTTCGACAGAATGTCCACTACCTTATTTTGTATAATAAGAAGTATAAAAATATTAAATAGTTGATATCATCTGATGTATATGGGCAAACTGTTAAACCGTTACAGACAGGCGGTTGAAACTTACACAGAACTTGATTGCTAAATATAATAAATATAATTAATTAAATTAATAAATAAATAAATAAAATAAATCTACTGCAACAGCAAGTTTATAATTTGAATTTGGAAATTAAAGAGTGACCCTATATTTGCTGCAATTTGATGTATATTGCCAAGCTATTGATCCCAATAGTTAATGTAACCTAATTTATGTGGCCATACATTTGATCCGTTATAGGCAGACAGATGTAGTCGGTTTTTTTCGCAAGAATTATTTTATTTTTATTTTGTTTTCTTCTTATTTAACTTTTAGCTATTGAGTAAGGTGTTATTCACCACAAAAAGTGGAAAAATGGCATATCTAAGTTTGTTATTCCGTGTGTAATTTTTACAATATCTATTTCCGACACCCAAAAGTATATATTCTGACTTCTTATGAATAGAGAATTCGATTGTGCTTTAATCGATCAGATATAGTGTCGAAACAGGTACTATTAGAAATAAGCATGATCGGTGTATATCCGTCGAAGCAGCAGTAAAAACACCACTCCTACCTCTAATTTTTTCATGTCACTTGGAGCAATATAGCCATGGAAATGTCAAAAATACAAATATGTTTCTCTAAAGTTACGTGTTTTCTTCAAAAAAGATACATTTTTTCATTAAAAGTTACATTTTGAAATTCCTCCTAAATAAATAGTAATTTAATAAAATTTATATAAAATATAGTAAGAAGTTTTATTCCATATTTTAGGAAAAATAACAAAGCAACAAGTTCACATACTGAACAAAAAAAAACGATAAATAAAGAAAAACATACATATGTATGAAAACTAATTTCATACCGATGATATTAATGCGGATTCAAATTAGGACTCACTACTAACATTTCGGTATGGAAAAGTGCACGCTCTCGCCATTTAATAAAACTATTTGAAGTAGGATTTTTTTAATGAATCCGTTTAACCTTTTTTTGAAAGATTAAGCTTGAATAGAATTTACTACGTTAGCCCCTATTTATGCAACGCATTGTGCCAGAACTTGGAAATTAGGTTATGGGAAGGAGATATAGAATACCGTTATTTAAACTTCAACATAAGATTACTGAAAAATTTTTCTGTAATATAATCCGGCACTTACTGAAAGAAATTACAAGATATCATTCTTCTAAATCGATGTATTGGAACGTTGTAAATTTTTCAAGCAGAATAACTGAAGTTGCTAATATTTTCGAAAGTTTGAACAGAACGCTTAGTTTTTTGCCCGAAATGCAGCTCATACTATTTTACAGTTGGAAAGAATTTTTGCCAAAAACATTTTGCTGTTTCTAAGCATGAAACAGGAAATATTTTCTGATTTTCACGAATTGAAGAGAGTAAACTTCAGCAATGTTATTTTTTGTTTATTTCAAACTAATTTTTATATGGGATTTTGACTGCATTTGCAGGTAACCTCTGTCATTTAAAACGAATTTATATGTTAAGAAAGGTTAATATGTTAATAGAAATTCTTACCTTAAGTACCCTTTCAGTGATATTAGTTTATTTCGTGTCTGTACCAAAAGTTACTAAAATTTGGTTTAATTATTGGTTTAGGTTAGTTAAAGGCAGGATTTTGTTCACTTGCTCCTTTTTTTATCCATTAAATACTAAAGGCGTTAAAGGGTTAAGGCTCATAGGTAAATACATAAGAAACCAACTTTGACGTTTGATAAAGAGTAAAAGAGAGTTATTTATGGGAAGTCGTTGAGATAAGTTGCAATTAGTTGCTCGTGTATCATAATCCAGTTGTGTTTTTTGTTAAGTTGACTGTAAATTTTTAAAATCTGAGTGAAGTCGTTTAAAATTGTTAAGTTAAAAGTAAAGTTGTTTAAAAGTGCTTAAAACTCTCTTACTATTTCGTTTAACTAACTTAAATCAATAACTAAGTGAATTACTTTAATCTAAATATTTATTTTATATACCAATAAGCTAATTTACATACTTATTAAATGAATTTTAAACAAACGAAATAAATTTAAATAAACCATTAATTTTATTAATATATTTTAACTAAAAGTTTACATTAATAATAATAACAAAAACAAGAATGCTATATTCGGCTATACTGAATCTTATATACCCTTCACCATATATGTAAATCTATTTTAATAAAGTAACTCCTATCAAAACAAAAATATATTGAGGTGACAGCGAATTAAAAATAGGAAAAGATCTAAGTACTACATATAATTTTACACAAAAATGTCATCGGCTCTTACTGGTTAAGTATTTTTATAAAATTTTAGTATTTCCTTAAAGATCTATTCAAAAGCTCTTAAATGATGCCCACATTGATTTCTTAAAAGGGGCCTTTATTTCGGAAAATATGGGGCAGTGCCAATTTTTTCACTTGATGTTTTTCTCATATATTTTATGTTTATATCGCCCTAATAATAAATTTTTTATGTGTTTTGCCCGCTGCCACGGCGAACATGAAACGATCTTGCTGACTTTCAATAACAACTTTTTCGGCACTATATTTGATCGATTGACGTATTTAAGTTTTCTCCAGTGATCTAGTGCCTTGGAAACTTGATTTCAATAGTAACACGGACGGACATCGCTCAATCGACTTCGCTATGCATAAGAACTCAAAATACATATACTTTGTGGGTTCGGAAATGGATACTTTAGAAATGACAAACTTAGATTTACTCTTTTCCCACTTTTTGTGGTGAAGGGTATAATAAAGAAAACTCTCGCAACTCAAATTCGGAAATTTTAGCTTTTTGTAAAAAAAGTTGAAAAGTAGAACTTAAGATTTTTAAAACAGTCCAACGGGGCATTTATAGTATTAAAAACCTTTAATAATCAACTTTAACACGGCATTTCTTTAAAACAATAAATAAAACAAAATTAATATATCAGTCAAAGCTCTTTTAATATTTTTAACGGCGGCATGTCTTTACGTCCACCGACGTAATGTCCATAGTTATAGTATCGCGGGACAAAATGTCCATGGACAATATGTCGCACTACAATTCGACACAATGTCTATCAAGATAGAGTCGTAAAATCCGTGGGTATTTGAGATATATCTTATTGTATTCTATGCAAAAAAGCCATGCCAACTAAGAAAGATGTAACTTATTTATAAACTGGCTTGCAGATAATCTTTGTTAAGCGAAACCGGTGTTGGTTATATCATAGAGAAGAAAATATTTTCGACTAAAGACGGCTATGCTAAAAATCTTTGGTAAGCAAAGAAGTTGTCGTTTTACGAGCGGTCATTATGGTACTTTTAAAAGTTATACTGTGTCCAACTATAAACAATGAAAAATTGTTTGGTGTGACATAAACTTTATTGACATTATGTCACTTCTTGTTACGACATAAATTCCATGGGCATTTTGTCCGTGGACACTATGACATGCCACCATTTTTAACTTAACACGTACATATATCCATTCCAGTTACAAGCTGTTATCTTTCAAAAAACTAATGGGGAGCAATTTTGTCAAATCACTGTATACATATTAGCACATGTCGGTGCAACATGATGAAGCAAGCTAATATTTATCAAAGATAGTTGGAAACTGACATCCTTGGATACGAACGGGAACAATTCGCAATATCTAATTGTTTAAGTGTTTAGCTTTTATTTAAATACTTTATGATTTTAAATAATTAATAATTTTTTGTAAGTAATAAGTTTATGAAAAATTCCAAGAAGACAGCTAGAGAGGTACAGGTCCATCTTATAATAAAAAGTTTATTTCTGCGAATTCTCTGACAGATCTTAGGACTAATAACAAAGAATAAGTACCCCCGAAAACTTACCATGCTTTCGAATTTAAAAAATTATTAATTTAAGAAATAAAAAAATTGAATGTTGTTTCGAATACTAAAAATATTCTACCCTTCGTGCTAAAAGTAACCTTCTAAGTTCACAGCTACACATCGTTTGCATAAACCATATGAAGCTCAATGTAAACATAATCTAAAATCTTACTCTTTGTAAACTCCAAAAATAAGCTATAAATTACCTAAATTCTGAATCTAGTCATTCTGTCTGTAAAGTTTGACAAAAAATTGGTTAATAATGAAGATAAGTAAAATTTACAATAAACTTTTCTTTTAACATAGTGTAAGGCCACTTTTCTCAAAGACAATGCCGAAAATATAAAAAGTTTATTTTGCATGAATTACATCAACTAGTTATTTTTTTACACAACCCTTAGAAGATGCAATTTTAAGAACGCGAAAAAGTATCGGGTAAGGGTTTTAAAAAGCAAGCCACAATCAAATTTAGTGAGAATGAGGATTTTCATTCACTAAATTTATTGCCCTCAAAGCGAAGACTACAAAACTTAGGTAATATAGCACTATTACGTTTATATTATCAGTCCAGACCCATCACATTGGAAAAATGTTTAGATATTATTGATTTATCCAATACATCATTACTGCTTTCAAAAACTTGATCTTAGTGAAAAAACTTTAAATATATTATTAGTAAGAGTAGGTTCAATGGTTATGGTTGCAACAAAGCCTTTTTATTTTAATATTTTTTATATTTATTGTTAAAATATTTAGTAAAAATTTTTTTAATTGCAATCCGGTAGATAATATTTTGTAAACGTAAGAATTTTACTTATTGCTGACTGAAAGTCCTTTTCAAGACATTAGAAGTACAAATTTTTGTAAATCACACTTAAAATATAATTTCTTTATAAATTTAAATCATTTTAATATTCATATTTTTCAAATCATTCAATAATTCAAAATATCTGCATATTAAATAGAATATACTTGCAACACTTTAAAAAAACGGCTGATATGTTTGCTGTCTGTTTTGCTTCGAAATAGGATATCTACTATCCACAAATAATCAATACTATTATAACATATCAACGTTTTTTATGCTATTATATCTTTATATTATTGTAAATCGTCTATATAGGTTTTCTGTATGAATACTTGAACTTTTGGATTTCATTCTTTACTAGTAGTACCCACGATTTCGTTCGCGCGTAATTTATAATTTCTTTAAAATTCAAATTTAGAAAAATGTGTTTTTAAATACTTATTGTAGAGTTTTGTAAACAGTGCTTCAAATTTTCTATCTGCAAAAATTGTAATACCATTGTACCGGTCAAATTGGATACTTTCATATTTGCATCTCTTTTTTCTCTACGAAATGACTTATTATCACGAAAAAAAAAGTACTCTATATTTGAACTAAGGCTCTTAGAGACCTACTCACAAAGTTTTATTATAATCCATCCAGACAGGCAGACAGACGGACAGATAGACAAATATACGAAAAATAAATATTTTGTATTCCATATCGATTAACATTACACCAAAATTTTCAAAAAATATTTCATTTACAGAAAGGACCCCGTTACCGTTTTACTACATTTATAGATTAATTCAAATTGCATTTCCCTATTTAATTTCAATGTTAATTACTTATTTTCTTTTTTTTTAATATATTTAAAATAAAAGGAAGAATGTAGAAGTAAAAATTCTAACAACAAAAAAACTAAATATTTCCAACAACTAAATAACGTAATAAGAAAACAAAACGGCAAGTTGGTAATCACAATAATCCCAAAAGGAAGCAGAAGTATTTGCTGCAATTAAATATAAGTAGGTATGTATACAAAGGTATGGTCATTGTTATCTAGTATGCTAACCTTTTTTAGGGATTCCAGTTAAATATAGATGTTGGAAAGGCTTATTTTGCTTGGGTTTAAAAATTTCCAAACTATAGTATTCCTGGTGCTTTACCTGCGTATGTCTTGAAAAATTGTGCATCTGTGCAAGCAATACTTTGTCTATAATTCTTAGTATTTCATTATTATCTAAATTTAACATTGTAACGAATTGTGATGTGACAGGGTGTTTTAATAAGTTTTATGTGCGAATATGTAAAAGTAATATTTTTTCGCTTAAGCTGTGTTTAGACGGCGTGTAAAAGTCATATAGAATGTCAGATTTCCCATATGTAAACCAATACACACTGTGTAAACCTCATAAAATATAACATATGTTATTTTCCTATGTGTTATAACATTTGCTAGTTTTTTATTTAGAGCACGCTCTATTTTGATATTTAAAACCATATGACAACAGGGGGTCGATTCTGGTTCTGTGAAACTGTGAAATGAAAAAAACTTTTTTTTTTTTTTATTTTTTTCCCTGACCAGGATTCGAACCATCGATTTTATAAATTAATGAAATTTTGCTTTTATTTTCGGCTTTTAGGTCCTTTTTAATTAATTTTCTAAACATTTTTAGAAAGAAAAATTATTTACAAATGTATGCGGACGTTTTCCAAAGAAAACAAGAAAAATTAGACGCTAGCAGAATGAAATGCAGCATTTTCATTAAAGGGTATCCCCATACAACATACATACTTTTTAGGTGTATTAAGAACTGTAAAGAGTAATACTGCGTATTACTATGGTTCCCAATAACAAAAAGTTATGCAAAAGTAAATCTAAAAACTAAAGGGTGCCCCCATAATTGATATAGATTTACTTATATGGGCCTATCTTTTGAACCGTTATATACAAATGCTTGCAAATTAGACATAATGTCGATTGCTATGGCCGTTACAGTAACAAGATTTAATATTAAAAATTATAAATTAAAGGGTGCGTCAATAGTTCAGTTAATTTAATGTATATGGCCATACTTTCTAACAGTTGTGGACAGACGGTTGAAATTTACAACGAACCTGAATTGCTAGGTCGGCTATCACAACAAGTATAAAATTTGGATTTGGAAGCTAAAGGTGTCCCAATAGTTGATGTAATTACAAGTATATGGCCGAACTTTTGATCTGTTATAGATAGAATGTTGAAACTTAAAAGAGACCTGTATTTTTAAACCCGCTATATCAACAAGTTTATAATTTGAGTTTAGAAATTAAAGGGTGTCCCATAATTTATGTAAATTTTCTTGCAAATTTTTACATATTGTCGATTGATATGGTCGTTATAGTAGCAAGTATTAATATTAAAATTAAAGGGTGCTCCAATAGTTCATTTACTTATGTATATGGCCATAATTTTAAACAGTTGTAGACAGCCGACTGAAATTTACAAAGAACCTGTATTACTAACTTCGCTACAACAACAAGTATAAAATTTGGTTTTGGAAATAAATGGGTGTCCCAATAGTTGGTGTAATTTAGTGTATGTGGCCGAACCTCTCAACCGTTATAGACACACAGCTGAAATTTACAAGAGGCCTGTTTTGCTAAGTCCGCTATAACTAAAAGCTTAGAATTTAAATTTAGAAATTAAAGGGTGTTCTCAAAATTAATGTAATGTGTTCTATATGGTCGTATTTTTTGTCCCTTTGTATACAAACAACTAAATTTTAGACAGAATGTCCTCTACTTTGTTTCGTATAATAAGAAGTATAAAAACTTTAAATTATAAATTAAAGGGTTTTACAATAGTTAATATATATTATTTTAGAATTAAAAATCAGAGGGTAAAGGCTCCTTAGGAAAAGGCAATAAGACGAAAAATCAAAATTGTTAAAATTTATTGAGATATGACTTTGACAACAACAAAAGTCTTAATAAAGAAAATATCGATGAATGAATTAAAAATTTAAAGAGGAAAAACATATACAAAATCGGTTTTTAAATATAAACAACATTGATTTTTGCACAAAATTTTAAACTGACTTAAATAAGACTGTTTTAAATATAACTGATACGCTAATTTTACAAGAAAGTTGTTTTCTATATTTATTTCTTGATCGACTTCTAGAAAACATGTATATTTTCGAAGTTTATTGTAAATTTTCAATTTCAAAATGCCGTTACTCTGTATCTAAAATTAAATACGAGTATATCTGCAGTTGAAAAAGTTTTTTAAAAATTTAGAGACCCTCTTGGCACTTATAAAACACAAGTTAGACTCAATATTTCTATAACAAAGTACCAAAAGCTCAATACAAGTTCTGGCCTATTAATTTTTAACTGTTTTACCAAAGATAACTATTTTATGCACATTTCATAAAGACTGTAATGGAGTCACGTTCAATATTAACTTCAATTCAATATGCAATGAGTATTTTTGACCGATACGAGTACTTTTTTACCGATACCTACTTGGTACTCGGTGTTAAAGTATCGATGCTAAAAGTACTTGGTATCGAGAGGAAATAATCGATATTTACTTGTATTTACTCGTATCGTTTTATCCCTAAACGCAAATGTGGAATACTCCAATACTTCTTCCATTTTTTACTGTCTTTTTTGGATACCACCAAGAGCGTTAAGGTTCGCCGCTGCTTTCTTCAACTTTTCGTCTCTATGCGTAGCACCATCGGCAGTTACAAATCTGTAAATATGCATTTTTTAGAAGATAATTTTTATCAATTTTTAATTTTTACTTGTCGTTGGCAAAGTCCAGATTTTCTTCTAAATAATTAATTAAGAATTATTTTGGTTTCCGCTTGCGCCCTTGTCTCCTAAGGCTTTCACCATTTTTCACCGTTAAACTCAAAGTGTAAAAATACGTTATAAATGAAAAATTTTTGACACTTATTTACACTGTTACACAGAACAAGAATCATATTACTGAAAAATTGTGAAAACAATTAGTTTCATTCTATTTGTTCGTTTCATATGAAAACATTTGAATTTATTTATCATTTTTTGACTAAACAAGAATCGGAAACTATGAAAACATGAAAAAGCTTTTTATTTCACATTTTCACAAAACCGACCCCCAGATGTTTTTAGTGATACTAACTTCCACTTTTAAAATTTCCGCTCGAAATATTTTTACGTTAAAAGTTAGTATTCTGAAAATAAAAAAAAATATTTTTTTATCTTTTGTAGGTAATATATAAATTAATCGAATGCAAAAATAAATATTTGGCATTCCGATAAACATTTAATCACGACAAAAAACAGAAACATGATAAAAAAGAAATATTAAAATTTAGTATTCAGAGAGTAAAGAACAAATATTACAAGTTAAACTCAGCTCTTATTACATTCTTATAATTTATGTTGTTTTTTTTTTTTTAGTGGAAGTGAACTCCAATCATGTCCACTTTTTTTGATAGGACGAGTATTTAAAAATTATCTTAAATATATGTGTGTAAAAGAAAAAATAATTATGGTGACAGTTCCAATGTAGAAGTTAAAAACAAATAGCATAAAGAAGATTTTTTGTGGAAATAATTATTTTTTCTGAGTTTGTAATAAATATATGTGAGTTTTTTAAGAGTTTACATTTTTCCAGTGTGCTAGGGTTTTTTAAAGATAAAGGCGTGTGTGCCTCTTACAGGTAGCGAAAAGTTGAAAAAAATAGGCCAAAAACGAATTTGCCTACAATATTTTATTTTTTTTTCAATGAAATTTTTTTAAATGAGTTACTTCTTATTTTGCGTGTACAAAAAGCAAGATTGTATGTTAATTGCACTATTAGCGAAACTAACAATTTCATATGTAAAAATGGCAAAACACAAAAAATGTTTTACACCAAATTTTTTTACCTGAATTGAACATGCAGTTTTGAGCTTGTGATGTGTTCTTATAAAGAACAAAGCCAAGTGCCTAAGTTTAATTGTATATTACAGTAAATTTAATATATAGCAACTTTGATATAAATGTAAATAAGACAAGAAATTATTATTGTGCTTTTCTTTGTTCTTTCTAAATAGTTTTTGGCTAAGAATAGTTGATAGCACTGTTTTAAGTATTAAAGTTTTCTTTTCAACAACAAGAGGTTATGACATATGTACGTAACATATGCAAGTTTAAACATGAAAATTATAAACCGTATGTTAAACACTGATTTTGACATACACAACAAATTGCATATGGATATCAATTTTGACATTCCATATGACTTGTACACGCCGTCTAAACACAGCTTTACCACTTATTTTATTGTTAGTTGGAGATAAAATTATGACTGCGTAAATATTCGTTTGTCTCTTGCAATAAATGATAAAATCTCTCCTTAAAACCTCTTAAAACAATGTGTAGCAATAACTCTGAAAGTGAAAGGTTTTCGCGATTTAGTTACAAGAACCTATTTTTGGACAACAAAAGCACAAATATTTTGTACATACTAACTTTTAACCCACGTGACGTTTTCTTTATTTGTGGCTAAACGGCAAAAGACAGACTCAGGTGTAACAATTGTTAAATGTTTTCAATACCCAAAGCCTAATTAAAACTAAAAAATTTTTCGTTTAATTTATTTAGTTATTTCTTTAAGCTTTATTACCTAAAACTAAGTTTAACTTAAATCAAAAAATTTATGATTTTTCCTTTACTTTATAATGAACATATTATTTTGGTTATGTTTGATGAAAAAAGTTAATATAGTTATTTTTGTACCCATTACCACAAAAAGTGGAAAAAGGGTATATCTATCTACAATATTAATTTAGACACCACAAAGTATGATTGTTCTGAGTTTTTATACACAGTGAAGCCGATTAAGCTATATCGATCTGTTTGTCCGTGTTAGCGTTTAAATCAAGTTAACCAAGGCAATAGATGGCTAGAAAAAATGTAAGTACGACAATTAGCAAGATTAGTCAGCGCACACAACACCACGCCTGCCTCTATTTTTTTCATATCATTTGGAACAATAAAGTAACTCCAAACAAAAAAAAAAAAAAAAAGAAAAACAAATATATGGGGGGATCAAGTTAAAAAATTTGCGCTCGCCCATATTTTCCGAGTTATGTGCCTCTAAACTTTTTATTGAAAACTTCGATTGTGTACCATCTTTCTTACGATATTATTTAAAAGCTTTTGAGGAGATTTTTAAGGAAATACTAAAATCTTTTAAAAATGCTTAACCTGTTAAGACCTGACGACTAAACTAAATTTACAGAGATGTTGAAGAGTATCTAAGATTCGTCGTTGCATGTATTATCTATGGTTGTTGTTTCACTCTGTGTGATAATACCGAACTAAATTTCGATCACTACTAAAGTCGCTTAGGATATTTTTGGCTTTATTAAAGTTTTTGTCTTTCGAAGTAAGAGAATCAGATAGCAAAAAATTTAACAACTCCTATTATTTTTTTATTTAAAAAAATTCTTGCAAATAAACCGACTGTTTACCTTTAAAGGTTTAAAACTTTGCCAACATGCACAAAATTGCATTGACTATTGAGACACTCTTTAATATCAAATTTAGTCAACTATTAATTGAGGCACTTATTATTTAGAATTTTGACAATTTATACCTGTTATTATAACGGTCATAGTAATCGGCATGTTGTGCAATATTCAAGCGTTTGTTTGTTACGGTTAAAAAAATAGGATGTTATTGGTCAATTAAGGTCACCTATGGAGACACCCTTTAATTTTCAGATTTAATTTTGTATTTCTTTTTACCTTAAAAATTCGAATGTGGTATGGGGACATCTTTTAATTTTTAAGATGTAGAACTGCTTTTAAAACGAGAAGAATCTTTAGGTATATCCTCTCAAATAAAGAAAAACTGTCCAATTCCATCTAAAAATGACTGTGCTCCGCAGACACAAACATTAAAAACAAGCAACATTTAGATCAATTGATAACCTTCTTTTCTTTTTTTGAAGTCGGTTAAAAAATAGCAGTTACAGTGCTGTTTATGGGTTTTCCCGAAAGCCGAGGAAAATTATATACATATGTCGTACTCTTAATCCTTCTTTTTTTATTTTATTTTGCTATGTATACTGCTAGCTTTTCAATGTTTTCCAGTCGTCCTTTAAAAAAACTATTCAGACAAAATGCACTGTTGACTCTTGCAATATTTTTAGTATTTTCGCAAAAACTTAGGAAATAATAGCACTTTTGTGTTTTTGGTGATATTTCTGTTTATGTTGAATATATATTTTATAAACCACACTAACATTAACAACGTAAAAGAATATGCAAACCATAAATGAAAACAACTGAGTTGGTATGAGCCAGGAAAATATCATTACTGTTAAGAGGTGAAAGGAGTCATTTCACCTCTTTTTTGTAAAGGCTACAAATTCATAGAAATACCAAAACTAGTGTGATAAGCAGCACAGGGGAAAACAGCAAAAGTAATGTTAACAACCACTGACCACATTCAGATGAAAGTACATTACAAAAAATACTACATACATACTAAAATGTACCAGCAGAAGAACATTCGCAGAATTTTAGAGTAAAACATGAAACAAATATGTTGCAATAAGAATAAAAAATCTTTAAAACCAGTTAATTCAAAAAAAGATTTTTATAATAAATGAATTTAATCAATTTCAGCTTAAGTTTTTTTAACCCTTCATCACAAAAAATGGAAAAAGGATATATCTAAGTTTGTCATTCCGTTTGTAATTTCTACAATATCCATTTCTGTCCACATAAAGTATATACGTACATATATATAATATAAAAATATAAAAAAAAGCCGACTTCAAAACAGATTTCAGTTGCCTGTCTATAATGGTTCAGCAGTTTGCCCATATACATCAGATTGTATCAACTATTTAATTTTAAATATAACATTTTGATACTTCTTATTATACCAAATAAAGTAGTAGACATTCTGTCTAAAATTAAGGTGTTTGTATATAACGGTTCAAAAAATACGGCCATATAGAACAAATTACAAGTTAACACAGCCGACATTCCGGCAACTTCCCACGACACTTGCTAAGATATCGTAATAAGATAGGCAAATTGTAATTGTTGCATTAAAATATTTATTCTCGAAATTTATGTTTAAATTTTATCATGACAACATTTGTTAAAATGTTGTAATAAGATAAGCAAATTGTAATTGTTGCATTAAAGTAATAATTCTCAGAATTTATGTTTAAATCTTCTCACGACAACATTTGCTCAAATGTTGTCATAAGCAAATATTAATGTTGCATTAAAATAATAATTCTTGGAATTTATGTTTAACTTTCCCACGTTCGCATTTGCTAAATTATTGTAATAAGATATTAATAAACAAATTGTAAGAAATTAGAATTAAGAATTTTAGCAAGTAAGATAATTTTGGAAATAATAAAATCAGTTTAGTTTGGCAATTCAAAAAGAGCGTTTGATTTAGCGGACTAAATAACTGGCGCCCAACGTGAAAATCTTTTTTTTTTAAACAAGTTCTTATGTAAAGGACATTAAAAAAAAAAAAGATCACAATTTTTTTAAAAGAGTTCTTATGTAAAGGACATTAAAAAAAAGATCACAATTTTTTTAAAAGAGTTCTTATGTAAAGGACATAAAAAAGAGATCACAATTTTTTTAAAAGAGTTCTTATGTAAAGGACATAAAAAAAAGATCACAATTTTTTTTAAGAAGAGTTCTTATGCAAAGGACATTAAAAAGATCACAATTGTGTTAAACAAGTTCTTAGTAAAAAAACATAAAAAAAGATCAAAATCTTTGTTAAACAAGTTCTCATGTAAACGACAATAAAAAAGATTACAATTAAACAAGTTCTTACCTAAATGCTAATTTAAAAACCAAATTAATTACAATTCTGTTTAAAAAAGTTTTAATGTAATGGATATACAAATAATTCTATTAAACAAGTTCTTATGTAAAGGACATCAAAATTATTAAACAAAAAAGAACAACAAAAAAATTAAAGTTGTTACATAAAAGATAATAAAAGAAAAATTAACATTAGACAAGTTCTTATGTAAAGGACACAAATTTTCTCTAACAAGTACTTATGTGAAGAACAATAAAAAAATTTTAAATAAATTTAAGCAACAAGTTCTGAAGAATAAATTAACTTACAAGAGTTCAAAAAGTAGAACATATTAAAAAAAAACACAGAAGACTTTTCTCATACGATTGGATGATACAGCCGATAATCTAAATTTTGTGTAAGAAAAACAGAAGATAACTTCAACCCGTGACGCTGCCTAACTAATCAAAGAAGGGATAAACCATGCACTTCAGGATGATAAATAAGGCGACTCTACTGGTACATCTGTAAGTTAGTT
Organism: Gymnosoma rotundatum; assembly: GCA_916610165.2. Lineage (NCBI taxonomy): Eukaryota > Metazoa > Arthropoda > Insecta > Diptera > Tachinidae > Gymnosoma > Gymnosoma rotundatum. The sequence continues at coordinate 40,533,209 of OU744339.1, forward strand.
GTAATATATTAGCTTTAACAATAGAAAGAATTTTGTAAAAATCGAAAATTTTTGTGAAATTAAATAATCATAGTATAGTAAATAAATAATAAAAAAGTTTTTGGTTAATGTCTTCAAAGAACATTGTAGAGAGTTTGCGTGAAATAGGTGACATTATAGACAGCTTCGCTAATTTACGAATAAACACTAAAACCATGGACGCAAACGCTGTGCAAGCACTACTTACAACAGCAATAGCTCAGGCGACGGAACAGACCAGAGCTGCATTTCAATCAACAATAGACAACCTGACTGACAGACTAAAACTCCTAGAACTTCCAACAGAAGTTGAAGAATACAAAGAAATATAAATTTTAGAAAATATCTTATGCAACGAGCCCCTCGACGTCGTAAAATCGGTGCCCGAATTTAATGGAGATTCTTCGAAATACGTCTCATGGCGTCATTCCGCGGCTACTGCTCATAAATTATACGAAAACTATAAAGGTAGTTCTAAATACTACCAAGCAGTTGCAATACTACGCAACAAAATTGTTGGCAGTGCCGATACATTCCTTAGTTCTTACAATACAGTTCTGAACTTTCAAGCAATCATAGCAAGGTTAGACTTTTCTTATGCTGATAAGCGATCTCTTTACACTCTTGAACAGGAACTTTCTACTCTTAAACAGGGACAAAAATCAATTACAGACTTTTATGACGAGGTCGAGAGGAAATTAACTTTAATAATAAATAAAGTAATCATGACTAACGAAGGAAATGAGCAATTGGTTAATTCTTTAAACTTAAAATATAGGCAAGACGCCCTAAGGGTTTTTATTTCTGGGCTTAAACGTCCAATGTGCGACATTTTATTCTCCTCTAAGCCTGGAGACATGCCTTCGGCTCTTGCTCTAGCTCAAGAGCTGGAGACAAATCAAGTCCGCTATCAATTTGCCACCACTTTCTGGAATAATTCGCGGAATAACAATTCATTCAAATCCCCACATTTTCAAAAGGTAAAACAGCAATATAACCAGCAAGAATTACCCCAATCTGCTCCATATAATGGAATACACACTCATAACGGTAGAAAAATTAACACAAGGGAAAGACTAAACCAGTTGCCAGAACCTATGGAGGTTGATAGAAGTTTCCGCAGCGCAATCCGAAGTGCTCAAAAGCATTGCCCCGAGGTTCTCAAAAGACCTCCAGAATCAACAAGACAATTCATCCCAAAGATTCAGAGAATCAATAATATAGAGGAAAAACCAGCAGAAGAAACATAAAATTTTTTAGAATAAATTCGCTTCTGCCTTGTATTTCAAAAACTTTGAATAACACGCAGAAGCTTAATATATTAATTGATACAGGGACATCATTAAATTATATAAAAAATTTGAGTGGTTTACAAAATGTATGTAAAATCGACAAACCATTTACAATTAGGACTGTAAACGGTGAAACATATGTCACCGAAAAATGCAATATTTCACTGTATGGTGAAACTGGCACATTTTTTTTGTTGCCAAATTTAACAACATTTGATGCTATATTAGGTTATGAGTTTTTGAAGAAAGTTGGAGCGGAAATTGATGTAGGATGATGTCTTACGATTCAAAAAAAATGATGAAAGAAACTTAAAAAAATCTTTACGGGAAGAAATTAACAATTTTGAATTTGACTTTTCCTCAGTCCCTTTTGACACTAAAAGCGAACTTTTAAGAATAATTAGAAAAAACCAATGCGCATTCGCAGAACCTAATAGAGTTCTTCCTTATAATACAAGTGTAGTTGCCAGCATCAAAACAACCACTAATGAACCGATTTACTCAAAATCATATCCGTATCCAATGTCAGCAACAACTTTCATTAATAAAGAAATGGAGTCTCTACTATCGGATGGAATAATAAGACCTTCATGTTCACCTTACAATTCCCCAATACATGTAGTTAACAAAAAGGGACTGGACGAAAACGGCAAGCCTAAACTTAGAATGGTAGTAGACTTTAGAAAACTTAACGATAAAACTGTTTCAGACAAATATCCAATACCAGAAACCTCAGTTATCCTGAGTAATCTGGGAAAATCGAAATACTTTTCGACACTTGATTTGAAGTCAGGATTCCATCATATCCTGTTAAAGGAGAACGATCGTCAAAAAACAGCTTTTTGCGTAAATAATGGTCAATATGAGTTCTGCCGCTTACCATTTGGCCTTAAAAATGCCCCCAGCATTTTTCAAAGGGCTATTGACGATGTTCTAAGACCATATATAGGCAAATTTTGCCATGTCTATATCGATGACATAATGATTTTTTCACCCGACGATAAAAGTCACCTACAGCATATAGACATAATTCTGGCTGATTTAGCCAAAGCACATATGAGAGTTTCAATCGAAAAATCCAAATTTTTTAAACATGAGGTCGAATTTTTAGGATTTGTAGTCTCTCGAAGTGGAATAAAAACCTCTCCTGAAAAAATAAAGACATTATAAATTATAAAACCCCAACATCTCTTAGAGGACTTAGATCGTTCCTCGGTTTGCCGGGATATTACAGGAAATTTGTGAGGGACTACGCTGCAATAACAAAATCACTCACAAAATATTTACGCGGTGAAAACGGTCATATAGGTGCAAATAAATAAAAAAAAATATAAAAATTAAACTAGACGATGAAGCGTTAGAAGCTTTCAAAAAGATTAAACAAATACTTGCATCGGAGGACGTATTATTGTTGTACCCTGACTTTGAAAAGCCGTTTGAGGTAACAACAGACGCTTCAAATCATGCTTTGGGTGCTGTTTTATCGCAAAATAGACGCCCAATAACCATGATGTCTAGAACGTTAACCTCAGCAGAAGAAAACTATGCCACTAATGAAAGAGAGCTCTTGGCTATCATTTGGGCACTAAAAACCTTGAGAAACTATCTCTACGGAGTGAAAAATATAAAAATTTTCACCGACCATCAGCCGCTGACATTTTCCGTTGCGGATAAAAGTACAAATTCAAAAATACTGAGATGGAGAGCTTTTATTGAAGAGTTTTCTCCAACTTTTCATTATAAACCCGGAAAGGAGAATGTTGTGGCGGACGCTTTATCACGCCAATTTCTAAATAACATATCCGAAACTGAGTCAATTCCGGACACAGTTCACAGTGAAATGTCATCCTCTAACGCAATAAAATCTATAAAATTCCCTTCAAATCAATTTAGGAACCAGATTGTTATCACAAAAGGAAGCACAAATTTGAAAAGGACAAAAATATTTTTCAAAAATATATCCGACACATAATCGAATACAGTGATATAGAGAACCTTTATTCCTTCCTTGAAACTAGTGTAAACTCTAGGGTTGTAAATGCGATTTGCTGTGACTTTCCTACACTGGCTACGATACAAAGTCATGTTTTGAAAACATTTCCGTCAATAAAATTCGTCCATACCGAACGAATGGTTATAGATCTGACGAATCAAAATGATCAGATAGAAACAGCCCATTGTGAACATAATCGCGCTCACAGGTGCGCAAATGAAAATTTTAAACAACTGCTGGAAGATTATTTTTTTCCAGGCATGAAGAAATTACTCAACACCATCAATAAAAATTGTAAAATTTGCATGGAAAATAAATACAATAGAAAACCAGCAAAATCTATTATGGGGGATACTCCTCTTCCTGAAGGGCAGATTTTGCATATTGACATTTTTTCAACAAACAAGGTACACTTTTTAACATGCATTGACAAATTCTCGAAATTTGCTAGTGTGATTCCAATCGCGTCGAGAAATCTGATCGACATTAAAAACGCACTTTTCCAAGTTTTAGGTAAATTTAAAGGTACTAAGTTAGTCGTGTCTGATAACGAAAGAGCATTTCAGGCAAATTCTCTGCGAAATTTAATAAAAGATCATTTTGATGCCGAACAATTCTTTATACCACCTCTTCATAGCAAGAGCAACGGCCAAGTGGAGAGATTCCATTCGACCCTAACAGAAATTGCACGTTGCATCAAGGCTCAGCAGGATATTATAGACACAATCGACCTTATTTTTGTCGCAACTCTTAAATATAATCAAACGGTTCACTCAGTAACAGAAGCAAGACCTATAGACATAATAAATGATTTTTCCAAAGAAAAATTAAATAGCATTAAGGCAAGGCTCAAAGCAGCCCAAGATAAACTAAGAAAACGTTTCGCTGGCAACATCACAAAATATGAAGAAGGAGAAGTAGTATTTGTCAAAAGAAATAAAAGATTAGGTAATAAGTTCGATAAAGTTTTTATGGAGAAAAGAGTGCAGAAGGACCTAGGTACAACCATTTTAGTAGAAAACAGAAAAGTTCATAAAGGCAATTTACGATAAAAATATAAACTAAACCATTATTTATTTTCCCCCGATTTTTTTACAGTATTTCATTGTTATCACAGGCATTTGGTGAAATTATTGACTACTCTTCATCAAAATACATCCCTATTACAGAAGGACAAGCAGCAATCTTTAAGGACTATGGTGCTCTTGCACACATAACTAATTTATCAAACTACAAAGACCTCAGAATAGAGACAGAAAAACTAATAGAATATATTCCGCAGTCTCATATGAAAAAATTTTTGGAAATGGAATTACAACAAATATACCGACTTTTGGACACGGTTGGTATTCACCACCGGCAAGCACGCAGCATTAACTTTTTAGGCACAGCATTAAAAATTGTAGCGGGAACTCCCGACTTCGACGACTTTAACGAACTTAAAATAAACACAGAAATTTTATTGCATAACAATGAAAATCAAATAATTATAAATACAAAAATAGAAGACCAAATAAACAAATTAACCAACGCAATAGGCAAATTAGTAACACAAAGCAAACCAACAAATTTGAAAAGGACCTAGAAAATTGTGCTCTATCACTAGCTTTAGCTAAAGCAGATATAATTAATCCTACAATATTAAACAATGAAGAAACAAAATTTATTTTTAAGCTCGAAAACTTTGATGTAAGCATAAATGATTTATTAATAAATAGTAAGTTTAAGATTATTCAAAGTAATGATATCATTTTATTTTATATAAAATTTCCTATTGTTACCGATTTATGTAATGCAACTTCCATTTATCCTGTTTCTCACTATAATAAAATACTTAAATTCGAATCCAATATAACAGCAAGGTGTCAAAGTGGTTATAAAATACTGCAAGATTGCAACAAAAAAGGTGTTACAACTTTCTGCACAGAACTCATTTCTGATAACGCCTGTTTGAAAAATATTCTTAACACGTATAAAAGATATTGTTCTGAATTAACTATTCACCTACCATATATTTCAGAAGTAAGCGACGGTATTATTATCATAAACGATGCAAAGGCCACGGTCAAATTGTTAGGAAAAAACTCAACCCAAATAAAGGGTACTTACTTGATTACATTTAAAGAAACTATCATGATTAATGAAACGTCCTTCACGAACAACACACTATATCTTTATGAACTGGCAAGCTCTAGAACTAGGGCAATCATAGAAGACCTAGAAAATTGTGCTCTATCACTAGCTTTAGCTAAAGCAGATATAATTAATCCTACAATATTAAACAATGAAGAAACAAAATTTATTTTTAAGCTCGAAAACTTTGATGTAAGCATAAATGATTTATTAATAAATAGTAAGTTTAAGATTATTCAAAGTAATGATATCATTTTATTTTATATAAAATTTCCTATTGTTACCGATTTATGTAATGCAACTTCCATTTATCCTGTTTCTCACTATAATAAAATACTTAAATTCGAATCCAATATAACAGCAAGGTGTCAAAGTGGTTATAAAATACTGCAAGATTGCAACAAAAAAGGTGTTACAACTTTCTGCACAGAACTCATTTCTGATAACGCCTGTTTGAAAAATATTCTTAACACGTATAAAAGATATTGTTCTGAATTAACTATTCACCTACCATATATTTCAGAAGTAAGCGACGGTATTATTATCATAAACGATGCAAAGGCCACGGTCAAATTGTTAGGAAAAAACTCAACCCAAATAAAGGGTACTTACTTGATTACATTTAAAGAAACTATCATGATTAATGAAACGTCCTTCACGAACAAAAAAGGCAAAATTTTTCTAAACCCAGAAATTCCATTAGCCCACTCTATCAATATAACAGATCAGATACAGCAACTGTCATTACCAGTCCTCAACGAACTTCATTTAAAAAATCTCTATCATATAAAGACTTTGAATGACAAAATAACTACCCACACTACAGTTTATAACTTTCTTTTCTTGGCTACAATTTTTTCGATTGTTGCTTAATTATTATACGTGGTGATAAAGCAAAGATGTAGGCCAGGGGAAGAAAAGATAAGGGATATTATAAAAAAACTTTAGGAAAAACTCCAGAGAGCCGAGGACGACTCTCTTTTTAGAGGGGGAGTAGTTAACACAGCCGACATTCCGGCAACTTCCCACGACACTTGCTAAGATATCGTAATAAGATAGGCAAATTGTAATTGTTGCATTAAAATATTTATTCTCGAAATTTATGTTTAAATTTTATCATGACAACATTTGTTAAAATGTTGTAATAAGATAAGCAAATCGTAATTGTTGCATTAAAGTAATAATTCTCAGAATTTATGTTCTCAGAATTGTTGCTCAAATGTTGTCATAAGCAAATATTAATGTTGCATTAAAATAATAATTCTTGGAATTTATGTTTAACTTTCCCACGTTCACATTTGCTAAATTATTGTAATAAGATATTAATAAACAAATTGTAAGAAATTAGAATTAAGAATTTTAGCAAGTAAGATAATTTTGGAAATAATAAAATCAGTATAGTTTGGCAATTCAAAAAGAGCGTTTGATTTAGCGGACTAAATAACTTACATAAATTTTGGGAACATCCTTTAATTTCTTAATTCGCGTTATAGCGGACTTAGTAAAACATGTGCCTTGTAAATTTCAGCTGTCTGTCTACAACGGTTCAAAAGTCCGGCCACATACACCATATTATATCAACTACTGGTACACCCGTTTATTTCCAAATCCAAATTTTATACATGTTGTTATAGAGCAGTTAGTATTCTTTCAGTTAGGTTCTTTCTAAGTTTTAATCGTCTGTCTACAACTGTTTAAAAAATGGCCAAATACCAAATTAAATGAACTATTGGTGCAGCCTTTTAATTTATAATTTTAAATATAATCAGCTGTTACTATAACGGCCATAGCAATCGCGTCAAATTTTCAAGCTTTTGTCTATAACGGTTTAAAAGATAGGCTCATATAAGTAAATCTTCATCAATTATGGGACATCTTTTAATTTCTAAATTCATATTATAAACTCGCTGATATAGCGGACTTAGAAATACAGGTCCCTTTTAAGTTTCAGCATTCTGAATATAACGGTTCAAAAGTGTGGTCACATACACAAAATTACGTTAACTATTGGAACATTCTTTAACTTCCAAGTCCAAATTTTATATTTGTTTTTAAAGCGAACTTAGCAATACAGGTTCATTGTAAATTTCAAGCGTCTGTCTACAACTGTTCTAAAGTATGGCCATATACATCAAATTTAATGAACTATTGGTGTACCCTTTAATTTAAAATTTGTAATATTAATACTTGTTACTATAACGGCCATGTCAATCGACATTCTGCTTAATTTGAAAGCGTTTGTTATAACGGTTCAAAACACAGGCTCATATAAGTAAATCTTCATTAATTCTGGGACACCCTTTAATTTCTTAATTCAAATTATAAACTCGTTGATAAAGCGGATTTAGCAATACAGGTCCCTTTTAAGTTTCAGCGTTCTGTCTATAACGGTTCAAAAGTTTGGTCACATACCCAAATTACATTAACTATTAGAACACTTTTTAACTTCCAAATCCAAATTTTATACTTTTTGTTATAGCGGACCTAGCAATACAGGTTCGTTGAAAATTTCAAGCGTCTGTCTACAACTGTTCAAAAATATGGCCACATACATCAAATTTCATGAACTATTGGCGCACCCTTTAATTTATAATTTTAAATATTAATACTTGTTACTATTACGCCCATAGCATTTGACATTCTGTACAATTTGCAAGGGTTTGTCTATAACGGTTCAAAAGATAGACCCATATAAGTAAATTTACATCAATTCTTTTTTTGAAGTCGGTTAAAAATCAGGGTTCTTATGCGTAGCGAAGTCGATTGAGAGAAGTCCGTCTGTCCGTGCCAAGGCACTGATGAGCTATAAAATTTAAATGCGCCAATCTGCCATTTTTGTAACGAAAAATAAAGGACTCAGTTTAATTTTGAGAACTTACGTTTAACATAGTTACTAATACTACTATACTAATAATAAGAAAAACAAAACAAAAAAATACTAATGGCATTGAAAAATTGCAATATTTGCCATTTTGTACTGTAACTCCTTCTTCCTTAGTAAATTTTTAATACTTGGTTGACTTTTCTTTGTTGACAAACAGAGCTTAAAGACATCGCGGTATACTTTCCACCAAATGTTTGCAAATATCGGGTTCACTCTTCTGTTATTACTTCCTTCAATGCGGCTTTGATACTTTTTTTTATAAATCTGCCCACATATATTCAATAACATTCAAATCTGGAGACTGGAGAGAGGACTTTCCATTACTTTTGGGAATTTATGTTTGGGATCACTATCTTGGTAAAACACTAAGTTGTCTTTTATGCCTAGGCATTCGGGACTTTCTTCAATGATTTCTTTTAAAATGTTTATATAATACTTAGAGACCATATTTCCATTTACAAAATGTATTTTCCCAACTCCAGCCGCTGACAAAAACCTCATATCATAAGAGAACTACCACCATATTTGATTGTTTTTCTTCAAATTTCAAATAAAATCATTTTTTGAGTCCCCTGGTGTATTAAGAAATACGTTTGAAAATATCAACAATATAAATTTATCCAATAAAAAAAATCACTTCATCAAAGGCGAATTTTGGAAATCACTAATTAATGTTTATCCAAACAAAACAATTTTTCCAATTTTTATCTATTTCGATTCGTTCCAAGTAAACGATGCACTTGGCTCGATTTGTGGCATTTACTACACAATTCCTATTATTGCACAGCATCATTTATCACTTTTGAATAATATATTTCTTGCTGGTTTCGTCAATTCTGAAGATTTCAAAAATTTTGGCAACCAATTAACTTTTTAGCGACTAAAAGAAGTTTTTCAAGATCTGGCTGAAAATGGTATAGATATACGCTATGAGAATGAGCAAATAAAAATTTATTTTTTATTGGCTCAAATCTTAGGAGATAACCTTGGTCTCAACGAAGTTTTGAGTTATACCAAAAGTTTTAACGGTCATAGATATTGTAGATTTTGCACCAGAACCAAAATGGAATGCCAAAATGATTATACTGAAAAAATAGACTATATTCGCGACAAAAACATTTATTCTAAAGAATGCAAAACTACAGATAAAAGTTCAGCTGTTAAAGAAAATTCAGTTTGGAATAGTTTATGTTATTTCCATGTTACAGATAATAAGGCATGCGACATTATGCATGATATTTATCTTGGTGTAGCAAGATATAATATCGGTAAAGTTTTAAATTCTTTTATTTTCGAAAAAAAATTTCTAACTTTAGATGCGTTTAATTTTAGAACGCAAATGTTTCATTATGGGCCTGTTCTTGTGGGTAGTATTAGTGCACCGATAACAAAAAACCAAATACAAACTTGTAATTTTAAAATGAACGCTTCTGAAATGAAAACTTTCCTAAATGTGATTTTACTTTTGATTGGCGATTTAATTGATGGTAATGATCCTGTTTATAAATTTTTAATATTATTTATACGCATAACCGACATAATTACAAAAGATGACTTTGACGATTTTACTATAAAAATTGTGAAAGATTTAATATCCAAGCATAACGAACTATATGTTGAATTATTTCAAGATACGTTGAAACCCAAACACCATTTTATGGTCCATTATCCAACAGTGATCGAACAGTTGGGACCACTAAAGCATTTGTGGACCTTTCGTTTCGAGAGTAAACACCAAATATCAAAGCGACAAAGCCATGTCATAAGTTCTAGAGTAAATTTGCCTTACACCTTAGCCATTAAACACAGCCTACAATTTTCTAGTAACCTAATAGAACAAATTTTTTTTAAAAAAAAAAAAATGCTTGTAATTTCAAATCAATATCAGAATCTGATTTATCAAAGTACGATTTTTATGAAAATCTAACGACTGTTTTATTAAAAGGCTTCACAGTTAAAAGTGTAACATATAACGGAGCTATATTTGAGCAAAATTTTTATGTAAAGTGTGAAAACGATATTATTATGAAAATTTTATTAATATTTTATGAAACCCAGAACAACTTATTTTTGGTGGTTCAAGAAATGAATACAGTATTTTTGGAAAAATTTCAGCCACACAAAATTATATATGCATATAGCTCTTTTCATATAAAAAAAATATTGAATTATTCAGATACACACGTCAGGAGTTAACATTAAACTCATCGTGTGAAAAAGTTGTTAGATTTTAATTATTTAAGTTAAGTTATGCTGTATATAACCTATTTTTTATTTTTATTACATTAAACTGAAATAAAAAAAAATTGTATAAAAATGCTGTGTTTGGTTTTATTGAATATTTTATTTTGCAGGAAAATTTTAATTTTTCAAAACATTTCTATAGCAGATTTCAAAGAAGATTGCCTTTGGTTCTACATATCAGTCTGTAGTATTTCACAGAAATATTTCGTTGAATTAAATTGTGTTTCTTTGTAATAATGTTAAAATTACGCTTTGTTACAATGAAAATTGTACTTAAAATCAAAAATTCAAGTCTTAAGACTAACGAATGAAAGTCTTTAAGCCAAAATACTTTTTCTTAAGTTTAAGCAATTTTTTCATGTGTTTCCAAAGACGTACATCCTTGCCACAACATTTTAAGTCTTTGATTTTAAGTATATATTTTATGGGAATCTAAAGATCTTTGCGCCTTTCCGGTAAAGATGTTTTGTCAACTAAAAGTCTTTACAACAAATGGTATTTTCTTTAATTTTACGATTTAATTTTCTCAGTGTAGTTAACAATTCAAGTGTTTTGATTTGTGGATCAATTATCGTGAAACGTGGCTAGTTTTTATTTTCACATGAACAGTTAATTTTGCAATTTCCAGTTTTTAAAAAAGTTTTTCAATTTTGTTTAAGATTTGTGTTTATCGTTACTAATTTTGAATAATTCAGAAACTATTCAGCAGATATAGAGCCCTCGAGGATAATTTTTACCTGCATCTTCATTTTCATTTTTCCAAATCAACTAAACCATTCCCAATTCATAGTAGAATTATTAATATGATCGCACTATTATTTGCCATGTCCAACAAAAAATATGTACGGGATGCATCCGTACCATGGCGAGATAATATAGGTGGTCTCGATGGCGAATTCATTAATTTTCGCCGGAAATGATAAATTTTTTAAAAGAAGCATATTAATGTGATATTTTAAATTACTTTATTCGACAAGAAACCCAAATCAAACGAAAAATAAATTTTTAACTTAAACATTACGAAGAATATTTTTTTTTAACCCCCGCTTCAGTAACTCGATATAAATATTTTTTATTCATTTTATTTAAAATGCTTCTTTACCACTAAATAAATTGACATACTTAAACAACACGAAAGGTCTTCCTTTCAAATATTGGTTCTTAATTATATATATCTATGTTTAATTATTTACAAACTATCGTAGTTGTCTTTTAATATACGTAGCCTCTAATTAAAACCGATTCTTTTAAAAAAGTAATGCCCACTAAACAAATTGAAACAGAAAAAATTTCATGTATAAAGTGTATCTTACAACTATTAAGTGTTGTTTTATTTAAATTGATTGAATTTCCTTTTTTTTGTGTACAAAAACGCAAATTATTAATGCTTGAGTAAAAATTTTAAAACCGAATACAAACTACTGTTTCTTAGAAATTATGAGCATTTAAGCGCCAAAGTTACCTACTTTGCAACTACGTGTTGTTTTCCTTGGCTGCCGTTTGAACCTTGTACTACAAGTAGTTCTAGAATATTTAAATACAATATAAATTTCGGAAGATATAAGAAAGAGATAAGAGTATATTAGGCCACTTATTTTCATTTCTTGAGCTTTAAGTACATTAAATGTTTGCTAAGAACCTTAATGAAAGATACTTGTGCTATTTAGTAACTTTAAAACTGTGAATATTTTTTTTTTCGCTTTCGTATGTTTTTTATTGTGCCTAATTAGGTCCATGAGACTGAACGTTCAACTTACACAATTTGAATTTATTTCTGCTTAACTTAGTTTTCTTTTCATAAATCAAAAATTATAAATTAGATTAGTTTCGGGAGCAGTGAAGTCGACAAAATAACTTAAAATGAATTACGTACATTCTTTAAGTATGAAATTAAAAAAGGAACTGTAGCAATGTTATGTGATAATAATAAATTTTTTTAAAAAGAAGTATTTTAAGTAATTGAATAACTTTCATAAGACAAATTCGTTCTTGAAAAGAGTATAAAAAACTGCTTTTTCATTTTAGAGATAACTATTGGCTTGAAATAGCTGCATACACATATGTACTTACACATATGTGTACATAACTGAATTATCGAACCTAGTAGGCCGTTATTTGGAATTCGCTAGAAGCGCGAATTTTACCTCCTTGTGTTGACTGTCGGAAACGTACATTTTCTATAAAGTCATGTATTTCTGAATGCTGGCTAAGTAATTTAAGGGAAAAGAAGGTAATTTTTTAACATAAGACCCTTGGCCAAAAATTATTTGTATAATTGTAGCACTGCTTGAGTAAAATTTATTTATCAATACTCGTGTGAAGTAGGGGGAAAATACTATGATGAACGGAAAACAGATTTATAGAGGCACATTAAAATTGGCGTACAAGAACACTTTCCAAAAAGGTAGCTAATTTAATACCTGAAATCTATATAATGCTTGTATGCTTTCCCATTAAGTTTATTCACAGTTAATACAAGGACCTCTGAAATTTATTATAATTTACATATAGTTTTTGCTTCCGCTTTATTTTACTATTTACCTATTTTTTTAAACATTAAGCATAAAACAAATTCGATACAGCAGCTTCCGACTGCAAAATGTCAAAAATAGAATACATGTGTTTATACGGGGATTATTATTTTGACGATATCAAGGCAACAAGGCTGCAGGTTGTTGTCTAGGATGAATTTGCCGCTGCAGTCGAATTAAACTTATTTCTATTTTTGTTGGCGACAATAAACACTTAATTGATGTCAGTACTACACGACATGCAAAATAATAATAATAATAAAAAAACAAAAAAAAAAGTAAAATAATAATTATTTAGATTTAAATGTAAATTTATAATAAAACTTTATCAGGATGATTTCTGTACATGAAATAATTTAGAAAAATATTGTTGTTGGTGAAGATACTAATTGATTTGGAATACAAAATAACTATTTTTGGAATTTATGTCTGTCTGAGTTCGTATCATGTAAAAGTTGCTGGATGGATTTGAGTAAAATTTTGTAACGAGATCCTTCAGAACCTTGGTTCAAATATAAAATTTTTTTTTCGTAGATAAATAGATACACAAATGTATAATCAATCAATTTTACTGGTATAATTGTACTTAGACATTAAATTTTTGTAGATTAAAAATTTTTAACACTTTTTATTTACTTTGCAATAAATAAAAATATATTTTTCCAAACTTAATTTAAAAAAAAAAAAAAAAAATTATATGAGTCATTTTTTCGAATTAAAAATACTACAGTTATCATGGCAAATGTATACGAACTACAATTCGTTTTTATACAGCCAAAATTTATACTTAGAAATTTACTTTATTTTTTTATTTTAGGCGACAAGCAACTACGTGTTATTTGTACTAACACACACTACTACACTTATTACTGCTTATGATAAATACTTTAATATCTTAATAATTTTACTCTTCTAATAGCTTCTTACATACTAGTTAAAATATCAGAGCTGCTTCTTTAAAAATCGCTAAAGTGACATCACTGAAGTACAATAAAATCATATTTTTATTATGTAGCTGCGTACAAGACGACAAATGTTGCTAGCGTCATTTATAGCATGTTTACACAGCAAATTGAAGCACTTGCTTCGCTCTCTGAATCATGATTGCGAATCATACCGTTTATACGACACATAAGTGCTTCGTTTTGACACTTTGTTTTTATCCAAACATATGATACAATTAGTTTGCGCGCGTAAAGTATCTATTATAAAATTATATTTTAAAATTTTTGGATTCTTTTACTTTTAAAATGGATAAAAAAAGTAAGTAAAAATTACAATTTGATATACATATATACATATGTATGTAGATTCATTTTGTGAAACTTATTTCTATTACTACTAATTTATATCTATAACAGTGCGAAAAAGTGCTAGCAAATGGGAGCTATGTGGTGAGCGGGCACTACTGGAAATGTGGATGGAAAAGATGCCGCAATTACGTGGATGCCGAAAAAACAGCCATGTTCTTATTGAAATGGCTTCAGAACTTGAGAAAGCGGGCTTTAAATACACACCAGAAGAAGTGAAGACAAAAATGCATAATATAACATGTCGATATCGGTATGTAAAATGTATATTTTAAACTTTCCTTGATTTTGAAATGCAAGAAAATTTTCACATATTCTGTCTAATTATATATGACAATGATTGTTGTAGTCTTACTACTTCTATCTGTCTTTACCATATATGATATATGTACATAAATGCCTTAATTTTTTGCATGTACATATTTATTAAATTATATTAAATGATATTTGTATTTATTTCTATTTACAGAAAAGAAAAGTTAAAAATTGGGACAACAGGTGGTTCGCCTTCGGAATGGGGCCTTTTTAAAGATATGGAGTGTTTATTGGCTCCATGTAAAAATTATAATCCTGAGGGCCTGGTTTCTGACAGCATAAATGGTAAGTAATATAAATCTTATTTATATAATTTTTTTTTAAATATTTATTTTTTCATATATTTTAACATTTAAATAGATATATATTCAAGTATTGAACCAGTGTCATTGTCGCTACCGTTACCGTCGCCGTCACCGTCACCCAGCAATACATTGTCGCCATCACAATTTACTTCCGAGCCAGACTCACCATCACCTGCTAAACTACGGATGTCTGCAAAAAGAATAAAAAATAACATTGAAATTTTGATAAAATCGGTAGCAACGAACTTAGAAAATGTAAGAAATGATTTTAAAAGTACCTCAGAAAGGTTGTTGGCAATTGAGGAAGAAAAACAAAAGAAATTTTAAAATCATTTGCTGCCAAAGAAGGTGTTGAAAATCCACTTTAACATTTTCTACTTAAGTATTAGTTTTGTTGTTTAAAAATGTAGCATTGAATTTATTGTTTTTGTAAATAATTTATTTTCCAAAAGCATTTAATTTATACTGTAAATTCAAAGAATAAACAGTAACTCTGTTATTTTATAAAATATTTTTGGTTTAAATTTCATTAGGTTATGGGCCCAGACCCAAACCTTGTAAAGAATTAATAAGTGTGTTATATATATTCAGGTATAAGAATGTCAATAGTATCAGGAAGAATACCTTTGCTAAATGGAAACAATTTTTGTACTTGGTTACCGCAAATGGAAGCGGTGTTGCATAAGAATCGGTTATTGCGTATGGCAAGAAATCAAGAAGCCAAGTGTAACGAAGTTTGTCGTTACATAATAAAATTTCATTATATTATCATTATATTATATTTTTTTATATACATTTTTTTAATGTTTTAGTTTTTCTATAATTCTTTTATATAGTTAGATTTTATAACTTTAATTATCATTCCTTTTGATTAATTTAACGTGGATATTGATTACCTTTATGATCATTATTATTTTTTTTTATTCAGCATACTTAGCTATAAAAGAGTGGTAGGTCAATATTTGTACTCTTATTTTATTATACTTTTTCTCTTTACTTTACCACTACGCATGTAACTAAATTAGGCTTTCTCATTTTTCTTTCTATCTCTCCCTGATTTATCACCACTGCTCTACTCAGTTATATTCACCATTAAGTTGTCTTTTTTATTGCTCACTCTCTGAGTTTATCGGAACAAATACTCTCGCAGGTACCTTGTGTCATAGTATTAGTATAGTAGTTCTATTTGTCTGTGTACTACTCCACTGGTGTGAATTGTTAATGTTGTCGAGCTCCACTACATATTTAGTTGGGTTTGATCTGTCATAGTAAGCGGACAGCCAGCACAAGCGGTATAGCTTTGCCCGCAGCCTTCACGAAAACAGACAAACCCATCTCAATGTAGTAGTGCAGAGGGCCTCTACTGATTCGTAATGGTCATAGAGCCCAGGCAATAGTAGTAGTGCACAGGGAATAAATTGGTGTTGAATGCCATTTATCCCAGACATAGTGGTTTATGTAGATGTAGTGCAAAGGGTCTCTACTGATTCGTAATGGTCATAGAACCCAGGCAATAGTAGTAGTGCACAGGGAATAAACTGGTATTGAATGCCATTTATCCCAAGCGTGTTGGTACTAAAAACACTAACACCCTCACAATTATGACCACAAAAGGGCGTTTTGAAATTCTAGAAGTCTCTTCTGGATCAACCGCCGAACGTTACCCACTGTACACGGATAATCCTCGCCACTTTTTTTTCTTGCTCTGGATGCTGAATCAAAAATATATTAGTTTTTTTGTCTATTTTATACATAATATAATAAATTATATTAATAAAAAAAACTTCAAATAACTGTGAAAAACGGATGCCTTTGATTTAATATTTTTATCGACCCTGGACAAGCTGACACTACTCAGGTAACACTGTTATACAAGCCAGAAGAAGTCATCCTCGGAGATAATGCAACAGCAGCAGAAAAAAAATTGCACGAAAATTATTTGAAGAAACTTGAGGATTATGATAATGCTGATCAAGATGCCCGTGCTGAAATAATTATTTCTTTAGAACCAGAAATCGTGCGGATGGTAAAGAATTTCAAGACATCCCATGAAATTTGGTCGTATTTAAAGGACACATACGATCGTAAGTCTACGCGGAAAAAGGCAGAACTATTTCGAAAATTGCTGAATTTAAAGATGGCGGAAAATCAAAATATATCGCAATATTTGGTGGAATTTGACATTGCAGTATCTGAACTTCGTGAAACGGTGGTTAATTTGGATGAAGATTTTCTTACTGTGATATTGTTGGATGGTTTGCCAGGAAAATATAATGCGGTTAAAGCTGCATTTGACACTGCTAATGAGTTTCCAACTTTGAATGTTATACGCTCAAGACTTTTGGAAATTGGTGACAAGCCAGAAGAAGTAAATTTGCCAGACAGTGCCCTAAAGGCTTTTCAAAGTGCTAATAAAAAGAAGCATGTCAGTTTTAACAACAAGTCGGAATATAGAGGTATGAAATTCCCTTTTAATTGTTATAATTGTGGAAAGAAGGGCCATATGGCCAAAAATTGTAAGGTTAAAATAAATAAAGCTAATGAAGCATATGTGTCATCAGGTTTTGCTTATTCAACATTAATTGCCAGTTATTCGCTTGCTACATGTAAAGATAAGTCTGTTTGGGTAGTTGACAGTGGAGTATCATCTCACATGACAAGCTTAAAGTCACACTTTATCAGTTTGGACGAATCTGTTAAAGGATCCGTCCGGCTGGCAGATAATAAAAATTTGGAAGTCATGGGAAAAGGAACAGCTCAAATCAACGTTCGTATTAATGGGCGCATTAGTACTGTCAATCTCTTAGAAACCTTGTATATACCCAAGCTAAGAAGCAATCTTTTTTCAATAGGAAAAGCAACAGATAATGGTTGAAATATAAAAATATTTTCAAACAAGATCTTAATATATAAAAATAGCAATATTTTAATACTTTCCCAGAAAAATGGTGGTATATATTCTTTTAATTCTATTAAAAACTACAATGATGTAACTTATAATGCGCAAGAATCCTAAAATGAATTAGAGTTATGGCACAAACGCTTTGGCCATTTGAATACCATGGATCTAGAAAAACTTCAATCTCAAAAAATGGTTTTTGGTTTACCTAAATTCAAAATCAAAGGACTCAATTGTATTAGTTGTATTCGTGCTAAGCAAACTAGACAAGCCTTTCACAGGAAAAATATAAAATCATCAAGAGAAATGCTACAGTTAATACATACTGACTTATGTGGTCCAATGAAAGTAGAATCTATCAGTGGAGAACTCTACTTTGCCACATTTATTGATGATTTTACCAGAAAAGTATATGTTAGATTTTTGAGAAAGAAGGGCGAATATATAGCTGTTTTTAAAGATTTTAAGAAACAAGTTGAGTTAGAAACAGGTAGGAAGATTAAATCTGTACGGTCTGATAACGCAAGGGAATTGACAAGTCATGACTTTGAAAAATTTTTAAAAGATTGCGGTATTACTCATCAACTAAGTGCAGAATATACTCCTGAACAAAACGGGGTAGCAGAACGAATGAACCGAACTCTAGTTGAAATGGCCAGAACAATAATGATAGAAGCCAAATTGCCAGAATTTTTATGGGCTGAGTTAATAATGACAGCAAGTTATTTGAGAAACAGGTGCCCAACCAAATTAAATAATGATAAAACCCCTGAAGAATTGTGGTCAGGAGAAAAGCCCACTATTAGGCATTTATGGCAAATAGGAAGCAAAGCTTTCGTTTTAAACAAAAGACTAGGACAATCCAAATGGCAACCAAGAAGCTCGGAATACGTACTAATAGGTTACTCAACAAATGCAAAAGCTTATCGTTTATGGAAACGTGGTTCTCGAGAAATAATAAAAAGCCGTGATGTAAGATTTATAAAACATAACTATGATGTTGATATAAATGAGATAGAAAATAAAAAATTAGGGTTTTATGAATTCGATTGGGATCAGGCTGAACTAAGCAAATTAAAATCTTTAAACACAAATTGTAGCGATTTGGAAATAACTGATTCCACTAAACAAAATCAATCAACTTTAGAGAGAGACCAAAATCCAATCCATCTGGTAGATGGAAACAATGGAAACCAATTAGAACAAGATGACCGGAATCTGCTTTTGACAGACGAAGAAGATGAAGAAGAAATTATTTCGAGCAGAATTGAAAACGTACCTGAGGAACCTTCAGCTAAGGAACGCCTGAGATCATGGTCAATATTTAAAAGGAGAGAAGAAGCTAATGCTACGATCGGCTACAGCAAAAAAGATCGAAAAACCTACAAAGAAATGCTGAAGTCAGACAATAAAGAAGAATGGAAACGCGCAACTGAACAGGAATATGGATCATTAATTAAAAATAATACTTGGGAGTTAGTAGATTTACCTAAAGGTAGAACAGCTATAGGCTGCAAGTGGGTTTTTAAAACAAAATATACACCCGATGGAAAAATTTACAAACGAAAAGCTCGTTTAGTAGCAAAAGGGTATTCCCAAGAATATGGTATTGATTACAACAGTACATTTGCACCAGTCATTAGACAAACTTCATTGCGTTTGATATATGCACTTGCTGTTGAAAAAAAACTAAAATTGAGGCAGTTAGACGTGTCTACAGCTTTTTTGAATGGAAATTTAGATGAACAAATTTGTATGACACAACCTGAAGGTTTTATTAGCGATGTGAATAAAAACAAAGTTTGTTTATTAAAAAAGGCGATATATGGTCTTAAACAAGCCAGTCGACAATGGTATAAAGAGATAGATTCAGTTTTAAGAAAATTTAATCTTAAAAAATCAAAGTATGATCAATGCGTTTATTCAATAAATATAGGCGCAGATTCAGTTATAGTGGCATTGTATGTTGACGATATAATTATTGCTAGTAGCAATGAGAAACTCACTAATAGTTTAATTGCATTACTCTCTGAAAATTTTGAAATTCGAGATATGAAGGATCCTAAAAACTGTATAGGACTTGAAATAAATCAGAAGCCCGGTTCTTTAAGTATTTGTCAGCCAGACTATATTGAAAACTTAATCGAAAAATATGGTCTTAAAAATGCAAAAACTAATAAAATTCCAATGCAACCAAAAATAAATCTTGAAAAAGAACCAACAATTCCAGGAGAAGGGGAAAAAATAGATAAGACAAAATATCAAGAAATTATTGGTTCTTTGCTACATCTGGCAGTATTTAGTAGACCTGATACTTCCTGCAGTGTAAAAAGGTTATCACAATTTTCTCAAGACCCCAGAAAACAACATTGGGATGCAGCCTTGTCAATTATTAGATATTTAAAAGCAACCAAAGGTTATGTCCTTATGTATAGAAAAACGGGTTTGCCTTTAATTACTTTTGTAGATGCAAACTGGGCGCAGGATTCTAATGATCGAAAATCTCAATCTGGTTTTTGTTTTATTTTCGCAGGAGCAGTTATATCCTGGGAATCTCGTAAACAACGAGTTGTTGCAACGTCTAGCGCTGAAGCTGAATATATTGCATTAACAGAGTGTGCAAAAGAAGCAATGTATCTAAGATATTTATTGGAAGAACTCGGTTATGCTATCGATGATCCAACTACAATAATGTGCGACTCTCAAAGTGCTCAACATATGGCTAATTTTGGAAGTCATCATTCTAGAACTAAGCACATTCACTATCGGTATCATTTTATACGAGAAGCTGTTGAAAATGGTGCAGTCAAAATAGAGTACTTGCCAACGGACAAAATGATTGCTGACGTTCTCACGAAACCAGTTCCGAAAATCAAACATCACTTCTGTATCAATAAGATGGGGCTAGCATCAAAAAATGATTAAAGTTGAGGAGGCGTGTTGAAAATCCACTTTAACATTTTCTACTTAAGTATTAGTTTTGTTGTTTAAAAATGTAGCATTGAATTTATTGTTTTTGTAAATAATTTATTTTCCAAAAGCATTTAATTTATACTGTAAATTCAAAGAATAAACATTTACTCTGTTATTTTATAAAATACTTTTGGTTTAAATTTCATTAGAAGGCGAAGTGCAAGAGGCACTAGTTGCATTTAAAAAAAAAATTAATATTACATTATGTACATTATTTACCTATGAATTGAATTTGTGATTGTTTTTTTATTTTTGTTTTTATTATTGTTTGTTTTACTACTTTTATAATACTATATTTAATTTTTTGATCTCTTGAATTTGTGATATGTTTTTTATTTTTTTATTATTAATATTTGTTTTACTACTTTTACTTTAATTCGTTTTTGGATCTCTCGAATTCGTGATATTTGTTTTTATTAAATAATATTTGTTGTTAATATTAAATAAAACTTACAAAGATATTCTGAAATAGCATGTCTTACTCTTTCCGGGTTATTTCTGTGGTCTATTATTGTTGCAACATATTCTGGATATGAGCGATTTTTTTCAGCAATTTTTAATGCCTGCAACCAGTTTTCATTTATGTAATCGTTGTTATCATTTAAAAAGTTGTGAAGAACGCAACATGATAGGACAATGGTGTTTGCATTTTTTAAGGCGTTGTCTATGCCTTTTCCGATACGCCTGAAGCGAGCTTTCAGATGTCCAAAAGCGTTTTCCACTACTCTACGTGACTTGGACAGTCCATAGTTGAAGCATTTTTGCTGATAACTTTGCGATATATTAAAAGGATATGGCTTCATTAATTTTTCGCCTAGCCTAAATGCTGAATCGCCAATTATGTGAACTGGAACATCAGTTTCTGAAATATTTTTCTTTAATTCGTAAAAAATGTCAGACTGATCAAGTTGTTGTTTCAACGAAGATTCTTGGTATATTTGAGAATCATTGCAACGTCCTGGGCTTCCACAGCTAACGTAAATAAAACGGCACCTGAGAAAAAACATATGCTTAAATGAGGTACATACATAAACATACATATGTCTTGCAGTGCTTATTACCTTGCGTCCACTAATGCTAAAAGTACAATTGAGTACCAACCCTTACAGTTGTGGTAGTCCGTAGCATCTTCTCGGGATGGGTGAATCTCAATGTGGCAACCATCTACGAATGACAGAAGCATTTGGGGTAACAAACATAACAATCTTAATTAAGAAACAATTAACTTACCAAGAGCTCCCATGCATTGGGGATATCCAAGTACATCAAATTCCTTTACTAGCTCAATAATTTTTTTCTCTTTTGAGTGGAAAGTTGTTTAAATATACTGGAGCTAAAGCTCTCCAAACCTCTCCACAGAAGTTTAAGAGTATTGCGCAGACAGTTGCCTTTCCTACGCCAAACATATTAGCGATTGTGCGATATTCTGCAGATGATCTCAACGCATATAAGCTTATTGCAACTCTCTTCTCCAGCGGTATTGCTTGACGCATATTTGTGTCCTTTTTTTGCAGTCCAGATACCATTTTGCACAATTTATAGAAATTAAACCGATCCATTCTAAAGTTATTCTTAAAGAATGAATCGTCAGCATTTTGGCAATCTGTTTCCCAGAAAGTTTGGGTTCGGTCCTAAAACGTTTTATAATTTTGTTTTTAAATACCTTCATACATATGTACATATATAAGTATATCTTGCTCACGGTTTTCCATGTCAATCTTTCCGAAGCTAGTGACAACGCTAACGTGTTGAGAAGCTGGAGCTGATTTAAAAGCTGCGAATGCTTTTCCTCAAGGTCTGACAGCATCTGGAAGGACATCTTCGACTCTTCGAAGAATTTCGACTTCACATACATTCTTCGCACTTTTATAATTTTTTTTCACAATTTTCTGCTTGTCTTCCATTTTCTATTTGCTTATTTTTATTTTTTTATTTCTATTTTTATACAACACTTTGTTTTATAGTTTACTTGTTTTTAGTTTTTTGTTTACATTAATATGTTGGTTTGACAGTTGGTTCAGATAAACTGGCGATAAAAACTAGAGAAGATACAAAATATTCATGCTTCGCAAGTAGATTCAAGCTGAATCGTCTCAAAACAAAATGCTTCGCTCTCAAGATTTTATATGGCGAAGCATGTTGATTCGGTCGTGATTGGGCTGTGAATCATGAATGAGAGAGCGAAGCAAGAATATTGGGCTCCGTGTAAACATAGTATTACTGTCGCTTGTTCGTGTATCCTGCTGCAGCGAATATGTTTAATGCTTTACGAATAACATAATAAAAGTAGTACCTTTAAACTACTCAACTTTTCTCCCAGTGTCACTTAGTTGCAATTCCCAATACAACAGCAGTATTGGTGTTGGATATAAATACGATATTAAGAATTCGTTGTATAAAATATAAAGGCGAAGATGAAAAATATTTATGAATATTTTTTATTTTTAAAATCTTAACTAATATCTGGTGAACAATTATGTATAATACTGTAATTTATTAAGCTATTTAATTCAAAATACATTCCATATACCAACTGTTGCGTTAAAAACTAATTCATGTGTAATGCGTAATGGCCAATCGACCAAAAATGTATGGGCTCTTGTTGTTGAGAATGAATGAAAGTAATTTTCAATACTCCACTGTGTGTTTACTTTACTTGTTTATACTTTTAGATATTTTACAATAATCTAGTTTACTGAGCCTGTAATTTCTTATTATTTTTATAATCTTCTGAAGTCTTGTGAAGAAATTCAAACTAATAGGTTATGGGCCGCATGTCGCGGAAGTAAAAAAAGAGCTTTCTTAGAATCGTATAATTTTTTCTGTAAATTTTTTCTTAAAATGTCTAATCTTCCAGTGAGTTTTTCGTTAAAATGTCTTAGAGGACGTAAAATTTTTGATATCTTGAAAGTTGATGACGGTGACACTATTTTATATGAGCGAGCTTTGGCAGAAATAACTTTGGTGGTTGGTCCATGTAATTATGGACATAATGCGACAGCCAACACTGCTAAAGAAGCCTGGGATGCGCTGATAAGCGCATATGAGGATAAAGGCCTTACGAGAAAAGTGGAACTACACAAGCAATTGGCAAACATAAAATTACGGGACTGTAGTTCACTTCAAGAGTACGTCAATGAGTTAGTGATGATTGCCTTGAAGGTCAGGAATGCAGGTCTTAATATAGACGACGAACTTACAGCATCGTTAATGTTAGCCGGGTTCTCTGACGATTTTAAGCCGTTGGTGATAGCCGTGGAAAATTCCAAGGAAAAGCTGATCGTGGATATGGTAAAAACTTCCTTTTGCAAGACGCTAAATGTGATTTTAAAAGTTTGGAAAAAGAGGCGGCGCTGTACACAAATAATTATAACAAAAAACCCAATTGAGTGCTGCAACTGTAAGGAATAAGGTCATATTTCCAAGAATTACTAAAGCAGAAGCAACAACAGAAGTAACGGTAAGTCAAATAAGAAACATGAAAAGAGAGAGGTTTCGTCTACTCTCATCGCAACAAGTATGAACATAAATATTGCTGCAGAAGCAATCGAGGGGTACAACAATAACAACAACGTTATGCATTGGTACGTTGATAGTGGCGCTAGCAACCGTTACAGGGGACGGTTTTTTGTAATTATCTTGGCTAAAAATATATTTATTACATTCAAATTTTGCACATAAGCATTTTTTGTCTGATACATACAATTTAAGGTTTTTTATATTAATACTGGCGATATGAGGATGGTTTTTGTCCCTTAAGCGTTTTTTCTGTCACTCTGAGAGCCTATTCCAAAAATTTTTGTTAGTTAAGATAAAATAATCTCCTTTATGAAAAAAATAAAAATAATACAGGTTTAATTAAATAGATTTATTTTATTAAAAATTAGACTTGAATTCATTTTTATAAGAATGTAGTATTAAAGAAAAAGGAAATTATAAAATATTTATTTCAATACCATAGGTAGCTTTATCAGAACCTAACTTCTAGCTAAGAGTTGTAACTATATTAATTTTTAAGTTTTAACAATGGCTCTGAAATAACTAATAAACATACATAAATCTATAAGTAGGTATATACATATACGTATATAACACAATATTAATAGATATTATCTTCTTCGTCAGTTTCGCATAGTGAACCATATACAGATTTACTGTGCCTTAAATTTAAAATTCTTGGTTATATCTGTCTGGTATTGTCCCATTATCGCAAAGTGTTTTTAAATCCTTGTATTTGGGTAACGAAATTGTTAACAATTCCTTATATATCTGAACAGGCCCCCTGGCGATAATTTCAGGGTTTCGCTTGGATATTGGAAAAGAACTTAAATCGTAGTCTTCTCTTTCAGAGTTGTCAAAATAGCCATATCTAAGACTAATTATAGTGTTATCCTTTTCAAATGAGGCTGAGCGTAAATTCTTAAATGAAATCTTCAATGATTTGGGTAGCATCTTTTGTGAAAATGCTTTCCAATCTTTAAAATCGGAGTAGTTCATTAGAATGCAGTTATAATTTGTTGGATTTTTGCGTGAATTGGTTATTAAAGTAGACCATTCACTTGGTGGCCAAACAGTTTTATCACGGGTAAAATTTTCTATTGTACTATGAATTGAATTAACGGGCATCATTGTATGCCCTGGTAACAAATAAGTAATTTTAATATTTTTTATGTATTTTGATCTTTCAATAAAAATAAATTATGCTGGTCAGTATTGCTCTATTACGATTTTGCCCAGCACAGCTGTCACAATAAAGACTCACAGAGAAGTAACTTTTCCTTTCGTCGACTAGTTTTAGATACTGGAAGATACTGGTTGAAATTTCGTTGCATCCCCTTTTTCCATCACTTTCTCCCCATAAAAAACAGTAGCCGATTCTGTTTCCACTTTCGTAAAAGCTTTCATTATAAAATGCATATTTTCGTGAATAAAATAGTGTTATAGCTTTTCCATGTGGTGTGTTTAAAACTATTTGCAGATCGAAACTTGTACATAAAAATGATGAATTTTCTTTAGATTTTTTCTGTTCATCCAAAAAAAACTTCTTTAGATTTTTGTTTTTCTCTTAAATGTAATTCATATTTCTCCGTATATTGCATTTCTTTTTCGGATTGACTATTCTTATAACTTTCACATTAATACATTTATCTTTTTTAGGTAGATGGAAACCTAAATGGAAGTTGTTTTCAAAAATGCTACGAAATACTCTCAGTGACAATTGGCAAGATTCTTTGTTTATACTTTTAAGATGTTCAGTAAAAATTTTATACACTCCTTTTATGTGTCCAAATTCCTGTGGAAGGTATAATTTATTACTTTGGTTTCGACAATAATGTGAGGGAACAGCCGGTAATTTTTCAATAAATGATTTTATTAAAGATACGGAAGCTTCATCTGACTTGTTATGTGGAGTAAATTTTCTAACATTTTCATTATATCCTGACTTATTATTTTTTGTACTCTTTATAAATTGTTGAGATATATGCAAAGTTTTTATCAAAAATTGTTGACATACTTTTAAACTTTTAAACTTTTATTATTAAAATTAATGACATAATTATAGCTGTACTGCCTTTTTTATTCTCTCCTTTTCGCCTTTTAACACTGACTCTTTTAATGCTGGAACTTAACCAATCTTTTTGCCTTATTTTACTTATTCCCCAAAAATGTTCGTTTATTTGCTCCCTTATCACCGCATGAATTTCCACATTTCTTATTTTTACATGGATTGGGTAGAACATATTGCCGTGGACTTTTAACTTTTGTAATGTTTTTGGTAGCTTCTTTTGTCTTTTATAACCTCTTTGACCTACACATGTTTCCTCTTCAATATCTAAATCTGAATCGTTATATGGAACGAGCCTTTCTAAATAGAATTTTTTAAGAAAAATTATCATGCATTTAAACATAATTTATACACTTTTACCTCTGCCATATTTTTCACGAGTTCAAAATGTGATTATTAACCTATTTTTTTTATTACTGATTAAAAAAAATTTTAGCTTAAGTAACAAGCTGCTGTCAGCAAAAATGTAAACAAATAACAAACGTGCACTTGAGCTAAAATTATTTATGATGTAAAATTGAAACGGTACTTTGTATAGAGATAACAGTTTTAGAGATGGTGCAAATAATCATAAGTTATCGATATTTGTAAAAAAAACGAAATCATGAAAAATTGCCACTTGAGCTTTATGACACGATATGATAAACAACAACACTTACATGTACAACGTACATAATATAGAAAACAAAAAGGTCGTAGGTGCTAACAAAAGTCAAATGAATGTTGACTGGGCAGGCGACGTCGACTTAAATATTCTTCCTAGTGGGCAGAAAAAAAGCCTAACGGGTAAAAACGTTGAATATGTATTAGATTAATGCTCAAATCTTCTTTCCGTAAGACAAATGCCTAAAGATGGAAAAAAGTAATTTTTGAAGGGACTAAAGACAATACGTTGGTTATTTCTGTCTAACGACTTATATCGCATAGATAGTGAAGCTGTATCAAAACCAAGTAATGTTTTTGTTGCTAAGAAAGATGTTAGCTTATGGCATAGAAGAATGGGACACATTTGTGACAAAAATTTGGTCAAGGTTAAAAATATAGTGTGTGTAAAGGGCAAACAAACTAGACGACCAATAAGAGAAGATGGTACAAGAGCAACAAAACTTTTAGAATTGGTGCACTCTGATGTAGTTGGGCCGCCTAATGTGAATTCTTTTTCTGGTGCTCGTTTCCTGGTAACTTTTGTGGACGAATTTTCGAGAAAACTGTTCGTGTACCCTATAAAAAGAAAATTTTACGTTTTCGAGAAATTTGTGGAGTTTAAAAAAAATATCCGAAACCCAGTGTTCTACGAAAATTAAATTCCTTAGAATTGACAACGGGCGTGAGTATGTCAATAAAAATTTTGAAAACTTTTCAGAAGACGTGTCCTTATTCTTCTGAACAAAATGATACAGCAGAGAGATTAAATTGAACCCTGATGGAAGGGTAAGATGCATGCTTATTGACAGCGGCTTAGACCATTGCTTTTGGGCTGAAGCTGCCAACACAGCCTGTTATTTAATTAATCGAGTACCTTGCCGTGGTGAAGACAAATCTCCTGAGGAAATTTGTCTGGTCGTAAACCCAATTTGAATTTTTTTAAAGTTTTTGAGTGCCCTGCTCTGGTACGCATAGCCAAAGAAAAAAGAAGTAAGCTGGATTCTATCTGTAGAATGCATCAAAGTGGGATACAGCACTGAAAGCAAAGCGTATAGACTATTTAACCCTTAAAATAATGGCATAATCATAAGTCGTGGTGTGGTGTTTTTAGAAGATAGTAAAGTGAACATGAACGTAGGCGATGATTTTTACTACCCGGATTTGCTAAAAAACTATAACTCAAAGTGTGAAATCCGAAGAGATTTTGAAAGAATCCGATGAAAGTGAGTACGATAAATCAGTCGAGTAGTCATCTCCCTTGCCCTCACCTATTGCTGTTGATGAGGCCGAGTGGTATTCAAGTTTGTATGAGGTACAAAATATGCCTGAAGAGTCTACCATCCGTCGTTCTGATAGAATAGCAAAAAGAAATCAACAGGTGCATAACTTTTTTGCTATGAAATATGCATCAGATGATCAAATCAGTGTTGAAGATGCGATGTCGTCGAGGTATTCAGACGAGTGGAAAGCTGCCATGAAAGAGGAAATTGAATCATTGATGAAAAATCAAACATGGGTGCTGACAGACTTACCGCCTGGTGAAAAAAACAATAAAATCAAAATGGGTCTTCAAAACCAAACGGGACAAAAAATTCAATACCATTTGTTGGAAGACTAGACTTGTTTCTAAGGGTTTTTCTTAGCGTGAAGGAATCGAGTATAACGAAATCTTTGCACCGTTTGTCAGATACGATTCAAGCCGGTACCTACTTGCGATGGCAGTTAAATATGATATGCATGCATGCAGTCAACGCATATTTGAATGGTTCATTGAAGGAGACTAAATACATGCAATAGCCGTAAATGTTTGAAGATGGTTCCAGAAAAGTATGTAAGCTGCAGAAATCAATTGACGGTCGAAAACAGTCGGGACGTATCTGGAACGAAACCATCAACAACGAATTGCTCAAATTGGGTCTGATGAGAGGCGAAGTTGATTAATGTGTTTGCCACAAAGTAGGAGATAGATAAATGATGTATGTCGCTTTGTACGTTGACGAAGTTTTGATCTTTTTCAACAACCTTAAGGCTATCGAATCGTTGAAAATCAGGCTGGCAAAGAAGTTCAAAATGAAAGATATGGGAGAGGTTTCATTAGCACTTGGTACAAAATTACCAGAGGTAAAGACTCGATCAAGATAGATCAAGCGCGTTACATATCAGATGTCTTGGTGCGATTTGAGATGATCGAGTGTAATCCTAGTTCAACTCCAACGGACTACAATTAGAAATTGTCGGATAGCATGTGTCCTAAAAATAACGAAGAAAAACGAGAGATGTCAAAAGTTCCCTATATGCAGGCTATTGGATGCTTGCTGTTTGCTGCGCAAATTACTCGGCCCGATATTTGTTACGCAGTAAATTTATTGAGTCGATTTGGAACTAATCCTGGAAAGCCGCAATGGGAAGCAGTGAAACGTGTAATGAGGTAGTTAAGAGGTTCAATCGACAAAGGAATTGTTTACAGAAAACAAAAGGATGATAAGATTAAAGGTTACAGTGATGCTGATTGGGCCAGACATGTAGATGACCCCAGGTCTACAACAGGCTACGTCTTTACATATCAGTCTGGTGCTATTTCATGGTAATCAAAGAAGCAAAAAACAGTGAAATTGTTCTCGACGGAGGCCGAGTTCATGTAAATTACTGCTGCAATTCAGGAGTCAGTTTGGTTGAAACGTCTTGAAGCTGAAGTTAATCCTGGAAACAACAAAAGTATGTTGTTATGTTGCGACAACAAGGGTGCCTTGCAAGTTGCCCTAAATAACAATTATTTGCCAAGAACCAAACATGTGGATATAAAAGCTAAATTTATTCAACAAAAAATTGATGACAAAGAAATTGTTTTAGAATACCTTAATATTACTGAGGTGGTTGCTGATATTTTAACAAAACCTGTAACTCATCAAAAGATGAAGTATTTTTCAGAAAGTTTTTGGTCTTTAATTTTATTTTTATTATTGCGTTTATTAAAAAAATGAAATTGTCGTTCAACTGTTAGTTTGTTGTGAATTAGCTGTCATAGTTATTTGTTCATTTGTTTCATTTAAAATTTACCATTCAGGGAGAGTGTTGAGATTGAATAAAAGTAATTTTCAATACTCCACTGTGAGTTTACTTTACTTGTTTATACTTATAGATATTTGTAATAATCTAGTTTACTGAGCTTGTAATTTCTTAATATTTTTATAATTTTCTGAAGTCTTGTGAATAAATTCAAACTAACAGTTGTAGTTGAAAAAAAAAGTTAAGCAGATATTATATTGAATCGATGCTTTAGAGACTCAAAAACAAAAAGTCCATGCATGGACCTTTACTATCTCTTCTGTACTTAGTGTAGTAAACTCAAACTGGTCTTTGAGGCACCGGCCATCCACTCTCTGAAATAACCATTTCGATCTTAAAAGTTGTATTTAATTTTATTTGAATGTCGGGTAGAATATGCTGTCTGGTAATAACCATTAGAAATTAAATTAATTGCTAACCTTTTTTTCGTTTTTAACATTGAACTATATGGAAAGTGGTATAAGTCATATTTTCCTTGTTTGGAGATATTTAGAGTTTTGCATTTTAAGGGATTAAAAATATTTTTGTATTATGAAATATGATTTTTCGACAGCAAAGTAGTGCTAACATACAAGTATTTATTATGATTGTGAAACTTATAACAATTTTAAAACGAAATGTGGTTTTGAAAGGTTGTAATGGGATATAGGATAGCAAATCCGTCATATCTTTACGTTGTTCTTTTGTTATTGGTACAATGGTTGTATATAATGGCAGCAAATCAATATTTTCGTATATTCAAGGTCTTCCTCTTTTAGGTTAGAGGTCTAATACATTGAATTCGGAATTGTCATCCAAGAAAGTTTTGTAAAATATCTTATATGGAGCATTTTTTAGAAATATTCTCCATTGTATTTTTAGCTAAGACACAGCTTCTCAATTGGTGTTCTTCTTTATAATAGTCGTTAGTTTTTTTAGTTGTTTTGTCGAAAAATAGAATCATTGTTGGTAATTGTTGTTGTTGCTTAAACTTTGTTTTTTGTCTTTGCTTTTTTATAGCGGAAATATTAAAACTATATACCCCCAATAAACATGACAGACATCAAGCAATCTACCATCTAAATAGACATTACAATAACGGTCAAAATTATCTGAACCCACCACTATTTATACAACAAATACCTAACACTACCTCTTCAGTACTAATCAAAACATGGCTTGGAAATGACGTCCTCACGTCTAAACGCGCTCGCCAAACGTACCAAACGGCTAGTGATGACGGTTTTCACCGAAAGGTATGGCAACACAATATCAAGAAAGCTTTGATCAAATTTTTTAATGTAATTTTACATTTTAACCAGAAGTGTTTCTGCAAACACCAGATAATGCACTTTATTGCTACTAAAAATGTTTTAAGCCAAAAGTTGAAAAGAATAACTTCTGAGTTTCAATGTGTAGCACGCGGCATTTAACTGAAGTTTAACGCTCCACATAAGAAAGTTAAAAATAATATTGCACACTTTAAGTTAATTTCAATTTAATAAGGTGGTAGAAGAAGAGACTGAGTTAAAAAAAAAATTCTTGATAGCAATTGAAATTTATTGAATTTGAATTTCCACTTGTTCGATATGATAGACAGTGCTTATTTGTGTATGTGTGTAATTTATATTTATGGTTAAGGAGGCCAAGAAAGAACTTTTTCAATTTGCCTAAATGGCTTTAGTAGGATCAGTTGGTTTACATAGGTATCTATGTATTTATGTATGTACAGGCAGAGTGAACAGAAATTTCTTTTTGTCCTTAACAATGCAACGTTTTACTAAAGTTGATGTCAATGTTGTGTGCCACGTCTAAGAGTACAGGGAATTATCCTTACACCGACAGCAAAACTAAAAAGAATTTAAAGCAGTTTTGCAAAACTTATATATATATATACTACATACATATGTATGTATGTATTTATATATGTATATATGTATGTATATTTAAATAGCTGTAAGAACGCGAAATAAAATAAAAATGAATTTTATGTGCTGTTTATGGGAAAACTATTGAAATTATTTTGCGTTCGATATTAATTTAGCAATTTTGAACTTTTCCTTGGCCAAAATCTTTGCAAGTTTAAGAAATAGTAAAGTTTTGTTAGCTGCAACTAAAATGGCAAGATCCTTAAACTACTTTTTGTACGTTTTTCCATTTTTTTAAGTAGTTTCACTTCAACTCAAATTCATTGAAAGTGGCTTATTATTTTTCTACAGCACGCTGTTAAAAGAAAAACTAAACTAAAAATAACGTGAAACAAACAGTAAAACCATAAAGAGTTCAAGCTAAAACTAATATTTTAATAGGATTTTCGTTCACTGTTGAAGCGTGTAAAAAATTTAATTAGACAATAGATTTTGTATGTATGTTGTTTTTGAACTTGAATTTATTTGTGTTAGTTTAAGTTCATTTTGGTTTTGTCTGCTTTGAAACTAGCGTGTGTTTGATAAACATGGCCTGTACATATTGCAATCTATGAAATTTAAGGAGATAGGTTTTTGAACATTTAAAAATATTTTATATCACAAGGTTATTTATGTGAGATTCAATGTTTAGTTTAGTTTATATACCTAGAAAATGTTGTTAAGTACATGTGAGTAATTATGTCTATATTAATTTTATAATATCTGAGAAGTAAAATTATTAATAAAATAGATGTACCAGCTTTAAAATAATGGATCCGCTTGTTAAAAGGCAGGTAACGAAAATATTTATGATTGAATCAGAGTTAAATCCCTTCTACTACCTGAGCAGGTACATAAGAAAGCATTGCACTTCTTACATCATTTAAATGGGTCACGGAGGAAATATTATTAATGGATTATTCCAAGTGCAGCTTTTTAGGAATTGCGCTAACATCTAGCATTTACATTTTGCTATGACAGCAATTTCTTTACTGATCAGGTCTATTTGTGGGACAGTATTACTACTTACGATATTTCTTTAATTTCACTCCAAATGCTTTTGAAAAGTTGTAATTCTTTTCAGATCCTTTTTACTACTTATAAAAGTATTACAATTTAAGATCTTGTCTCTTTTTTAAATTCTCTATTCCACCATGTACCGGATCACTTTTGCACATCTCTATGAAAGTACAAGTATCTTTGAAGGCAAAATTAGTAATAGGGGTGTACAGTTTCTTGTTTTGATAAGCCAGCTCTAAGCTAATGGCTTCTTGACTGACCAGTTTTCTGTTTTCTCCAAAGCCTTTCGTTCTGCCATGTATAAGTCTTACGACTATTGTTAGGCTTTTTATTCGCATATAGATCCCTGTAACTTGTTTCCTAGTTCGTTGAAATAAGTAGTCGATAATCTAATGATCCATACGAAGTATTATTAACTTTTGAGTGCACACTGTCAAGGTTCTTTTGAAGTAACGATCTTTTTTATCGCTAATTAAGTATTTCCACCCTTTCTACTAGAATCTTTTTGGCGTATACGATTTTGAAGATTGACAGCTTTTCCTTCTGCTAGATGTCTATGCTATAATTCTTGCGAAAAAAACCGACTTCAAAACAGAATTCATATGTCTACCTACAACGGTTCAAAAGTATGGCCACATAAATAAAATTACATTAACTATTGGGACACCCTTATACTTATACTTGTTTAATGTTCAATAGTTTGGCAATATACATCAAATTAAAGCAACTATAGGGTCGCCCTTAATTTCCAAATTCAAGTTATGTACTTGCTTCCTTTAATTTATAATATAAAATTTTTATACTATTTATTATACCGAACAAAGTAGTGGGCATTCTGTATATAATTCAGGTGTTTGTATGTAACGGATCAAAAAATACGGCCATATAGAAAAAATAACTCTAATTTTAGGAACACCCTTTAATTTCGAAATGCAAATCATAAGCTTCTTGTTATAACGAACTTAGCAAAACAGGTCTATTGTAAGTTTCAGCTGTCTGTCTATAGTGGTTCAAAAGTTTGGCCACATACACCAAATCCCATCAACTATTGGGAAACCCGATAATTTCTAAATCACAATTTTATACTTGTTGTTATAGCGGAGTTAGTAATACAGGTTATTTGTAAATTTCAATCTTATGTCTACAACTGTTTAAAATTATGGTCATATACATTATCAAATGAACTATTAGGGAACCCATTAATTTATAAATTTTAATATTAATACTTGTTACTACAACGACCATATAAATCAACATTATGTAAAATTTGCAAGCGTTTGTCTATAACGGTTCAAAAGAAAGGCCCATATAAGAAAATCTTCATCAATTAAGGGAACCCCTTTAATTTCCAAATTCAAATTATAAACTCGTTGATATAGCAGGCTTAGCAATACAGCTCCCTTTTAATTTTTAGCGTTCTGTCTATTACGGTTCAAAAATTTAGTCACATAGTTGAAATTACATCAACTACTGCGACACCTTTTAACTTCCAAATCCAAATTTTATACCTGATGTTATAGCGGACTTAGCAATACCAGTTCGTTGTAAATTTCAAGCGTCTGTGTACAACTGTTTAAAAGTATGGCCATATCCTTTAAATAAAATGAACTATTGGCACACCTTTTAATTTATAATTTTTAATATTAATACTTGTAACTATAATGGCCATAGCAATCAAGATTCTGTCCAATTTGCAAGCATTTATCTATAACGGGTCAAAATATAGGCCCATATAAGTAAATTTACATCAATTATGGGACACCCTTTAATTTCTAAATTCAAATTATAAACTCTTTGATATAGCGGGCTTAAAAATACAGATCCCTTTTAAGTTTCAGCATTCTGTCTATAACGGATCAGAAGTTCGCCTACATATGTGTAATTACATCAACTTTTGGGACACCCTTTAACTCCCAAATCCAAATTTTGGCGCACCCTTTCTTTTATAATTTGTAATATTAATACTTGTTACTATAACGGTCATAGCAATCGACATCAATTATGAGGGTACCCTTTAATTTATAGATTTATTTTTGTATAATATTTTGTTTTTGGGAGCCATAGTAATACGCAGTTATTTTAAATTTTACAGAATCGCCCTTTACAGTTCATAATACACGTAAAAAATATGTATCTTTTATGGGGACACTTTTTAATTTTTAAGATTATGAACTGTTTTAAAAACGAGACCAATCTGTAAACATAATCTATCCAAAAATTTTCAAAATCGGATCAGAAATGACTGAGTTCTGGAGTATACACGGATACAAGGGGTTTTGTGAATTAATCAATTGAATTAAATAAAGAACATACAAATTTTATATTTCACAGTTAAAATTATAAGAATGGATAAACTCGGTAAAGTAAATATAACTGCAAATAAACTTAAAAACAAAGTAGCGACATAAAACTAATTTTAAAATTTTAAGAAAATCAAGCTGCTGGCATTACCTTTCAATACCTCGTGATGGAGATCCTACAGACGTAATTGCATTTTATATTTTTAAAATTTTATTGATTTGCGTCAACAACTACAAGCGGTAAAAAAAACTGACGAATTAGTTAAAACCAGGCCGGAAAAAAGTTGATATGCTTCCAACAAATTCGATACAAGCAACTACATGCAGCAACATAATGACTGCCAGCTAAATACATACATATATGTTTGTGCGGAACTTTGGAAGTGCAGAGGTAAATTGAATACTCGCCTAGTTGTAAAATAAAATTTAAAAACGTTTTAAAATAAAGTGCTGTTTCTATATTACAAGCGATCAACTCGTCTAAAAAATTTATATGAAAATAACTAAAAAAATTAGTGCTTTTCATATAAATTTTTTAGACCAGTTTATCGCCTGTAATGCACATAAATTATAAACAGCGAACAAAAAGCATTCAATTTTGTATTAATAATTGTAAATGAAAGTGATAATTGTAAAATTGCCAAACACCAAATTGAGTTTGCGTGCGGGATTAAAAACTTGGTACATTTAAACAGTGCCTTCCAGAGAATGTGTTTCGAAATACTCCTTGCTATACTATAAGAGGAAGGACTAGAAGACCCCTCTCAGACCCAGTAAGTATTTTGCTTTGTTCTGAAACGAACCAACAAACAATATTGAATTTTTTATTTATATTTAATAGATACGGCAAATCAAGTCAAGAATTAATATATAGATGGATTTTTTGGAAAAAGGGTATTGCATAATTATCGAAATATCTTTAAAGATATAAGAGGTAAGCAGTGTTTGTTTTAGTAATTTTTTAACTTAAATTTAA
The DNA here is from genome assembly GCA_916610165.2 of Gymnosoma rotundatum. Lineage (NCBI taxonomy): Eukaryota > Metazoa > Arthropoda > Insecta > Diptera > Tachinidae > Gymnosoma > Gymnosoma rotundatum. The sequence continues at coordinate 40,569,565 of OU744339.1, forward strand.
TAATTTACCATTAACAACCTTATTGAATTGTTCACTAAAATATACGAAAACCTTAAGCTTTTAGTTTTAATACTAAACAAGCAAGAATGCTATATTCGGCTATGACGAATCTTATATACCCTTCACCATCTATGTAAATCTAGTTTAGTGAAGTAACTCCACTAATGGGCTAAACATTTTTAATAAAAATTTTAGTATTGCCTCAGAGACTTTCAAAAGTTTAATATGTTAAAAAATATGGTGCACAACAGTACTTTTCTGTGAAAAGTAAAGAGGGCCATAAATCAGAAAATATAGAAAAGCTCCAATTTTTTCACTTGATGTTTTTTTTCCTATTTTTTAATTTTTTATCGACTCATTTATTTGTTTTTTTTTTTTTGGAGTTACTTCGCTAAACTAGATTTCTTCCAAATGATATGAAAATATAAAGGCAGGCGTGGTGTTTGGCCGGTGCTTCGAAGAACACGAAGCGATTTTGCTGATTTTCAACAACATATTTTAGAAACTATGTTTTTAAAAAAAATTTTCCGTGCTATTTTTTATTTATTATCCCAATTCAATTAATTAATCGATTAACGTATTTAAATTTTTTCTGGCCCATCTAAAGCCATCAACCCAAACACGGGCGGAACGACGGACATCGCTCAATCGATTTCGCTTTGCATAAGAACTCAGAATATATATATATACTTCAAAGCGTCGGAAATTAATATTGTAGAAATTGCACAGAATGACAAACTTAGATATACCCTTTTTCTACCTGTGGAGAAGGATATTATAAACTTTTTTTAACATATTCAGTACCTAACTGCAAGGGCCTACCCAAAACTCCTTTTTAGCCGAAGGCGAAACCTCTGCTTTGCGTCTCCAAAATTTGATCAAAATATCTTGAATGGTTCATGAGGTACTGAATTATGTCTAAAATAACTCGTTTTCGAACGACTGTGCAGCAGGATATAATAATCAGTTCAATAAATAATTAAAAAAAAAAATAATTACACATGGCGCAGCGTATTTACAGTCAAACTTAAATCAATATGATACTGGAACAATGTTGGTAGCAAACAAGTATGAATGATTAATAATTCTTACGAAAAAATCCGACTTCAAAATAGATTTAATCTGTGTGCCTTTAACAGCTCAAGTGTATGGCCACATCAAAAAGGTTACATTAACTTTGGGACACACTTATATCTCCAAACTTTATACTTTTTAACGGTCCAATAGTTTGGCAATATACATCAAATTGCAGCAACTATAGGGTCACTCTTTAATTTTCAAATTTAAATTATATACTTGCTGTTGTAGTAGATTAAGCAATCAGATTCTCTGTAACGGTTCAACAGTTTGCCCATACACATCAGATTATATCAACTAATTTAATTTATAATAAACATTTTGATACTTCTTATTATACCAAATAAAACATTCTGTCTCAAATTAAGGTTTTTGCATAGAACGAGTCAAAAAATACGGCCATATAGAACAAATTACATTAATCTTGGGAATACCCTTTAATTTCAAATTTCAAATTATAAGCTTCTTGTTACAGCGGACATAGCAAAACATGTCCCTTTTAAGTTTCAGCGTTCTGCCTATAACTGTTCAAAACTTTGGTCACATACACAAAATTACATTAATAATTGGAAAACCCTTTAACTTCCAAATCCAAATTTTATACTATTAGGACACCCGTTTATTTCCAAGTCCAAATTTTATACTTGTCGTTATAGAGGAGTTAGTAATACAGGTTCTTTGTAAATTTCAATCGACCGTCTACAACTGTTTAAAAGTATGACCGTATACCAAATTAAATAAATTATTGGTGCACCCTTTAACTTATAATTTTTAATATAATCAGCTGTAACTATAAGCGTTTATCTATAACGGTTCAAAAGATAGGCCTATATAAGAAAATCTACAGTAATTATGGGACATCCTGTAATTTCTAAATTGAAATTATAAACTCATTGATATAGCGGAAATAGAAATACAGGTCCCTTTTAAGTTTCAGCGTTCTGTCTACAACGGTTAAAAGTACGGCCATACACTTAAAATTACATCAACTATTGGAACACTCTTAAATTCCAAATCCATATTTTATACTTGTTGTTATAGCGGACTTATTGGTTAAAAATTTCAAGCGTCTGTCTACAACTGTTCAAAAGTATGGCCATATACATTAAATTTAATGATCTATTGGCGCACCCTTTAATTTATAATTTGTAATATTAATATTTGGGACTATAACCGCCATAGCAATCGTCATTCTATCTAATTTGCAACCGTTTGTCTATAACGGTTCTGAAGATAGTCCCATATAAGTAAATTAACATCAATTATGGAGACACCCTTTAATTTTTAGATTTATTTTTGTATAACTTTTTGTTATTGGGAGCTATAGTAATACGCAGTCATTTTAAATTTTACAGAAGTGCCCTTTATAATACACGTAAAACATATGTATGTTGTATGGGGACACCCTTTAATTTTTAAGATTATGAACTGTTTTTAAAACGGGACTAACCTGTAAGCATCATATTACCAAAAATTTTCAAAATCGGATCAGAAAGGCGGTTAAAATTGAAACTATTTGGAAACATTTTCATAAAAGCGATGGATGGAGTAACATTCGTAATGAAGGTGTTGTAAACTTTCTCATATCAAAGCCAGAAACTGTATTTGTAAAAAGTCTGCCAACACAGTCCAATCGGCATACAGCTTACTATTTATCACAGAAAATTATTCAAATCATGAAGGAATATGGTAAACAAAAATTTTTCGTGTTAATTGGTGACAATGCTGCAAATATGCAAACGGTTGTGTAGCGCATAGTCTTCATTTATTTTGTCAGGATTTTTTTAAATGCAGTACCTTACAGAAGAATTACTCGTCTGTTATAAATGTAATCAAAACAATTAAAAACAATCAAGTTCTAACAGCAACTTTAGCTAAAATTATGAAAGAAAAAGAAATTGGTGAACAATTAAAACTGCCAGCCAAATAAGGTGGGAAAGTTACTTCTATTCAATGCAGAGTGTAATAAAGACTAAAGTTTCTCTTCAGGTCTTAGCACTAATATACAAGCGGATATAAAATCACAGATACTTAGCGAAATCTTTTGGGAGCAATTAAATTTAAGCTCAAATATAGTTGGTTGCATTGCAGAATGGATTTGTGAGCTCGAATCAAATGAATATATTATACACAGGGTGTATTTCGCGTTTAAGGAAATTAAAAGAAAGCTTAAATGATAAAAACTGAGTTATCAACCATATTCAACGATTTAAAAAAAACATAAAACCAATACATTTGGCTGCGAACTTGCTAGATCCTTAGGCACAAGGAAATGATCCTGACTCGTCTGAGCAGTTAGATGCATTGGACTTCATTCACACAATGTCACAGGCACTAAACATAAATGTAATGCCAGATTTTGCCAATTACAAGGCCAAAAAATCTTTTGCATTGAACTATTTGAATGAGATGTCTCCAGTAACTTGGTGGAAAGGAATTTGCGGAAGTATGTAATTAAGCAAATTAGCTGTTCGAATTTTAACAGCTCCCTGTACTTCAGCTGTTACTGAACGTTCCTTTAGCATCTACAGCTTCATTCACTCAAAAAAAGGAACCGTTTAACAACGCAAAGAGCAGGAAAAATAACATATATATCGTGCAACTGAAACTTGCTTTTTAAAAATAGTTTACCACCTTCAGCAGAAAGCACGCACAGCGACAGCGATTATGACTAAATTTATGAATTATTTCATTTGTTATTAAAAAATTAATTCATAATAAAAAATTAAAATCTTTAAATTTATTTAAATTTTTCTTTAATTTGATTTATACGCACATTTTGGGTAAATACGCAGTTGCTTGGGTAAATACCCGGGTATTTACCTTTAAATATCCAATTTACCATTTGGCTATTTACCCTTGTCCCATCTCTAAGCAGGAACAGTTTCTTATTGCTAAGTAAGCTTTTGCGTATAAGATACCTTCGAGAGTGCTGTTGTCTAATCAATTTCTATATTTAGTTTTGTTTAAATTGACTGTTCAGAATATTCGTTCAACATTTGCTGAAGAAATGAGAAGACTAGTTAGTAACCGGCAACACTGGTTAAAAAAAAACACTTTTTGGTTGAGTTAAAGATAGTTTTTAAACTTTTAAAATTTTTGAGATAAAAGCTACTTTTAAAACTTGTAACTTATTTGAGTTTTAAAGCTAAGTCTGTTTTGTCATAAATTATTAAAAAATGCCTGGGAAAGGACGGAGAAGTTGAAATAAAGCTAAATTATTTTGTGGTCAATGTAAAAAAATTGTTAAAGAAGAGAGTGATAATTATATAGAATGCGACAAGTGCGAAAAAACTTACCACTTTAAATGTACTCAACTTAACGAACGTGAGTTTGATCACTTTGTAAATAATGAGAAAGCTGTTTTCGAATGTCATAATTGTGAGGGAGGAGATGAGAGAGACATAAAAAATGAGCTTTTAGAAATAAAAACAAAACTCAATAAATTAGATCAGCTGTCTGGAATTCAAGAATCGATTCAATTTATGTCAAAACAATATGATACAATTTTAAAAGGTATTACAGAAAACAAAAAAAAAAGCTAAATGAACTCGAAAAAGAAAATCGATCTTTAAAAAATGAAATTTTTAATTTAAAATCATCTGTAAGGATTATTAATGATGAGCGTGTTAAAAACAACTGCATTGTTAAGGGTTTAGATGTCCGTTAAGGTGTAACTGCTAAACAAACTTTTGTTGGTGTTGCAATGAACCGCAACATATTGATGATGCGTATTTTATTAAGAACAATAGAAAAAATAGCTCAAATCAGAAGAAGACAGTTGTTGTAAAGTTTTCGTCCAAAGTTTCTAAAAACGAATTAATGGAAGCTAAGCCAAAGTTGAAAAAAAGCAACAGCGATGTGTACGTTTTTGATTATTTGAGCAAAGAAACATTAAGTTTGCTTCAATATGCAAAAAACATTGAAAGAAATAGGTTATAATCATGTTTATGCGAGATATGGTATAATTTACTACAAAAGAAGTGATATATCAAAACCTCAAATTATTCGTTCTGAAGAGGATGTTGATCAGCTATTGTTAAAAGCTTCAGCTACGACGTCTGGTGTACGTTCAAGATTTAGAAATCAAAATGCTGCTAAACCTCATGATGATGATGTTGAAGATGATGACTTAGCTTATGTTTCAAATTCATAAATTGATATATTAAGTGTTAGTAGTTTATTTTTTATTTCTCTATTTGTCAATGATTGCAAATCAGTATTTTCATAATATATCAAATTATAATAAATACATTTATACTTTAAATACTTCATTTTTTAATATAATAAGTGTAAACGTAAGAAGCATTTCATCTATATCAAAATTTAATAAGTTTAAATCCTTAATAGTGAGTCTTTCAAGACTTCCCGACGTAATAGCAATCCAGGAAACATGGTTCGATGATAAATTGGGCCAGACATACGCCATTAAAGGATACGATTATGTTCATTGCTGCAGATCCGATGGATATGGCGGCACTTCGTTATATGTGAAAAATAACTTGCATTTTACAGTAAAATATTATAAAAGTGAAAATTTTGTGGACTTCATATTAATTTCAATTGATAATTTTCGAGTAAAAGGACATTGTTTGGAAATTGTTTCTATTTATCGTTCGCCTAAATGTACAGTTAATGAATTTTTGGTCATTGTCGAACTATTTATAAATTCTTATACTCATAATTCTTTGGTTGTAGTTGGAGATACAAATATTTATTTGTTGAATAGCCCAAATTTTTCTGACTTAAGAGACTTATAGTTGAACTATGATTGTCATAACTGTCATGGACTTGTAACGAGGCCTGCTACTAAAACATCTATTGATCAGGTGTTCAGTAATATTATTGAAAGAATTTCTATGGACTTTATTGAGTGCATGTTGACGGACCACAACTTAATATCTTGTAAACTTCACTGTGAATATGAATCAAATAACTTCGTTGATGTAAAAAAGTTAGTTGTAATTATCAATTAGTTGAGGAGCTACTTATTGAAAGTTTGAATGGAATTGAGCGTGTAGACGATCCCTTGGTATTAACCAACAATCTTATATCTTGTATCAATAATGCGGTTAATGAGTCAACAAGTACGTCTGAATATAAGAAATCATTGAGATTTGAAATGGAGCCATGGATAAACCAAGATCTTCAATCTTTAATATTGTACAAAAGGAAAATTTTGACAAAACGAAGAAAATCTAAAAGTATTAAGTATGATGTTTTGCTAAAAAGACTGGGGAGAGTTATCCAGATGGCCGTTAAAAATTCTAGAGATAATTATTACTGTTTTAATTTAAATAAAATTAGCACAGACCCAAAAAAGACTTGGAACTTTATAAATAACACCCTTGGAAGAAATAAGAAACAAGATATTAATTTAAGGCATAGCGATTGAAGATGATATAAAAGCAAATATGCTCAATCAATATTTTGTTCAATCAGTTATTCAATTAAAACAGAAAATACAAACATTCCCAGAAGACAACTGCAATTCGTTAGGAACCTTGTACAGAACATCCAGTCGTTTTATTCTTCAGGCAATTTCTCTAAATGATATATCTAATGTCATAAATAATTTAAATACAACAAAATCTACTGGTTATGATAATATTGCACCGGATTTAATATATAGATGCAAGGATACAATTGCTCCAATTCTAGTCTATATTTTTAATCAAATACTTCGAACTGCAAGCTATCCTGATTGCCTAAAGACAAGCAAAATTGTCCCCATACCCAAAGTCCCAAAAGCTTCTATAGTCAATGATTTTCGTCCCATATCATTACTATCCAATATGACAAAAATTTTTGAAAAATTGATCCATGAGAAAATTCTACCCTACTTCGACAATAATAATTTTTTGTACAAATATCAGTACGGATTTAAAAAAGGTTGTCGCACAGAGGATGCTGTAATAAATGTTATTAATTATGTTTGTAGTGGAATTGACAATGGCTCGTGTGGTGTTGCAGGTATATTTCTAGATTTTACCAAAACTTTTGATCTAGTTGATCATAAAATACTAATGCAGAAGTTGGAGTACTATGGTGTTGAAGTTATTCGAAAAATTTTTTAAAAATAGAAAGCAATTTGTTCAGTTAAAGAATGTCAGAAGTGATTCATTGGACGTAGAGAGTGGAGTGCCTCAGGGTAGTTGCTTGGGGCCTTTGCTCTTTTCTATTTATATACATGATCTTTTTAAGTTAAATCTAACTGGAAAATTATTCATGTTTGCCGACGATGTTTGCTTGTTTTATCCATACAAATATGATCAAGTCTTGAAAACATATATGTAACGAGATGTAGCCTTGATTTTTGAATACGCTCGGATTAATAAGCTTATTCTTAATGCAAACAAAACAAAGTTAATTAGATTCAGACCGCGTTCATATATTTTAAATACTAACTTCAGTAATTTCGTTGATGGAAATCAAATCTTCGACACTGATGAAGTAAAATATTTAGGAGTAATTTTACAAGGCAATCTATCGTGGAATTCACATATTAATAAACTCAAACGAAAAATTGCACCTGCTATTGGAATTCTATTCAAATTGAAAAATAAACTTAATTTACAATCAAAACTTTTGATTTATCAGGCATTGATTCAAAGTCATTTAAACTATATGGTTACCATGTATGGCTATAAAAACACAAATGAATTAAAATCACCACAAGTATTACAAAACAAATCTTTAAAATTGATTCATAACTTGCCAGTAGTCTATCCAACATTGACACTTTATGAAGATATTTGTAAGCCTATAATGCCTATTTGTGCGCAATATAAATATAAACTTTTAATTTATATGTTCAAATCTATAAATAGGATTGGATACCACACTATCGACTTTGCTCAAAACCAAATGATATTCAATACCAGAAGTCTGAGTAATTTGTATACCCCAAGATGCATTGGAGACAACAAAGCAAAGGATTGAGTATGTTGGAAGTCTTGAGTTTAACAGACTGCCTACAAGGTTAAAGACGATTACCGCTATATCAACGTTTAAACGAGAATCAAAACAATTTTTATTTGAAAGTCTTGAAATGCTTTTGCGTAGATAAATGTATTTTTTAATCATCTTATACAAAGAGCTTTAGTTTTAAATTATAGATATAATTACATTTCTTTAAAGCTATTTAGTTGCCAACATGTCTCAACAATGCCCATTGGGCGCTGGGACACTAATAATAATGAATTGTATTAATGTGAAATGTAAATAAAATCTACTTATAAAAAAAAAAATTAAATTATGACAACATCGGAAAAGCTGGAGTGTTGTCAGCACGAGTTACTTTTGAAACTTTTAAGTTTATCTAGAGTTGTAAAATGATCACTGAATTTTATAAAAAAGAAAGTTCTATAAATTCGTTTTCTAAATTTGTATTAAACCTGTCAGAGAATTAATTTTTCTATTTATAATTTTCAAAGCTATTTTAAAAACGTATCGTTAAAATCAAATCGTTTTAATATTTGTTTACATAACTCAATGTAAAATGCCACACAATTTTCAATAAATTCATTTTCTCATTTGCAGTGAGCTAAAAATCTTTGTTTTCAAATTTAAGGTCGTTATTGAGAATAGAAATACAACCTCACGGCTGCGGATGCGGTTGTTTTTTTTATATGAAGTTTTGACAACAAAAAACGTTCAACAAATCCGCATGAAATTAGAATCTATTTTAATTTGAGTGCGTTTTCTTTCAAGCTCTCAATTTTCAATTTATTCTCTCTCAGCATGTTGCCACAGTTTTATTGTTTTTTCTAACAAAAAATACTATTTGTTAATATTTTTTGTGAATGACTACGAAAAAAGAAGAGAAAGAAAATGTTTTTACAGATGAGGCTGAGGATACTTCTTTGGCCAGATATTCCATTAAACGAATGGAAGTGAAATAGGTATCAAAATAGAGTTTGAAATTCCGGTTTCTGGGAATCATACGCGCTAGCCTCATGACAACATTAAATGAAGCACCTAAATCTGGCCCCACTTGCAAGACAATATTTTCTTTGCCTGTTTCGATTTCTGTTCTATAGGCAAGCCAGAAACAGCACTCAATACACATACTTTTTATCCCCACTTACGTGGTTTGAAAAGCCGATCACACTCAGGATTACACCTACGAAGGTCATTGCTATTGTCATTGAAATGCAAAGTTTAGCGAATTTTTTTAAATTTATTCAGAGACATGGTATCCTGTATTAGAAATGATTCGGGAGTTTCTAGCTGAAGAAGATCAGGATCTAACTCTTTACTTCCCATAAACGTGAGCTTTATTCAAATTAAGATTCTTGTTCGTCCAATGCAAATTCAATTGAGGTGGCTTCTCTTTAGTATACTTTCTTCGGTTCTTCACACTGGAAGCTTGAGAAGGGCTTTCGCGTAACGTCACAGTTTCAGTGCTACATGAGGATGTATCGTTAATGTTTTGGAGACTCTCTATGAAATTTTCAAAATCTATGTATATTTGGAACCTCATCTTCGAAAGTTTCCAAGTCAACAGTAAAGTCAGGATCGGCAATGCTGTCGTCATCAAAATCTAAGCGATCTTCGCTATCTCTGAACTCGTTCAGAGTAGCAGTAATGTTTTCGTCAGTTAGTGGCCGCTTACGAGACATACTGAAACACCACAACCAAAAAACAATTCAAATAAAACATAAAAAATAAAAATCAACGAAACATTCGTTAACGAAAATTTGCCAGAAAAAACACACTGTTTCACAATAAAATTTTAGCACTTATCTCTCAAACTTATAAAGATAACACATAAAACACAAGCATAACACCGTATTATATATTTTGAAATCGCGGCTAATGGTGGCTGTGCGAAAATACCAACGGTCAGATAACAAATGTCAATTTTCGGCAAGTAGTGCCAATTACTTGGTTTTTTTTGGTACAAGTTTGTAAGATACAAAGTGATACCACCGGTTACAGTGAGCGATTATATTAAACAAATTTGTCTATTTAATTGTGAGGCACCCCAAAGGTTTGTGGCCTACAGTATGATACAGAGGAATAATTTAAGAAAAAAAACATCAAATCATATTGCGGTTCAAAAATCATCAAAAATATGATGAAATCATCATTTTGGCAACGCTGCTCGCTGGCGTGAATAATTGAACTGATCTATGTTGGTTATACGTACATATGTATATGTGTAAAATTTTAAATGCAAGGCTATTTTTCCGACTAATAGGTAGTAGATAAATGTTATGCCAAAGGTTTGTACAAGTTAATTGTAACCTATTTTTCACAAAATCACGAAAACTACACGTCCAATTTGATAGGATTCGGTGCTACCATTATAACAATCACAAATAATTCAGTTGCAAAGCTGAATAAAAACGATATCCCAGATTAATTTATCATAAAATGTTTTTGGCACTCACTTGCCTTATATGTTTATCTTCAATTACCTACCGAAATTAAAATTCACTTATCAAATAGTTCAGAAAGTCTTCATCAGTTTCAAAAATTCAAAATTAATGCACCCAAGTCCAACCAAGCGGCTGTCGCCTGAAGCAGTAGATGTTCGAATACTAGATTTGTATGAGGCCTTGAAAATTTACTTTTCATTTGCAGCTACTGCTGATCATCTCGATACCTCAAACACAATTATAAAAAATTTAAATGAACCACAACAAATATATTTATCCTCTTTAAATATATTCTTGAAATTGTTTATAGTATAAACAGAATAAAGTTAGTCAACTAAAATACACACCTATACAACCTAATAAGAAGTACTGCACTAAGTTATTTTATAAAAAAAGCTGAACTTCATTTAACGGAATTTATGAGTAAAAAGCATTTTTTGAAATTTCGTGAGGTGTATTTGAGCTCACTGTGTAGCATATACATTACATATTTTAATACTCGTATACCATAAATTTAGAATGTAGCAAACATCATACTTTTAAATATTATTTTTTATTTAATTTATGCATGCATTGCAATAATAACCTGTGTATTACGTTCTTTCCCTATCGATCATTGCATTCTTTGTCAACAAAAGTGTTAAATTACACAGCAGTTGAATTCAATTTTAGTTTTAAGCTGAAGATTTTTTGTATAAATAATGAAAGAAGTTTGAATTTTAGTTTTTAGAAAACCTTGCTCGCAGTCACTAAGTTTATTTTCTGAAAGCTCAAATACAATTGGCGGACCTTGGCCGTATAAACATGAAGGTAAACAAGCTGATCAATTGGCGTATCTCCGCCGGATAAATTTAGAGATACTAGGCGCTCGCCGCATAGACAGATTTGCGTGTCCGCTTTTCCCAAATATTCTGTGACCACCACATATTACAATTGGCTTAAGAGTTAATATAAGAATCAAAACATAATAAAAACGAAACATACCAAATTGTAAATAACTGCATCAATTTTTATGTAGAACTTGCAATTCAAATATTAAAATAAATTAAAAATATTGTTGGAAAGGTATATTGCATATGAAATATTGGTTATCTCTTATTATTTATCTATAAATATAACAAAGAATCGTAAGGACGATTTCTCTACATGCATTATTTTTGGGGTATTACGTTGCTGGTGTAGGTAGAAATCGATATGGAATAGTGATAATTAAAAAATTTTCACTGGAATCTTCAACTTCCGGATTGTAAGGTTGTTTTATTTTTCATGAGTAATTTATATTAGTATTTTAAAATAATTTTCACATGTAAGCTTATAAATTAGTGAATTTCGGGAAATATGTATGTCGATAAATAATTGTGAATTAAGCCAAATTAAGAAAGAAAAAACATAAACGCTTTTAAAAATATTTATAAAAAATTTTTCTGCATTTTTTTCACATTAAACAAAATTTTAAATATATTGTTGCAAAGCACCACAAACATAAGCATTATTATTGCCACTTTTTGCATATTAAGAAAAGAAAAGTAAAACCATAACAATAACAATTTAAACAATAATTGCAACAAAAACAATAAGTAACCAGATCAGTTAATATTGATAAGAATAAATATGTCTTTGTGCAATAAGTGTAATCGTTCTTCGTTTTTTTAAGTATTTGTTTAATTATAGGCACATCCTCGAACACGATTTTTATTTATTAACGAGAGCTTTTTAAAATATTGATGAAGTCGGAATGGAAAATTAATAAAATTTATTACTTCTTAAAGTGAATTTGACTAAAAAAAGTTAAAATTACAAATAGGTAAAGTTACTTCGAACTAATATCCACTTTCCGCATATAATTATTATTTACCTTGTATGGAGAGTAACCCTTCCCCCGGACCCACCCCGTCAGTTTTTCATTTAAATTCGTGTACCATCTTTAAATTGACTCATACTAAATTTGAAGCCTCTTAATATTATAGTTATCTAGATAGCAGATTATTTTTAATTATTTTGTATGGGGAGTATCCCTATCGCCGGAACTTTCAGTTTTTTGCTGAATTTTACATCCTCTCTCAGAATTTACTAATACCAACTTTAAAGCCTCTAATATCTAGCTTTCTAAATATTAGATTATTATTACTTAGTTTGTACGGGTAGTACCCCTTACCCCGTACCCCTCACCACGAAATAACTGCCACTTTTGCCATCGAAAATACCACTGTACGTCGGCGTTCGCTTCACGTAAAAACTGCTGGATAGATTTGAATAAAGTTTTGTGAAAAGGTCCCTACAGCCTTGGTTCAAAATAAGTCATTTCGTAAAAAAAAAATTGAGATGCAAATGTGCAAGCACCCAACTTTGCCAGTGTACACAAAGCACAAAGCATACAGAGGTGAAACTCTTGGAACAAGAAAAACAATATAATCAGGTTTTCTGCAGCTTCTCAAAAAAGAGACAGATAAAGTGCTATTTTATTATGAACAAGGCATAATAAATAAAACAAAAACTAGATATTTTACAAGAAAATATAAAGCACAAACAGTTTTTGCCACAAAAAAGTAATATTTATTCGCGTAAATAAAGAAATTAAATATAAATGTGATATGCTGTGGTCTTACGAGATTATAGAAGTGAACGTCTTTAAATTTTGTTAAATAATGATAACAAAAATTTAATACAATAATGTGTATATATATACATTAATATTAATTAAAACAAGAAGTTACGAAATGTATTTTTAAATCAATTTGAGCTTCAAAATTGTAAATGAAAACTTTAATTTACCATCCCAGGAAAAACATAAAGACAATTAAAAAAACCAAATAGAGAATAAAATAATATAAACAAACGCTATCCAAAAACATAAGCAATCTGTAACATATTTCACACCTAGTTCAAAGTGACTCAACTCAAAATGTTTAACTTTTCAAAAATCGAAGAAACTGTTTTACTTGGAAACGTAAAAATATTTCTAAATTAAGCTTACACATTCTGAAAGAGGGATATTAGATGAAGAAAATGCGCTAGGCTGTAGAAAATTTATGCAGCGGTTTCAGAGATATCTGTGTTGGTGTTGAAAAATTAATAGGAAACTGATTTCGGTGAAAGTGACAGAAAGTGGAATGCGAGTGGCTTTTACATGGAAACTTAAAGATATTTCTAAATTAAGCTTACACATTCTGAAAGAGGGATATTAGACGAACAAAATGCGCTAGGCTGTAAGAAAACCAATGCAGTGGTTCCAGAGATATCTGCGTTGGTGTTGAAAAGTTATCAGGAAACTGATTTCGGTAAAAATGACATGAAATTGGCATGCGAGTGGCTTTTACTTGGAAACTTTAAAATATTTCTAATTAAGCTTAAACATACTGAAAGAGGGATATTACATGAACAAAATGCGCTAGGTTGTAAAAAATCTATGCTGTTTTTGTCCTTTATAAAAATGGTTAAAAACAAAAACTTTGAACTGTTTATTAGAAAATCCATATCGAGTACTCGTATGATATAAAAAGTTCTTTGTATTTGTTTAATATTTATACACTAAATAATGAACAATTTAATTAAATTTCGAGTTGAGTCACTTTTGAGCTAGGTGTGCCATATATGTGATGAAAATTAAAAGCAAACAAATATCACCTGAGCTCTTGCATGCGCTTGATATAAATATACTTTGGCCGGTATATTGGTACTTAACCACAAAAAGTGAAAAAGGTTATAAGTAAGTTTGTCCGACCCCTTAAAATATATATATTCTGACTTCTTATGGATAGCGAAGTCGATTGAGCGATGTCCGCCTCGTCATGCGGACGCGGGCGTCAATCAGCTGTTCTTTTTGCCGCTTGAATTTATTTTACATAGGTAAATGAATGCGGCTTATTGAAGTAGAAGCTTGTGTAAAAATACAAAACAGTTTTAGTTTCATGGAGCAGAAAAAAAAAATTAAATTCTCAAAAATTAAAAAGAAAAATAAAAAAAATGAGCAAAGACTTAGTGAAGAAAAGGAACACGAAAAGAAAGAAGAAAGAAGAAAGAAGACTATGGATGATTTGACAAATTAAAGCGGCAAAACAAAATGTAAAACTATATTCAACATTGCCGCTCAGCCGCTTTTAACGGCATTGCCAAGTTAAATTAAATCCAAAGTGTTAAAACTTTTGTATGAATATTTTTATTAACAAAATATTTTTTAAAAAAAGGTAATACTGTTGCCGCATGCCGCTTGCATTGGCCTTTCACTATTAGTGTTTGCCGCGGAAAACTTGATTTCACAAAAATATAGATGTGTCAATCAATCGAATAAAGTGTCGAATAAGGTGCTATTGGAAATCAGCATAATCGGCCCATGTCTTTCTAGGCAGTAAGAAAAACACCACCTACCTCTAATTTCTTCATGTCATTTGGCACAATAATTAAAAAGATATATATCCATATATTTATCAGAGAATGGCATTTTTATGTAAAATAATATACATATATGCAGTACCAAACTTTTTTTTAATCAACGCAGGGTTGCATGCAAATTGACCCTATAAAAAATCAAACAAAATGCTTTTCCTAACTAATTGGATTAGATTTAATTTGATACGTATCGTTTTTTTGAAGATAAAAAAAGATCTTCCCATTTGTTTTTGCTATTGTTATTGTTATACCAATAATTGCAAACTTCGTTTAGATTTTCTAATTACTGACCATAAACCATTATCAGTTTTAATAGGAACGTTTGTTTTTGCTGGGCGTTTGAGATACTTAGTGGCATTGTAAAGATCATGTTCCTTGTTTTGGTTTTGTGGCTTTAATTTCCTGAGATACTGAGCAGTATTTTCGTTTCTCTCTTTTGCCAAGAATTCTGAGCATAATTTAATAGCAAGATTCCAGTTGGTTTTGTCAGTTGGATTTCTTGTACGGTGCCATACTTTTCTTAGCCGCCTAGACTGTCTGATCATTTCTCTGGCTGTTGCTGAAGCTTGAACTTTAAGACCTAAGTTTCTAGAAGGCCCTATGTCTGGGGTTGATAAAACAGCCGACTCGTGAATCGATGAAGTCAATATTTCAACAGCGTCGTCTAAGTCATTCCCTGATTTAATTACCATATTGAGGTTCAGACTGCCTTCTATCCGTTCTCTGAAGACTTTCAGATTCGTGTTTCGTTTCATTAATTTGACATTTTTAGGTTTTATCTCTACATTGACGTTGTAGTTGACAAGAAGGGGAGAATGATCAGAATTCAAGCTATCAACATTTGTGATGTCAAGTGAGTACCTGGAGATGCCACCATATACAACGAAATCAAGAAGGTCCGGTAAATTAGCAGGGTCTGTAGGCCAGTATGTGGGACTGCCGGCTGATAAAGTCTTAAGGTTATTTTGCAATATACACTTATATAAATTCTTTCCCTTAGGGTTAGTAAGCCTGGAATCCCACCAAGGGTGCTTCGCGTTATAGTCCCCAGCAACAATGAAACGAGGACCTAGTCCTTTAAAGAAACTTTCATACTCTTCACGTTTTACGCTGTGTTTAGGGGGGAAATATATTGAGTAAATGTTGATAGGCCTATTATTGCAGATTAGTTTTATACCAGCAGCTTGAATATAATTTTTACGACATTCATCTGCAAGTTCATATCGAACTGCAGATTTTATAAATAAGCCAGCACCAGCATGGGCCTTACCATCAGGGTGGTTGGTGAAGATAAAATCGTAACCTTTTATTTTTACATAAGACTTTTTTGTTAAGTGCGTTTCGGAAATAAGAAAGATATCAATATGTTGTGTTTTCATAAAAAATTCAATTTCATTCAATTTATTCGTTATTCCGTTCGCATTCCAAACACCAATTCTTAAATTTACTTGCATAATTTGTTGATAAGAAGTGACATCATATTCATAAGTGTATTTGTTAATTCAATTTGTTTATTTAAAAGATGTTCAATATTTTTCATAATGTTATTATTAACATTTTGACTCGCAACATTGGCGTACGTTTCGCCAGCATTAAAGTTATTAGAACCAGTATTTACATTGCTGTTATTATTATTAAAATTGGGATTTATATGAGGAAAATCGTTTCTGTTCATAGAATACTGATTATTGATGTATGGTCTTCGCTCAGCTAGTTTTTTCTTTAAAATGGTTTGGTAAACTGTACATCCTCTGTAGCTAGCAGTATGTTGTTGCAAGCAATGTACACATCTTGGAGGAGTGTCGTTTATTTTTGGGCAATCAGGTGTAGGATGACCAAGTCCACATTTCACACATACAAATGGTTTCTTGCAGTACGTTTTTGTGTGTCCGAATTGTTGACAACGGTGACATTGGACGATATCGTCAGTGACTTTAGGAGCTTCAATTTGCACGATGCAATGGTTTATTTGGCGTATTTCAAATACCTTTTTATTGTTTGGGCTGGGATCAATATCCACGTAAAAAATCGGTAATGGTTGTTTACTAAATCTACTTTTAACATTTATAACATTTCTTACAAGATGACCCTTAACAAGAAGATCTGCTTTAATATTTGAAATTTTGGTGGTATGATGGAGACCCTTAATAACAAATCTGTAAGATCTCTCACTTTTTAACTGATATGTATGATAGGAAAAATTATTGTCGTTTAAGTATTTAGTTAATGTACGATATGATTCAACTGTTTTTAAATTAAGTTTAACTTGACCGTCATTTAAACTCTTGTAATTAAATTCACTATTGGCAATCACACTACTTACACATTTTATCATTTTATTTATGTTATTAACATTATTAATAAAAATTGGTGACGGCTTTGGTGTAGTTTCAGCATCAGCTTCATTATCATTGTCATTATGATCTTCATTATCATCAGCAAGTACAGTAAACTTATTGGTATTAGAACAGCTTGGTTCATCAAAACTTTTAAGTTTTTTTACAATATTTGTAATTTTTGTGTTTTTTTTACGTTTTGTTGTTACTTTTTGCCAGTTAAGTAAATCATCATCACTTACGCTACTGTTTTCACTTTCTGTAGTCATTGTATGATTTTTAATCCCTATGTTAAGTGTATAGGGATTAATAATCACTTATCCACTTGGTTGTTTGTTTTTGTTTGTTGTTTTTGTTTGTTATTATATGACTTTTAATCCCTATGTTAAGTGTATAGGGATTAATAATCACTAGTCCACTTATTTGTTTGAAATTTATTTTTGTTATTTTTTTTTTTTTTTAATTTTTATTTTTAAATCACAAAATAAGTTAAACAGGGCACGTCTGCTCACTTTGAATTACTCAACGCGACTCAAGTGAAAATTTAATTTATATTTTTGTAAATAAATTAGATATATGAGGTGCATTGTTATATTATATTAACAGATATGTAGGTAAACAATGAAAAAAAAATTAAACGACTTTTTTTGGTTTCGTGTTCATCTGGCAATAAGGCGCACTATTTTGAAAAGATTTAAAACCCTCTCGGAATTTATATGAACAGCTAGAAAAGGATGTGAGGGTTATTATAAACTTTTAAGCTTACTGTTGTTACCAAAGAAATCTTTTTTTTTTGACTTTAAAATTTCATCCTTTTACTAATTATTTTGTCAAACAACGGATAGAAAAGGTTAAAAGCAATTTAGATTAAAAAAAAGATTTAATTTTTATGATATTATTAGGTAACCTATTTGATATTATAAAAAATAAATTAAAATTGATTTCGGCATCCGTTACCAGCATTCTTCGCATCTATCCACTTTTCATATGTTTGTTAATAAGTTTTTTTTATTAAAACTTTTTTAACTTATAATAACAAATAACTTACACAGAAATCAGATTTTAATTCATTTGTTATAATATCGAACAGTTTTACTAATAATTTCATAAAAATTAAATTAAATACGCAAGGTAAACCACATGCTAATCTCTCAACAATCAATATGATACTAAAATATCATCCATAATCTTCTGAGGACAAAAGTATGAATTTTTAACTATCAAAATTGCATTTCGTGACCGTATCGAAGGTTGGGGCAAAGCAAAAACAAAAGTACAGAACGAAGTTGAGTGCGAAAGAAATACTTTGGTATGTGTGTGCATTTCGTCTAATCAAATTAATATTGATTGATTATGGGTACTCTTGTATTCTTATTCACAAAATTATTTGGTTAAATAAGTAATGTCCATAATGTACGCAACCTAAGGTAGATAGATGCGAAGAATGCTGATGAAGGATGTAGGAATCCACAAAATGCAGCACTACCTTCTGCTGGTGCCTTATTTTTCCTGTTTTAATTGGAAAAAGCAAATATTTATATTTTGTAAAATTAAAATATAAATGAACTAAAGCTGAAATCAGTTTAAATTAAAAGCAAAAACAAGAAAATATTTTTTGTATAAATTTAATACTAGAGCGACTTCACAGATTGAAGCTTTTAACAGAGTCTTATGCCAGTTTCTAATAATGGAAGACTTGTAGCATAATATGATTTAATTTTTTTAAACCACACCAACATGAAAGATTTAATTATTTTAAAGGCATTCATTAAATAACTGTTAGAATATATGTATATGTAATATTGTTAAAAAAACACTTCTCTTAATTATACTTTGTATTTCTGAAAACTAGTTCACTTTGATTTTTGTATAAACGAAAACTTTTTTATGACTTATAATAGTTAGTGAAAAAAATATTTCAAACGAAGCAATCCAAATAAATTTATTATTATTCTGGCTAAATTGTGTTTTTCCGTTTTCTGGAAATTATAATAAAATAATGGGTTATGGGCCTTCCTACAGAAAAATCAACGGGAATACAATAATTTTCCGGTGGAAATTTTGCGAATTGAAAGTTTCGGGTTGAGAGGCATTTGGCTGCTGCTGGTTGTTTAGAAGCTGTAAGTATGTCAGCACCAGCAGAGGTGAGGGAACGAAAAGAATTCTTGAAAATGGATATAAAAGCGTAAGATTTAATCGTTTCGTTTCGGGAAGATTTAAACAACCATATTTTGAAGTTCGAGTCTTTAGTACGCGATTTGAAAGCTGCAGGAGCCAAGCCAGAGAATGCTGATTTGGTTTCACAACTGTTTTTAACACTACCTGAATCTTATGATGCAGTTATGACTGCAATTGAAAGTTTCCCAAGCAGTGAAATTAATTTGGATAACTTCAAAGTCCGACTTCTTGCAGAAGAAGCTAAGAAGGAACACAGACATATTCAAGAGCAAGAAGAAAATTTGACAGCTTTTGTATCTAAAAAGAAAAACACAAGGTTCAATGGAAAAGGTCACAAATGTGGACGCTTTGGTCACATGAAGAAAAACTGTAGAAGCAAAGGTACGTTTGTTGCTGCAAAAGAAGGTATAAGTTTTATTGCTAATATCAGAAGCAGCAAAAAGAATGATTACGAAAAGGATGAAGTAATTTTTATTCTTGACTCTGGGGCATCAGACCATTTTGTCAAAGATAACTATATATTTTATTCTATTGAAGAATTAAGTGAACCGCGTATTATTACTATTGCGAATGGAGAAGTTGTTGTGGCCAAACATATTGGAGAGTTTCGAATTCTTAGTGACACAGGGATTGAAATCAAACTAAAAGATGTTTTATATAGCCCAAAGTTTCATGATAATCTTATGTCTGTTAACAAGATAGTAAATGCAAGATAAAAGTTAATTAAAATGTAATTTTAAATAATTTTTGAGCTTGAAGGTCTTTTTTGAACAGTTATTTTATTTTTCAATATTTCGCCAACCTCCGGTTGGCATCTTCAGGAAATCTTAAAAAAATAAAATTTTTATATTATATATAATAAACATACATATTGACCACTGTACACACAAAATTTACTGATTACAACAACAATGTATAAACTTACAATATGAGTTACAATAAATAAACAAACAATAAAAATTAGTGTTTAACTTAATGTCTGTTACTGCACTGATTTGATTTCTTATTTTTTATTTATTATATGTCTATAGTTTTGCGCGCAATTTTCAATATCTGTTTTATAATTCATTCTCTTGTCCTGTGGTATGTTGATAATATGTAGCATTTCCAAGGTAAATCTCTTATTATATTTCTCTTCTGTGTCTAAAATCTCTATTTCATCAAAGTTTGGAGTATGTCCTCTCTCCGTACAGTGGGCTGCGAGTGCTGTTTTTTGTGTATTTGTTTTGTGTCTACATTTTATGTCTGATTTGTGTCCTGATATTCTGGTTTTTAGTTTGTTTTTTGTCGTACCAACATATACTTGATCGCATATGTTTTCCCCGTCCCCAGTGCAATTGATTTTATAAATAACATTTGATTTGTCCATCTTGTCTATTTTGCTTTTGGTTTTTGTGAATAGTTGTCTTAGCGTATTTTAACTTTTAAATGCTATTTTATATTTGTCTGCATTAAATAATCCAGCATTTTTTATTCGTTCTGAGAACTCTGGTATATATAGAACGGATTTATAAATTTTTTCTGTTGTCACAGTATTACTTTTATTTGTTTTGTCCAAACTGTTATGTTTTAAATTTTTAAAAATAAGTTTCTTTATTAAAGTGTCAGGGAAGGAGTTACTTTTCAAAATAGATCTTATTTTCTTGATATTATTTTCATGGAAACATTCGTCACTTATTGTCAAAACTCGTCTTATAAAATTGTTTGCGGTATTATTATTGTTTTTGGTTGGCACGAGTAGAAATTCACAATCCGTCCAGATCCAGTAGGCTTTTGGTACCAGTCAATATAAATTTTGTTGTCTCTCCTTATAATTAATGTGTCAAGATATGGTAACTTGCCTTGTTTCTCTTCTTCACTTGTAAACTTAATTCTAGGGTGGAAATTGTTTAGTTCTCTTAAAGTTTCGTCAATTGCATCTTTTTTCACTATCCCAAAGAGGTCGTCTACATATTTCGTCGGGACTCTAGGCTGTACTTTTAATTTTTTTCTCGTTTCATTTAATAATTCATCCAAAACAATGTCAGCTACAATAGGTAATGCTGGAGAACCCATAGGTAAACCACTGTGTTGACTGTAGACCTTGTCCTTATATCTAAAATATCTATTGTCTTTAATACAGAATTTAAGTATTTTTAAAAATAGGTCCTTAGAAATTGATGTATGTTTTTCAATGTCGTTCCATTTTCTGCTTATTAGTTCAATAGCGTAGTCCACAGGTATGCTCGGAAATAACGACACTACATCAAAGGACACTAATTTTTCGTCTTCAGATATTGCACAGTTGTTAATTCTATTTTTAAATTGTATTGCGTCCTTAATATTGTATTCAGAATTAATCGTAAGATTTTTTAATATATTCGTCAAAAGTTTGCAGAGTTCCATTGAAGTGAGTTAATCGTGGAGCATATTGGTCTAAGGGGGATATCTTCTTTATGGATTTTGGGTAGTCCGTAAATCCTAGGTGCAATAACATTGTCCTTTTAAGTTTTTTGCGATCTATCGTTGATATTATATTGCACTTATAAAGATCATCAATCAATTCGTTGTTTTTCTTTTGTACGCAAGCTTAGTTGCTAGGAAAGGGCAATTTCAGTTCCCGGCGCTGAACTCACACCATGCTACAATATATATTTCATATAAAATTAGAGCTCTCAGAAATCCAAATATTGTGAAGGTAAGAGATTACAAAAGTTTTAACATTGACAATTGCATTCTGGATTTAAACGAAATTGAATTTGAACCTATTTATAGAACTAATGATACTATTTTTCAGGTAGAATATCTGACTGCTGCACTATTAGACATTTATGATAAACATGTTCCATTGAAAATTTTATCAGTAGGCAGAAAAGATCCATGGATGAAATCAGATAACATAAGAAGAGCTAAGCGTTTAAGAAATATGTTGTTCCAAAATTATTTGTGTGACAGGACTGAAGTAAAATGGCGCGAGTATTGCTTTCAGCGAAATCGAACTAAGAAACTTATTAGGAAAGAGAGGGCGAAATTTTACGGATTATTATTTGGCACTGCTTCTTCAGAGAGATTGTGGAAAGAACTTAAAAGCATAGGTGTAACTCAATCAAAAGATAATCGATCTCCCCCTCTGAATGTTGAGGAATGTAATAACTTCTATGTCTTACCGCCAATTGTAAACCCTCCATCAATTTTATACCTTATGCCTTCTGAAGTTAATGAAGGTATATTTTCTTTTGTCAACGTGGAAGAGTATGAAGTTTTTAATGCATTTATGAGGATCACTTCAAATAGTATAGGACCAGATGGTCTCCCTCTAAAGTTCTAAAAACTAATTTTACCATATATTATTCACCATATTACACATATATATAATACTATATTAACCGTTTCAAATTTTCCTGCACTGTGGAAAATGTCAAGAATTTTACCAATACCGAAAGTAAAGAATCCTACATCCTGTACTGATTATCGTCCAATTAACATAGTGTCAGTATGTTCAAAAGTCCTTGAAATGCTATTGAATTCGCAGATGCTGATGTATATTAACCAAAAAAAATTATTTACAAAGTTTAAATTTACTAGAACTGCTTGTAAGTTCATTTATTTTGCAGAGAACACAATATGTACAAATGTCATTACATAAGTCGTCGGTGAAGCATACCTATAGAGGTGTGCCTCAGGGTACTATTTTGGGACCGCTTTTGTTCTTAGTGTATATAAATGATATTTTGTCGTCGTTGGTATCACTTAAAGGATATATGTATGCTGATGACTTGCAGTTGGTTGCTAAAGCAGAATCTGAAGCTAAACTAAGTGAAATAACAAATGAAGACTTGGGAAAGGTACAAGGATGGTGTAAAAAAAAATTTTATTGCTCTCAATATTTCTAAATCTAAAGCCATTTATTTTAATTACATACGTGAAAACTTAAGAAATTTTGTCCTTAATGGAACTCCCCTTGAATTTGTTTCTTATTTTAAAGCTCTAGGGTTTTATATAGATGAGAAATTATCCTTTAGTCAACATATTAATTTTATGACTCATAGGGTTCTTCTGACGTTACGGAGGGTATATAGCATTCCCTGCAAACTTTCTATTAATGTTAAAAAAAATTGGTCACGTAATCTTAATGCCATTGATTTTATATGGTATAGAGCTTTATAGTGGAACTTCGGCTACTAATTTCTCAAAAATAGAAAGATGTTTTAACCGAGTAATAAGATACGTTTATAGCTTACATATACGGGATCACGTAACTTCATATGTACATAATTTTATAGATTGCAGCTTCAAAGATTTTATCAATACTAAGCTATTACTCTTATTTTATAAAGTATATCATCACCACAGTATCTTTTACCAAGATTTCTATTCGCGCAGTCAAATAGGACTCATTGCCTCTTATGTCCAATATTTCAAACATTGTTTATGCAAAGATCATTTGTCGTACGCTTAACTAGATTGTGGAACTCAATTTTGCCATATGAAAAAAGAAATTTCTCATATTCAATAACTCAGTTTCAGAAAATGCTCTTAATCTTGTTTAGATCTTGATTTATTGCTAAATAACAATTTTGGTTGCCACTTTTTTTGCCACTTTTCCAAAATAGTTCAGGCATATTCGTGAGGTAGGTGGGTGTTAATAAATGTGTATTATTTTAAAATTAGGTTAATTAGGTTAGTTATAAGCTGTCTAAAAATATATCTAAGTCGATTGGCCTTAAATGGCTTAAGATTTTTTTTTACTTGAAATAAATAAAAAATAAATAATTAGAAAACGAAAAACGAAATTAGAAAGTTAAAGTTAAAAGTTCTATGTGCTCTTTAACTAAGTCTGATTATGGCGATTTATAGCATAAGCAATTTTGTCATATTGGAAATCAATATCTAAACAAATTAATTAGAAATGATATGGTTATTGGAATACCACCTGTTGAGCTTAAAGATGTACTCAGAGCAAGCAAGTAAGAGATCCATTTTCTGGCACGAGAACAAAAGCAAAAAGAATTATAGAACATATTCATTCAGATGTATGCGGTCCAATTTCTCCAGTAACATATGATGGATCAGATTATGTTTTGTCTTTTATAGATGATTATGGTCATTTTGCGTATGTATATTTATTAAAAAGAAAATCTCAAGTACTTGAAAAATTCAAGGAATATGAAGCTCAAGTTTCTGCAAAATTTGGAACTGATAATGGCAGAGAATACACATCTAACTCTATGGTTACATTTTGTAAAAATAAAGGCATACAGAAGTTTGAAACAATACCATATTCCCCTCAACAAAATGGAGTGGCCGAAAGATTTAACAGGACGCTCATGGATAAAGTTCATGCCATAATGATTGAGGCTGATGTTCCAAAGTATTTATGGGGAGAAGCCGTTTATGCCGCTACCTATATCATTAACCGAAGTCCAACGAAATCGTTAACAACCAATAAGACACCGGCAGAATTTTGGTTCAACGTAAAACCTGATGTTAGTAAGCTAAGAATATTTGGTTGTCTAGTATACGCCCTGAAACCACAGCAGAAACGAAAAAAACTTGATGCTCAATCTGAACCATATATAATGGTTGGGTATAGTCAAAATGGGTACAGGTTATGGGATAAAAATAAACGCAAGGTAATTTTAGCTTGAGACTGTAAATTTAATGAATATGAATATCCATTTAAGAATCGTAAAAAAAGGAAGAGCAAATAGCATTTATAGAAAGAAACAATCAAGAGGGGGAGAAAGAGTGTGATTTTGTTCTTTTAGACGATTTAGAATCCGTAGAATCAAACGAAAATATACCCAAAATTGGTATCCCTAGCCCGATATCAAATAAAGAGGCTGATATTCAAATTCTTGACACAAATAATGAAAAACCAGGTCCTAGAAGAAGTGGACGGCTTAAACAAAAGACATCCACTTTTGCGGAATATTACAAACAGTTATTTGAAACGATAAGTCTGATTTCTGTACCAAACACATATGCTGACATACATACAAATGCTGAACGAGAGAAATGGTTATCGGCTATAAAAGAAGAGTTGGAGTCTATGAATAAAAATAAAGTATGGTCAATTGTTCCTACGCCTGCAAATAAAAAGCTGATTAAATCAAAATGGGTCTTTACTATTAAAAGTGATGAAGATGGAAACCCAGTACGGTATAAAGCAAGACTCGTTGCGAAGGGTTTTCTTCAAAAATTTAGGAGTGATTATGAAGAAACGTATTCAACAGTAGCAAAGCTGACAACATTACGAACAGTTTTAGCAGTTGGTGTTTCAAAAGGTTTTGTTTTCTGTCACCTAGATGTCAGGACTGCATTCCTCCATGGTGAGTTAAAAGAAGATATTTATTTAGAAATTCCAGACGGATTAAGAACGAAACCTGGTATGGCATTAAAACTTTTAAAATCCTTATATGGTTTAAAGCAGAGTCCTAGATGTTGGAATCAGAAATTTAATTCGATTTTACTAAATCTAAGCTTTAAAAGATCCCAACATGACTATTGCCTGTACGTTCGGAAATCCCATAAGGGCGTGATATTCTTATTATTGTACGTAGATGATATTTTACTTTCTGGAGATAACAAAGAGGAAATAAACATTTTTAAACAAACATTATTAACTACATTTGAAATGTTAGATTGCGGGTTGGAATAAAAATAGAGTATAACCAGAACAGTGGTGAAATGTTTCTAAGTCAGGAAGCGTCTATTGAAAAACTATTAAATAAATTTGGCATGGTTGATTGTAATGTCTCTGAAACATCAATGGAAAAAGGGTTAAATCTTCCATGTATTACGCAAGACTCATCAAAATATCCTTATAGAGAGTTGTTAGGAAGTCTCATGTATTTAATGTTATCTGTACGTCCAGACATTTGCTTTGCTGTTGGGTATATGGGAAGATATCAAGAACATTATAACGAAGTTCATTACACCGCCTTAAAGAGAATTTTAAGATACTTAAAATCTAAAATTGAGTTTCAAGAAAAGCAACACTACAGATGTTTTGAGTGGATTTGTTGACGCTGATTGGGCTTCTGATTTAGAAGACCGAAAATCAACTAGCGGTTATATATATTACATTTATGGTTGTCCTGTTTCGTCACCACATCCTCAACTGAAGCGAATACATTGCCTTAAGTGCTGCCACATCAGAAGGTATTTGGCTTAAAGGTTTATTGGAAGACATGGGAATTTTAAATCCAAACGATGCTGTCAAATTGTACGAAGATAATGTTGGGTGCATTGCTATGGCAAAGAATGAAGAATGCAAACGAACTAAGCACATAGATAAAAAAAACGTCTCTTAATTATACTTTGTATTTCTGAAAACTAGTTCACTTTGATTTTTTGTATAAACGAAAACTTTTTTATGACTTATAATAGTTAGTCAAAAAAATATTTGAAACGAAGCAATCCAAATAAATTTATTATTATTCTGGCTAAATTGTGTTTTTTTTTTCGTTTTCTTGAAATTATAATAAAATAATAATAACCAAAAGATTATCATGTGTCACTTAACAACTTATCAACGAAGACCAGCAAACACATGTGAATTGTTTAAAAAAACTGCGGCGCCTTTGCACCTCTTGGTTACAACAAAACAGTCGCCGCTATGAAAAACAATTAACAATTTTAAGGAAAATCTAATTACGTTTAAATTCTTAAAAATATTCCCATTATTGATTTTAGACTATTTCAAAAGCAATGACCATAAATTGCTATTAAATATCGGAGATGCTATAGTTGCTAAAAATAAGATGTTCATATTCGGAAAAAGCTCGTAAAGTTGCAGAAGGGGCTGCAGCCTTGGTAAACGCATTTTTAAAAAAAAATAAATTTTTTAACGTAATTTGTTCTCGAAAAATGATACTTGCTCAGACTGGTACTCATATAAAGATTCAGCTGTATATTCGAAAATTAAATTTCTGAGACTGAGAATATTTTATTAATTTAATAAAAAAAAAATATAAACAATGCGGTAATTCATACACTTTAATGTCTTTTCATAATTTTTGGGTTAAGTTTGTTAAGATGGGATTGTGCATTCGGCGATTTTTCTTATTGGCATTTTGCGTGCAGCAATATAAATATATTTGTATTGTAATTTATGTGTATATATATTTATCACAGCGGCTCATCTTTTTTTTAACAATTTATAATTTAACGAGGAAAACAAAGATGTTTACACTTGTTATTTTAGATATTGTAGGGTTATGACACGTCTAACGTTTAGACACAAAAAAAAAAAAAAGAAAACAAACAAAAAAGTCAAAACGTTTTGAACACAATGTTTTGACTAAGCTAAGGCCGTTCGTTGAAATATCTATAGTAACAACTTAAACCAAAAATGATTAAAATATTTAAATCAAATTATTTTCTTATAACGAGCAAGAATATATGAATATGATTAATATCATACAATGAATGATAAATTTGTTCACACTCTTTAAACTTTTGGTGAGTACTTTGTAACACAATAATATTATGAGCAGTACTCTGCCTCTTACTTTACTACGTTTGTCATCTTTGTGTATTGCATAAACTATTTAGGTAGAAATTAAACATCTTAGTAAATCTGAAGACATTGATAAATGATTTCTTTTGTAATTTACTTCCAGCTGAAGTCTTTAACATAACAATTTTTAAATAATAACGACTTGAATATGGCTAGCTATATGCAGAGCTATTAGTTTTTATTAAAACTAGCTATATATTTATTTTTTACACCGCAATATTAACTTCGATTATATATTTTTCATTTTAACATTTTCGTTGTGCTAAATTTGCGAAGTTTATTATTGTTTTATATAGCAAATATGTTTATTAAAGAATGTATTTGTGTGTGTCTGTTTCTACATAATTTAATTAATTATTCGTCAGCTGCTAAAACAAGCCGTCGATAAGTTTTCAGACATATCACAGCAGATAATTATAAACGAAATTTGCCGCACCCAAGCACATCCAAACTTATGTGCATTACCAGTCATTTTGTGCATAATTTTTTTTCACTATCAAAAACTGAAACACCCAAATACCGACAAACTATAGAAGTTTGTTTCTTCAGTTCACGTCTTTCTTTTATTTTATTTTGCTTTGTTTTTTTTACGGCTTATACCTACCACGTTTTGTCATAATGGCACAAGTGTCTCCTCATCCTTGTTTACTTTTTTTTTACAGAATTCAGGAGTTGGAAAAAAGAAAACTTTAAGTAGTTACGCAAGAATAAATTTCCCTGATATTATTTGATACATATACCTTTATGAAATTTAAATTATTCTTTTTTTTAAAGCATAAAAGAGATGCATTTTTAGAGAAAGATAAACATTGGAATTATACGCACGCTTCTTGCAAATACACAACAACTTACAGCTTATTTACTGCTCCATTACATAATTATTATAAAAACTTTGTTCTTAACAATTAAGTCTTTATCTCACATGTGAATAAATGTGCTTACAATTGATTATTTTTCATTAAATATTATTTTCATTTTTATATTATTTTGATTATTATTTTTTTAGTTTTTATACCCTTCACCATGGTATAAAAACAACATTTACTGGCAGGAATGGAATATGCTTAAAATTAATTTTTTAATATTTTTTGCTCGTAGTAATACGTTTACCAAAAGTCCAGGCGATTATATTGGCAACAACTCACTGCACTGAATTACATTGTTTATGCACAGTCAACAACTACAACAACACCTAGCAGAATCCTATTTTCAATGTGGCGAACATACTAGACTCAGAAACGAGAACAATTATCTTACTGACTTCATCAGTGTGTATAGTTGAAACATACGGACATAGCCGTAAATGACATTGGGTCCAGCAGAAATTTTTTTCGATAAATTAAAATTAAATAGTTAAAATAGAGACATTAATAATAAATGCATATAATTAAGATAAATACGCAGCGCAGTTGGAGGAGGAACAAAAAAAGGGTGCACCCCTAGCAGATGAAAAATTGCAAAACCAGTCTTATACAATGTCCCAGTCATCGAATGCTATCCTACAGTTTAGTGTCAAGGAAGGTCGCTATATTACACATTACAAACAAAAAAGAGAACTCCATCTGCAGAATCTGAAGAAAAATAAATCGGTACTGAGAGAGCATTACATTAATGGCATGTAGAGAACTAAGCCTTAACTTAAGGTTATTTATTGTAACAAACAAAGGTCAAAACAACTCATGTTTTACGATTATTAATTAAAGTAACTATAGAATGGTAAAAAAAGGCGCAAAAAGAATTATTCTCCAAGTGTCACATATTTTTATTTTTAACAGACTTCAAAAAAGAAGGATGTTATACAATTCGGCTGAATGTTACTTTTTTTAATATTTGTGCCTGCAGAACTCAGTCATTTCTGATCCGATTTTGAAAATTTTTGGTAATATGATAGACTATTGTCACACATTGGTTTGGTTTGGTTTAAAAAACAGTTCATAATCTTAAAAACTAAAGGGTGTCGCCATACAACATACAAATTTTTTGAGTGTATTATGAACTGTAAAGGGTAAAGTAATAACGAAAAGCTATACAAAAATAAATCAAAAAATTAAAGGGTGTCCCCATAATTGATGTAAATTTACTTATATGGGCCTATCTTTTGAATAGTTATAGACAAACGCTTGAAAATTGGACAGAATGTCGATTGCTATGGCCATTATAATAACAAGTATTAATATTAAAAACTATATATTCAAGGGTGCCCCAATAGTCAATTTAAATTTATGTTTATTGCCAATCTTTTTAACAGTTGTAGACAGACGATTAAAATTTCAACGAACCTGTATTGCTAAGTCCGCTAAAAAAACAAGTATAAAATGTGGATTTGGAAGTTAAAGGGTGTTCCAACAGTTGATTTAATTTCAAGTATGAGAACAATCTTTTGAACTGCTATAGAAAGAGTGCTGAAACTTTAAAAGGACCTGTATTGCTAAGCCCGCTATATAAACGAATTTATAATTTGAGTTTAGAAATTAAAGGGTGCCCATAATTGAGGTACATTTACTTATACGTGCCTCTCTTTTGAACCGTTAAAGACAAATGCTTACAAATTGGACAGAATGTCGATTGCTTTGACCCTTATAGTAACAAATGTTAATAATTTAAATTATGAATTAAAGGGTTCGCCTATAGTTCATTCAATTTGATGTATATGGACATACTTTTAACAGTTGTAGACTGAAGCTTACCTGTATTGGTAAGTCCACAATAATAACAAGTATAAAATTTGGATTTGGAAATTAAAGGGTGTCCCAATAGTTGTGTAATTTCAAGTATGTGGCAGAATTTTGAACCATTATAGACAGCACGCTAAAATCTAATAGGGACCTGTATTTCTAAGCCGGCTACAGCAACGAGTTTCTAATTTGAATTTTCAAATTAAAGCGTGACCCATAATTGATGGAGATTTAATTATATAGGTGTATATTTTGAGCCGTTATAGACAAAACTATGGCCGTTATAGTAAGCTATTGCCGTTATAGTAACAAGTATTAATATATAAAATTATAAATAAAAAGGTGCCCCAGTAGTTCATTTAATTTGATGTATATAGCCGAACTTTTGGACTGTTATAGACAGAACGCTGAAATTTACAGCGGACCTGTATTGCTGAGTCCGCTATAACAACAAGTGTAAAATTTGATTTTGAAATAAACCGGTGTTGTTGTAATTTGGCCGAACTTTAGAACTGTTACAGACAGAACGCTGAAATTTGCAAGGGAACTGTTTTGCTAAGTCCGCCATAGCAAAAAGCTTATAATATGAATGTATAAACTAAAGGGTTTCCCAAAATTATTGTAATTTTTTCCATATGGCCGTATTTTTTTAACCGTTAGCTACAAACACCTGAATTTTAGAAAGAATGTCCACTACTTTGTTTGGTATAATAAGAAATATATATATTTTAAATTATAAATTAAATGTTTTTACAATAGTTGATATAATCTGATGTATATGGGCAAGTTGTTAAACCGTTATAGACAGATGGTTGAAATTTACACAGAACCTGATTGCTAAATCTACTACAACAGCAAGTATATCATTTGGAAATTAAAGGGTGACCCTTTAGTTGCTGTAATTTGATGTATATTGCCAAACTATTGAACAGTTGAACAAGTACAAAATTTTGAGAAGAAATATAAGGGTGTCCCAATAGTTAATGTAATCTAATTTATTTGGCCATATTCTTGAACCCTTAGAGGCAGACAGATGAACTTTGTTTTGAAGTCGGTTTTTTTACAAGAATTATTATTTTTATAAAAATACGAAAGAATTTTCCAATAACGCAACGTTATTCATTCTTACTTTGACGACATTATTGGCCAAATTAGCCAACTTTGTTTCAAAATAGTGAGTGCTTGTGTGAAGAATAGTCAAACGCTGAGCAGTAGTCTACTATAAACAATTTGTTACTTTGAGGTAATATACACACAACACTTAACTAAGCATATTGGTGATCATTTGTTTTTTAAACGAATACTAACTAGAAAGTAGTAAGTGAGAGCTCAAGCTGAAAATTAATTCTTTCCGGCGGAAGCCTATTTTTAATAACTTATTATTCTGCACGTATGAATAAAGCTGAAGGGGGCTGTTGGTGGCCCGCCGATTCCTTGTGTGAAGCAAATATTAAGGAAACTAATTCTACCCTCCACAGTAGCCCGCTAATAATAATTTGTCACGGGAGAGTTTAGGTGCCTATTGCGAGCTACTTGCTTCGTAGACGGAGAGTACCATCATTGGAAAGGCCACATGTGTTGTTTCATCAATGCAATTTTGAGGAATTTCATTCTGTCGAATCATTTCAAATTCTAGCAAAACGTAGCTAGATATTTCATCAAGTTGTAATATATTTTTAATATATTCAATACAATATTGGTGTTCAGATACTTAATATATAGTTATGCAATATTGTATCGTGAATAGTTATGATGCTCCCTGTTTATATTAGCCCTTGAATTAAATAATAGGTATTTATACCACGCTTTCGCCAGGGTTTTGATCTTATTTTCGAATGATTTGTCACTAAGGGTATTTGATTTATGTGGTAAAGTGCATCTGGTAAAGTTCTTCTGCTTGGCACATTCAATATGTACAAAGTAGCCAACAAACAATTTATTTGTGGAACCTTCAGAAGTTCCATTGTGCCCTACGGTATCGATTGTGTCCTCGAAACATCTTTTGGCCTTTAGGGCATTAAATTGAAGCCTATATCGCAGTGATCTTTGAATCCTTAATAAAATATGTGGGTTTGTGTGTAACTATGAAATGCAAAAAGTTGTGGAAGGTATTAAATTTTTTTGTTTTCTTACAATAAAGGTAAAACTGAATAACTGAACTACTGCTTGTAAAGCGCATAGCAGAAAAATAATTGCTTGCGTTATGCGCAATTCAATGTTTATCGTCCGTGACCTTATACAATTAGGTGTGGTGCCATCAAAATAGTAAGGCGAAGCTTAAGCTAAATAATGTTTTTTATTCATATGTTTATGTGTATCCGTTTAAAAACATTCCTGGCAATAAAGTTTAAAATAAATAGAAAAAAATTCTAAAGCAAAACAGTCTGAAATATTAATTTCTTGATAAATGAAAATGACATTTAAAGTAAAAGTAATAATTAAAAAAAACATTAAGTTTTGGTTGGAAGAATTAAATTTTTTGCTTATTTTTTCAAATAAGTTACAAACAAAGTAACTAAAGCAAATAAAGTGTAAATATAAGGGACCTCAAAATTATTTTTTTAAACAAAATAAGCATAATTTTCCCTCTGATTAATTCCGATTTCTTTATTTCATATAAATGTAGCTAAATAATTTATTTTGAAGATAAAAGAAACTCCGAAGAAACTAGGACATATGGTATTTTAGTGTTAATAAACCAAAATCCCAAATATTCTTCCAATTATTTCTTTTGTGAAGGATGCATTAGTGGTAGTGCTTGTTTTATCTCATTATTTTCGTAATAATTATTCTACTTTCTCATGTTTTTATTGTTTAAAGCTGAAGTCTCAATTTTATTTTTTTTAAGAGAAGTAACACTCAGGCAGTAATGCCTATTAATAATTATTGTGTTAATTGTATGACCTTCTTCATTTTTAACCGACTTCAAAAAAAGAAGGAGGTTATACAATTCGGCTGAATGTTGCTTTTTTTTAATATTTGTGCCTCCAGAACTCAGTCATTTCTGATCCGATTTTGAAAATTTTTGGTTATATGATAGCTTATGCTTACAGATTGGTCCCGTTTTAAAAACGGCTCATAATCTTAAAAATTAAAGCGTGTCCCCATACAACATACATATTTTTTACGTGTATTATGAACAGTAAAGTGCGATTCTGTAAAATTTAAAATGACTGCGTTAACTATGGCTCCCAATAACAAAAACTTATACAAAAATAAATCTAAAAATTAAAGGGTGCCCCCATAATTGATGTAAATTTACTTATATGGGCCTATCTTTTGAACTGTTATAGATAAACGCTTGCAAATTGGACAGAATGTCCATTGCTATGGCCGTTATAGTAACAAGTGTTATTTTTAAGAATTATAAATTAAAGGGTGCGCCAATAATTCATTAAATTTTATGTATATGGCCATCATGATCTGATTTTGAAAATTTTTGGTAATATGATATATTATGCTTACAGATTGGTCCCGTTTTAAAAACAGCTCATAATCTTAAAAATTAAAGGGTGTCCCCATACAACATACATATTTTTTACGTGAACAGTAAAGTGCGATTCTGTAAAATTTAAAATGACTGCGTATAACTATGGCTCCCAAAAACAAAAAATTATACAAAAATAAATCTAAAAATTAAAGGGTGCCCCATAATTGTTGTAAATTTAGTTATATAGGCCTATCTTTTGAACCGTTATAGACAAACGCTTGCAAATTGGACAGAATGTCGGTTGCTATGGCAGTTATAGTAACAAGTATTAATATTACAAATTAAAGGGTACGCCAATAGTTCGTTAAATTTGATGTTTATGGCCATCATGATCCGATTTTGAAAATTTTTGGTAATATGATGGATTATGCTTACAGATTGGTCCCGTTTTAAAAAAAAGTTCATAATCTTAAAAATTAAAGGGTGTCCCTATACAACATACATATTTATTACGGGTATTATAAACTGTAAGGGGCGATTCTGAAAAATACGAAATGACTGCGTATTACTATGGCTCTCAAAAACAAAAAATTATACAAAAATAAATCTAAAATTAAAGGGTGCCCACATAATTGATGTAAATTTACTTATAAACTATCTTTTGAACCCTTTTAGACAAACGCTTGCATATTGGACAGAATGTCGATTGCTATGGCCGTTATAGTAACAAGTGGTTTTATTAAGAATTATAAATTAAAGGGTGCATCAATAGTTCATTTAATTTGATGTATATTGCCATACTTGTTAACAGTTAAAGACAGACGCTTGCAATTTACAACGAACCTGTGTTGGTAAGTCCGCTATAACAACAAGTTTAAAATATGGATTTAGAAGTTAAAGGGTGTTCCAATAGTAGTTGTAATTTCAAGTGTGTGGCCGTATTTTTGAACCGTTATAAACAGAACGCTGAAACTTACAAGGGACCTGTATTGCTAAATCCGCTATACCAACGAGTTTATAATTTGAATTTAGAAATTAAAGGGTGTCCCACAATAGATGAAGATTTACTTATATGAGCCTAGCTTTTGAACCGTTTTAGACAAACGCTTGCAAATTGGACAGAATGTCGATTGCTATGGCCGTTATAGTTACAGGTATTAATATTACAAATTTTAAATTAAAGGGTGCGCCAATAGTTCATAAAGTTTATTGTATATGGCCATACTTTTGAACAGTTGTGGACTGACGCTTGAAAATTACAACGAACTCGTATTGCTAAGTTCGCTATAACAAGTATAAAATATGGATTTAGAAATTAAAGGGTGTTCCAGCAGTTGATGTAATTTCAATTGTGTGACCAAACTTTTGAACCGTTATAGACAGAACGCTGAAACTTAAAATGGATTTGTATTGCTAATATTTAATATTATGAATTAAAGGGTGCACCAATAGTTGTAGACAGACGTTGAAATTTACAAAGAACCTGTATCAATAACTCCTCTATAACAACAAGTATAAAATTTGGATTTGGAATTAAACGGGTGTCCCAATAGTTGATGTGGCCGGACTTTTGAACCATTATAGACACAGCTGAAATTTACAAGGGACATGTTTTTCTAAATCCGCTATAACAAGAAGCTTATTATTTGAATTTAGAGAGAAAAGGGTGTGCCGAAAACTAATGTCATTAGTTCTATATGGCAGTATTTTTTGAACCGTTGTATACAAATATCTTAATGTTAGAAAGAATGTCCACTACTTTTTTTTTGGAATAATAAGAAGTATAAAAATATAAAATAAATAGTTAATATAATCTGATGTATATAGGCAAACTGTTGAACCTGATTGCAGGTTCAACAGCAAGTATATAATGCGAATTTGGAAATTAAAGGGTGCCTCTATAGTTGCTGTAATTTGATGTTTATTGCCAAACTATTGAACAGTTGAAAAAGTATTAAGTTTGGAGATATAAGTGTGTCCCAATAGTTAATGTAACCTAATTTATGTGGCCATACACTTGAGCTGTTATACACACAGAAAAAAGATTGGTAAAAATTCGCTTGATATGTTAAAAATTCAATTACTATTATAATAATTTGATTTTTATTATTGATAATTTATTATCTTGATTTATTTTTTATATTAGGAGCTAACAAATGATATTTTCCCCTAAATGTTAGTTGCAACATCTCTTAAAAAAGTTAACCTGATCGATTTATGTCTTTACTAAAACTTATTCTATCAAATGGAAGATACAACTAAACTTATTCAGCACATTACTAACGGAAACCAAATTTAGGTAGTGAGAATCGAAAAACTCGATTGCATATTCTGAAATCGAAAAATTTTTGACATAATAAAAATAAAATTTGTACACATGGGAATAAAAATTTAACAATATTTCAGTTAAAAAAATACAAAGATTTATTAGAAGTGGTGAAAAGTTCCCCAATGCTGTTAAAGAGTAAGTTCAAAATTATCTCAGAAAAACATTTATAATTAAAAATAATTTTAAAATGTTTAATACACTTCCTAGCGACATTACGTGCGGTATGGGATGGCAAGTTGAAGAAATTGTGGAAAAGGAGAAATCAAGATGTAAAGCAAGGCGAAGGCTGAATTCAATTTATAATCTTATTCCTATAATTTATTTTTAAAATAAAAGTAAATATTAAAATATTTAATTGTTTTA
The DNA here is from genome assembly GCA_916610165.2 of Gymnosoma rotundatum. Classification (NCBI taxonomy): domain Eukaryota; kingdom Metazoa; phylum Arthropoda; class Insecta; order Diptera; family Tachinidae; genus Gymnosoma; species Gymnosoma rotundatum. Next base: position 40,606,228 of record OU744339.1, read on the forward strand.
TTTAATTCACAATAATATTTGTAGTCACCACAGAATCATTTTTTTAAATAGTTGTGAGTGCTATATTCATTCAGTTGTTACAACCGAATTCAAGATAATACACATAACCGACAAAATTCGATTGGCAACAAATTCGGTTCTTATAACGAATTTGTTTTCTCTGTGTATGCAGACAGATGAAATCTGTTTTGAAGTCGGTTTTATTTTTGCAAGAATTATATTGTGTAACAATGAAACATTTTGTAATATATATACAATTTTACATAAAATTACAACCACTGTTTTTACTATTCAAACCAGAGGGTAGTACGCACATGCACAGCATAATTTAATTTTTTAAGCCCGGTAACAATAAACCCATTAGGAATGAAAAAAACAAATTGGTATTATTTAATAGAGAATAAAGCTTAGTTAAACACGGAAATTTCAATTATTTTAAAAATTAACATTTAAATATCATAAAAGTAAAAAAAAAAACAGTTTTTTTTGTCTTACAACTTATTTAATGCGGTTACCTTTAGTATTAAAAACTTTCAAGTTGTATTTGCTAATTTATATTTTTAATATTTTGTCTGATACACTTTATTGATCTATAACAGACTTAAGACGGTTTGTGTAGATGCAACTAGTTTTCGTGTTGAATTGGGCTAAATATTCTACCACTCCAATTCCTGTAGGCCACTTTTTCTTGAAAACTTGTGTTGCATTATATTTTTTTTCAAAATGGACCATAGATTTTTAATGACATTTAGGCTTAGTTGCTGAGGTGGCTTAACCATCAAGTTAGGGCAGTTATAAATTAACCAAAACTTTACACTTCCCGATTTATGTTTCGAATCGTTATCCTGATTGATAAAACCGAAAGTTTGATCTTATACCCAGATTCTCTGCACTCTGCAAACTCTTATCTCCCAGTACCTGCAGTCGATATGCAAGCCCAAATCATAACGCTGTCACCATTATGCTTAACTGCTGCCTTTAAATATTCTTTATTAAGCTCGGTGTTAGGTTTTCGCCATGCGTAGGACTAACCATCCGAGTGGAATTTATTAAATTTGGATTCATCGGTTAAGATAACTGCACTCCAAATCGATGCGTCCTTGGACCCATTTTAAATTTTCTCAAAACTAACCAAATTACTGACAAAATATGACCATAAATCAAATGTCAATCATATCGACAAGTAAAATAAAATAAGATAAATAAGAATAAAAAACAAATTTTCGCTAGACAACGCATTCTGAAAGTATCGTTACCAAAAGAGGTAAATGCATAAAATAAGCTGCGAGATGAAAAAACTGTATATTTTACTTTTCTTGTTTTTTAATTATGTTAATATTAATTTTTAAATAAATAAAGTTTTCTTTTAAATAAATAAAGGCCATTTTCTCAATTTGTTTTTTTTTTTAAATTCCTACTAGTATTATTGTTACAGGACTTAGTGAACAACTTACGAAGTCAGCTGTGTCTTTTTATATATATATTAGTTTACAGACCTTAATATACATACATATATTTTGAAAAATTAAAGTTGTTAAACCGACTGCTCAGTCTGATTGTGAGTGTAAAGTTGTGTATTACTAATACCACATAGTAATAACAATTATAATAATAATAATAATACTAATAATAAAAATAATAATAATAATAATAATTTTAATATGTTATAATACTAATAATAACAACAACATCAATAATAATAACAATACCTAAAAAAATTAAACTAAACTGAATTAAATGAAAGAACTAATAATCACCCCTAATATTTTAAGTTAAGTTTCGTTAATGTTTGCTGAAAATGTTAAACGTAACGGGTTGCTGTTTACTGATGTATCAGTATGCCAATATAATACAGTACTGTTCGAAGCAACTCTTTCACACTAAGTAATAATAGACTCATATCTTTTCTTTAAATAAATTTATAGAAAATATTTTTTTTATTTACTACTACACAATGTGTCTATAACCTAAAAATAACAACAAAAATTAAAATCCATTTCTTTGGAAGTATTAATAAAATAAAAACAAATTTAACTTAAAAATTAGCTGTTCAAAACATAAGCAACTTTTAATATTTGCTATGATATCCTTTGTTTCTTAAGACCTCAGCGCATCTTTTGGGCATAGATTCAATAAGATTTGATAGAATAGATGTTGTTATAGCTTCCCACTCTGATTTTAGACAGTTCATCAACTCCTGTTTATTTTTAAAGCGTCGAGTTCCAACTCTCCGTTTTAAAATTTCAAAGAGGTTCTCTATGGGATTCAAGTCTGGCGATTGAGGTGACCAATCCAAAACTTGAACCCCATTAGCTGATAACCAATCCTTGACTAACTTCGATGAGTGTTTTGGGTCATTATCATGTTGAAACACCCATCGAAATGGCATTTCCCACTCAGCATAGTTAAGCATGTGAGTTGCTAAATTGTCTCTGTAAACAAAAGGATCAATTTTTGTTTGAATTTCTACAAAGGGACCAACACCACTTACCGAAAAACAAGTCCAAGCCATCACATTTCCACCCCCATGCTTTATTGTGGCTATTGAGTACCGAGGATGTAGCCGCTTTCCTTTTGGTCTTCTCACGTGGCAAACTCCATCTGAATTTAGTAAGTTAAATTTAGATTCATCACTAAACAAAACAGTTCTCCATTTGGATATAGCCCAATCCATATGTGCTCTAGCAAAATCCAACTTAAAACTACTGAAAAGCTGAGAAAATCAGAGACTACGTTGCAATCAATCAAACAAACCTCTTTTTTAGATGCTTCTTAGTCAGCTTAGGCTTTTTAGATGGCATGAAGATCCTTAAGGTTTGTTCCAATAAACGTTTTTTTTTACTGTGGAAGAACTAATCTGAAGTTCAAGCTCATTCACTATGTCTTTCGACGAAATAAATGGATTTCTTTTAACTAGACGGAAAATTTTCTGGTCTGTTCGCTCAGAAGTTTTTCGAGCTCGCCCGCCGCTATTGGCCTTCTCTACTTTTCCAGCAGCTTTATACTTTTTTATAAGTCGGGAAACTATTGATTTAGTAATATTTAATTGGTTTGCTATAGCAATTTGGGGTTTACCGTTATTAAAAAGTTCAATAATCTTGAGCTTAAAAGCTGATCCATAACGTGTTCGCGTCATGGTTGCACTTCTAAAGAACTGGTGTTACTTAAATGCATAAAATCAACCAAAATATTTTTTTCAATAGCAATCATAACGGGACTAAAATTTTTTTTTAAATTTTTGTTGTTGTTTTAGTTAATATTTCGCAACAAATGCAACAATGTAAAAGTTGCGTAGGTTTCGAACAGCGAATTTTTAAGTTAATTTTGTTTTTATTTTATATTTTCTTCGTGGAAGTCACGAAGCTCGTTTCCACGTACACATTTCGGTGGAACAGTATTGTACCCTATTATACGTATTATATCTAGTATATTAGAACCTAAATCCTTATTATTTTATTTTTATCATTGAATTATTTTATTTTTATCACTGAATTCTGTATTCCCTTATTGTTATAAGTTTTCTTAATTTTATAAGTATTTAAAATGCGTTTGTTTTCCTATGTGAAACAAACGGTCTACCTATGCTGTGTTGTTGTCGTGACGATCAAAAACAAGTATTTCTGTTTTATTGTTTTTATAACACAAACAGGCTTTCTGTTTGCTTATTTACAACAACACCCACGACAATAACCAAGCAAGCCAACCATTTAGCCTACGTCGTGTAATAAAATGTATTTTTAGAATTACAAGCAAACACTACCACAATCACAGCCTGCCTGTATGTGAGGCCAGCCGACGGGTATAAAAGGCGAGCAATTTGCCTGTATCGAGACAGTTGATTGCCGGCTGGCCTTTAGGTAAGACCGGGAGTTTAGTAGTGGAATACACGCTAGACTGTTGCTCCTACACAGGCAGTAGAAGGAAATGGTAGTGACTGCTTACGTTCATTACCAAATCCTCCGAGAGTGATCATTTGTCCGTAATTAGTCGACTGTCATATTGGGGTTTACATCGCTTGCGGTGCACGCGCCTGTGTATTTCCCAAGTGGTACGAGTAGTGGTTCACACGCTCATATCCGCTAACCGAAAACGGCTGTCGACGGTAAGTGATGCTCACACGCTTGAGCCTAGGTCACAAGCAATTAATTAAGTAATAGTTCTGTTAAAACGTTAAGTAGAATAAAAATACGCTATCGTATTGACAAGAATACCATGTTTTAATCACAACGAAGACGACCCTGGACGCCGCTGAGTTCTGCCCCAGCAACCAGCGGAAACGTGTCGTTACAAGGTTATACAATTCGGCTGAATGTTGCTTTTTTTATATATTTGTGCCTCCAGAACTCAGTCATTTCTGATCCGATTTTAAAAGTTCTTAGGAATATGATAGATTATGCTTACTGATTGGTCCCGTTTTAAAAACAGTTCATAATCTTAAAAATTAAAGGGTGTTCCCATACAACATACATATTTTTTACGTGTATTATGAATTGTAAAGGGCGATTCTGTAAAATTTAAAATGACTGCGTTTTACTATAGCCCCCAATAATAAAAAGTTATACAAAAATAAATCCAAAAATTAAAGGGTGCCCCCAAAATTGATGTAAATTTACTTATATGGGTCTATCTTTTGAACCGTTATAGACAAACGCTTGCAAATTGGACAGAATGTCAAATGCTATGGGCGTAATAGTAACAAGTATTAATATTACAAATTATAAGTTAAAGGGTGTACCAATAGTTAATGTAATTTTGAGTATGTGACCAAACTTTTGAACCGTTATAGACAGAACGCTGTATTGCTAAATCCGCTTTATCCACGAGTTTATAATTTGAATTTAGAAATTAAAGGGTTTCCCATAATTAATGAAGATTTACTTATATGACCCTATCTTTTAAACAGTTATAGACAAACGCTTGCAAATTAAACAGAATGTCGATTGCTATGGACGTTATAGTAACAAGTATTAATATTAAGAAGTATAAATTTAAGTGTGCGCCAATAGTTCATTTAATTTTATGTATATTGCGATACTTTTTAACAGTTTAAGACAGACGCTTGGAATTTACAACGAACCTGTATTGCTAAGTTCGCTCTAAAAACAAATATAAGATTTGGATTTGGAAGTTAAAGAATGTTCCAATAGTTAACGTAATTTTGTGTATGTGACCACACTTTTGAACCGTTATATACAGAACGCTGAAACTTAAAAGGGACCTGTTTTTCAAAGTCCGCTATATCAACGAGTTTATAATTTGAATTTAGAAATTAAAGGGTGTCCCATAATTGATGAAGGTTTTCTTAAAGGAGCCTTTCTTTTGAACCGTTATAGACAATCGCTTGCAAATTGGACACAATGTCGATTGCTACGGCCGTTATAGTAACAGCTGATAATATTTAAAATTATAAATTAAAGGGTACACCAATAGTTCATTTAATTTGGTATATGGCCATAATTTTAAACAGTTGTAGATAGACGATTGAAATTTACAACGAACCTGTATTGGTAAGTCTGCTATAACAACAAGTATAAAATATGGATTTGGAAATAAATGGGTGTCCAAATAGTTGATATAATATGGTGTATGTGACCGGACTTTTGAACCATTATAGACAGACAGCTAGGTCATGTGTTGCTAGGTCCACTATAACAAGAAGCTTATAATTTAAATTAAAAAAGAAAGGGTGTTACCAAAACTAATGTAATTTTTTCTATATGGCCGTATTTTTTGAACCGTTGTATACAAACATCTTAATTTTAGACAGAATATCCACATTTTTATTTGGTATAATAAGAAGAATAAAAATGTTATATTTAAAATTAAATAGTTGATTCAATCTGATGTATATGGGCAAACTGTTGAACCATTACAGACAGACGGTTGAAATTTACACAGAAACTGATTGCTAAATCTACTACAACAGCAAGTATATAATTTGAATTTGGAAATTGAAGAGTGACCCTATAGGTGCTGCAGTTTGATGTATATTGCCAAACTATTGAACAGTTGAACAAGTATAAAGTTTGAAGATATAAGTGTGTCCCAATATTTTATATACACTGACTCAAACAATTGCCCGTATAGTGAAATGTTGTGAATACAGTAGATTACTTTTTCAAAAATATGCATCATTTCATATTAAACTTAGCGCATTTCGATACCGCAATATGCATGTTGATATAATTCTTGCAAAAAAAACCGACTTCAAAAAAATTTTATCTGTCTGCATATAACGGTTCAAGAGTATGGCCACATACATTATATTACAATAACTATTGGGACACCGTTATATATCCAAACGTAATACTCAAGGCACATTAATCTTACAGGTAAACGCAGTTCTAAAACAACTACCGGAAACATGTATTTTGTTTTTGTAAAATATATTTTCAGATGTCAAATCAACTGACGCACAGTAGTTTGAAAACAATTTTTTTACAAAATTCGGTATCTTATGGACCATTCAATATATCTCAACGAAATTTTACAGAGGCCGGTCAGGCTCCTAGGGTGTAGGAGGGCTTTTAAAAAGGTTCCCAAATTTAGATACCTTGGACATATAATCTTTTGAAAATGTCATAAAAAGTTTTTTTTTTTTAACTCCAATGTTAAGATTTTTAAATTTAATCACACCTTGAAAATATCTACAAAAATATGTTTAAATGTGCAGGGAGAAAATGAGCTTACAACATTTTTTTTTTTTGTTTTGTTAATTTTCGCCAATCTTAACTTAGAGTTTTTAGCGTAGTACGCTTATTAATTATTGGATTATTACTGTTATATTCTTAATAAACAAGTATAAATAATTAAAAATAAAAAGTTGCATTTGTGGCTATTAAATTGCTAGCACAAAAAAGCAACAACAAATGTACAAGACGAGTTACAAAGGGAACGACAAAGAAAAAAGCTTTAAGTTGTGTGTGAACTTCGTCTCACCAAATTAACATTAAGATTAGTTGGTTAAATAGATGATGTTTACGATGTACATAACATAAGGTAGATAGAGGCAAAGAATGCTGATGAAGGATGTGGCGGTCCAGAAAATGCTGCATTTCATTCTGCTAGCGCCAAATTTTCTTGTTTTCTTTGGAAAACGTCCGCATACATTTGTAAATAATTATTCTTTCTAAAAATGTTTAGAAAATTAATTAAAAAGAACCAAAAAGCCGAAAATAAGGAAAAATTTCATTAATTTATTCTTAATAAACTTTAAAATAAACAAGTTTAAAGTTTTGTTTTGATATCGCTTTTCGTTAAAAATTACAAGCCTCTAAATTGAGAAAATTTAAAAATATCGCTTTTTAAGGATTTTCCCCAAAAAGGTAGTATTCTTTTTTTGCTTATGTAATTTAAATTTACTTCAGTACTAGCAAATTTGTTTAAACTATTTTTAAGAAAAACTGTAGCAAATTCGAATAAAAACAAAGTTAGGTCAACAATTATAACGTTTCCCCCTTCAGCCCTTTTCAACATTGCCAATTTTGGAACAAAATTTTTAAAATTATTGTAAAATTCCTCGCAGTGCAAGGCACCGATTAAAAAAAGGTAAATGGTAAGTCTCCAAATTTTGGCAACAACTCCAAAAAGGATTTGACAGCCCAAAGATTACTTAAGGCCTCTTTTGTAAAAAAAAACAATTTTTGGGAAATTTTTCCCCTTTCCGGGAATTTATATGATAAAACAAAAAATTTTAATTTTTTTGACCATTTGATTAAAAACTCTCTTATATAACTTCAAAATTTTGAAGGAATAGCCCGATGCGTTATGATATTTAATTTCTCAAAATTAAGCGCGAAAAAAATAATTACAATATTATTAATCTAGATGTCATAAGCTTTCCTTTGATGCTGCTTACATGCATATACTTAAGCTAGAGGATCTTCCTAAACCTCGCATCGTCGTGATTATGTTAGCTTATTTTTTACATATAAAAACCAAAACTGTGTAAACAAAATCACGAGGAGGCGAGGCCTACGGTTTTTAAATAAAATCCAGTTTCAAAAAGTGTGTGGAACTTTTTTGTTTTATGAAAATTTTAAATATATTTCCACAACACCATTGTAAGAAAAAAAATTTTTGTAGAAAAAAAAATAATAAGTGTAACAAAATTTGACATATAAAACATAAACAAGAAAGTCAACTGATCTACTGCCATTACTTAGTATATTAATCTGCCTTGGTTATACTTCTTCAACTGTTCAATAGTTTGACAATATACATCAAATTACAGTAATTTCTAAAATTACAATATATTGTTACGAATGTAAGATCTGGCAGCCCCCGTTGTTGTTATCCTTATAAGCGTGGTGAATAAGTTAATTCAACTAATGGTGTGTGTATATAATAAAAGAAAAACCCACAATTAGCTAACAAAAGCTAAACAGCCTCAATGGCTGCGTTGGTAGAGGTGCGTGCTGCAAAGCAGGAGGTTCTGAGTTCGATACCGCATTCGGACATGCGTGCAATGAAAAATAATAATTGTTATAAGCAATTAAAAATTAAGAAGCAACAGTACAAACCTCTCTAGAGGCAAAAGACAATTATTGTGTAAAGCCATGGCAGATAATTTAGTTAAGACACCCAATTTAATACATAAGTAACAGATAATTGTGAAGAAGCTCTCTATAATAAAAAGTAAGAACGGTAGCGGTTAGCGCAGGGAAGTGTATCAGCACAACAACAGTGTATGGTGGCTATTGGATTAAAGAGGATGAGTGGCTTGGATAAAAGTAGTAGTGGAGATGTCTGTGGATGGTTAAGGTTACTAAACAAGGCATCGAGCAGTAGTTCATGTCGTAACAATATATTTGCTGTTTAGTACTTTTGTTCTCAGATTCTGTGTAAATTTCAACCATCTATCTATAACGGTTCAACCGTTTGGCCATATACAGTAGATTATATTAACTATTGTAAAACCCTTAAGTTTATATTTTAAAATTTTATACTTCTTGTTATACCAAAAATAGTGGACATTCTGTCAAAAATTCAAGTGTTTGTAAATAAAGGTTCAAAAAATATAGACATTTAGGTCAAATTACTTTAATTTTGGGAATACTCTCTAATTTTCTAATTAATAACCTTCTTATTATTCCGGACTTATCAATACAGGCCCCTAGTAAATTTCAGCTGTCTATTTATAAAGTTTCAAAAGTTCGGCTACCACACCGGTTCATTTTAAAATCCAAATTTTATACTTGTTGTTGTAGCGGAGTTAGTTATAAATTTGAATTTCAATCGTCAGTCTAAAACTGTTTAAAAGTATGGCCGTACACATAAAATTAAATACTATAAGGTCACCCTTTAATTTATAATTTTAAATGTTAATACTGTAACGGTCATAAAAATAGACATTGTGGCCAATTTGCAAGCTCCTATCTATAACAATTCAAAAGATAGACTCATATAAGTAAATTTACATCAATTATGGGGGCACCCTTTAATTTATTAATTTAAATTACAAACTTATTGATATTGCTGGCTTAGCAATACAGGTCCGTCTTTAGTTTCAGTGTTCTGTCTCTAAAGGTTCAAGAGTTTGGCCACAAACATAAACTATTGGGACTTCCTTTAACTTCCAAATCCAAATCTTAAACTTGTTGTTATAGCAGATTTAGCAGTACAGTGTCGTTGTAAATTTCAAGTCTGCATACAACTGTTAAAAAGTATGGCCATATACATCTAATTAAATGAACTATTGGCTCACCCCTTAATTTATAATTTTTAATATAAATACAATGACGGCCATAGCAACCGACATTCTGTCTAATTTGCAAGCCTTTGTCTATAAAGGTTCAAAAGTTAGGCCCATATAAGAAAAAATACTTAAATTATGGGGGCACCCTTTAATTTTTAGATTTATTTGTGTATAATTTTTTGTTACTGTGAGCTATAGTAATAGGCAGTCTTTTTAAATTTTACAGAAGTGCCCTTTACAGTCCATAATGCAGATAAATAATATGTATGTTGTGTGGGGACACCCTTTAATTTATAAGATTATGAAATGTTTTTAAAACGGAACCAATCTGTAAGTATAATCTATCATATTACCAAAAATTTTCAAAATCGATTTACAAATGACTGAGTTCTGCAGGCACAAATATAAAAAAGCCACATTCAGTCGAAGTAAAACCTTTTGTTTTAAGTCGTTTTAAAACACAAGAGAGTTCAAACCAATTCTTATTTTATTTAAAATACAGAAAAAATAAGCACTTATAAACTTAACAAATTATTCGTACAGAAAAGAAACACTTGATTTGAATTTACTTTATCTCTATTTAATAACGAGAATGGTATCCTTTGGTATTAATTACATTTCTTAAGCGGCTCTTCATAGACAATACTAATTTAGAAGTAGTTTTACTATTAATTTTACGCCATTCATCAAGAATAACACTTTTAAGCATCTGCTTGCTGCAATTACTGTGTTGACGAATTATTTTCTCCAAAGCTCCCTATAAATGTTCTATCGGTTGAGATCTGGCGTTTGTGGAGAGTAAGAAAGAACTTCCTTAATATTGCCACGTAACCATTCACTTACAATTTGCGACTTACGTTTCCGGTCATTATCATGAACGAAGCGGATATCCATTATGTTCAACTTTGCAGCACTAGCTTCTTTTAAAATATTTAAATATTGATATTTATCCATCCTCGTTTCAACAAACACAAGGTTTCCTACCCCTACCGCCGACCATCACGTCGCACAGTGGCGCCGTTTGAGTTTTTTCGTTGCAAAAATCATATCTTTTGAACCGAATAAGATAATTAAACAGTTTAAACAGCATATGATAGATAACTGTTCAGCCTATGAAATGAGCGTTTGGAAAGGGGCTACGCCTTGTAGGGGCCTACTTATGGGTTATCAAAGTTAAAAGTAGTAGAAAAATCAATTTTATGGTAACTAAAAAAAAATTATTTTTACATTTTTAAATAGTTTTTATTTTTTTCTTTAGGGGTTTATGTTTTAAATTATTACCCAACAAATTAAAAAAAAATAATTTTTTTAAAATTAATTTTTTCAATTTTCTGCAAAATATTCATCACAAGTCGTAAGAGAAGGTATATCTAAAAGACTTACCAGGAGAAACACAAAGCAAATAGTTAATTTTTTTTATTATTATACATTTTTTAAATACATCAATCAATACAAATAAAAAATATGGCGATTTGTTACCTATTTACTAAAAAGAAAATACTGTCAGTCAAAACATATAAAGGATGGACGCCAAACAATTTCTGCAACGATGTCTTTTTAACCTTTTTTACCTCTAGAAGCCAAACGGGTACGTACGGGCAGATAAAACCTTTTGAATTATGTAAAGAAATAATCAAAGAACAGGTTTTGCAAATATGGCAAATATAGAAAAATATAGATTTTTTTTATTTTCCGTCAAAGTTGAAAAATAGCGAAAAAACGGATATTTTTTAAATAGTGATTTACCAGGAGAAACACAAAGCAAATAGTTAATTTTTTTTATTATTATACATTTTTTAAATACATCAATCAATACAAACAAAAAATATGGCGATTCGTTACCTATTTACTAAAAAAAATACTGTCAGTCAAAACATATAAGGGATGGACGCCATACAATTTCTGCAACCATGTCTTTTTAACCTTTTTTACCTCTAGAAGCCAAACGGGCACGTACGGGCAGATAAAACCTTTTGGATTATGTAAAGAAATAATCAAAGAACAGGTTTTGCAAATATGGCAAATATAGAAAAATATAGATTTTTTTTATTTTCCGTCAAATTTGAAAAATAGTGAAAAAACGGATAGTTTTTAAATAGTGATTTACCAGAAGAAACACAAAGCAAATAGTTAATTTTTTTTATTATTATACATTTTTTAAATACATCAATCAATACAAACAAAAAATATGGCGATTCGTTACCTATTTACTAAAAAAAATACTGTCAGTCAAAACATATAAGGGATGGACGCCATACAATTTCTGCAACCATGTCTTTTTAACCTTTTTACCTCTAGAAGCCAAACGGGCACGTACGGGCAGATAAAACCTTTTGAATTATATAAAGAAATAATCAAAGAACAGGTTTTGCAAATATGGCAAATATAGAAAAATATAGATTTTTTTATTTTCCGTCAAAGTTGAAAAATAGTGAAAAAACGGATAGTTTTTAAATAGTGATTTACCAGGAGAAACACAAAGCAAATAGTTAATTTTTTTTATTATTATACATTTTATAAATACATCAATCAATACAGACAAAAAATATGGCGATTCGTTACCTATTTTTCGTGATATTATACCTGAAATCGCAACAAATTGACTAAAAATTGTGTGTTTTTTTGAAAAACGAAAGTCGGTCACCTTTAAACGGTTATATCTTTCAAACTGAAAATGTGATATTATTAAGAGTGGCATATTTGAAATCGTTGAAAAGTTTCCTATAACATGGGTTTATTCAAAACTTCGTGGGCGCTCATAAAAATTTTGGTTTTTGCAACCTCATTTGCTCTACTGGCGCAACTGTGCGTCGCCACCACTGTGTTCCACAGTTGCTTTTGGATTTTTTTAATTCGAGTGCTGTATTTTCTCTACACCACACAACCTTCTGCCATCTGATCCGAAAATATTAAACTTACTTTCGTCTGAAAATATAACGGTTTTCCAAAAGTCATCCGGTTTGTTGATGTAATTTTTGGCGTACTCCAAACGAAGCTCTACATGGTTCATATTCATCTAAATGGAGAAAATTACGAACGTTTTGTGCACTTATTGAAAGTTTTTCACTTTCTTTAATATTTTTGGCTATTGAAACTGCACTTATTTTACCCTCCTGGTGTAATTCTATAATTACCTCTTTAACGTTAATAGGAATTTTAGTTCCAGCTTTATAAATCACACTCATTTTGGGTACTTGTAAAACATATATTTAAAACGATTTCAATCAGTGCTGACAACATTAAAATTCATAAAACTACAAATTGCAAGCAATCGTTACATTTTAGCGCACGCTCTGTTACTTTTTATAGCTGTACGGACAATTTTTTGAGTTAGATTTTACAGTGCTTCATTTGCCCAATCGCTTTAAGATTTAAAAAGCTTATTAGAATTATTCATAACTGGCAACATTGTGAGTACGTTTTGCCCTGTAGTTAGATATATTGTTTAAATAAGTTTTATGTTATTTTGGAAAATAACAGTTCTTAACCACACCCTGGGCGGTTATTTAAGCCAATGTACGTATTTTATTGTACAAATTTTTCTTCGTTATTCTAAACCCGTAAAGCTTTTATACTTGTTTGCAGGATATTACAAAAAGAATAAATTCATGAATAATATAATAAATTTTGAAAATCATATTTCAAAGTTTTATATATTAAAGAATTTTTAAAAAATTATGTTCAATATTCTTGATTTGATCTTTACTACTTACATAAGTACGTATATATACATATTTGTATACCAGGGGCTTGCAACCCACGGCCAACGTGCACATAACCTGTGGCGCGCGTACATATTTAAAATTGATATGGTGTCCGGTCATTAAGCAGTGACAGGCATCAAAAAAAACCAAACCTAAAAAAAATTATATTCTTTTGTCTTGTAATCGAACGAAAAAGTTGAAAAACATTTGATGAATCTATGAAAGAAAACAAAAAAAATCGTGCTCATCTTTCATGCGTTTCCTAACTCATTTATTCATGTTCAAAAAACCCCAAAGTTTTCACAATTTGAGGCGATAATTGAGAAGAAAAAATCTCATTGTTTGCGAATTGAATTGGTTATCATTGCAACAAGAATTAAAGTAGGTTTAGAAAGACATAGTTGACAGCAGTGGGTGTTAGAATTATAGATAATAATTTAGAATGCAGCTTAGTAGTTGCTTCTATTGAAATTGAACCAGGCATAAGTAGTACCAAGTTATTTTCATTTTTCATTGTACTCTTTTTTCAACCACGAAGTTATTTGAATTCTTCGATGAATTTTTTTTTCTGAACGCGTACTAAAAGTAGAGTACGCGTACGCAAACAATAGCTTTAGTGGAACATTCGAGTACGCCAAAAAATATATTAATAGAACACATTCGTGGTTGTGTACGAAAAATTTAGTAACACACATAATTGTTACGAAAAAAATTTTCGGGTTGGTTTTAGTTGTTTGTTTTTAATTTATGTACGAGCATTTTGTACAGTGAGTCTAGTTTTCTGAACTCTGTTTTTCAATGATGTTGTTGTTTTGACTGTGAAATGTGTTGTTTTCAGTTATATTAGATTGATTAATTTTTCTATCCTGCTGATAGTGTACGTTCTGTTTCCTGTTGTAAAGGGTGTATTTGTTTTTATGTAATAATCATGATTGGAATTGTGTTTGTTTTCGTATTGGTTTTTTATATAAAGTTTTTAGTTTTTGGTCTTAAGTTTTTTAGAGAGTACTACTGTATTTTGCAGTTCCCCAAGCAGTAACTCTGTGCCAAATATTGGGCTTCGCTAATGCGTAGTATGCTGACTTTGTACGTAGAGCAGTTGCTCAAGTGGTACAGCATAAACGACGCTTTTCTCAGTTGTAGATTTTCAATGTGAATTTTTCATTTAAAATTATATACACATTTGATCCTTTTACTTCCGCAAGAAGCATAGGGCCGCAAGGTATACGGTTATAGGTTTGGTTTAAGATGAATGGCTGATTAGACCAAAGCGTCCGATCCCGGAGCTGGGGCTACCAGCAGCCCCTCCACGCAGGCAACGGGCAGTAGAATTACATTAGCAGCAACTATTTATTCCTGGTTATTCAGGGATAATATATAAAGAATGACAAAGAAGCAATGAAATTCACAATTTATTAACTTCTGATATTTAAGATTATTTCAAGGAAATTGAATAAAAAACAAGAATTATATGTTGCTGCTAATGGTTTTATATTGTACTGTTACCATTAAAGCAAAAATTAAATTTTAATAAAATTTAAGATAAGTAGGGCACTTATTAGAACATAATAAAAAAAGAGATTTTTTAGGCGAAGTACCATAATTGGGAGCATCATATACAGCTAGTTTAATTAAAAATATGTGCAAATTGTATATCACTGGATAGGTAATTACCAGAGAACTGCAAGAGTGTCTGTTTTTAATACTCTAAAAGTATACTCATCTTAAATGCGGTTGCGGTGTGATCGCCACCGCATTTCTTTTGTGCGAGTATTTACTATACCCATTCCATTTGAGTATAAGTGTCTAGCATACTCAAGTAAAATGTTTGCGATGCTGGCTTTACTTTATTCGTACTCATACTCACAACAAACACCAAGAGAGAGATTTTAACGTATGTAGTGAGAGGAAAACAGAGTTATCAGATCAGAATTATTAAATCAAACACAATATCAAAAGTCGCCAATGTCTAAATTAGCTAACATACATACTTCTTTGAAATTATGAAAGTTTATTTAATATATAACAGAAAATAAATTAAATAGAACCCGTAAAATTCGCCATATTTTCATTTATTAAACACAACAAAAGTTTACTTAATAAATCAAGAATAGTTCATTGTTTATTATATTACGTTTTTGTTAGGGTATTTTTAAGTCACACAGGATAGAAATTTAAAAATTCTATTCTTTAAGCAAATAGATTTTTAAAATTAATCAATAGGTATAAAAGCAATAATTATATTTAACAAAATAAAATATGTAAACTAAAAACTTTGTTTTATTTATTATTATTTATGACATTCAGTCAATGCAATATTTCATCTGCGTAAATACAGTTTTATTAAAACTAAAAAATTAAGTAATTTTCCTTTTATTCAGGGATTCATTTTATCATTTTGTTTTCCTAAATATCGTTAGTAGCACGTTTATGACAACAAGGCGCATAAACTGAAAATATTTGTTCATAAAAAACAGCAACAAAATAAGTACACCTGCTTTAAATAGTGTACAAAAGCTGTGTAAGCGGTTTTTATTGCATTTTATTCATTATATATGTGTTGTATTTCATACCTATGAAAACGGTTGTTCTGCTTACAATGTTTAACCAATAGATTTGATCAAATTTAGTTTTTTTTATTGTTTATAAATAGACCTGCATACAATGCAGTATTTCATAAAACGACAGTAAAAAACTTTAATAGGGCAAAAATGTGGCAACGTTGCTTAAAAATAAAGAGAATTAAAAAATTCTGGCGTACGAGTAAAAAAAATACTTAAAATTCTGATTGCGATATTTTTTATACTCGTTTTTACAAGAATGGGTAAAATAAACACCGCAACTTTTTATTGTGGTGTTTAAAATACTCGAGTAAGTATAGAGTAAGTATGCGGTGTACTCATGGTTGCGGTGTACTAGTGCAGTTCTCTGGTAATTACCATTACTATTCAGCTGTACTTAATTTTTTGTAGTAGTTTTTCAAATAACAAAGCTGTACAAAATACCGTTAAAAACCAAAAACAAACAACGAATATCTCCCAACTTATAAAAATAAATCAAAACAATAAATTTAAATATTACTCTGTATAGATAAAAAATATTCTTTTACGGTCTGGAACATTTATATATTTGTTAAAAACTTGCTTATATTCGAACAATGCTGACAGTAGGGTGATTCACAAGAATTCTATTAAATATACCACATGTATTATCCAAGGCTTTATTTAAAACAAAAAGCTAAAAATTTTATAAATTTGCACAAAAAACCATTAAAAATCTACTAAAAAAGTTAAAAGTACTTTTGACCAAAATTACACGTTTTTAATAAGAAAATTTATTATTTATAATAATTTATAAATTATTTTATAAAAATTTACTTTAATTGTGATTAATTCCTTCAAAAATAAATATTTCATAATTTTCTCAATCAATCAAAATTAAAGTAAATTATTATAAAAAAGATTCCAAACAATAAATTTTCTTATTAAAGTATTTGTGTGTGCACGCTGCTTATTTATAAAAATTTTTTACAATTTTTATTTTTTCATTAAATCTTTCAAATATATATGAATGGTTTCCAATGGCAACCCTTATGTAGAAAAATGAAAGAAAAAATAATAATATTTACCCAATGGGTACTGTGTTTTTGTATTTAAATTTTTTTAACTTTTTATGGCTTTTTGCTTTATTTTTTCAATGGAGTTCTCATTTAATCAATTTGGCTTAAGTATGGGACTCTAAGATTTTCCTTACAAAGCTATATATGAGCAGTAGCGAAATGGCCATCTAGATATGCTTACCCCGCAGTAATACATTTCATTTGTTAGTTTAGTTAAAAAAAAAAATAAATAAATATTTCATGAGAATATCATAAAATATTTATATTTGAAGGAATCAATCACAATTAAAGTAAATTATTATTTCACATTTTTATTAAACTTTTTATGAAATTGCAAATTAAAAAAAATATTACCACTTTCATAATGAAATCAAAGAATACAATTTTCTTTAACATATTTCTTTTAACTAGTACTAGCTTTCTAAATCTATTATTAAAATAGTTCTATCTTGTATTTAAAAAAACTAAAGGTGTAAAACTAAAAAATGTAAAAGGTAAAAATTTAGTATTTTAAATTAAAAGGAGGAATTTCTCTAAAATTATTAAGGATATCACGCAGATTCCATGCACCTTTTTTCCTTTATCTATCTATGTACATTACAACAAATAAATGTACATTACTGCAATGAAATCGGTGCACTTTTGATAAGGTTATAAGCTCTGAAACATTTTTTAAATTCGAGGTTACTATTTCGACGCTATGTGGTACTACTCTGTATTGAAACAGGGTGTATCCAAATGTAAAAGGCCAAAAGGTTATGACCTTCTGTATAAATCGCAGTTTGTTTCATGAAAATCGGGTAAATAGTTTTGAAGTTCCAGACTTTTATTCCATTTTTTGTATTTCACGCCAGTGTGCACACAGCTGTGTGTCGGCTTAACAGAATTTGGAAAACTGGAATAGAATTTATTGTTTTTCTAAAATGTATATATGACGTAAATATTTTATTTTAAATTTTACCTTGGCAAGGAAATAATCCAGGAACCTTATAGAATGATAGTTATACCCTGTTCAGACATACGTTTTAATTGCGCAATAAAGGAATTTACGCAATTAAGTCCCTAATTGAATTTAATTTACCATATAAGAAATTAATTTAAAAAATTTTCAATTAGTACTTAATAAGGTCGATAATTGATTAAGTTTCCTCATACAACCCTTGTGAAGTGTGTTCAGTTAGAGAAAATTTTATACAATGACAAAACTAAATACCATAAAAATGAAAAATAAAATATTTTCAAATTATATGAAATGAAAAATTTTTGAAAATTTAATGGAAAAATTTAATGGAAAATTCAAAGCTAACGTGCAGTCAAAACTTGATCGTACAAACTAGAAGAGTTCCATATTTCAAATAAATAAAGCAAACTTTCTTTTAAAGCAGAACTTTTCTTTATTCTTCCAAATTTACAAACACAAATTTCTAATGTAAAAATTAGGTCTGTTGAATAAATTTCCGGCAGAAACTAGCAACGATAGAGTAAAATAAAAATTTTCAACAGTACTATTCCAAATAAAAAAGGAATAAACGCATTTTTGGAAAAAAAAATAGCAAAGTTAAGGCGAACTGACGAAAATAACAAACAACCATAAAAATAAATATGTATCTAAAACAGCAAAAAAAAAAAGCGGTGTTCGATGCTTAAAGCATTTTGTATTGCAACAGTTAGCATTTGCAAGAACTTTGTCATCGATTGTGTGCAAATTGCCAAAAAATTTTCTGTCTTTTTTGTAAAACTTTTAGTTTATTTTATTCTATTTCTTTTGTTTATTGTTTTATTAACCTGGCGTTTACTTGTACATAGTTTCCTCAGCTTTCTTCTAACTATTATACAAACATTAGGTTCAATTCAAATATTTTGTTTAAAACCGAAAACTATAAATGTTATGTATATTTTTATCTATGTGGTTGTAAAAAATTTCAGCTGTAGATATTCGGTTTTGAAATCGCGATACAAATTATGGCAAAAAAGCCACAACGATGTGATGTAAATATTTTCGTGGAGAGTGCTATTAAACACTTTCAGTTCAAAGTATTTAATATGTATTAACTTATTTTGTAAAACAGAACAAGAATCAGCTGTTCTGTTCTCGACAGTAACAAAAGTAGTAACAAATTTATTAACATTCACATCTTCTACTCTTTTTTACTCTTTCGCTGCTTCTTTTGAGGTACTGAAGTAAACACTTTCCAATAACAATTAGTAACAACTTCTTGTTATTGAACAGAACTATATTCCACTGTCAAATTTTAATTAAGTAAATTAAATTGGATATGTGTGAACACCAAAATTAATTACTCAATTAAAATTTTAATTGTATAAATTAAAAAGTATGTCTGAACAGGATACCATATAGAATGATAGTTAGAATTGTGTAAACGACATAAATGATTAAACTATATGAACTAGTTCATTCTTTTAATTTACCTAATTTAATTTTGAACTATACTTTGTAAATAAACTACAGACGAGATGATCTACAATCCGTGTTCGTGTTTCCTTTTTTACTAATTCTGACATCAATTTTATTAACCATTTTGGGTATGTATTTATATAAAACAAAAAAATTTTATGGCAATGCTACGCTGTTTTTGCTGTCATATTTGTAGTTATTTAACTTAACAGTTTTTTTTTAAGTGAAAGGTTCAAAATAGATTATACTTTGTGTTAAAAATAAAAATTAATATGAGTTCAAGAAAATACGTTGATATTTGGCTTCTTTTTAGTGAGGATGGAGGATGCAAATTTTCGTTGAGCATTGCAGGTGGATCCCATGAAAACCTGAACCGTCACTTAAAAAATATACATTCACAAATATCTCGGTCACTAGAAAGCCAATAAACTATTAATTTGGAACTAGTAGAATCTTCGGGAATCCAGTTACCATTACTAGGCTACAGCAACAAATCCTTACCTAATTTATCCGTAAACCACCTCCTATTCGAAAGGTGAAACGCATTGGTAAGCTTGTTTTTAAAATGATATTATCGAATAACCTGCTTCCAGCATTTATACGAAAATTTGAGACATAATCAAAGTGAACTTTAGGTATTCCTCGGCAGTGTGTCTTAAGCAGATGGTTGGACGACCAGAAATAATTGTTATGTAAAAGTTATGTAAAATTGCATGTGATCTATTTTTAGAAAGACACATTGCTAAACATCTGCGTTATTTTTTAAAAAGAGTTATGATCGAATTTGGAATATCGCCAAGGACAATGTCGCGGAATAGGTCGCTTTGCAAACTCTCTTAACCTAATAAAACGATCAGCTCAAGGTAAAGTCGGTGAAACACTATCAGAGGAAGAAAGATTGTAGATAGAGTATTTTCACAGAACTTTTTGAAATTCAAAAGCAAATGGGATTGTCTGAACTTAAACTTTAACAACTTAAACACGTTTGAACTCTACTTACCTGAAGCCAGAGAGAATAACAGTAATTTAGGATGCAGTTATCTCAACCCTGTCCGTAAAACGACAACATTTGTCATTGTCCTTATAGGATTGTCAGTATATCAAATGAATCATTCGTATTTAAGGCCGCTTTACGAAGTGACTGCAAAATTTGTGCAGAATAACATCATAACTACAAAAGTCCTGTGCAATATCTTAGAAGTGTTTGCTTCAAAGGATGTTTCCGCCACCAAAAAAAAACAATTAAATGGGAATTAAAATATTGTTTTGCTGAGTACAAGAAACATTTGTTATATGCTAAAAGCATTACTTTGGGTCCTCGATTTAAGAAAAAAGGATTCAAAAGATTACTGTTAGAAAATTAAAAAAAAAAACAAAATATGTACGTTAGAATTACCAAATTCCTTAAACTATGAATACAAATATCAAGCTCCAACCAATGTAAATGCTTTGGAAGAGTTCAGCTTTTGGGCAGAATACGGTCTAATGTCTTATAAAACAGCTCGTCCGGATAATAAGACTGCCGCAGCTATTAAGGAGTTCGACAAGTATTTCAATGAAGAATATTTAGAAAGAAAGCAAGGCCCTTAATTATGGTGCAACGAAATGCAAAATATTTACTCGTGAGTTTGTTCCTTCGCACTTAAATGGTACGGTGTTAGAAAATTTTTTCCTCAACTGACCAAATCATAAACGATAGGCGTACACCGCTAAAACCGAAAAGTTTCAAGTCCTGTTGCTCTTCATCGAAATATGTCAATTTTAGCAAAACTTAACAAATATTAGAAGGTAAATAAATTTAATTAATTTTGAAAAATATTTCTTTACACATTTGTTCAAAAATTTCAGATTAAAACCATGGAAAATCGAAAAAAATCACAAATATAACAAAGTACCAAAGCAAAATATTAAATCTTTTAATCAACCAAAAGCTGAATGTAGCAAATCCACGCAGGTAACACTAATAAAATATAACAAAATATTTGCAATTAGAAATTCTAAGAAAGTAACCCAATTAAAGTAACCTACAAACAACAAATGTACATATCTCATGTATTTTGATATTAATTATATTTATTCCAAAATAAAACAAATCTTTACAGGCAGTCAAAACAATTTTCAATTAAAAATGGCTAAAACTCTTTTACATAATATTTAATTAAAATATTGAAAAAAGTAAAATAAACAAAAACAAAATAATTTTTGCAAAATAAAACTTCCTTATAAATTTCAACTGCCTTGTATAAGGTTCAAAAGCTTGTCCATATACATTTAATTACATCAACTATTGGGACACCCTTTATTTTCTGTTACATACCGTAGATTATATCCACTATTGGCACACCCTTTACTTGCAAAATCCAAACTTTATACCTGTTGTTACAGCGGACTTAGCACTACAGGTTCGTTGTAAATTTCAACCGTCTGGCTACAAGTGTTCAAAAAAATGGCCATATACATAAAATTAAATGAATGATTAGAGCACACTAATTGAACTTCTTATTGTAACGGTCATAGTAATCGTCTTTTTGTCTAATTTCCAGGCGTTTGTCTATAACGGTTCAAAATATATGCCCATATATGTCAATTTACGTCACCTATGGTCCACCCTGTATTTTTTAGATTTATTCTTCTATTCCTTTTTGCTACTGGCAGCCATAGAGATATTTAGTTTTTTTAAATTTTATAGTGGTGTCCTTTACGGTTTATAATACACGTAAAAAACATGTATATTGTATTTGGACACCCTTTAGGTTTTAAGATTATAAACTGTTTTTAAAATAGGACCAATCTGTTAGCATAATCTATCAAATTACAAAAAAGTTAAAAATTGGTTCAGAAATGACTGAGTTCCTCTGCAAGCACAAACATAAAAAAGCAACATTCAGTCGAATTGATAACCTCCTTTTTTTGTTATTGTAATTTTCTTAAAACATATTTATTGCGTTGAGAATTTAGAATTTGCCTATTATGGATCGAGTAGAAATTTTAAATAAAATAATAATAAATAAAATCTTAAGAACTAAAAGTGATAGCTTGATATCCTTTGCAGGGGTTAAACATCTCATATCTGCTAAAGTTTTAGATTGTTTTTTACTTAGAGCTTCACCACCTTGCAACAAACGTCGAGCAACCCGGCGAAGTTCGATATAAGACGTTATTTTAATATGAAAAACTTATCTCTTGGGGAATCCGTAACAAAGTTCTCAATACATAAAAGTGTGCCGGCTTCAAGGTGAACTAAAATTATATCAAATTTGTCGGAGTCTGAAGTGATGTTATATAATACATACGATCTTTCGATTTGTGCAAACCATAAGTGTGGATTATTTTTGTTGAATTTAGGGATGTGAATTGCCAATTTCATTTTTATACATCATTTAAATTTTACTGAGATTGTGAAAGGTTGACTTTGCATCTAAGCATTTCGAAGTTTTTGGTTTCAAAGAATATTTCACCGACGGATGAGTTCTCGTCAACAATATTACGATGCCTTTAGTTGTAAAGTTCATAAACTAACACGTTCTTATTTTTTTTTTTTTTTGAAAGTTCGATTTTAAATTTGACGTAGCTGCGATTTTTCCCAGAAACGATTAATTAGATGTTCCTATAGTGACTCAATTTTCTTTAGAATATTAAAACATATAAATTTTAAATTTTTTATATCCTTCACCACAAAAAAGTGGAAATAGGGTATAACTAAGTTTATCATTCCATGTGTAATTTCTACAATATTAATTTCCTATCCCATAAAGTATATTTATTCTGACATCTTATGCATAGTAGATTGAGCAAAGTCCGTCTGTCCGTCCATGTGAATGTTGAAATCAAGTTTGCCTTAGCAAAAAAAGTTAATATGTCAATCGATCAGATATAGTGTCGAAAGAAGTGGTATTGGAAATCAGCATGATCGATCCATGTCCCTTCAGGCAGCAGGCAAAACACCACCTCAAATTTTTTCATGTCATCCGGAACAATAAAGTAACTTCAATCGATAGAAAATTAATAAAAAAAAAACATTAAGTGAAAAGATTGGCACTCGCCAATACTTTCCAAGTTCTGAAGTTTTCAAATTTTTTTAATATAATATCCAATATGGGTATCATTTTAAAGCTTTTAAAAAGATCTTTAAAGTGTAGTGTATTTCATAATCACCTATCACCTAGGTTCTTTATGTACACTTGTTATGCACTTTATTATTATTATTATTCACTTTCAGTTATTAACATAAACTATTATTATCACTTTCACTTAAACTATTTGTTTATGTTTCACTTAATTTGCACTCAATTTAATAACAACAAATAATGTAACAATTATTATTAAAAATACCGTTATAGTTATTTATAAGGAAGAACTTTTTGTGAATAAAGAGCATTATTGTTCAGCCTTTAAAAATTGGCTTTTTAATAAAAATAAAATAAGCATTCATCTGTTTAGGCATTAAAGTTACCTTAACTAAAACTTAGACCAGTGGCGTTCTTAAGCGCCGGCAAACGCACAGGCAGGTTTATTTTGTTAGAATTTTAAAACTACCACATAACCAGTCACTGACCGGTACAAAGGCAATACTAATTTTTTTAATGCTTAAGACATTAAGAGCCGATTTCATTTTTATGTAAAATTATATAGATGAAACCAAATATTTGCTTTTTTGATTGGAGTTACTTCACTAAACTAGATTTATATTAATGGTGAAGGAGACAAGGGATGCGATAATATGCAAGTGCTTCAACTAAATTTACCCAATTTAGTTTTGCATGTTGCTATATTTTTTTAAGCATAATAGAAACGTTGGGAAAAATATATGAAAATTATTTTGATTTTGGAAACAAATAACTGACCATAACAGTCCAAGGAGATAAATAAAAAATTGAACTTGCACGTGTGCCCATGCTTATTGCTTGCAAAGAGCGGCTTCCAAATAACTAACGGGAAAGAGACATGCAGTTCAATGCATCGTACGATATATAAAAACTTGCAACAAAACATTGTCCTTGCCACGAAAGGGGCTCACCAAGAACTTTATATGTACATCTAAAACTAAGTAAAGAAGAATTAAGTAAATCTAAAAAGTGGTTTTTTATATATAATATACGAGGAACAGTTGGCTGCATAGACGGAATATGTGTTCTCTTGAAGAAACCTACTAATGAAGAGTGCCTTAATTTAGTAGAATGGGTTACTACTACTCCCATAAATTTAAAATGCCTAATTCCTAGGAAATAGAGCGGTAATTAGCGGGAAATTATTTTACAATTAAAGCGGTAACTCTTATGATTTTAAACAGCTGTCAATACACCTTTGAAGGCATCTTTTGTTTCAGCCATGCCTGCATTCAGATATTGCTTAATTGTTTTATAATAATATTTGAACCAGAGTAAGTATTTGCTCATAATTTTTGCTATTTTTCACTCATTGCACATGAGTGAGAATCTGCTTTACTTATTTATCCCTCACTGCACATGTGCGCGTGTGTCTGCCTTTTTTGTTTTTCATCAATTGATAAATTTTTTGTTTTGCATGACATCATGTCACATAAGTGCAAATAGTTTTACATTTTTTTGCGTCTTTGCACATGAGTGAGAAATGTGCACATTTTATTTCGCTCATGGCTGAGAAATGAGCACATTTTAATTTTGCTCATCCTCATGTGTGAGAAATGTGATTATTTTCTTGTGCTCATGGATAAGAAATATGCACATTTTCATTTGCTTATGGATGAGAAATGTGGGCGTTTTGGCAGAAACATAATGAAAATTAGTAGGTATTTAGAAAAAATACAAAAATTTCTTAGAAAACGAAATGCCATATAATTGTGTGTTGAATTTTACGTTCATACGTATATATGTACATATTTGTTTATTAAGTTATTACCATTTTATATGACATTACCTCAGGATATGCATTTTTTTTTAATAAAACATTTTATGGCGGCCCTCAAAGATGTAGGTAAATAACTTTTGTTTTAACCCTTTCGGGACGGAGTTTTATTTTGCAAACCAAATTATGTATGGTAAAATTTTTTTCATATTCTAAAAGGTATGATAAAAGTATTATGTTCTCCATACTTAAAAATTTTAAATTCGTCCTTTTATCCTGGGACATATAATCCCTACAAGTATTTTCATGGGGCATAAAATCACAATCAGTGTTCTCGAAGAGCGATTCGAAATTAAAAAGATAACTAAAATATAAATATTATTAGATTTAGATAAAAGTTTACATTTATTTTTAACATTTTAGGAATGTAATTAGGTATTTATTTGTGGAATGGCCCAAAACACTTGTAACATAAGGCGTTGTTACACCCTGAGCATATCATCTTTGTTCGCTCTTCTATGCCAAGTGAAGAACAGCGGACACAGCGACAACGCTTCTCTTGCTCTACTGGCAAGTGGTCTCCAATATTAATGCTATCCGTTTTTGGACGTTTGGGAGTTCTACCTCCCTGGCGATTGCGTTGAAAATAAAGAAAAAAGACAGTTTGAAAATTGCTGGGACGTATTATCCCAGTAGTCCCGAAAGGGTTAAAATAAATATACAAAAAAAGTAAGTGTTGAATTATATGTTGTTACCAGATGGAACTCTATAGTTCCAATGATCGAGGAGTTTTTTTTTTTTTTTTTTTTTTTTGTTTTTTTTTGTTTAGAAAGTCAATTAAGAAACGCCTTATTGATTTTGATTTGGCTAAGACTTAGATCGAAGATAATGTTAGCACTAAAAAAAATATTAAGAATGATACCAACGAAAGAAGCCGAAGAGGTTTTTTATCATTGCAATATAAATTAATTAACAGCCGATATTATAGTTAATACGTTATTAAGACAGCAATTCATACGTCTGTTGAAAAGTCAATATTTGAGTCCCTCACAAATAGAAAGAAGACATTCCAAACTGTTTTAAAAAACCCAGATTTTTTGAATGATAACTTTTTCCTAAATGCTTCAAAAAGTTCGGCTTTTTATATGCAACTTTATTTAGAAATGAAATTATAAGAAATTGAAAGCATTGATTATAGTGACATTGTAGAGGAAAATACATTTCGGAATAATTTAATTACGCAATATGTAACGCACCTGAATATACTAAAAAATCAGAGCCATTAAAATGTTGCATTAAAAAAGATTTCAAAAATTCTATGATGCCTTTTTACCAATACGACCTGTGTTAAAAGAGAACGAATATTTTGTCTGACAGGACATTTAGGTAACGAACTTTGAAATAGGCTTTCAGATGAATCTATTAATGCTACATGACACCAATGTCGAGTGCGACATTCGTACGCATTGACAGTCAAATAACCAAATGTAAAAATATTATTTTATTTTGAGAAAAAGCGAAACTTAGTGAGGTTAATTAAGGTAAGCGATAACGAAATGGCCTTCGAGACGTGCTTTCACCCTCAATAATCAATATCGGTGATTTAAATAATTAGTCGGGAAAATAGCACAAGAAAGATATTTTAAATTATTTTTTGTTAAGATATTTTTAAAATAGTTTTAACCAATAAATGTGATTACTCATAAAATAGGCTTACTTTAAAAATCGTTCTCAATCGTTTTGTTTTTTGAAAACTCCTAAGATCCCAATATGATATTTTTGGATATGCACTACAGCCATTTGTTATGACTTCTAATAGATCTCCAAGTATAAGCTGGCGTTTAGCAGCGGCTTGGGCTTGTCGTCTTGGGTTGTTCCTTTGCCAACGCATCCGGGTTAATTTCCAGCTACCAAAAAGAATTTATGCCAGCTCTCTAAAGAGAAATATTTGATGTCTGCCAGTAATACCGCTCCCTTTTGAGGCTTTAAGAACTTTACCATGTCATCGTAGATATAAAAATAAAACTTTAGATGCCCCATAAACTTCCATGCAACTTCACTTCACTACTTACAGCACTTCAAATTCTCCAAAACTAACATTTTATTAAAAAACCGATAAAAATTCTAGTTTGTGTGGCTGTACATTTTGTAGCTTCGTTTTATCTTCGATTCAAAATAAAGACTATGAAAAAATAAAAGGATTAATTAAGTTGTATAAAGTTCAGATTTAACAAAGAATATTTTTAAATTTTCGTCATCTTTTTTTATATACTCGTATTACTCATATGATTCGCTACTATTATTTTTTATTTTTAAATTTTAAGGTTTTCCTTCTTTTCAGGATTTATTTCTTTCAGGTTATTTCTATTTTTCTGTTTCTTTACGCAAAGAAAATACATGATTGACGTAACTATAATCTAAGTGTACTACGGTTATATAATATAGTCGTTAGCAAGACATGGTATTATTACATTAAATAATAATATAGCTGGTCTTGCAATAATAACATGGTAAATATAAACATGATTAGGTTTAAATATAAACATTAAATGACTAAATTAAAATATCATAATGTGGTTGATTTTGTCATGTTTTATAATTGAATTTAACTTTAACTTTCACTTTTTAGGGTTGTTTAATTATATTACCAAAAAAATTTAAAGTTAAAAATTAACTGAAAATAACTTATGATATATTTTACTTTCTACACCTGTGATTTTTTTTTGCAATTTTCGCTAAGCCGCAGCACACCCTCATGCCGGAAGATCCCAAAAATAAAGAGGCGGAAACATGTTCTCTCCCCAACAAAAAACCTTGTAGAGAATTTAACATGACTCCTGCCTCCATTTTCCAAGTATTTTCCGCAACTGAATATCATACACATCTTTACTTTTCTTTCCTTCTTTTCTTTTCCTTAATTAACATACTTCTATAATAATAGCCTAACAGATGTAGCTCAAAAACTACTGCACCATTGTTATCTCTACAAATGGTGCACATGACACCAACCATTTCTAATAGGGATCCAGTTGCCATGAGATAAAATTTTGCAGAAACTTTAGACATATACATGTAAACAAACTAAATTTTAATATAAAAGATATCAATTTTCTTGTTATTTAAACAAACTTTATTCTTAAATTTTATTTTAATTGTTTCAGCTGAAGTTATATTTTTCTTATTTCTTCTTTTTGTCGATAGCTGAAATAATAAAAATATCAAAAAAAGAATAAAGTTTGTTTCAGCAGTATTTTAAATTTCCATTTTCAAAAAAAACAAGGTTTTTTTTCGTAAAATAACAAAAATTATGTAGGTCTAATTATTTGAACAGTAAATATATATATAATAGAGAGAACTACAAAATAAAGTTTGAATGTGTGTTTACATTGTCTAACCAAATTAATACCAGATTTATACAATGCCTTTCAATGTCATTCACCACAGGTGGAAAAATGGTATACCTAAGTTCGTCATCCCATTTGTAATTTCTTCAATATCCATTTCCGACCCCTTTAATATACTTTATTAACCGACTTCGAAAAAAGAAGGAGGTTATACAATTCGGCTGAATGTTGCTTTTTTTATATTTGTGCCTCCAGATTTCTGATCCGATTTTGAAAATTTTTGGTAATATGATAGATTATGCTTACAGCTCAAAATCTTAAAAACTAATGGGTGTCCCCATACAACGTACATATTTTTTACGGGTATTATGAATTTTAATGGGCACTTCTATAAAATTTAAAATGAATGCTTATTACTATAGCTCCTATAATTAATGTAAATTTACTAATATGGGCCTTTATATAGACAAACGCATGCAAATTGGACAGAATGTCGATTGCTATGGTCGTTATACTAACAAGTATTAAAATTAAAGGGCGCCCCAATAGTTTTTTTAATTTGATGTACATTGCCATACTTTTTAATAGTTATAGACAGACGCTTGGAATTTACAACGCACCTGTATTGGTAAGTCCTCTATAACAACAAGTGTAAAATTTGGATTTGGAAGTTAAAGGGTGTTCCAATAGTTAATGTAATTTTGTGTATGTGACCAAACTTTTGAACCGTTATAGACAGAACGCTGAAACTTAAAAGGGACCTGTATTGCTAAATCCGCTATATCAACGAGTTTATAATTTGAATTTTTGAATTAAAGGGTGTCCCATAATTACTGTAGATTTACTTATATAGGCCTATCTTTTGAAACGTTAATGATAAACGATTGTAAATTTGACGCAATGTCTATTGCTATGGCCGTTATAGTAACAGCTGATATTATTTAAAAATATAAATTAAAGGGTGCACCAATAATTCATTTAATTTGGTATATGACCATACTTTTAAACAGTTGTATATAGACGATTGAAATTTACAAAGAACCTGTATTTCTAACTCTCTATAACAACAAGTATAACATTTGGATTTGGAAATAAACGGGTGTCCCAAAAGTTTATATAATACGGTGTATGTGGCCGGACTTTTGAACCGTTATAGACAGACAGCTGAAATTTAGAAGGGACATATGTTGCTTAGTCCGCTCTAACAAAAAGCTTATAATTTGAATTTAGAAATTAAAGGGTGTTCCCAAAATTAATGTAATTTGTTCTATATGGCCGTATTTTTTGAACCGTTGTACACAAACACCTTGATTTTAGAAGCATAAAAATGTTATATTATAAATTAAATAGTTGATATTATCTGATGTATATGGGCAAACTTTTAAACCGTTACAGACAGACGGTTGAAATTTAGACAGAACTTGATTGCTAAATCTACTACAACAGCAAGTATATAATTTGACTTTTGAAAATTAAAGAGTGATCCTATAGTTGCTGCAATTTTTGTGTAGTGCCAAACTACTGAACAGTTGAACAAGTATAAAGTTTGGAGATATAAGTGTGTCCAATAGTTAATGTAACCTAATTCACTTGAGCTGTTATAGGCAGATAGATGAAATCTGCTTTGAAGTCGGTTTTTTTCGCAAGAATTATTCTGCTATTCTAATTGCGAAGTCGGTGTTACGGTTGAAATCAATAAATTGTCTGTCACCCCATTTGTTTTTTGATTGGAGTTACTACACTAAACTAGAGTTAAATATGTAATGAAGGGTATTGTAGGAACATAAAGGAACGAAAATGATTTTTGTTTTTGAAAATAAAACGCTCGCACAATTTCTTGTCTTTGGTCTTAATTCGACCAATGTTTTTTCTTTTCTAAACTTAAATTACAAAGTTCAAAATGTTTAAGAAGAATGTCAAAAATGCAATCCCGTTATAACTGAATGCATTTATTTTAATATATAAAGAGCCAACTAATGTTAATATGTATGTTTGTACAACTTATAAAATTAAGAAAAAGAGGAACAAGTAATTTTAAAGATTTAATTCGTTAATGACAAAAATATAAATAAAAAGCATTATATATAATATTTTGATCCAAAATACTGCCCCCATTGAAAGGCACTTTCAATCTGCTTCGTGAGGTAGTGGTGCAATTTTGTGAATGGATCTTCGAAGAACCCCTTTTTTGTTTTAAGATCAACGACTCTCAGCTTTCCATCATGACCTGGTGTGGCTTTGATTACTCTGACTAAGAGCCAATGCTGAGGAGGAATGTTGTCTTCATGAACGATAATTAGAGTACCCTCGTGTACATTTTCGCAATTCTTGAACCAAAACATAGTCACGGACCCATTGCAGCTAAAACTGTTGTTTCAGAGGTAGTTAATGTTTCTGTAGCTTTCAATATTTTCATCTGGTAGTGCCATTAACGAGGAACCTGTTAACTAATTGGCTGGAGTTAAGGCTTCACCATCATTCGGATCATCAGATCTGGGTGCCAGTGGCCGAGAATTTAATATGGATTCGACTTCGAAAAGGATGGTTTGAAATTCTTCATACGTAAGGTTGGCTTGAGACATATTTTTGACCACGAGCGTTTTCGCTGACTTAACGGCAGACTCCCAAAGGCCACCAAAGTAAGGAGAACGTGGAGGAATAAACGAAAATTCAAAGCCAGTGACTATACTGCAGTGCATGAGCTCATTGATATTTGTTTTATCGAAAAATTGCTGTTTGAACTCCTTGAGCTTGGAGCTAGTGCCGACAAAGTTTGTTGCATTATCGCAAAAAAGTCTCTGAGGTATGCCTCGGCGACCTACAAATCTTTTGAGACATAAAAGAAATGTATTAGTTGATAAATCTGAAACTAATTCAACATGAACGGCTTTAGATGAAAAGCAAACACAAAAATAGCGGCATATGTTTTGTAAGGAGCTTTTCCCCTTATACGATAAGAGGTGTAGAAAGGACCACAAAAATCGACACCTGAGGCTAAAAAAAACATTGAGCTTTAAAGCGATCTGCAGGAAGATCACCCAATAATTGCTGCATTAATCGAGGATTATATTATAAGCAGTGCACGCAATTTCGGACGACTTTTCTAACTATTTCTCTGGCATTAATTACCTATACTTGCTGGCGAAGGATTCCAGTGAGCGCTTTTGATCCGGCGTGTAAATGCTTGCGATAAAGATGTTCAATGAAAAGCTTTGTGAAGCGATGCTCCTTTGGAAGAAGAGCAGGAAATTTTGCTTCATATGGCAACCTAGAATTTGCTAGCCCTGCAGCACTGTAGATTGTCGAAGAACGGGGCCAGTTTTCGAAAACTGGGTTTTAACTGTTCTCCCTTGTTGAGCAAATTAATTTCTTCTTTGAAAGTTGATTGTTGGATGTTTTAAACCATTCGATAAAAATCTGATTGTAACTCTTCATGGGTTACGAAGGGATATCGTTTTTCTGTATAAACGGCTCGATGAATATAGGCTATGATGCGAAGAATTCGAAGATATGACGAATTACGAGAAACTAAGTGATCAATTATTGATACAGAGGTAATAGTTGTTTTGAGTATAGTCTTTCTGATTTCTTTTTTAAGAAGTTCTGTATTTTCAATGTTTCCTTTAGGCCAGCTTGTTTTTGGTTCTGTAAGAAACTTAGGACCGGAGAACCATATTGTATGGAAGAGTTCTTGAGTAAGACAACCCCTCGACACAATATCTGCGGGATTTTGCTTTGAAGGCCCATTCATCCACGTTATGTCATGAGTTAAGTTTTGTATTTCCGATACACGGTTAAGGTCCAACTATAATGTGCATAAGCTAGCTTTAGCTTGTCAAAATCCAACGAAAAGCCTGTCAAATGCTTAGGTAACTTATTAAAGAAATATATGTGGCTTCAATGTACTTACATAAATTTAGTAACTTATTTGCCGCAGTTGCACGTTTATGTTTAATTCGTACTTTTGCCAAAAATATTTTCTATATAAATCAACAAAATTTTTAAACGAAAAGGCTTTAAAGAAGATATTTTATATATTTAATAACATTCACATACACATTTACATATTTTGGTTCATGTTCTAAGAAAAAGTAAAAAAAAATTATTACAAGTTATTTTCTGTTTTGTGTTTGTGGCCAACCGTACTAAAAAATGCAACGATGTTCATCGCTTATATCGTATACATATGTGTGTATAAATAAAAATTAAAATATATTATATTTTTTAAAAATTGGTAATAAAGAAATATGTTGTTTTTTCTACATTTTCTATTGAATTAAAAACTAAAAATTTAACAATTTAGGTCTTAATTAAAATTTTTCTTCATCAATGTATAATACAAAACACAATCAGCTGTTTCCGTACGGAAAGTGCGATCAGTTTCGTACCTTGCATAAGGAAATGAAATTTAACGAAACTTGACGAAAAGTAATCTAATGTACATTATAGTTTACCACATATTATTTAATGTATTTGCACAGTTGTATAAGCTTGCTTAAGTTGTTTTATGCATATTATAGTTGGGGCTTTAGTGACAAAGCAAACATAGGACGATGAGTGGTTAGAAAGCCAGTTTAGAACGATTTTCGAATCTGACCAAAAGAAAATACGGTACTTTAAGCAGTCACATTTAAGTTTAATTTTTATTCCACGTTCGACTTAACAATAAGTTCTAAACAAGGCAAAGACTGTTGAACAACTGGCGCTACTTTCGATTTTGCAATGAGTAGCAATGTTTTGTGCTTGTTTTGATGAGCAACGCGTATATAAAGACAACAACCATATGCCAATAGAGAAGCATCTGCAAATCCGTGAATTTCACAGTTTGTTTGCTTGGCAGTTCCTACAAATCTAGGAATTTCAATTTGGTTGATGAATGGAAGACTTTGTTCGATTTCTTTCCACCGAGTTGTCAAGCGGGTATTGAGAGGCGAATCCCAATCCAGTTTTTGTTTCCACATTTCTTGGATTAACATTTTGCAGGATATCACAATAGGGCTAAACAAACCTAAAACATCAAATATTTTAATAAAAAAACGTCTTCCTGGGGTTTCCATGACATCCCCACAGCTCTGGTGATATACTCATTATTACTTTTGAACTGCAATTCTTCGTTACAAGGAGCAACATTTGGACAGTTCGAACTCCATTTCGATAACTGTAGACCAGCTTTTAGTAAAATTCCGACAATTTCTGATTTTTTAACTTTATGTTGTTTGAGACGAAGACGATTTACCGCTTCTTGGGTGATAAGATTGACTTCTGAACAGGAATCTAGGAGGGCTCGAATAGGTTGTGGGGTGCCAAAGGAGTCTTTAGCAAAAGCTATAGCTGTTGGAGGCAGATTTATACGACGACCTAGTATAACAAACGATGAACATTTTGTAAGATGAGTCGAAGATTGATTAGCTTGTTGTGGCAACACTGTTTGATGCGACGACGAAGAAGATGGCTTAAAAGGCGATGAATATGAAAGCTTATGTGATGAGGTTGACGAAGAAGGTTGTTGAAGCAATGATTTTAATGGGAGTTGATGTTGAAGCGGCGAAGGCGAAGAATCGTTTGAACTAGGTTTAGATTGAAAGTTTGAGTTGTGTAAGGTTGTATGATGCGATACTCGACAAATACGACAGCGAGATTTCGAGGAACATTGAGAGACTAAATGACCTTTTTTAAGGCAATTTATACATAGCTTTGAACGCTTGACGAAATCGAAACGACGAGAAATTGGTAGCGACAAATAACTTAAACAGGTTGCAGTATAATGTTCTTTTGATTTGCAATATTCACACATAATTGCAGAAATGACGAATGATGACCCAAAGCGTTTAGAAATTTGTTTTGATTTAGTTTCACGAGGTTGATATAAATCTACTTCTGTGGCACGTCTTTCCAGAAACTGACAACGACGGCTAAGAATCGAAAAGCAATTATCCCGTGACGGCAGAGATTTAAAATCTTGTTTTTCATCGTAGACCTTTTTTGAGTTCCCATCTATTTTTGACAAAACTATATGTATTATTACAGCATTCATTACATCTAGCTCAGATCCCAAAGAAAGTAACGAATTACGAAGAGCTGAAACATTGTCTATGATTGAGCGAAGCTGAGTGGCGTTTGGTTTAGACATAGTAATCGAAAACAATGAATGGATATGGTCGAAAAATTAAGGACTTGTTATCGTATCTTTCTATTAAGCTATCTAAAGCCTTTTGGTAATTTGATTCCACGACGTAAAATTGTTCAATAACTGCCAAGGCTTGGCCAGATAAACAGTTGAGTAGATAATTAAATTTATCAATTATTGGAATACTTGTTTCATTATGAACTAATGTGTTAAATGTACTAATAAATCTCGAAAATTCCGAATATTTTCCATCGAATTTCGGTAATTCTATTTGTGGCAGACGATTCTGATGTGCAATAAACGGTTGAGTTATATTTAAGAAACTTTGTTTAACATCATTAGAAGTTCGTTTACCATTTATGAAACCTACCAATGGAGCCTTTGCGGAAATTAAAAGTTCCTCAATATCTGATCGATTTGTGTCAGCCTCATCCAACTTCTTAATTTGTGACTGGATATGGATTGTTCGCTTAAAATATTATTAAAGGATTTGAAGTCGGCACTCGAGTATAGTAAAATCTGACGAATCACACCCTTTTTAAATTTTTGACATTTGTGTTATATTTCGTTTCATTGTTGAGCGTTGTTGCTTTAAAGATGGAATCAACCTGGGTCCAGAATCAAATTTATATTGGCTACGTTGTCAGTGCTCATTTTCAGACAAATTAAAAAAAAATTATGTTAAAATTCTTTTAATTAGGACAAAACTAATAAAAATGTAATTCAAATTGATTGAGTGTGCTTGAAAATCGGTTTAGGTTACACAAAAGTTGATAAAATTACTTTAATAAAGTAATAAATTGATTGGAATCCAATATGAAGCAAAAGTACCACACTGTGTTAAAAGGTACCAAATTCTGTTCTAAAGGGCCAACACTGATTTTGAGTGCCAGCACTGAATTATTCCAAAACGAAACGAAGAGAATGCAATTATGTAAGTATGAGTTTGTATTCGAAAATGTAGGAAAACGATGAGCAAAATTGATATTTAAGAGAAATTAAATATTCCACTTACTTGATTGAATGATGATAATTACCAATGTTAGAATTTTTTTAATTATTACCGATTACATTAATGCAATGATGAACAGCTTCGTGAAGTTTCCAGCAGCGTTGTCAACTTTGAAATTTCAAAACGCACCAAAGTGGAGAAAAAACGCACCATTTAAGAGAAAACGCACCTAATTTTAGAATTTCTATTGTATTTAAAATCTATAATGATTCAGTTTTTCAAAAAAGTGCAATTTTTTGGTATTAAAAATATAACAATAAAGCAATCTTAAAGTTCAAGGTTTTTTGAAACAAACAAAATTAAAAACTAAAACTTAACAAAAATAAAAAAATTTGTACTAGATAATACGTTTTTTTCATATATTGCATACACAACTTTTGAAATAAAAAAGCGATCATTCATAAAAAAATATTTCTGTATAATTACATACATACAGTTTAATAAGTAAAATTGCCCTACAAAATTTATTTTATTAAAGGCTTATAAATGCAAAAAAAAATTATAAATAATTTGATTTCAAATTCTGATATTTTGTAAACATCATTACTATTAATGCGGCAATTAACACTATCTGGAAGTTCGTAAGCTTCAAAACAAGATATTCGGTTACGTATCTTTGATTTAAATAAATTCATTGAACTAAAAACGCGCTCAACTTCTGCATTTTAGTACGGAAGTGACAAAATTTTATGCGCGCTATTTGCTAGTGCACGCAAAGTGCGTCTTTATAACATTTAACTTCAGTCCAAAATTCTAATGTTGAATCAATATTGTTCCATTGCATAAGGTGAAGCATTCGCCACCCGTTTTCAATACTAGACAATATTTTGATATCGGATTCAAATTGTGCTGCTAATGGCATGATATCATTTTTGCAATGAGATAAAACATTTCTTACGTTTAAAACGTTAATTTTTTGTAAAATTTCAAAATTAGAAGGCAGTCTTGCCCGAATCTCGACATAATGTCAAATTTGTAAGCGTTTCTCTATAACGGTTCAACAGATAGGCACATATAAGTAAATCAACATCAATTATGGGACACCCCTTAATTTTTAAATTTAAATTATAAACTCGTTGATATAGTGGGCTTAGCAACACAGGTCTCTTTTAAGTTTCAGCGTTCTGTCTACAACGGTTCAAAAGTACGGCCACACTCTTGTAATTACATCAACTGTTGGAACACCCTTTAACTTCCAAATCCAAATTTTATACTTTTTGTTATAGCGGTCTTACCAATACAGGTTCGTTGTAAATTTCAAACGTCTGTCTACAACTGTTCAAAAGTATTGCCATATACATCAAATTTAATGAACTATTGACGCACCCTTTAATTTAATATTTGTAAATTAATACTTGTTACTATAACGGCCATAGCAATGGACATTCTGTCCAATTTGCAAGCGTTTGTCTACAACGGTTCAAAAGATAGGCCCATATAAGTAAATTTACATCAATTATGGGGGCACCCTTTAATTTTTAAATTTATTTTTGTATAACTTTTTGTTATTGGGAGCCATAGTAATACGCAGTCATTTTATATTTTACAGAATCGTCCTTTACAGTTCATAATATACGTAAAAATATGTTTGGGGACACCCTTTAATTTTTAAGATTATGAACTGTTTATTAAATGAGACCAATCTGTAAGCATAATCTATTATATTACAAACAATTTTCAAAATTGGTTCAGAAATGACTGAGTTCTGCAGGCACAAACATAAAAAAGCAACATTCAGTCGAATTGTATAACCTCCTTCTTATTTTGAAGTCGTTTAATTGATCACGACAAAACTCTGCTTTTGCTAAGCTGTTTAACAGATACAACAGCAGTCTTTCCTACAAAAACAATGACCATGAAAATCTAAAAGTGATAGTACATTCCATAAAGTGAAATGTTTCTTTTTTAACATAACATGAGTTAATACAACAAAAATACCGTTTCATTTTGTGCTAATAGTTTGGTACGTCTTCAACGAAATGGTATTAAAACAGGTGTATTTTTTGTACAAAAATTTTTTTCTCACACTAAAAAAAAGTGGTGTTAAATTTGTTTGGTGCCGCCACAAATTAAAAAAAAAACGCACCACGCACCGACACGTGAAATTTACGCACAAAAAAATTTGAAAAAGCACCCAAAATGGTTGACAACGCTGGTTTCCAGCGATGATGATGATTTGTTGTTGTGATGCAGCGGGTGGTGGCAAGCGATGACGAAACGACGAAAATAATGATGATTACGAAGAATTTGATGCTTATTAAATAAATTTCAAGAAATATTTTTAGATGAGCAACGAAGATGATGATCATTTATTTTTTTTATGTTTTTTATGAAAATGCACTTAGCGTTTGAGTAAAGTCTTTTATCTTAGAACGATGACGATAATGGTGATTATTTTAGTTTTAAGTATATTGCGAAAATTTATTTGTTGACAGTTTTCTATAACAAAGTTTTATCTTTATTAAATGTTTTAGGGTTTATTTTAATGATCCACTAACACTGTTTTTAACACTTTAGCTCACTATTTTCGGAAAGTTTTTTGATTTTAAATTCTCAGGAACCACTGATTTAACTAAATTTAGTTCTTTTTTTCATAATAGTTAATTAAACTGAGTCCTGTCACGGTCGAAAATTTTAGTAGGAACATAAAAGAACGAAAATGATTTT
This sequence comes from Gymnosoma rotundatum, assembly GCA_916610165.2. Classification (NCBI taxonomy): domain Eukaryota; kingdom Metazoa; phylum Arthropoda; class Insecta; order Diptera; family Tachinidae; genus Gymnosoma; species Gymnosoma rotundatum. The sequence goes on from OU744339.1 coordinate 40,644,637, forward strand.
TGTCTTTGAAAATAAAACGCTCGCACAATTTATTTTCTTTGGTCTTTATTGGACCAATATTTTTACTTTACTAAACTATAATTACAAAGTTCAAGATGTTTAAGAAGAATGTCAAGAATGCAGTCCGGTTATAACTGAATGCATTTATTTTAATATATAAAGAGCCAACTAATGTTAATATGTAAGTTTTTTATAACTTAAAAAATTAAGGAAAAGAGGAACAAGTAATTTTAAAGATTTAAATCGTTAATGACAAAAATTTAAATAAAAAGCATTATATATAATATTTTGATCCAACAGGCATACAAGATTCGGCACAGCCGAACGAAGCACTCTTACTTGTTTCCAATTCTATTTAAAAGTTGCAAGGAGTTGTCATCAGATAAAATGCAATATTTTGTGAAAATTTTTCAAAATAGAAACGTCTGTAGTTTTGTTGTAGCTACGAAAGAACATGTATTGGTTAAAAATAAAAAACTTCCTAACTCTCACTATCAACAAATGCTATATATCATCTGCGACTTTTAGAAACGCATACGCGCCGACGATATGAAACAATTACAATAAGACAATGTTTTATAATTCCCCTTAGTTTTTTATTGCTTTTAAATAAACGACTTTAAATGGTTTTATTTTGCGAAAAGAGCAATCAAATGTATTTAGAAACAAACTCGACTAAACTCAACATTTATTTCAAATACTTTTATTTATACATTTTGTGCTGTTTTATTCCAATAAAGTGAACCTGAACCAATCCTTAACATCTTTAAGAGTTCGTGTGCCCGTAACATTTTTGGAAAAAAAATTTGTCTAAAAATAAAAAGCCTCTAGTTCTGTGGTAAAGTAAGAAATTCAACACTTTAATAAGTGTGTTTATTTTATTTGCATATGAGCATCTATTTTAAAACACTTGACATTTTCTATACATATCCTCACATAACATTGCTATATATTGATTTTTTCGACTTTACTCTTGCCGCAACAAAATAGACTTCCGTACAGGGCTGCCAGATTCAAGGTTCTACCGTAAAGTTTTGAGTTTTCCAGAGTTGAAAAGGACAGATATTTTGAATTATGATAAAGAGTTGCTAATAATGAAATTTAAAAAAATATAGATTATTTGAGGAAAGCAAAAAAGTAATTTTTATATTTTATATAACTGCGGTTCATCAGGATAGAACCAACACATTTGACAGGAAAAAAAACTGTAGAAATTGCAAATACAGTTAAAATAAAAAAGTTTAGTTTCTCAGAAAAATAGTTGATGCTTTAAACACAAAAAATAGTATAAAAATGGTTTACAACGGTACTTTTTCTTTGTAGTCAAGTATAAAATTTTTTATTTATTTTTTGTTCAACAGATAGAACCACCCTTTAGTTGTCCCATCAATTGAACGCATATGCTTTTTTGTGCTTGAAAATGGATTTTAATTATTTGCTCCAGTGATTTTTTAATGATGCGTAAATTAACCGTTATTCGAATATAACTTTAGAAATTCTATTTTTCATTGATTCGAATAGGGATTTTAAATATTCGAGGGATACTTCACCCAATGTTGCTTTTATTCCAACAATAAACTCATCCTTGATTTCGCATTGTTTTCCTCCTTCGTATATTTTATGCATTAGCTAACCTCAAACATTTTCTATAATGTTAAGGTCGGGTAAATAGGCTGGCCAGTTTAAGGTATCAATATAATTACACGTGCTGTGTGTAAAGGTGCGTTATAATATTGATAAATCCACTCTAGTGGTAGAGAAATATCTTTTATCTTAGGGAAAGTTTTGTTCAATAGGTTTTTTGTAATTATGCCGGTCATTCGGGTACTTTAAATAACAAGGTCAATAGTATAAAACTGCTGTCCATACCATATCACCCCCCTCTCTGCTGTGATGGCGGCTCAGAAATCGTCAAAATAAAGGTCATAGACATCGGGGCCATCCAAATTAATGATTGCATTTAATGGATGTTTTTTCTTTAGTTTGGGAGTTGTAAATGTTCACTGCTTTAAATAGCGCGACAACCTGTTGATTTACTTGCATTAACTTCTTCTAAATGCTTAATTTTTAAGGTAGAATGGACTAAATTTGAGGCAATTCCAAACGGGAATTTTAATTTTATTTGCTTTTTATTAAACTTTATTATAACCGCCTTCTTACTTAAGTTAAAATTGCAGTTAGTTCTATTTTGTTGCACCAAAAAATAAATGAAAAATTTTATACTTGTCTAAAAAAAACAAGAGAAAAAGTACCGTTATAATCCATTTTTATACTATTTTCTGTGTTTAAATTATCATTTAAGGTATTAACTATTTTTCTGCAAATTAAATTTTTTTATTCCTTTTGTATTTGCAATTTAAACAGTTTTCAGCAAGATTGGTTCATGTCCTCTGAGGCAGCAGGCAAAAGAAAGAGTCTTATCGTTACAAATAAGAATTTTAAGTAGACTGTCAAAAGTAAGTTGAATAAGTGAGAGCTTAATATTCAGCTGCGCCGAATCTTACAGTCCTCACCACTATAATAGTACATATGTACCTAATAGCTTTCCAAAAATGTTGCTTTAGAATAAAAGCGTGTATTTTTTTTATTAAATTACACTTTTTCTCTCTGAGAGCTTTTTCAAGTTATTTTTGCTTTTGTTTGAAGTACTGTTGCTTTTTAAGTTTTCTTTTATAGGTGATCGAATCTTTCAATTTTTTGCACTATTTTTATCGAACACTCTCAGTTGATAATAGTTTACTTTTTGTGGTTACAAAATTTTTGTTTCTTTATTAACTTTAAGATTTTTAAAATAAAGAAAAATAAATAAAAATGGGTAGATAAAAGTGTCTGACTAAATCGGAAAACTAAAAATACAAATTTTTAATGATTCCCGGAAATCTGTTAATTAAATCGCCTGTCGTGTCTAATTTTATAAAAAATAATAAAAACTTTAGAAAAAATATCAAAGGCCGTACAAAAAGCTGCTGAGAAGCGAACAATTCTAAGATTAGCATCTAATTCCCACGATGCTGTTTTCCAAATAACAGCCAGTGTGAGAACTGTACAGCGCACAGTGGAATTTGTGCATACAATGTTTGGCAAAAAATATAAGGAGTACTCGTAAAATGTTGAAATTTTGCTTTGAGCCTGTGGGCTGCTCAGTTAAGAAAAATACAGAACCAAAAATTTATTTTGGTTAAATTAGGTCCCACAACTTTTTGTTTCTTTACCAAAACTTTTTTTTATAAATAAATTTCAATACATGTGTTTGAATATACAGTCATGTTCTAAAATCCACACAAAATTTACGATTTCGTATTTTTCAAGGCATTGTTTTTGTAAAAAATAATTTTAAAGCAACAATGCTTGAAAAATTTTTAATAAAAATTTCACGTGGAATTCAGAACATGCCTGATAAACCTTCATTAATCATATATCATTTATATAACTATATTATCAAGTTCCAGAACTGTTAACGGGGTTGACATCTAACGGCACTTATAAAAGGATCTGACGATACTAGAAGTCGATGAAAAACATTTGTGTTTATTGCAACTCTATCAAACTTTCTGGAGTACCTTAATTTAGAATTTCTATAATTTTCAATACTGGCTTCTTCAGAAAGCATGCCAAAAGGAGTTATGCCGTATCTATGAGATCCCTATTTTGTGTACTGTTACTGGCATATAATACCAACTATATTTTTTAACAACATCTTTTGCTGTTTCTTGAGCAAAATTGTTGAACTTCAAGGAATTTTCTTTTTTACCACTATTTATTACATGTAGTATAATGCGAAATCAATCAATTAGTTGCTCCACTACACCAGTCACATCGGCAACAAGTGCGGGGTTAGAAAAGAAGTATTTCCATCGTTGGTAGACCCAGTTCCTTGTTGCACTGCATCCACTCGTATACCAATCTTTCTTAAAGGCCTTCTGAATTCGAAGTTTATTTTTCAGTTTTAGACTTTTGTCTTCATCCTTGAGCGCTGACCATCTTTCAAATGGTTTGTTGTAGGCAATATGAAGTACTCACTTCATAATGATTATGCGATCGTGTAAGGAGGAAAGAAAATAAACTCATTTAATGATACTTTTTCACTTCGCTATTTATTTTTATTGTTGTTATATGGTTTTGATTTTAATCTATTCTAAATAAGTTATTGTTGTAACTAAATGTCATAATAACGCTCGTGCAGTGCCTAAAATTCTTTTTCTATTTTTTTTTATTTTATTTTATGATTTTATAAAAGATTATTAATTATATAAACTTTTTTTATTGAAACTATGGCGTCTATGAAGAGTTCTCTAATATCTTTTAAACCATATGAGCGAACTACAAAATGAAATGTATTACTGCGGGAAAGCATATCCATATGGCCATTTCAATACTGCTCAAATAGCTCATCAGTGGATTTTACCCAAATTTTGTATAGAAAAACAGAAAGTCTTATATCAAAAGCCAAATTGATTAAATGAGAACTCCATTTAATCAATAAGACAGAAGACAATCACAACTCAAAAATGTTCTACACAAAAACACAACAAACATTTAGTAACTATTTTTATTTTTTCTTTAATTTTTCTACATAAGGGATCCCATTGGGAACCATCCATATGTATTTGAAAGATTCAATAAAAAAATAAAATTAAAAATTGAAAAACAATTTTTATTAATAAGCAATGTGCATATGCAAATATATCAAAATGAAAATTTATTATTCGGAATCTTTTAAAATTTAATTAATTTACTTTATTCGTGCTTGATTCCTTCAAATATAAATATTTCATGATATTCTCATGAAATATTTATTATTTTAAACAAAACTACAAAATGAAATGTATTACTGCGAAATGTATTACAATTTGAATTTTGATATAAGACTTTCTGTTTTTCTATACAAAATTTGTGTAAAATCCACTGATGAGCTATTTGAGCAGTAGTGAAATGGCCATATGGATATGCTTTCCCCGCAGTAATACATTTTATTTTGTAGTTTAGTTTAAAATAATAAATATTTCATGAGAATATCATGAAATATTTATATTTGAAGGAATCAAGCACGAATAAAGTAAATTAATTAAATTTTAAAAGATTCCGAATAATAAATTTTCATATGAGCAAACTTTATATTTTTTTTAAATCACTATTTAAGTCAGAGCAATAAAATTATCTTACGTTCAAACACTATAGAAGTGCGTAAACAGTTTTCAACCTTTTGGGAACAAAATTTACATGTGAATTTACTTCTTTATTTCAAAGACAAATAAACGTTTTTGTGATACAATTATTGGATTCTTCATATTAAACCAATTATCTACAAAACTTCATCAATACATTTTTTTAAAGAAAAAACCACTACTTTCAAGTTACTGTAAACAATTTAATATCAGCAAAAAAACATTTGATATTGGGACATTACTTTTCTTAAGTGTACGCATTTACTTACAAATAACAGATATATTCTTATATTAAATTTTAAATTAAAAATTCCTTAAATTTTTATTCCTCCAAGGATAATAAAAATATAATACATATTAAAAAAAAACTAAGCAACAACTGATAGAAAAACTTAACAAAATGTCAAGTTAAACGGTGGCAACAAAAAATGTGTGAAAATTTTCTAAACAAATGTTAAGGAATGTTTGCCAAATAAAAGTCTCTAAAAAACATGGACTATTAAACAAAAAAGGAAATTTAAACAACTTTGAAGAAGCAACAAAAACAGATTTTCATTATAAATATTTGAGAATGTATAATAGTGAAACTTTAGCCTTTTGATTTAAAACAAAAACAGAATAAAGTAAAACTAAAACTATTTTGTAACTGACCAAAAACTATTAAAAATAAAACAAACTACACATACAAATAACTCCTAAAACTTTCCAAATGTATACCCCTGCTTAAGTAGACAATTACTGTCATACGCCAAAAATCACTGATATGTTTAAGTTAAAATTTTGCACTGATATCACAAAAACAACAACACACTACTGCACATACGTACATACATACATATGAATGTAAGAGGAGCCGCATAGTTTTTCAAGTATTGCAAACAGTCTGTTCTATCTTTATCCCTAAATTTTCGACTAACTTGTTTAAGTTGTTAAATTTTATATACTCTAAGAAAATCACATACTTACACTCTCCTTAGTGCATATAAAAAGTTTAGAGAAAAGTGCAATATAAATATAAGGCATACAAATTTTGCAAGTTTCATTTCCCAGCAAAAAATTAACACATCACCGTGCTTGCCATATAATGACTTACTTTTGTGACTGCCATTGTAGTGTGTTTGACAAGTCGTAGTTACCATACCTTCTGTATGTAACACGAGCTTCATACTTTGTTGAAGCAAAAGTCCACACACATCGTGGGGATATGCTGACTAGCTCATTCCCATCCCAATAGCTATTTTATAAGAATAAACAAAGTATCATATGTATGATACTTTGTATTAGTATTAGTGTACTTTAAGTTTGTAGAATGTAAGATTAATTTGTATTAATTCAATAATAAGAAAACATCGAAACAGAACAGTCGCAAAAAGAGGCTGTTCGCAATTATAAATAAAATAAACTATATAAAAACATTGCAGTGGTATCATTCTTAACATGGCGATCCTGCCTAATAATAAAATAAAAAGCAGTGTTATACTCGATTGGTGTTAGAAAGAAGTGGTTAAAAACAAGAGACAAAAATAAGTTAAATTGTTTAATGCCTAACAAAGCATTGAAATAATAAAGTATAATAAATATCTATATAACAAAAAGAAACTTAAATAGTTATGATTTTTATGAATACGTTGCGTAATATCTTCACCTCTCGAACTCCGACAGAATGGAAAAAATGCGCAGAAAAACGATATGTTATCATTAATTTAAAAAGCAAACAACAATAAATGGTCAACAACAAGATGAAACAAACAACCAACCCCAAGAAAACAAGAGTCATGGTCAACAACAATTGAGGGAGCAACCAGAAAAACGATAAGTTATCATTAATTTAAATATTATTATTTTTAACTTTACAAATAAATATGTAACCTAAAATATATTAAAACAAAGAAAACATTGTATAACATATTTCATAGGGACAGAAATTAAGAATATCATACATAAACTTTTTAGTCCTATTAATGGCTGAGAATAAATGGTCAAATATAATAGAAAAGTTAAAATTTTATAAAACTGAATTCAAAAAAAAAAAAAAAACAAAAAGTTACAAATATAATTATTAATTAATTATTAATTAAAAAGTGAAATAATTTTGCGTGTTTTATAAAAGTGTCTAAATAGGCAAAGCATTAATATGTTGAATCAATTTTTTTATTATTCCTAAAAACTAACAAAGTATTACTGCGACACTCACGAGTCCCTCCAGTACTACTTAATCTAAGTAAAGCCCGGTTCGGTCAAAATTGGCATTGACCGATGTATGACAGCGCCATGGTAGGACGATGCATTGAAGTGTATCGTATGCCACGCGGTGCCATACATACCTTTAGTTTCTAACTACTAACACGCCCCAGGACAAGAAAAGACAGACTAACAAGTAGTTGGCCGTGTAAATTTATGTTAAGTAAACTTTTTTTGTAAACCAGAAATTTTCAAATGTAAACGGTCCAGCTACTAACGAACGAGACGGTTCTATTTAAAATCAGTCCAATCCTTTAAATTTTTTTTTCTCTTTTCCATAAGGGAGAAGTATAATGATAAAGAAGTTAAATTTTTTTTTTAGTCCTTTTTAATGATAACGATAGAGGGGAATACAGAAAGAGAAGTTAATTTTTGTAATTTAAAAAAAAAAAAAAAAAAAAAAAGAATAGCATTGTGCAGTAGAATTTTTAATAGTATTAACGTTTTGATTCTCAGATCCTTCAAGATCACTCAATTAAAAACTTATTAACTGTCATTGCAATGGGTGGTACAGAATCAAAAATTGAAAAACCTAACGCTAACGTCGTCAATGACGTAGTGGTTAAAATTGACTTTCCCACCGTGTACTTCATAATAATCATCGGTATTTTAGCCACACAACTTCTAGTAACGCTCTACCAATTACACAAAAGATCCTTGAGAAAAAATTACACTAGAGCTGCATCTTTGGCTAACAATCTAGACAAAGTCTAATATCAGGATTGTTGTTTTCCACTCTACTAGAAAGAACACTGTTTGAGAGACCTTTTCTGAAAACCTTTTGAATTTAATTATATCTTTTACCTTTTGTTACGGAAGTACTCATAATGAGCATTCTCCAGTCTTATTTACCAATTTCTTCTTTTATTTACCAGTTTATTAACTGATGGAATGGGAGCTAATAGTATCAAGAGCTAAGGCAATAAAAGAGGAATTCCTTAAATCCTATAAATGCTTAAATACTGACAGAGACACTAAACTCGAAACCGTCAATAAGCATGTGAATATCCTTCAAAATCAATTAGAAAAGCTCAGAGTACTCCTTAATACAAATTATAATAGATTAACAAAAGCTCATCAAACCTCAGCTGATAACTTTTATTCTGACCTACGTGGAAAAATAAATTTCCGTAAGTTATCGAAAAAATTTTAAAATCCTTGTTCCACACTCAATCCATGAACCAATAGTGTTCGATCTTTTACCCGAAACAGAACAAAAATCCAAAATGCCTCAAACGTTAATTGAATTTCTAAATACAGCCTCAAGGTTACTTCCAGATTTCAATGGAAATTCTGAAAACCTGCAAAGCTTTATCGACGCCATTAATTTGGTAGATTCGATTAAAGAAACACACGAATCAGTAGCTGTAAACCTTATCAAAACAAAATTGAGAGGAACAGCAAGAAATCTAATTTCATCTGAAACTACTTTACAAGAAATAATCTCAAAACTAAAATCAACGGTTAAAGGTGAATCCGTTGACGTAATTAATGCCAAATTAATGAGCACAAGACAGTCCGGAAAAAACGTTAATGCCTACGCCCAGGAATTGGAGGAATTGAGGAAAAAATTGGAATCCGCCTATATTACTGATGGGTTACCCCATGAAACAGCCAACAAATATGCTACTCGTTCAGCTGTTACGGCTATAACCAAAAATAGTTCCAATGATAGAGTTAAAATGATAATGCAATCAGGCAACTTTAACAACTTGAATGAAGTATTAACTAAATTCATAAGTAGTTGTACTGAAGCCTACGGTCAGGAAAACTCTATCCTAAGCTATGGCTTTAAACGCCAAAATAACAATAATAACAGTAATCATGGAGGAAATAACAATGTCAACCCTAACCGAAACTTCAATCAAAACCGAAATTATAGAAACAATAATAGCAGGTTATATCGTAATAACGGGTCAAACAACCACAATTACAATAACAATAACTCAGGTTCTTATCGTAACAATAACGATAATAGAAATCGTCATAACTATCCACAGAACAGAAACCGTTATAATAACGCACAAAACGGAAACATAAATCTAGCTGCCGAAGCCTCGGGAAACGAGCAGCGACCCCTAAATACTCAATAAATACAAAAACCTACAATATTAACTTGAATTTGTGTAGCTATTTACGATCTAGAACTACCCTAAATGACAATATTTCAATTTTTTTAATAGACACTGGAGCTGATATTTCAATTATCAATCACAACCAGGTCCTAAATGAGTCAATTAATGTCTACAATAAAAAAAACCTAAATGGTATTGGCCAAGGTATAATTTCAACTTTAGGCAGTGTACAATCCGAATTAAAAATAGATAAATATCTAATAAAACATACTTTTCACGTAGTCAGGGATGACTTCAAAATACAGGCAGACGGAATAATTGGAATGGATTTTATACGAAAATATAATTGTATATTACAATATTCCAATAATAAAGATCTAATGATTATCCGATCAAATGAAATCGATCATGACATTGGAATACCCCTTAGAAACGGCCCAACCATAAACTCAATATCACTTCCTGCCAGATCTGAGGTTATAAGACCCATACAATTTGAATCATCCGAACAAAATGTTTTAGTACCTTATCAAACAATTCAAAACGGCGTTTATGTCGCAAATACAATAACTTCCAAATCAAACCCTTTAGTAAAAATTATTAATACCACTGAACAAGATTTGGTAATTTCTGATATTAAACTTATTACTGAAACACTTAAAGATTATAAAATTGCCAAACCAAATTGTACACCTGCCAAATCCAAAGAAAAAATGGAAAGACTTTCCAGAAACTTCCCAACTTTTGTTGAAAAAGATTTAAAATCCTTATGCCATGAATTTATAGACATTTTCGCTCTAGAATCTGAAAACATATCTGTCAATAACTTTTACAAACAAAGACTCAAAGTAAATAATACACAACCTGTTTATATAAAAAACTATCGCATTCCACATTCCCAAAAAGAGGAAATAAATAACCAGGTTGATAAGCTAATTAAAGACGATAATTTACCTGGTAATACCCAAAAGAGATGGAGACTGGTAGTAGACTACAGAGCAGTTAATAAAAATTTAATAGCTGATAAATTCCCGTTACCTCGTATAGATGACATTCTTGATCAATTGGGCAGAGCTAAATTCTTCTCTTGCCTTGATCTTATGTCAGGTTTTCATCAAATAGAGCTGGAAGAGGAATCCAGAGATATCACTTCCTTTTCCACAGATAAAGGATCCTACAGATTTAAAAGATTGCCGTATGGTCTAAAAATAGCCCCAAATTCCTTCCAACGCATGATGTCGTTAGCTTTTTCAGGTCTATCTCCAGCACAAGCATTCGTGTATATGGATGACCTTGTAATTATTGGTTGTTCAAAGGAACATATGTTACGAAATTTAAAGAACGTATTTGCATTATGCAGGAAACACAATCTGAAATTACATCCAGACAAATGTTCATTTTTCCGCACTGAAGTAACATTTTTAGGACACAAATGTACTGATCAAGGTATATCTCCTGATGATAGCAAATTTTCTATAGTACAAAACTATCCAGCACCAAAGAACGGTGATGAAGCTAAACGCTTCATAGCATTTTGTAATTATTACCGAAGGTTCATACCAAACTTTGCTGAATCATCTCGACATATTACTAGATTGTCAAGAAAAAATGTGTCTTTTGAATGGAACCAAGATTGCGAAAGATCGTTCCAATACCTTAAAAACCAATTATTAAGTCCTAAAATTTTACAAAACCCTGATTTTTCTAAAGAATTTTTTATTACAACAGACGCAAGCAAACACGCTTGTGGTGCTGTCCTTAGTCAAGAAAAACAAGGTATACTAATGCCAATTTCATACGCTTCTAGATCTTTCACTAAGGGTGAAAGTAACAAATCTACCATAGAGCAGGAATTAACTGCAATACATTGGGCTGTAAAATATTTCAGACCATACATTTACGGCAAAAAGTTTGTAATCCAAAGTGATCACAAGCCATTAACTTACTTATTTTCCCTGAAGAATCCATCATCTAAGCTCACTCGTATGAGGCTTGACCTCGAGGAGTACGACTTTGTAGTCGAATATATTAGGGGTCAGGAAAATACCGTGGCAGACGCTCTGTCACGCATAGAGTTCAAGGATATTAAAAATATTGAAGTAAATAAAGTCCTGAAGGTAACAACAAGACTTCAGACTAAAACAGGAGGAGAAAGTATGAATAAAACTCCTCGAACAGAATCAGTCAAATTTAAAATATATGAGGCTATAAATGCCCAAGAGCATCGTAAAATACCTAGATTGTATTTTACTAAGGATAAAGTAATTATCCATAAGGGAAAGCAAGTTCTTTCCGAATTTAAGTTGAAAGATCTCATTATTAATAGAAATGTCGACCTAGGTCAACTCTTTCTAAAGCTTGCAAAAATAGCTAATAATATTGGTATCACAACATTGCTACTCTCACTAGATGACAGTATGCTTATTTACCTAGGAACAAATATGGAAACCTTCAAATGTAAAGGTAATAAAATCTTGCAAGATTCTAATTTAACAATTATGCTCGTACCGAAACTGACTAAAGTTTCTACTGATTCTGAAAAACTGAGAATTATGCAAAAATATCATGATGATCCCATTACAGGTGGACATCCAGGCATAACTCGTATGATAAAAAAATCCAACTTCAATATCATTGGAAAGGCATGACTAGAGATATAGCTAGATACGTCAAACAATGCCTTCAATGCCAAACCAACAAAACCACGGTTAAAGGCAAGGAGCCCTTGGTTATAACACCAACTCCCCTAAAAGAATTTCAAAGAGTGATAATCGACACAATAGGCCCCCTTCCACGGTCTGATTCACAGAATGAATACGCTGTGACTATAATGTGCGATTTAACTAAATACCTAGTAGCTATCCCAATATTGAATAAATCAGCCAGAAATGTTGCGAAAGCCATTATGGAAGATTTTATTTTAATATATGGTCCAATGAACACAATAATTACGGACCTAGGGACAGAATATATAAATCAGGTACTCACAGAACTATGCAAGCTAATGAAAATAGAGAAATTACACTCTACTGCTTACCATCATGAAACACTCGGTACAGTTGAAAGATCTCACAGAACTTTCAACGAGTATTTAAGATCTTATGTTTCATCTGACAAATCAGATTGGGATAATTGGTTAAAATTCTTTGTATATTGTTACAATACAACTCCATCTACAGCTCATGGATACTGTCCATTTGAATTGATCTTCGGAAAAATTCCAACGGAACTAGATTTTACCAATGCCAATAGCATAGAACCTCTTTACAACGCTGAAGCTTACGAAAAGGAAGTTAAATTCAGACTCCAAGTAGCTCAACGTAGAGCTGCTAGCCTCATTGAAAATGCAAAACTTTTAAGACAAAATATATCCAATGAAAATTGTAATCCTATTACACTCTATATTAATGACTCTGTTCTTGTCCGCAATGAATCAGGACACAAACTGGGTGCGGTCTACAAAGGTCCCTTCACAGTCACTGACATTGATAATTCAAACAATGTCACATTAATGGACACTAATAGTAAACTTTTTACTGTCCATAAGAACAGAATTAAAAAATTACCTTAATAAATAAATTCACAGTAAACTGTCGAATAACGCTTTATATAATTTTTTTTTTCCCCACTTTTCATATTCTTTTAATAACGTTAGTTTTTACTTAAAACTTATAGAAATAACATAGTAGATTTATGTTATTAAAATAGCGTTAACTATTTTAAGGGTTTTTATTGAATAATGCTACTTCAGCAATTTAAGATTCTCTTATTCTTAAGATAAGGGAAGGATAAATCCTTTTATTTAATCATTTAAATATATACTCTTTTACTTTTTTTAGTTTTGTTTAATTTCGTTTTTTTTTGTAAAAGACCTTTATTAATAAAAACAGTCTTTATTTTATTCTATTTATGCTTGTAATATATAAAAGAATAATCAAATAGTATTGATTATTCTTTTCCGGAAAAGGGAGGTGTAGTGTGTTTGACAAGTCGTAGTTACCATACCTTCTGTATGTAACACGAGCTTCATACTTTGTTGAAGCAAAAGTCCACACACATCGTGGGGATATGCTGACTAGCTCATTCCCATCCCAATAGCTATTTTATAAGAATAAACAAAGTATCATATGTATGATACTTTGTATTAGTATTAGTGTACTTTAAGTTTGTAGAATGTAAGATTAATTTGTATTAATTCAATAATAAGAAAACATCGAAACAGAACAGTCGCAAAAAGAGGCTGTTCGCAATTATAAATAAAATAAACTATATAAAAACATTGAAGTAGTATCATTCTTAACACCATGTTTTGTTACTCGCTTACAAAACACATTACATTAGTTTATTATTTTCTTTGTAAAATGCGCGATTCATTCGATTTTTCACAGCAGAAAAAAAAATATTCACCCCTATTCTGCGTTTCGATTAAGTCTCCGCATTCAGTTCCGTTGCGATCGAAAATTGGTATTCTGCAGAAAAACGGAATCGAAAGAAAAAGAAGAAGACAACAATGTTTACACAATTAATAACATCACTGTGGAATGTGGAAATGAAAAAGCAAAATAAGCAAGTTTGCTATCATTTTTGTAAACAAATGTCAAACTTAATACAAAAAGTTGTATGTATTCCTAATTAAAAATAAATTCTTGATGAAATTTAATAAACAAATAAATAAATTAAATTATAAAAAGTAAAAACAAAATAAAAATTAGTTGTTCATAAATATATAACAGTGCAAAGAATCTTGTGAAGATAAAGGTATATAATTAAAAGTGTTGTTATTAAACATGGAAAGAAAAAGAGACAGTTGCTATCCATTTGTGAAAGTAAAATGTTAAAATATTGTAAAATCATTTTATTTTACAGATTTAAAAAAAAAATTTCGTTTAAACAAAGACGCGTTCAAATATGTTTTAGGCATTTTTGCTTATGAGGTGCAGACAAATTCTTTGGCTTTTTCTTCACCGCTTGACCGAGTTGTGGCCGCTTTAGGATTCTTTGCAGAAGGTAGCTACCAAAGCGGAGTTGGAGAAGATTTTAATTTTGGGATGTCTGCTTTAGATGCCATTAAATTTGCTAGTTTTTCATACTGTTCTGGTGTTATTGTTTTTGACTTGTAATACAAAAATCAACAATAAAAAAAAATTAATTTAATTAAAAAAAATAATTGAAAATAATTTAAATTGTTTTTTTAATCGTGTCTGAACATTTTATCTCATTTTCTATTTACTATTTTTTTCAATTTTTAACTTTTTAACTAAAAAATACAAATAAAGAAAACCCCTCCGTTAACAAAAAAACAACGGAGAAAAACGGAGCTCCGATCGTAATGCAGAATACATACAATCGAAAGAAACTGAGCGGAATCGAAACGCAGAATACCAAAGTTGCTAGACGGAGAAAATTTCGATCCGAATCGAAACGCAGAATAGGGGTGATTAAGGGCAGTTTTTGTTTTGTTATAAATACAATAATAAAAATTAAAAAGACTTTTTTTTGTAATGAATGAATTAAACTAATCCATATCTTCACACAAATTGCTAAATAATTCGCAATTTTGTAACTTTTTAGTCAAACACTCAGTACGACCACGTTACTCGATAAATATAATAATAATATAAAAAATTAAGTAAAAGCGGGCATTCGTACAGAAAACCTGCACTAATGCTCGGTATTTTAAAAACGATTGTCGCGAATGCTATTAAATGGATTCCCAAAGATGAAACCCGTGGTAGAAAACAAAAACTACACCGACTATAAAGAGAAGTATCATTCGATGCGTAAAAAAGATTAAATATAATTTAAACATTAACGTTGACACATCAACTCTCATCGAAGATTAATTTAGAATCCGTAGTGCAAGAAAAGTCCCATTGTAATCCAAAAAAAAAAAAATTAAACAAAGATTAGAGTTTGTTAAAATTCATACCAATTGGCCTTAAGAAAAATGGCGTAACATTCTGTGGTCCAATCAAACAAAAGTAAACTAGTTTTCTTCTGATAGAAGTGTCCACTATGTAAGAAGACCTATCCATCAAGAATTCAATCCAAAATATACTTTAAAGACGGTAAAACATGGTGGTGGTGGCCATGATGGGGGTCATTCTCTTGTTATGGTGTGGGTCCTCTATATCGTATCCAAAACTTTATAAAATCGGTGATTACACTGAAGTTTTTAAAAACATAATGCTGCCATATGCCGAAGAAAATATGCCACTCAAATGGGTATTCTAGCAGGATAATGGTATAAAGCATACGGCAAAGTACACAAAGAAGTGGTTCCAGAATAACAAAAGCAATGTTTTAACATGGTCAGCGCAGTCCTCTGATTGGAGGCCAATAGAAAATTTGTGGAAAAGAAGTTAAAAGGGCAATCAGCGGAAAGTGTCCATCAAATTGTGACGAGCTTTGGAATTTTATACAGGATGCGTGGAACGCAATACGCTTACATGTTTGTCAAAATTTTGTCGACTCATTGCCTAGAAGATAAGCTGCTGTTGTGGATAACAAAGTATACGCAAGAAAGTACTAATGTGGCACTAAGGCTTTACCCATCAATATTCAATATAAATATCTACTTAATTTTACTTAAGTTAGTTATAACTTTAAGATTTCATGAAGTGTCCTTATTTTATTTTTCACTCGTTTTTTTTTATTTATTTTAACTATCATCAATATATTTAAAATATTTACAATAATTACGTTTCTCGAGATCTTACCTAATTAAGTATTGCAACAAATATAAACTTAATTAATTGTGTAAAAATATCTTGAATTTAGTATTTACATTAACGCAGTGTTAGGAAAAAAAAGATAGGGAAAAACCTAGTAAAGATTTAAAGAAATTCTGAATTAATCCTTCTATCAGCTTCATTGCTGAAGTTAAAGGAAAAATTAATATTACAAAGTCCTTATTGTATCAAAATTTAAAGCTCTGTTTCGAACTTCAAATCTGTGTGTTAAATTAGATATTACTGATTTAAGCAAATCTTGTTGAAAATTTTTATGCAGTTTACTTGTTGAGTATCTTCTGGGTAAATATAAAATGATTTTAGATAGGTCTTGGCACATCTATTTGACCAATTTTGACACCCATATGTCATAATAGGCCTTATGCCCATTTTATACAGTAAGATTTTATTTTTATAATTCAAAGTTGATTTTCGATTTAATAATGGAAAAAGGGCTCTTCCGCATTTAATTGCCTTTTCACAGGTTCTTAGAACATGATGTCTGAAAGTCAGTTTTTTATATAATTCAATTCCAAGATATATAATGGTATCAAGGAGAGAAATTTAAACTCCTTCCACAGATAGTGGTATTGAGGGTATTCTTTTCGGTGATTTATTGAAGGGAAATATTATTGTTTGAGTTTTATTTTCATTTATTTTAATTTTACATTTTTTAAATATTTTTGAGCATGTAAAAGACCTTTTTTCATTCTTTTGACTATAGCGTTGTTATAATGGCAGTGTCGTCTGCGTACAGTGCAACTGATTGGTCTTTGAGTATTTAAAAATCCGATTTATATATTGAGTACAAAACAGGTGATACCACCGAGCCCTGGGGAACTCCCGCAGGAATATTGCGCTGGGTGGATTATTCAGTATCAATATTCACTACAAAGGATCTCTCATTCAGAAAACTTTGTACCATCTTTTGTATGTAAATTGGATAACCAAACTTATGGAGTTTAAAAATTAAGCCATTGTGCCATAAAGAATCAAAGGCTTTTTCTACGCCTAACATCACTATTCCAGTACGTTTTCGGCTACTTTTGTTATTTAAGACAAAGTTTACAATTCTCTTTACTTGGTGCACAGTTGAATGTTCTTTTCGAAAACCAAGTTGCTCTTTCTGTATTATGCTATTAGTTTCGGTGTATTCATTTATTATTTGTAACACGATTTTTTCGAAGACTTTATCTAAGCAATGCTTATTAGACGATAACTTTTAGGTGATTTTGCATCCTTTCCCTGTTTTAAAGTTGGGACTACTTTGGCTGTTTTAAAAATTTTTGGGAAATAACCTTTTGTCAAACACCAGTTGAAAATTTTAGTAATTAGTGTGTAAAAAGTATTTGCCATATTTTTCAATACAATGGGCTTTATTCCATCCAATCCAGGTGCTTTTGAGTTTTTCAGTGTACCTATGAATAATTTAAATTCTTCCACTGACGTCATGTTTTGCTGCATGTCATCTGTGATACTTTGAGCATTTAACCAGTCTATGTGTTTTTCTATTATATTATCTACTGGGGAAGTCATATTGCATGTTGTTCTGTGACAATTTTCGAAAACTTCCGAAATTATTTCAGCTTTTTCTTTATTGCTATGCTTTACAACGCCATCTATTGTTAAACTGCAAACGCTTTTTTTATTGCCTTTTATTGCTTTCGTCAACATCCCGAAGTTTTTATTACCTGTTGGCAGCGTTTGTATATATTGATACCAGCTGTTATTTCTGTCATTGTGTATGTTCAAATTTATTAGTGTGGTCAGCTGTTTTAATAAAGAAGTAAATATGTTTCTCTCTAAGTAATTATTTGAGCGTTAAAGTTTTCGCCTAAATTTATTTCTTTGCGAAATTAAAAATAAAGTTTGACCGGAAAGTTTTCTATGCCAGACTTGTGAATTAGCAAGTGGAATTTGTTTAGATGCTTCTTGTACCAGGTAAGTAATTTTTGAAAGTGTTCCTTCCACATTTGAGTTCTATAATTCACTGCCTTGGAAGTTATTTTTTCTACACTCATTATCTATCCATTTTCCTGTTTCTTTCCAATTAGTTTTATGATAAAGTGAAATTTTAATGGAGTTTTCTGTTAAAAAACCAAATATTGTGCAAGTCACTGGTGTATGATCTGAATTTAGAATTTCTGGGTGTGTTTCCAGTTGTGAAAAATCTAAGTTGGAATTGGTTAAAAGAAGATCAACAACAGATGGACGTGACGGACTTGACGACTGACCGAAACGAGTGAATGAATTTGAAGAATATATATAGTAACGAGAGGTCATTTGATGATTAGAAAGTTTATTGCCTGCCGTGTTATTTTTGAAACTGTTCCAGTTTGTATGGTGAGCATTTAAATCTCTGAATATGAAATAATCAGTTGTAGCTGTGGTTAAAATGTTTACTTATATCATTAATAAAACCATTTGTATAGTTTGGACAATAAATAGAAGTAAATGTTGGTCTATTATTAATGGTTACTTTTATAGATACATTTTCGACTTTTGCTGTTGGATATTTTGAAATGCGTTCATGGAGAATGGAGTTTTTGACCATGTGTAGTACGGTCTTCTCTGTGGACTTTAAAGTTTCTTAATTTGAAATTGTGATTAACTTTGAGGAATGTTTCATTTATGCAAACTATGTCTATTTGTTTTTGATGTAACACAAGTTCTATTATCGAGGCTGGAGTCGTTATGCCCTGGGCATTCCAATGCATAACATTTAGGCTCCATATTGACTTTTAATATAACATATCTAAGCATGTTTCCAAGCACTTTCATTTTATATTTTTTCACACGTTAAACACTATAAATTTATACAAAATCGCAAAAAATTAAAATATATTATAGGAATAGCAAAAATTTTATTATTCCGTTCAAGGAAAAATAAATTGTTTAACAAAAAAGAATTTTTGATTTTTTATTTTGGGCACTGTCCCTATTATTTTTAACATAACTGTAGATATTTAAGTTAAAAGAGAATATCTTAAAATACGTACTAATGACAATCTTTATTTCCTGCGATAATCAATATAATCAAATTTAAGAAATTGATTATAAAAGTCCCATTAGGTTGTACTCTAGTTGAGAAGTCCTTCTACCAAATATGAGTAGTTCTACACTCGATTACCTTTTCTAAAATTTTTTGCTGGGTTTTTCTTTTTTCTACGAAACATTTTCCTTTAATTTTACAAAGTTTTATATTTATGTCGTTACAATAAAAAATTTTTTTGATTTTTTTCACTAAATAAATAATGCTTTTATTTCACACGAAGAATCATTTTTTCAAAGTTTTCACATATAGAAAAAACAGAGATTTAGATTAATTTCCGCCGTTCCACAACAGAGTTTTTTTTAGAAAACCGGGACAAAAATAATAATCTTAAATGATCTTGAAATGAATGGCCTTATTAGAAACTTCTAATAAAATCAGATGTTACTATATAAATCATATGGAATACTGTATATCCAGTCCATTGCAAAGTCAAACAATGATGACGGTAAACAGTGCTTGACAATATCACACGGTATGCGATTTCGTCTCAACCTTTCCCAGATACATCCTCGGGTTTTTCTTCGCCATCTCTCACACAGAGAAAAGGTGTACCATGTTTAACGTTTTCAAACCAAACTTCCAAAAGTGGTATCAAAGTGGCCCAACTTCATTTAAGGCTATAGCATCTTGGAATTGAAAATTGTTAATGTTGATTTAAAGTTGTAAACTATGCCAGCACAGTGGTTCAATATTTTATTTAAAAGTTAATATTTATTTTAGTTTAAAAATTTGATTGCAAACTTATTTAAAATACCATTTTCTATTCCTAATACAATAAGAGTGCATCGGAGCTCTATTAAAATAACTAATATCTACTACAAAAGTTTTTTTTTTAAATTTCTGAAAATTTTTTTATAGCCTTCACCACAAAAAGTGGATAAAGGGTATATCTTAGTTTGTCATTCCGTGTGTATTTTTTACAATATTCATTTCCGACCTCATAAAGTATATATATTCTGAATTTTGTTTTGATTGGAGTTAATTCACTTAAGTAGATTTATATAGATGGTGAAGGGTATATAAAATTGGTCGTAGCCGAATATAGCACTCTAACTTGATCTTCTTTTTATTTGCATAAACAAAAAGAAATATTTGAAATACTTTGTGGGACGGTTCTAGGGAAGGTATGTTATAACCGCTTTTATACTTTGTACCTTTATATGTATGTAACTTATTTTAATAATAAAGGGTTCGCCAAATAACTTCTTTTTTTAAAGCGAAAACGCATGGGATGGTCAGTTGGCCTCAACTTTAGGCTTTGTATGGCGTCTTACCACGGTCTTTATGCAAAATTCGTCGCAATGGTGTCTCCGAAATGTTCAATTGTTGAGAACGACGGTGAATTGATGTTGATGGCGCTTCACGCACACTTACTGCCACAGCAGCAATATTCTCGGGTGTAGGCACTGGTTTTGGCTTTCCACGCTTTGGTTTATCGATGAGAATGCTAGTTTCTTTTACTTTTTTCACAGGATAACGAACATACGGAGCTGACGGTGCTTTTCTTCCTCCAAAATCTGAACGCAATTTTCGCATACATTCTGCAACATTACCATGCTTTTCAAAGTAATGACGCAATATTTCCCATCGTTGTTCAAGCGTTCAGCGGAAGGATAAAACAAATTATCTGTCAAATCAGACATGAGCTAAATGTTGCCATACACGAAATAAGCACTAGAATAAAATAAAGTTAGATTGCGGACTTTTGTAAACTAAAATAAAATTTTTTCAAAACTATTTTCGAAAAATATATTTCTTTAGTCCTATCTTTCTTTATAATTTTAAAGCAAATAATGGGAAAATTTATATTCTAATAAAAAATGAGCAAATTTTTATAGATAACTAAACGCTTAAGTTAAAATATTAATTATCTCACTTAAGCTGTGTTTAGACGGCGCACAGTTATGAGCGACAACGAAATTTTGAATAAACCCATATTATAGGAAACTTCTCAACGATTTCAAATATGGCACTCTTAATAATATCACATTTTTAGTTTAGAAGATATAACCGTTCAAAGGTGAACGACATTCGTTTTTCAAAAAAACACATAATTTTTAGTCAATTTGTTGCGATTTCAGGTATAATATCACGAAAAATAGGTAACGAATCACCATATTTTTTGTTTGTATTGATTGATGTATTTATTAAATGTATAACAATAAAAAAATTACATGTTTGCTTTGTGTTTCTCCTGGTAAATCACTATTTCAAAACTATCCGTTTTTTCACTATTTTTCAACTTTGACGGAAAATAAAAAAAATCTATATTTTTCTATATTTGCCATATTTGCAAAACCTGTTCTTTGATTATTTCTTTACATAATTCAAAAGGTTTTATCTGCCCGTACGTGCCCGTTTGGCTTCTAGAGGTAAAAAAGGTTAAAAAGACATGGTTGCAGAAATTGTATGACGCCCATCCCTTATATGTTTTGACTGACAGTAGTTTTTTTTTAGTAGTAAATTTTTGTTTAAATTTTTTTTGTAGTAGTAAATTTTTAGGCATGGTAGCATAAGCCTATATATTGCAAAATAAGCACAATGCCTGGATTAGTCTACGACTCAAAGTTGGCGCAACAATTACTGAAACCATTAAAGAATTTAAGTACTGAAAACATGGCGTTGAACAATTTAAAATTATTTGAACTGTTTAGAAAGTCAACCACACCAAAGTTTTTCACGGAAGCTGCTTTAGAAGAACTTGATAGCTTATACGGAAATATTGAGAGAAGCGAAATTATAAAAAATAATTTTTATCTGATATATGCAAATATTAAGGCAAAATGGGTGAAATCTAATCGAACCATTCCGAACTACAACTCCAAATACGAGGACTGGCTTAATGAAGACACCATCCAGGCTATAATGGCAGTAGATAAACCCACCACATCAACCAGAGGAGCAAAAGGAAGGCCAAAAAAAAGTATTGAGGAGTGTTCAATTTTCACAAGAAAGAGGAAACTTGCCGATGCCACCAATGACTTGACCTCGAAGCATTTATCGGACGCGCTAGCTATTAAATATACAAAGGATAGTGAAAGAGTTAGGTCTCAGATAACCAAATCTGTTGCTGATGCAAGCCCACTGCGACTAAAAAGGATTAAGGAAAGCATTCCCACGCCCACAAACGCACACATTAAAAAGTATGATTCCGAAGAAACCTTAGCCTTGTTTATGGACTTAGAACTTTCCAAAGAGAAATATGAGAAACTACGGGCATCTCTAACGCGACACGGCGCTGACGTTTTACCCGGATACAAGCATATTACGCAAGCCAAAATATATTCTCGACCACTGCATACGGAGTTTACGGAAGTCTCTGCGAAAGCCAATCTGCAGGATCTCATGGGCCATACAGTGAAACGGTTGTTGGAGAGTCTTCCTGAAAATGAGGTGAAAATTCTTCCTGAGAAGTTGACATTGATCAGCAAATGGGGCTGCGATGGATCATCCGGACAAATCGTTTATAAGCAAAGGATATCTTCTGATGACGCTACAATATCGGACGGAAATATGTTTATGGCATCTGTTGTTCTTTTGCGGCTAAAATCTGTCATCAGTGCATTATTGCCGACCAATAATGTTTCAGTTTGCAAGGAAATCGGCAGAACTCATAAGGACCACGGTGAAGGACATTGAAGAATAAATAAGCAAGATTAAGCCTACGAAGCTGCAAATTGGAGAAGGAAAAAATATTGAATGCAATTACGAGTTCCACCTGACCATGGTTGACGGAAAAGTCGTAAACGAACTGACAGGAACAAAATCAACAATGTCATGCCCGATTTGCAAAAAGAGTCAGAAGACCTTTGGTAATTTAAACGATTTTACAAATGAAGAGAATTACGAATATGGAATGTCATCATTGCACGCAAGGATTAGGTGTATGGAGTTCTTGCTAAAACTGGCGTATACCCTACCACAAGAGGAGGAAAACTTCGATGAAAATACATCAGTAAAGAATAAGGAAAAAATCAGAAAGAAGAAAATACAGGATGCTTTTTTTAAACAAGTTGGACTAAAAGTAGACTGTCCCAAGCACGGATATGGTAACTCAAACGATGGAAACACTTCTAGGAGATTTTTTGAAAATGATGAGGCAGTAATTAAAATCACTGGAATTGATAATCAAATCGTGAAAAGATTGGGAACGATCTTGGATGTTTTAAACTGCAAGGAAAATGTCAATTCTACAAAATATGGTGAATATGCGTCGAAAACTGCATCTCTTTTAGCAGAAATGTATCCACAGAAGAAGTTGACCCCGACCGTCCATAAAATATTGGCGCATGGCAAAGATATAATTGAGTTCCAGTCTTTGCCAATTGGAGAGCTTTCTCAAGAAGCAGAGGAGTCTCTTAACAAATTTTATAAAAAATATAGATTGCAGAAGACATTCAAAACAAAAAGGGTAAGGCAAAATGAGGACCTCTTCAACATGTTGGCAGCATCTTCCGATCCACTTATTTCTTCCCTGCGGCATGTGAAGTTACGAAAAGAGTTAGAAAATAATTATAGTTTATAAATGCTTAGTCTTTTAGATATACCTTCTCTTACGATTTGTGATGAATATTTTACAAAAAATTGAAAAATTTAATTTTAAAAAAATTATTTTTTTTTAATTTGTTGGGTAATAATTTAAAAAATAAAACCGTTAAGAAAAAAAATAAAAACTATTTAAGAATGCAAAAAAAAAATTTTTTTAGTTAACATAAAATTGATTGTTCTACTAATTTTAACTTTGATAACCCATAAGTAGGCCCCTACAAAGCGTAGCCCCCTTTCCAAACGCTCATTTCATAGGCTGAACAGTTATCTATCATATGCTGTTTAAACTTTTTAATTATCTTATTCGGTTCAAAAGATATGATTTTTGCAACGAAAAAACTCAAATGGCGCCACTGTGCGGCGTGTACAAGTCAGATGGAACATAACCTCTTGTTGTTGAAAAGAAAACTTAAATGTTTAGCACAGTGACGTCTAATATTCATTTTTTTAGCAATAACTATTTAGAAAGAATAACGAGAAGCACATACTGCATTTCCTTATTATTATTATTATTATTATTATTATTATTATTATTATTTATATCAAAACTGCTATAATATAAAATTGCAGTAGGCACTTGGCTGAGTTCGTTATAACGCTTCACAAGCTAAAAACTGTATGTTTAATTCAGTTTCTTTACGAATTTCGCATGAAGTACATGTTACAAGATAACTTAAAATTAAGGTAGGTATTCGTTTTTTTTTTTTTTTGTTTGTTTATTATTACATTTAATAATGTAATCATACAATTCTTGCTTATTATACACGCAAAATAATATGTATGAAAGTCTTATTAATAAGTTGTAAAAAAGAAAGACATTTTAAAAATTTTCATTGAAGAAAAATTTGTAAGCAAATTCGTTTTTGCCTTATTTTTTAACTTTTCGCTACCTGTAAGAGGCACACATGCCCTTATCTTTAGAAAAAACTATTAAAAAACCCACATATATTTATTACAAACACATGTAAACTAAATTTTTTACCAAAAAGTAATCTGGCCCTGTGTTCAAATTGCAATATTTGTTTTTTAAAAAAGTAAGCGGTAATAATCTCCAAATGATAAATTATAATAATAATAAATTAAAATAAAAAATATAAGAATCATATTTAAAAAAGGTTAAAGGGTTTGTGTTTTTTCTATCGTGATTGACATTTTTATGGAAATGCCCAAATATTATTTTTAAGCTTAAGACTAATTAACATTATTAACTAAAAAGGTTCTAAGTTTTTATTATTTTTATTTTTAAAAATCTATTTTTTATCGTAGAAATATTTTGAGCGGAAATTTTAAAAGTGGAAGTTTCTAAAGAATCTGAAGAAAGTAAAACAAAATCGATCGGATTGGATAATACGGAAACGAAACCATACTGACCTGAATGTGTGATATGCCTGATAGTATAAAGTCATTTTTTAACTGACTTCAAAAAAAGAAGGAGGTTATACAATTCATCTGAATGTTGCTTTTTTATATCTGTGCCTCCAGAGCTCAGTCATTTCTGATCCGAGTTTGAAAATTTGATAGACTATGCTTACAAATGGGTCCCGTTTTAAAAACAGCTCAAAATCTTAAAAATTAAAGGGTGTCCCCATACAACAAACATATTTTTTACGTGTATTATGAACTGTAAAGGGGGATTCTGTAAAATTTAAAATAACTGCGTATTACTATGGCTCCCAAAAACAAAGAATTACACAAAAATAAATCTAAAACTTAAAGGGTACCCCCATAATTGATGAAGATTTACATATATGAGCTTATCTTTTGAACCGTTATAGACAAACTCTTGCAAATTCGACAGAATGTCGATTGCTATGGCCGTTATAGTAACAAGTATTAATATTACAAATTATAAGTTAAAGGGCGAGCCAATAGGTTCTTAAATTTGATGTATATGGCCATACTTTTGAACAGTTGTAGACAGGCGCTTGAAATTTACAACGAACCTGTATTGCTTAGTCCGTTTTAACAACAAGTAAAAATTTGGATTTGGAAGCTAAAGGGTGTTCCAATAGTTAACGTAATTTTGTGTATGTGACCAAACTTTTGACCCGTTATAGACAGAACGCTGAAACTTAAAAGGGACCTGTATTTCTACATCCGCTATATCTACGATTTATAATTTGAATTTAGAAATTAAAGGGTGTCCCATAATTGATGGAGATTTACTTATATGAGCCTATCTTTTGAACCGTTATAGACAAACGCTTGCACATTGGACAGAAAGTTGATTGCTATGGCCGTTATAGTAACAAGTATTAATATTAAGAATTATAAAATAAAGGGTGCGCCAATAGTTCATTTAATTTTATGTATAATACCATACTTTTTAACACTTACGGACATACGCTTGGAATTTACAACGAATTTGTATTGGTAAGTCCGCTATAACAGCAAGTAAAAAATATGGATTGAGAAGGTAAAGGGTGTTCCAATAGTACTTTTGAACCGTTATAGATAAACAGCTGAAATTTACAAGGGACATGTTTTGCTAAGTCTGCTATAACAAGAAGCATATAATTTGAATTAAGAAATTAATGTAATTTGTTCTATATAACCGTATTTTTTGAACCGTTGTATACAAACACCTTAATTTTAGACAGAATGTCCACTACTTTTTTTGGTACAATAACAAGTATAAAAATGTTATATTATAAATTAAATAGTTGATATAATCTTATTTATATCGGCAAACTGTTGAACAGTTACAGACAGACGGTTGAAATTTACACAGAACCTGATTGCTAAATCTACTACAACAGCAAGTATATAATTAGAATTTGTAAACTAAAGGGTGATCTATGGTTGCTGTAATTTAATATATATTGGCAAACTATTGAACAGTTGAACCAGTATAAAGTTTGGAGATATAAGGTGTCCCACTTGAACTGTAATAGGCAGACAGATGCAATCTGCTTTGAAGTCGGTTTTTTCGCAAGAATTATCTTATTTTTTAGTTCTCCATCACCCCAATATTTTTCTTTTTG
The DNA here is from genome assembly GCA_916610165.2 of Gymnosoma rotundatum. Classification (NCBI taxonomy): domain Eukaryota; kingdom Metazoa; phylum Arthropoda; class Insecta; order Diptera; family Tachinidae; genus Gymnosoma; species Gymnosoma rotundatum. The sequence continues at coordinate 40,671,436 of OU744339.1, forward strand.
ATTGGATGTTCTTCACTTAACTAGATTTACATTTGGCACTCTCATTCAACTTTCTTTTGTATTCCTAAGGGTGGTTATCACATTCGATAAAGGGTAAGAAGCACTTACATTGCTGATTTCAACTTTCGTTTTTATTACCGCAGGTTACTATGATTCTTTTTTGAATCATTTCTGCGAATCTTTCCCGCATTGAATGGCGATTTTTTAAGTGCACTCATTTCACACAAAAATGAATTGAATAAAAATTTTAATGCCTTCACAACGATTTAAAATTTTGATTGCCATTCACTTGCCAACACGAAGTTGATAAATGAGAATTTAAATTCCACCACAAAGATAACTCTTGTGAATGCATTCATTTTATCAGCAAAAAAGAAAATAATATTGGAATGAACATATTATGAACATAACCATAGCGAATGCATTCACTGGCTAACTAATGAAATTGGGAGTAACAAAATATTGAAGGAAATTTATCATAGCCGATGTAGTGACATACGCTATTTAAATTTCTAGTTTTTATCTTTAATAGTTCAAACGATAAGACCATATTTGTTAAAAATCACTTCAATATTGTAACACCCTTTAACTTTTTAGATCGTTTATCATATCCGATGTAGTGACATACACTGTATACTGTATACTCTACTAAAAAATAATTATTGTATGTAAAATGAATGCTTTCAATGTTTTGTTTCTCCTAATAATTGCATTTAATTTTTAATTCATTTAATTAGGTGACGAGTTAATGAATTCACAACACATTTCTTCAACACAAATAAATTCAAATTCTAATTATTTTTTGCTGAGGAAGTAAGCGCATTTACAGAAATTTCTTCATAATCAACTCATTAAAATTAAAATTCGTTTATATTGTGTGGCGAAGTGAATGGCATTCAAGAATACAAATTCAATGTGAATGCATTCAAATCTTAATTCAATTAACTTTTTTGAGCATATGAAAGCATTGAAACTTGTTATTTCGGGGTGGGTTAAAAATCGAATATGAATCATTCGTGTAAAGGTCGGGGCACATAGAATCCGTCATACGTTGAACTTTGACATATTCGCCTGAAGTCAAAGTAACGACGGATGAGGTTGGCACAATGAGTACTTTGCCGACGGATTTTAAATCAGCTGTGAATCTTTTCATTAGTGTTGCCAGGGAAAGGCAGGAAAAAAGATGAATTTCTTCAATAAAAGTTACATTTTGAAATTTTCCTTAAAAAAAATAGTAATTTAATGTAATTTGTGTGAAATCAACGCGAATTAAATATGAGGTGGCCGCACGGCTACAAAAACAAAAACCCAATGTAATTTTGTTGTTGCACAGCACCATGTTGATGTCAAAAGTAGCTGGCTGAACAGAAGGAAGCCGAATTTAATTTATCCTTTTATCATCATTCGATACTTTAAATAAAGTTGTACCAGTTGGTTTCTTTCTCTTTTTCTGTATATGCAGCAATATTTCATATTTCATTTCATATTTCACTTTTTGGTTTTGAAATTTAGTCTTATAAAATTTTTAAAATTATTTGAAAATTTTTTAATTTCTAAAATATTTTAAAATTTTGAAAACGTTGAACATAAACAAAAATTACTTGGGCTATTAAGACCACCTTTAAATTAATGCGCCTTGGTATAAAATATAGTAAAAAGTTTTATTCCATATGACAGGGAAAATAACAAGGAAACAAATTCATTTACTAAACAAAAACAAAACGAAAACAAAAAAAAAAACAATAACATATGAAATAAAATACCGATGCTACTCATGAGAATTTAAATTAGGACCCAATACTAATACTGCGGTAGTGAAAAGTGCATGCTCTCACCGTTTGATAAAATTATTTAAAGTAAATTTTTCTTTAAAAGATTGAGCTTCCATGAAATTTACTACACTAAGTATGTTAAAAATGCCGTTATTAAAAATAAATTTGATACTTATTTTCTTAAAATTTCAACACAAAATTACTCGTACTCAAAATTTTTCTGTAATATAATCCGGCACTTTTTGAAGAAATCTAAAGGGCAATTTTTTTCTAAATCGAGATATTGCTACGATTGTCAAATCTTTCAAGCAGAATAACTGAAGTTGCTACCAATTTTCGCAAGTTTAAACAGAACGCACGAAATACAGCTCATATTATTTCCAAGTTGGGAAAAAATTGTGGTTTCTAAACTTGAAACAGGAAACATTTCGTGATTTCTCACTAACAGAGAGAGAGTTAAACTTAAGCAATGTTATTTTTTGTTTATTTCAAACTAATTTTTTATATGGGATTTTGATTGCATTTGCAGGTAACCTTTGTGATTAAAACCGAATTGAAATGTTAAGAAAGGTAGATATGTTAAATCGGATTTTTACATCAAATAATGAAACAAGTAATCTTTCGTGTTTGTATCAAAAGTTAGAAAAATTTTACTTAATATAACAAATAAATAAATAAAATAAATAAATAAATTTTCAAAAGTTACAAGAATGTTAAAATTGTAACCAAATGGCAATACTGCGTTTAATGTTTGTGCAAAAAAAAAAAAAATATGTGCAAAGAGAGAGTAAAGAGCACAGGAAGACAACAAAGAAGAAGAAGAAGAAATTAATAGCTGTCAAAGTATTCAATATACGTGAAAAGTTAAAAGTTGCTCAACTTTCATACTTTGGGTTGACGGAGACGTACTGATTGTGACAACACTAATAAGAAAACATGTATTTTAACTGAGTTGTCAGTTGAATAAGTTGAAGTTTAACGTATGACGGATTCTATGTGCCCCGGCCTTAAAGGTAGTAGAGACAACAACCCTAAGCAAAAAAAAAAAAAAAATTATATAAAAGCTTTATCGTGGCAAAGAATATCCTATGCCGACTTTTATTAAAAATTAGTAGTGCCCACGACTTAGTCTGCCAGTCATTCCTAATTTTCTTATTTTAAAATTTAGAAAAATGTGTTTTTAAATATTTATTGCAGAGATCTGAAGACAGTGTTAAAAGTTTTCCATATACAAAAATAAAATTTGCTGACAACTGTTTTAGTACCATTACTACGAAATGACATAGCATTCTATGTTATAATCAAATTTCTAAGGGACGTCCTCACAGAATTTTACTCAAATTTATGCAACAGTTTTTACGTGATGCGAACATAGACAGACAAAAATTCAAAAAATAGGTTCTGTATTTCGTATCGATTACGAGTACTATCTAAACAAACACAAAAATTTTCAAAAAATATTTCATGTACAGAAATACCCCGTTACTGTTTTATTATATGTATAAATATTCAATGCGAAATCTGCAGTATGGCTCATGTGGTTTTACATGTATGATGAAGGGCATATAAAATTCGGCATAGTCGAATGTAGCACTCTTACTTGTTATACCCTTTACCACAAAAAGTGGAAAAAGGGTATACATATACGAGTGCTGCTCTATATATTTTTGGCCTAATAGTGAAAATGCGAATATTTATAATCAAAAATGGTTTAATTGTTTTTCAAAGTATTCTCCAGCATGATTTATACACTTTTGCTTGCGCTCAAACCAGTTGCCGAAGCACTTTTTCCACTCCGATTGAGACACCTCTAAAACATGGTTTTTGAACACTTCAACAGCTTCTTCTGGCGACGAAAATCGTTGACCACGCATTTTTTTCTTGATGTGCGGAAACAAGACGAAGTCATTAGGTGCCAAGTCAGGGCTGTACGGCGGATGGCCCATTAATTCGATGTTTTGGCCGGTCAAAAACGCTCTGGTTTGAGCCTATGTGTGAGAGCTCGCATTGTCATGGTGAACAATGATTCGTCTTCTCTTGTTGGTTTTTCGAATTTCTCCGATAACTTCAGGCAAACAAATAATAATGTACCACTCAGAAGTGACCCTCCTACATTGCTCAAGCGGAACAGTTGCCACATGACCAGTTTTGCCGAAGAAAGAGGCGACCATTTGCTTCGAAATGCTTCTTCCACGAACAACTTTCGTTGGATTTTGCTTTTAATGTCTATTATCCTTGTAGAATTATCTGGCTAGAGTTGAGTAGTAGATGTTTTTGACATTCAGAACATAAAGACCTTTAGGAAGCCTTATCAACGCTCGGCTATTGGGAGCTGTTTAATTTCTATTTCGTTCATTGTTGTTAATGTTGTTTGTTATACGTTGTAAGTTGTTGTTGTTTTGTAAGGAAATGTTGTTTGTTGTCGTGTTTACAATGATCTTGTTATTTTGATTGTGAAATGTGTTGATTTTAATTATGTGAGATCGATTAATGAAGTTGACTATCTTACTGATAGTGTACGTGCATAATTAGAACTGTGTTTGTTTTCATATTGGTTTTTTAATGTAAAATTTTTATTATTTGGTGTTGTGTTTTTTGAAGCACTGCTGTATTTTGCACTACTTTAAGCAGTAACTTCGTGCCAAATATTGTGTTCCGCTAATGCGAACTATGCTTGACCCGCTACTTCGTACGTAGAGCAGTTGCTTAAGTGGTACAACATAAACGACGCTTTTCTTAACTTCTTTTGCAGATTTTCAACGTGAGTATTCCATTTAAAATTACTGTCAATAAATACACTAAGGTATTTATAGTTGTAGACTTTTCAATAAAGCTTGTGCATTTGTCAGCCTGATTGTTTGTAGTACTACTGTTGCTATGAAGACATTTGTGTTTGTAAATTTTCAATATAACATTCGCGTCGATCAAATGACGTGGCATTATATGCATGACTTTAGTCATATTGGCATTAAAAATAAGACCATTGTCATGACTCCGTTTCGTAATATGCGGTTTTTAATCTTTGTGGGCTGCTATTATTGCAGTGTCGTCTGTATAGGCAAAAGTTGTTCCCTCATCTAAACAGCTCATCATTTCGTTAGCGTAAACAATGTACAAAATTGGCCCAAGCTTTGATCTTTGAGGGACTTGCCATTCGCATAATACTCTCTCGCTTCATTTATTGTTTATTTGTACAAAATACGATCTACTTTCAAAATAATTTTTAAGCCAATGGAGCACGTTTCCGCTTATGCCGTTTCTTTCAAGTGCTTGAGGAATTTTATTAAGCGAAAGGTTGACACCCTTTTTCCTTTTAAAACCAAAACTGGTTTCCTATAATAATTGAGTTCTATTAATAATTTTGTATTTTTGCGATTAAGAAAAACGTATTTTTTCAAACAAATATTTAACAGGAAACATTTCGTGATTTCTCACTAACAGAGAGAGAGTTAAACTTAAGCAATGTTATTTTTTGTTTATTTCAAACTAATTTTTTATATGGGATTTTGATTGCATTTGCAGGTAACCTTTGTGATTAAAACCGAATTGAAATGTTAAGAAAGGTAGATATGTTAAATCGGATTTTTACATCAAATAATGAAACAAGTAATCTTTCGTGTTTGTATCAAAAGTTAGAAAAATTTTACTTAATATAACAAATAAATAAATAAAATAAATAAATAAATTTTCAAAAGTTACAAGAATGTTAAAATTGTAACCAAATGGCAATACTGCGTTTAATGTTTGTGCAAAAAAAAAAAATATGTGCAAAGAGAGAGTAAAGAGCACAGGAAGACAACAAAGAAGAAGAAGAAGAAATTAATAGCTGTCAAAGTATTCAATATACGTGAAAAGTTAAAAGTTGCTCAACTTTCATACTTTGGGTTGACGGAGACGTACTGATTGTGACAACACTAATAAGAAAACATGTATTTTAACTGAGTTGTCAGTTGAATAAGTTGAAGTTTAACGTATGACGGATTCTATGTGCCCCGGCCTTAAAGGTAGTAGAGACAACAACCCTAAGCAAAAAAAAAAAAAAAAATTATATAAAAGCTTTATCGTGGCAAAGAATATCCTATGCCGACTTTTATTAAAAATTAGTAGTGCCCACGACTTAGTCTGCCAGTCATTCCTAATTTTCTTATTTTAAAATTTAGAAAAATGTGTTTTTAAATATTTATTGCAGAGATCTGAAGACAGTGTTAAAAGTTTTCCATATACAAAAATAAAATTTGCTGACAACTGTTTTAGTACCATTACTACGAAATGACATAGCATTCTATGTTATAATCAAATTTCTAAGGGACGTCCTCACAGAATTTTACTCAAATTTATGCAACAGTTTTTACGTGATGCGAACATAGACAGACAAAAATTCAAAAAATAGGTTCTGTATTTCGTATCGATTACGAGTACTATCTAAACAAACACAAAAATTTTCAAAAAATATTTCATGTACAGAAATACCCCGTTACTGTTTTATTATATGTATAAATATTCAATGCGAAATCTGCAGTATGGCTCATGTGGTTTTACATGTATGATGAAGGGCATATAAAATTCGGCATAGTCGAATGTAGCACTCTTACTTGTTATACCCTTTACCACAAAAAGTGGAAAAAGGGTATACATATACGAGTGCTGCTCTATATATTTTTGGCCTAATAGTGAAAATGCGAATATTTATAATCAAAAATGGTTTAATTGTTTTTCAAAGTATTCTCCAGCATGATTTATACACTTTTGCTTGCGCTCAAACCAGTTGCCGAAGCACTTTTTCCACTCCGATTGAGACACCTCTAAAACATGGTTTTTGAACACTTCAACAGCTTCTTCTGGCGACGAAAATCGTTGACCACGCATTTTTTTCTTGATGTGCGGAAACAAGACGAAGTCATTAGGTGCCAAGTCAGGGCTGTACGGCGGATGGCCCATTAATTCGATGTTTTGGCCGGTCAAAAACGCTCTGGTTTGAGCCTATGTGTGAGAGCTCGCATTGTCATGGTGAACAATGATTCGTCTTCTCTTGTTGGTTTTTCGAATTTCTCCGATAACTTCAGGCAAACAAATAATAATGTACCACTCAGAAGTGACCCTCCTACATTGCTCAAGCGGAACAGTTGCCACATGACCAGTTTTGCCGAAGAAAGAGGCGACCATTTGCTTCGAAATGCTTCTTCCACGAACAACTTTCGTTGGATTTTGCTTTTAATGTCTATTATCCTTGTAGAATTATCTGGCTAGAGTTGAGTAGTAGATGTTTTTGACATTCAGAACATAAAGACCTTTAGGAAGCCTTATCAACGCTCGGCTATTGGGAGCTGTTTAATTTCTATTTCGTTCATTGTTGTTAATGTTGTTTGTTATACGTTGTAAGTTGTTGTTGTTTTGTAAGGAAATGTTGTTTGTTGTCGTGTTTACAATGATCTTGTTATTTTGATTGTGAAATGTGTTGATTTTAATTATGTGAGATCGATTAATGAAGTTGACTATCTTACTGATAGTGTACGTGCATAATTAGAACTGTGTTTGTTTTCATATTGGTTTTTTAATGTAAAATTTTTATTATTTGGTGTTGTGTTTTTTGAAGCACTGCTGTATTTTGCACTACTTTAAGCAGTAACTTCGTGCCAAATATTGTGTTCCGCTAATGCGAACTATGCTTGACCCGCTACTTCGTACGTAGAGCAGTTGCTTAAGTGGTACAACATAAACGACGCTTTTCTTAACTTCTTTTGCAGATTTTCAACGTGAGTATTCCATTTAAAATTACTGTCAATAAATACACTAAGGTATTTATAGTTGTAGACTTTTCAATAAAGCTTGTGCATTTGTCAGCCTGATTGTTTGTAGTACTACTGTTGCTATGAAGACATTTGTGTTTGTAAATTTTCAATATAACATTCGCGTCGATCAAATGACGTGGCATTATATGCATGACTTTAGTCATATTGGCATTAAAAATAAGACCATTGTCATGACTCCGTTTCGTAATATGCGGTTTTTAATCTTTGTGGGCTGCTATTATTGCAGTGTCGTCTGTATAGGCAAAAGTTGTTCCCTCATCTAAACAGCTCATCATTTCGTTAGCGTAAACAATGTACAAAATTGGCCCAAGCTTTGATCTTTGAGGGACTTGCCATTCGCATAATACTCTCTCGCTTCATTTATTGTTTATTTGTACAAAATACGATCTACTTTCAAAATAATTTTTAAGCCAATGGAGCACGTTTCCGCTTATGCCGTTTCTTTCAAGTGCTTGAGGAATTTTATTAAGCGAAAGGTTGACACCCTTTTTCCTTTTAAAACCAAAACTGGTTTCCTATAATAATTGAGTTCTATTAATAATTTTGTATTTTTGCGATTAAGAAAAACGTATTTTTTCAAACAAATATTTAACAGGAAACATTTCGTGATTTCTCACTAACAGAGAGAGAGTTAAACTTAAGCAATGTTATTTTTTGTTTATTTCAAACTAATTTTTTATATGGGATTTTGATTGCATTTGCAGGTAACCTTTGTGATTAAAACCGAATTGAAATGTTAAGAAAGGTAGATATGTTAAATCGGATTTTTACATCAAATAATGAAACAAGTAATCTTTCGTGTTTGTATCAAAAGTTAGAAAAATTTTACTTAATATAACAAATAAATAAATAAAATAAATAAATAAATTTTCAAAAGTTACAAGAATGTTAAAATTGTAACCAAATGGCAATACTGCGTTTAATGTTTGTGCAAAAAAAAAAAATATGTGCAAAGAGAGAGTAAAGAGCACAGGAAGACAACAAAGAAGAAGAAGAAGAAATTAATAGCTGTCAAAGTATTCAATATACGTGAAAAGTTAAAAGTTGCTCAACTTTCATACTTTGGGTTGACGGAGACGTACTGATTGTGACAACACTAATAAGAAAACATGTATTTTAACTGAGTTGTCAGTTGAATAAGTTGAAGTTTAACGTATGACGGATTCTATGTGCCCCGGCCTTAAAGGTAGTAGAGACAACAACCCTAAGCAAAAAAAAAAAAATTATATAAAAGCTTTATCGTGGCAAAGAATATCCTATGCCGACTTTTATTAAAAATTAGTAGTGCCCACGACTTAGTCTGCCAGTCATTCCTAATTTTCTTATTTTAAAATTTAGAAAAATGTGTTTTTAAATATTTATTGCAGAGATCTGAAGACAGTGTTAAAAGTTTTCCATATACAAAAATAAAATTTGCTGACAACTGTTTTAGTACCATTACTACGAAATGACATAGCATTCTATGTTATAATCAAATTTCTAAGGGACGTCCTCACAGAATTTTACTCAAATTTATGCAACAGTTTTTACGTGATGCGAACATAGACAGACAAAAATTCAAAAAATAGGTTCTGTATTTCGTATCGATTACGAGTACTATCTAAACAAACACAAAAATTTTCAAAAAATATTTCATGTACAGAAATACCCCGTTACTGTTTTATTATATGTATAAATATTCAATGCGAAATCTGCAGTATGGCTCATGTGGTTTTACATGTATGATGAAGGGCATATAAAATTCGGCATAGTCGAATGTAGCACTCTTACTTGTTATACCCTTTACCACAAAAAGTGGAAAAAGGGTATACATATACGAGTGCTGCTCTATATATTTTTGGCCTAATAGTGAAAATGCGAATATTTATAATCAAAAATGGTTTAATTGTTTTTCAAAGTATTCTCCAGCATGATTTATACACTTTTGCTTGCGCTCAAACCAGTTGCCGAAGCACTTTTTCCACTCCGATTGAGACACCTCTAAAACATGGTTTTTGAACACTTCAACAGCTTCTTCTGGCGACGAAAATCGTTGACCACGCATTTTTTTCTTGATGTGCGGAAACAAGACGAAGTCATTAGGTGCCAAGTCAGGGCTGTACGGCTGGTGGCCCATTAATTCGATGTTTTGGCCGGTCAAAAACGCTCTGGTTTGAGCCTATGTGTGAGAGCTCGCATTGTCATGGTGAACAATGATTCGTCTTCTCTTGTTGGTTTTTCGAATTTCTCCGATAACTTCAGGCAAACAAATAATAATGTACCACTCAGAAGTGACCCTCCTACATTGCTCAAGCGGAACAGTCGCCACATGACCAGTTTTGCCGAAGAAAGAGGCGACCATTTGCTTCGAAGTGCTTCTTCCACGAACAACTTTCGTTGGATTTTGCTTTAAATGTCTATTATCCTTGTAGAATTATCTGGCTAGAGTTGAGTAGTAGATGTTTTTGACATTCAGAACATAAAGACCTTTAGGAAGCCTTATCAACGCTCGGCTATTGGGAGCTGTTTAATTTCTATTTCGTTCATTGTTGTTAATGTTGTTTGTTATACGTTGTAAGTTGTTGTTGTTTTGTAAGGAAATGTTGTTTGTTGTCGTGTTTACAATGATCTTGTTATTTTGATTGTGAAATGTGTTGATTTTAATTATGTGAGATCGATTAATGAAGTTGACTATCTTACTGATAGTGTACGTGCTGTTTCTTGTTGTGTTGCCTGTGTTTGTGTTTATGTTATAAGCATAATTAGAACTGTGTTTGTTTTCATATTGGTTTTTTAATGTAAAATTTTTATTATTTGTTGTTGTGTTTTTTGAAGCACTGCTGTATTTTGCACTACTTTAAGCAGTAACTTCGTGCCAAATATTGTGTTCCGCTAATGCGAACTATGCTTGACCCGCTACTTCGTACGTAGAGCAGTTGCTTAAGTGGTACAACATAAACGACGCTTTTCTTAACTTCTTTTGCAGATTTTCAACGTGAGTATTCCATTTAAAATTACTGTCAATAAATACACTAAGGTATTTATAGTTGTAGACTTTTCAATAAAGCTTGTGCATTTGTCAGCCTGATTGTTTGTAGTACTACTGTTGCTATGAAGACATTTGTGTTTGTAAATTTTCAATATAACATTCGCGTCGATCAAATGACGTGGCATTATATGCATGACTTTAGTCATATTGGCATTAAAAATAAGACCATTGTCATGACTCCGTTTCGTAATATGCAGTTTTTAAATCTTTGTGGGCTGCTATTATTGCAGTGTCGTCTGTATAGGCAAAAGTTGTTCCCTCATCTAAACAGCTCATCATTTCGTTAGCGTAAACAATGTACAAAATTGGCCCAAGCTTTGATCTTTGAGGGACTTGCCATTCGCATAATACTCTCTCGCTTCATTTATTGTTTATTTGTACAAAATACGATCTACTTTCAAAATAATTTTTAAGCCAATGGAGCACGTTTCCGCTTATGCCGTTTCTTTCAAGTGCTTGAGGAATTTTATTAAGCGAAAGGTTGACACCCTTTTTCCTTTTAAAACCAAAACTGGTTTCCTATAATAATTGAGTTCTATTAATAATTTTGTATTTTTGCGATTAAGAAAAACGTATTTTTTCAAACAAATATTTAGGGGTTTGTGTATATATTACTTTGTGTAAAAAAACCAGAGTACGATTCTTTATAAAAATTCCGAAGCTAACCCCGTAAAAATTATTTGAAACAGATGGAACATGGTCATATCTGCAAAAACCATAGACATTTGTGATAATATTATTATATAGAATATTAAATTTTCTTTTACTAATGACGTCACAGTTACTGAATACTTCAGATCCATACATTAAAGTTGGAGTCAAATATGTTTTGGCAAGCCAAGTTCTTATCTTTAATGGAATGAATTATACACAGAGAAAATAAATTCGTTATGAGAACCGAATTTGTTGCCAATCGAATTTTGTCGGTTGTGTGTATTATCTTGAGTTCGGTTGTAATAACTGAATGAATAAGCACTCACAACTATTTAAACAAATGATTCTTGGGTGATTATAAAATATTATTGTGAATTAAATAAAACAATAAAATATTTTAATATTTATTTTTATTTTAAAAGTAAATTATAGAAATAAGATTACACATTACATTTCATGTCTCGAGCCATCGAAATAAGCCTACTCCTTCCTTTACATCATGATTCTTCTTTTCCTCATAGTTTCTTTAAATTTCCATTCCACACCGCACGTCTTGCTGTAGCGAACTGTACTGAACATTTAAGAGTTATTTTAATTTACAAATGGCTTTGTGAGATTGTTTTTGGACTTACCTTTCAACAATATAGGAGAACTTTTTACCACTAACGATATATCTTGTATTTTTAGACTAAAATAATGATTATTTTTGTGTAATTTTTACAAATTAATTTTTAATTATGTCAAATATTTTTCGATTTTAGAAGACACAATCGATTTTTATAATTCTAACTACCAATATTTGGTTTACAATAACAATATGCTGAATAAGTTTAGTTGCATCTTCTATTTAATAGAATAGATTTTAGTAAACATACAAATCGGTCAGGTTAACTTTTTCAAGAGGTGTTACAACCAACATTTGGAGGCATATATCATTTGTTAGCTTTTAATGTAAAAAATAAATCAAAATTATTAATTATTAATATTAAAAACCAAATTATTATATTTACAATTAAATTTTGAACATACCAAACGAATTTATACCTACCTGTTTTCTGTGTGTAGCGTGACCCTAAGCGGTTGTAATTTTGTTCTGAGAACCGAATTCGTTGCCAATTGAATTTTGTCGGTTGTGTGTATTATCTTGAGTTCGGTTGTAATAACTGAATGAATAAGCACTCACAACTGTTTAAAAAAAAATGATTCTTGGGTGACTATAAAGTATTATTGTGAACGAAATAAAACAATAAAATATGTTAATACGAGGGCTGCTCTATATATTTCTGACCTAATAGTGAAAATGCGAATATTTATAATCAAAAATGGTTTTATTGTTTTTCAAAGTATTCTCCAGCATGATTTATACACTTTTGCATGCACTCAAACCAGTTGTCGAAGCACTTTTTCCACTGTGATTGAGACATCTCTAAAACATGGTTTTTGAACACTTCAACAGCTTCTTCTGGCGACGAAAATCGTTGACTAGGCATTTTTTTCTTAATGTGCGGAAACAAGAAGAAGTCTTTAGGTGCCAAGTTAGGGCTTTACGGCTGATGACCCATTAATTCGACGTTTTGGCCGGTCAAAAACGCTCTGGTTTGAGCCGATGTGTGAGAGCTCGCATTGTCATGGTGAACAATGATTCGTCTTCTCTTGTTGGTTTTTCGAATTTCTCTGATGACTTCAGGCAATCAAATTGTAGCGTACCACTCAAAAGTGACCGTCCTACGTTGCTCAAGCGGAACAGTCGTCACATAACCAGTTTTGCCGAAGAAACAGGCGACCATTTGCTTCGAAGTGCTTCTTCCACGAACACCTTTCGTTGGATTTTGTTCGTCTTTGAAGACCCACACGGTCGATTGTTGTTTCGTTTCGGGCTCATACGCATAGATCCATGATTCGTCACCTGTGACGATCTTATAAACGTCTTTTGAAGCACCGCAATCGTATTTTTGCAACATTTCTTTGCACCAATCTACACGAGCCTTTTTTTGAGCGACTTTCAAATTGTGCGGGATCCAACGAGAACAAACCTTTTTTACGGCCAGGTGTTCATGCAGTATCGAATGTATGCTGGTGGAGGAAATGTCCAAGGATGTGTCTATCTCTCGGTATGTCGCATGTCGATCTAGCATTATGAGTTCACGCACGGCATCAATGTGCTCTGGCACAACAGCCGGTTTTGGACGACCTTCACGGAATTCGTCTTTGAGCGAGCTTCGGCCACGATTAAATTCATTATACCAATTTTTCACAGTGCTATAGGATGGTGCTTCATCGCCATACAAAAATTTAAGTTCATCAATGCACTCTTGTAGTGATAATCCACGTCGAAAGTTGTGAAAAATGATGGCACGAAAATGTTTACGAGTTAATTCCATTTTTTTCTATATTAATTTTTTCAAGTCACTGTAAACAACACAATTAATGGTCGTACGTGAAAACGTTTTGAGTACGATTATGCTTAAAAATGATAAACTTTCCAATGGAAATGTCAGATTGCACTTGGCAGCACTCAGTGTTGCCAGGCCAGAAATATATATAGCAGCCCTCGTATTTACTTTTATTTTAAAAATAATTACAGGAATAATATTACACTTTATAAATTTCATGTTTAGAGCCTTCCTTTACATCATGATCCTTTTTTACGACATATATATGTAGTTTCTTAAAATGTTCATCCCATACTTCCAGTTTTGCTACTGCAAAGTGTTTCTAACATTTTTTTAATTTACAAATGTCTTGTAAGATTAATTTTGGACTTACCTTTCTACAATATTGGAGAACTTTTCACAACTAACAGTATATATACAGGTCTGTTCTGAAAATCACGTGAATTCAAATCACGAACGGTTTTAAAATCACGCAAACGATTTGGTGCTGTTCTGCAATTAACGTGATTTTCAATTTTTCGGCGTGGTTTTAATTTTTCGAAAATAGGAGAAAACGGCTTTTTTTACATTTGTGTTGTGTGTTTTTTTTTTTATTTGTAATTAAAATATTATAAGTGATTTAAGTAAGTTAAAATGTGTGGATTTAAGTAAGTTAAAATGTGTGGAACTAAAATAAATTAGTGAATTTTTATTTGTTTGTAATACATGAGCTTTCATTTACTTATTGGTGTTAATCGAAGGGCTTAAAATTTGGCGTTTAAATTAAAATTAAAAATACGAAAATTAATGCAAAAAGTTTAGGAAGTTGCTACTATTTTATATTTTGCACTGAATATTTTCTAAATTTGATGCTGGAAACATTAGCATAAGATAAGATAAATCTTAAAGGACATTTTATACTCTGGCAATTTGGCAACACTAGAATATTCTTTGAAACCACAAACCAGAAAACTGCTAATGAGAAAGAGAAAATCACGAGCATTGCTAAATAAAGCAAGACAATTTTTTATAAAATATGCAGTGTCTTTGAATATTTATGATTAAATTCGTTTTTATGTGTATAATTTTTTTGCAGAAGTAAGAAGAAGACATATCGTTTTAAATATATAATGCCATTATTATTATTTTCTAAGCGAAATAATTAGAAAAAAATGAGCAAGTGATTTCAAATCGGCAGTCATTTGGCTTAACGTTTTAAATCATGTGATTTCAGTATATTTTGTACGCAGAACACCTTTTGCGTGATTTGAAATCACTTTGACAAAAAGTGATTTGTAGAACAGACCTGATATCTTTGTATTTTTAAACTGAAATATTGACTATTTTTTGTATAATGTGTACTAATTCATTTTTATTATGTCAAACATTTTTCGATTTTAAAAGACACAATTGATTTTTATGATTCTAACTACCAAAATTTGGTATTCAGTTGTAATGTGCTGAATAAGTTTAGTTGCATCTTCCATTTAATACAATAGATTTTAGTAAATACACAAATCGGTAACGATAACTTTTTTAAGAGCTTTTACAACCAACATTTGGACGCAAATATCATATGTTAGCTTTTAGTGTTAAAAATTAGTCAAAATTATAATTTATTTATATGAAAAATCAAATAATTATATTAGTAATTAAATTTTAAGCATATCAACTGAATTTTTACCAATCTTTTTTCTGTGTGTACTTTAAGCTGCAAAATTTGAATTTAATTAATAATAAACATACAGGTATTTGGTTGTTAATACCAACATTGAACATTAAAAAAATATGAAAATGAAGCATTGCATGCCTTGCTAAGTATTGCACAATCTAGAATTTAAAAATTCTAAATAATTACAAACTCCGCAAGATAACTCAATCTTTCTCAACCTGTTTTTAAAGACAAAAGAAATATCTCTCGCTTAATTTTTAAACTTGTTGCTAGTATTTAGGTTCTACTGAATGTAACTCGGAGATCGCTTTCTAAAATTTCTTTTCATTTACGGATATACAGCAGGCGGCTTCGCAAGACTATAAATTGTCTTAATAAGGTTTTAAGGATTTTACATTGTTTTGTTAAGAAATATTGTGTTAGGCTTTGATAGGTTCACTCATTGAAATATAAACTTTTGAAAATTTTCGGACAATTGCTCTGACCAAAATATATTGAAATTTTTCAAGCTAACAATAATTATTCTTTCTACCTACTGCACATTTTTTTAAGTTATATAGTAAAGAATACAGTTGACTTTGAAATAAATATCTTAGTTTTTGAGATATGAAATTTCGTAATAGGTGTAATGAGGGTAAAGGCACCTTAAATTATAATTTAAATTATTTTAAAAAGTGAGTAATATTATATAAAAGATAGTTTTTCTTTCCGATTAAGGTAAGAAACAAAAAATAAGCGTAACTAAATTAAAAAATATTAATAATAAATCAATAAATTTGGCCTAAGATTACCTGATATTATTAGAATTGTGAAATTTTTTTTAGAGTTTTCATTAATGTGCTTGCTGAATATAACCTTATCAAGAAAAAACTTCGTATGTAAAAAAGTAGAAAATACTATTTTTTAATATTATTTCTATTTGTATGTAGATATGTATGTGCATCCGACTACATTCAAAACAATGTCATTGATGTGCTGGGAGATGTGTAATTTTTATATTCACTGCTTCTTATAGTAATAATATATGTTAGATTTGTTGTTAGTACACCGACCGAAAAAAGGAAATTATCAATTCTTCTGGTTGTTGTAGAATTCAATTATTTTTAAATCTTAAAATTTGGAAAGTGATGTGTTAAAAACAGTTAATAATTTTAATAGTTAAAGAGTGTCCCCATATAACATACATACTTTTTACCACTATTATAAACCATTAAGGACACCTCTACAAAATAATACTAGCGGAATTCACTCTTCGTAACATATCTGCAAGTCTAGCATATTTACAACGATTTTTGCTACGAAGCGTGAGTGCCGTTTTTTAAACGAATAGCAAATTAATTTCAACAACTGAACATTAATTAGTTAAATTAAAGTTATATTTGAATATCGTAAAAATTTTTATTAAAAAACAACTAAAATACAATGCCTAAGGAATCAGAAACAACAAAACCATGAACTTTTTGCTTGAAAATATTTGCAAAAGTTTGCTCTAGAAAGTATGCAATAGTATTTAGTGTTGTAAATGTGCTATGGTGTAGCAAATTTCAATTCTATATATTTTGTTGTTGTGGTGTTGCAAAACATAGCATATATATTATGGAGCACATTTGTAACCACTTTGCCTCTTCTGTATAGTAGTTGGAAGAAGGTTCGTAATTTACATTACAAAACACGTTACTATCACTTTTACTTTACAAAATTTTTATCATTACCATATTTTATGCAGAAAAAGTTTAAAATCTTCAAAAAGCAAAACATTAATACAGTATTAGACCAGAAGTTGCATGCTAAACAAGAATGTCACTAAGGTCTTTGCTAAGTGACTTTTATAATAGAAAGTGTTTGGAGGGTAAGTGTGTCATGTAAATTTTCTTTAACGATTAAGTTACTTAGATTTTACCAGCTAATGTCAATTAGCGTAATAATAGAATTTTTCTGAAGAGGACAGATACATTACAGGTTACTTTTGTGTCAAATACTCTCTAAGAAAATAATTCTACGTTGGCCGATTTGTCTAATTATAATGACACAATTTTAGTAGAAAGGAACAAGGAATACGGATTTGGTATCTAACGAGACAGACTGGTACTTTACATTATATCTACATATACATTTACTAGCAGATCCCAGCGTGCTTCGCTACGCATGATTATTAGCATTGAATTAAATCTATTGGTTTTTTGTCTATCCACAATATGTGTTTGATAAAAAAGAAACATAAAATGATTACCCACTGACAGCTGTCAATGTGTATGCATGCATGCGCTAAGAATTTGGAAGAATTTGAATGAAGAATTATAAATAAAATTTTTTGTATGAAAAATAACTCTTGTATACCAATTGAATTACAAAATTAAAATAAACTTAAATTTGTCATAAAATAATAATGTAATGAACGAATCTGAATAGAAGATGGGACAGAATGCGGATTAATATTGTAAATTTATGACTATTGCGGGTCGAAGCAAGCACATTCATGTCTGAGGGCTTTTATTACAGCATGTAAGAATCTTTTATTTATAACATGCATATGATACGAGTAAGGTAATAGTGACAATAGATATGCTGTATTTCGGTAATCAACTTTTAACATACCATGGCAAATATTATCGACAGCAGGTATCTTATTTGACTTAAGAGTTTCGTCAGCACTTATCACTACATTCGTATCAGAGTTTTGTATGAAAATATCTTATTGAACTGTGCGTTCTCTACAGGAAGAGATATTCAACGAATTGTCGGAGCAAGTGGCGCATCCATTTCCAATTGATCATACATACATATATGTTGCCAGTACGGCTTCATTATTGTTAAATGGTTTTTACTCGAGAATTTTTTTCGGTAAGTTTTTGGTAATCTCTTTGCATCTGTGTTTTCGGAGGAATTTTTCGGGTTATAGGTAAGTTTGTAGTGTCATCTTCTTTTATCGTTTCAGACACTCGGCTTTGTTAGTTATCATGAACACCCTGACAGCTTTATTAAAATTGTTCTTTGTATTTTCCCACTAAATTTGGACATGCATGATAACATTATTTTGAAATAGTTGGCTGTTCTTTTTTACACCGTACTTTCATTCAGTGGATTCGAAGACTACCAATAACAGAGTGATAGCTCTTTAGATCAGGCGAAACCTACTTTACTTTGTGCCAGATTTTGTGGGTTGTAACTGTGGCAGACTGTATATACAAAAATATCTCCATTTTAAGTTATATTACCTAATGCATGCCGTTCCATTATTATTTCTAATTCAGTGTTATCTGAATATAATATAATTTAAAGTCGCCCATATGTCCGATATCATCGCAGGGTAGTTTCGGATACACCTCTATTTAAAAGACTGCATCAATTTTCCTTCTTCTTAATAGGTTGAGACGACACGTTCTGTCATAAGGTTCATATGTTTCTCTTGATGCCTAACATTACATGCAGGGTCATTATCACCGAAGGGCTTCCAGTTGATTAGAGCATTAAAAGCTTCTTTGGATAAAAGTAGTCCAACTCCAGCAGATTTTAACTAATCCGGTAATCTGTTTTTGACCATCCCGTCTCACACAGTCCTCAGAACTGCAGGTAGTCATTGACAAATTCCTTGTATACACGGAATGAAAAAATATGGTTGAGGTAACCATAATCTAAGAGCAACACATTATGATTGCATTATATGGTTGCTAATAAAATATAGTGTTGTTACATTTGCAACCACATTGTTGTCTAGCTACACAATAATATTATAAAGTATAAACATAATAATGTTTAAATATAAACATTAAAAAGTTAAATTAATATATCATAATATGGCTGAAAATGTCATGTCATATAATTGCAAAATTTTCCTGATATACAAGACTCAGTTATTATTGTTTTATTCATAAACGATTTGGCATAAAAATTATTTAAAAACATAAACTCACAAAAAAAAATCAATTATTTGCTTATAATAACGCTCAGAACATACGCTACAAGAATTAGTTATATAAAAATACAGTTTATAAGCGCAAATAAATGATTTCACAATTGTGCCTCAAACACAAAAAAAAAAAAAAAAGATTTATATGCTTACACAGACATTTATTTTAACTATTTTTTAAATATTTTTTTTTTTGCATATTACTTTGTTTCTTTATTTTGTACATAAATTTTTACTTTTTTTACTTTCTAAAAAAACAATTTTAAATGGAGAGCTGAAGACCTACGTTGCTATTGCTCTTATTCTCTTATCTTGTAATTTTAATTATAAGATAAACAAATAAATAAAATAAATAATTTTAAATGGAGTTTCAAAAAGAATTTCTAAGTGAGCAGTCTGTTCTTTTTGTGTCTTAAAAATAATAAAAATTTAAAATTAATTTCAAAAATTTTATTAAAAAAAAAACAACGCTTTGTTGTTCCATTTACGGTGTTCAGTATCGGAATTTTGAACATACTTGACTCTTAATTAGCAAAAAATTAGCAAAAATAAAAAAATAAATACTACAAGAAACATTTCTACGGAGTTCGCTCGCGTTCTTGATGAGAATAAGACATCCTAGTGCTCTCAGCACTAGAATTGACAATCCTGAGAATAAACCAAAATTAATACAAAAACGAAAAAAACAAAATAGCAACAACATGCTCGATATCACCGAGTCGATCAAACCAGGGGTAATTACTACGCGCCCCTCTCTGACGACAGTGATGACTGTGCGGTGGTAAAGCACGTGCAGAATTACAAAAATAAAACCAGTCAGGCCAGTACATCAACTGCAAATCAAAACAAAGAACATGTAAACATAACAGTAGAAATAGAAAACAAAAAAGAAACAACTAACACTGTTGTAACAAATAATATTAAAAAAAATACCTCCAATTAATGTATGTGAAATAGAATCAAAGAAATTAATCTCATTTTTAAAAGATGGATACAAAATTAAGGAGTTCGAAATTAAAGAGTTCAAATATAAAAAATCCCTTTTTATAAATTCCCTTAACGATTATGTCAAAGTTAAAAACAATCTCGAAAAAATTAAAGCAAAATTCTTTACTTTTACCCCAAAGGTCTTTAAAAATAAAACATATCTACTAAAAGGATTAGATGCCGACATCAACATGCAAGAAATCTTCGACGAGCTCTGCAAACATGAAATGATAAACTCAAGTTTATAAAAATTAATCAGTTTAGCACAAAAGATTCTCTAGAAAAAGGTTACAAATTACCTATATTCATGGTACAAATAAGTCCTGAAAGTGACAAACAGACTAAAGCAAATTAAAACTGTTTTATATCGTGTGGTCGTATGGAATATCTTACGTCGACCAGAGATAACCCAATGTAGAAACTGCCAGGGGTTCTCCCACAGCGCCTCGAACTGTTTTCTGCCGACAAAATGCGTCAAATGCAACGTCAACCATGAAAGAGGTAAATGTGATTTAAAGGAAGCCCGTAGGGAAGAATTATATTGCGTTTTGTGCAAAAACTTTGGGCATCCAGCATCGTATTAAGGCTGCGAGATATATAGAAAATTACAAGAGAAACTAAAACAAAAGAAACAAACAATAGCAGTTAATAAAGATGACAAAGCAATGTTTAATTCATATACTAATCAAGGACTAAGTTTTTCTAGCGTTGTAAGAAATGAAATAAAACCTCATGGTAATGGAAATAATACATTTCTAAATAAAATAAAAAATATAATGACAAACTTAACAACACAATTAGTTAATCTACAACATCAATTACAAATACAAACGTCTCGCATCGATACTCTGTTTAACATACTAGAAGTATAACCATATCTAAAAAGTTAAAAATTATTCACATCAATGTCAATTCTTTAATCCTTTTAAGATACACGAAGATACACCCTTAATGAATTCATTAAAACAAATAAGCCTGATATTGTTCTTCTCAATGAAACAAAGTTAAACAAAAAACACAAACTCTATTTCGATCAATATAATATTGTCAGAAGGGACAGACCAAATTCAGAAAGAAGCGGAGGAACTGCAATTATAATAATAAACAATATAAAATACAAACCATACACTAATAATTATTAAGTCCTTTCAAATTTTAGAAACGACTATTATAAAAATACCAATGAGAAATAATAAATCACTGTACATTATATCTGCATACTATCCTTCCGGAAACAACGACCGTTATTTCAAAGTGGAATTACATGAACTTTTTCAATCCCTTGACATCCAAGACGTGAATAATTACTATATCCTAGCAGGTGATTTAAACAGCAAAAGAACCTAATGGGGAAATAACGAAAATAACTCAAAAGGTTCTATGTTACTTGATTGGCTTTCAGAAAATGAAATATCATTTAGAACTAAATTATATGCTTCTTCCACACCATCCTATCCAAGATCGAGATCATTTATTGATGTATGTATTTCCGATGCCAGGATAGATTTAAAATCTGTGAACCATACTACAAACTGTATTAAAACCTTAGACTATGATACCGATTATTGAAGCAATTATTTCCAATGCGTTAAATAATTGCTTCAATGAATGACGAACAAATATTTATACTATTCATTGAAACAGAAAATTTTAAATACAACTGTAAAGGTACAAACTGGAATAACTTCAAATCAAATATTTTAACAATGAATATGAACAACGACAACATTGCCCCAAATAAACGAAAATAGAATCTTTTTTTAACCACAATTAACAATTAGTTACAACTGTAATGGATGAAGTTGTTCCTAAATTCAAAAAGAATAACCAGAATGTGCCAACGAACCCCATTATAAAAAAAAAAAAAACTACACTCAGAGAAAAGTCGATTAGTTACTATAACTAAACGACATTACAGATTACAAATCTCAATTTCGC
The DNA here is from genome assembly GCA_916610165.2 of Gymnosoma rotundatum. Lineage (NCBI taxonomy): Eukaryota > Metazoa > Arthropoda > Insecta > Diptera > Tachinidae > Gymnosoma > Gymnosoma rotundatum. Next base: position 40,693,576 of record OU744339.1, read on the forward strand.
CAAACAGATTATCTCAGATAAAATCAACACTGAAAATAATTAAAAAACTAATCAATGAAAATTTTATACTCGTCTTGAATAACAACCTAGAGAAGAGAAAAACAAATATTAAAACAACGCAATCTTTAGAAATGTTTGATAAAATAAGAAAAAACTTTAAAAAATTCGAAACAAACAACTTAGAAACAATTCGCACTTGATCAACAATAGGGTATTAACTCAAAATTTTTGAAATATCACTTTTTTCAAGAAATCAGATAATAACATCAATATCTATCTACTGTAAAAATTTCAACGTATTCCGTTTACTCTTTCATCTCGAAAACCACTTTTGAGACCATATTCATGATAATGTAGTGATTACCTTTATTTCAACAAAAAGGTATTATTTCGAGTTAATACAAAAGTTAACATGGAACAGATTCGTAAATTTTCATAAAAAAGGTATTATTTTGAGTTGAGTCTCTTTTCAATTTGGTTTTATTTTGAGTTGATACTGTCTTGTTGATAAAATTTGTTTCATTAATGATCGAAAAATTTCAGAAAAATGGTATTAACTCAAAAAATTGATTTTTTTTGCAATACTTGCACAGATTTCTTGGAAAAACGATGTAAATATATTTTTAAATGGAATTTGCTTCCTATGGTATATTTGAATTTTTAATTTCTGTTAAAATGTGGCCACAAACAGTTTTTTGACTCTACTGAAAATTTTAAAATTTTGAGTTAATACCCTCTTGTTGATCAAGTGCGAATTATAAACAAAATTGATAATATAATCTCATTTGCGGACGACATAATAATTTACCATTCTGACAACAAAGTCAAAAATTTAAATCAAAGTCTACAAGAAACCTTTATAGCCAATTTCACAATAACGAACGAACACTTAAGCGAAAGAAAGTCAGTCACTCACTTTCGAGTCTTTTTGGCTTTCTGTGTGTCACTCACTTTCGTTCGCTTACACTTACGTTTATAAATTTTTCTTTTTTCTTTTAGGTGGTACCAGATCGTAAGTTTCTGTACATTATAGCGATTTTCTTTAAAAGTATAAAAAATACTACGTAATTATTTGAATGCAAACACAACCGTGCGTAGCAGTGATCAGCTGCTTACAAATAAAAATAAAAGATACACCAATGGTTTGGTGTTATTATTTGTATTAAACAATTAAAAAAAAAACAAACAAAAAAACAAATTAATTAGAAAAATTAAATTATATAAAAGTGTTATTCGATTCTTCAACAAACTCCAATTTAGAAATTATAATCGTGAGTATCATCTTATATCTTAAAAGCAAGTGTTTGTATTATCATTTTCTTCGTCAGCACAGATGGATATAACAGTCACTATTCATTTTTTGGACACTTCAGAGGATGAAGCAAACTGCAATAGAAACAATTTCAATTTAAAATGAAATCAATTATTGTATTTATTTTTACACTTACCATTTATTATCCATTATTAATTTATAATTTTAAGTTAATTTTTAATACAAAAGTATTGTTTTTTAGAATGTTATTATTTACACGAACATAAAATTGCAAGTGACCGATTTTGACATTTGCGTTCGCAGTGTTGGCAACACCTTCTTTACACAGAAATCGGTTTTTGTATGAAAACACTTACGTTTTCTTTCGAGTTGTCGTTCGAGCCATCGTTCGCATAGGAGTAAGATTGTGAAACTCAAATCAGTTTTCTTTCGCTTAGAATACGAAAGAACACGTTACGTTACTGTGAAATTGGCTATTAATCTCGTTGAAACATATACAATAAATTGGCACATGATAACTAACGTCAAAAAATGTGAAACAATTTTATTTCGTCCAACTGTGGACAAATGTAATAGCAATATCAAAACTAATTGAAAATCCTTTCGAATAATGTCAAATCTAAATAACACCTAAATAGAAAACAAAGAAACAGTCAAATATCTCGGAATCTGCTTAGATAAATTTTTATACTACGCAAACACGTTGTTAATACCATAAAAAAGCCACAAAAGCATTTCGTCTATAAAAATGTTTTTTATTCCAAGTTTCTAAATAAAAGAGTTCAAATTATTATGTATCAAAAAATACGAGTTTTCGAAAGAAAATGCTTAAGAGCATGCACCTGTATAAATAGATTCCACCAAAGTAATTACAGAAAATATATTTCAAACTTCAAACTTATACAACCCTGTGAAAATAAGCAGAATAGATAATTTTATTATCCACCTTATAAGGAAACATATACTAAGGTGCACGTTATGTGAAAACTTTAACCTTATAATGGCTCCATATTATGCGAATACAGAGTACATTAAAAGATCAATAAAAAAAGGATTTGTGCCTCCAGAATCCTTTCTATTTCTAGATGGCAAACATATTCTTCAAAATGATGTAGAATTCCCAATATTTTACCACCTATATAGACGGGCAACCAACAAATCCATCGATTACAACAGAGTTGATATGGAAAATCTAAGGCATGATACCTCGATTCCTCAAAGGGATAAATATTTTGGGCGAAATAACTACAATAAAAAATATTGGTGGCTACACTCACAATAATAATCCTTTCTCTGTACCTGACTACTTTTATTATAACTGATAATATTATGTAATGTTTTTTAAACTTTCATTACAAAAAAAAGTCAATTATAATTGTGTTAAATATACAAATAAATCTTAGCTTACTTATTATAACAACTTATCTCAAAAGGTTAAACGCTTTACTGGAGTACTTCATTGGGCTCGTTGTAAAATATTGTAAATATTATTTTGTCTATTGTTCATTGTAGTAAATTAAATGTGTATATAAATTGAAAATAAATAAACGAAAAAAAAACAATTTTAAATTTTAGCTACCAGAAAAATTAGTAAACTGTAAAGAACTACCCCAAAATATTTTTTAGCGCAAACGTTGTTCAGTTGCTTTTAACCATACACTGGTTAATAATAATATATTATGATTAAATAGTTTATATTATTAATAAGTTATAAAACTTTGGTTGTGGTTAAAACTTAACACACAGTAACCATATAATCGTTAAAAGTTCACAAAAAAATATTTTATTTTTCCGCAACTGAACAATATTATAAAGAACATAATATAGTTATTGCGACCATGTCACAGACATGTTTTATTCTGCGTGCATTTGGGCAAGTTTTAATATGTCTAAGAGTGTGGGCACTTTCCGTATCCCAAAGGAATTTAAATTGATTTTTTATTTGAATTAGAATAATGTTTCTAATAACTCAGATAAAATTTTTGCTAATTAGAAGAAATCTTATTTGCGGTGTACAAAACCAAAATTGTTTAATACAAAGGTAAGAAATTGATAAGAAAATTATTTATATGTGAGTAAAATAAGTAAAACTAAATTATAATGTTGTTGTTGTTTTAAATTGATTATGGTGTTTATGTTTTATATTGTTGCCATATTTAGTAACACTTAAGAGTTTTTATTGACATCTGTAAATGCTAAGACTTTAAAGGCGCGATAGAGATAAAGCTATAAACTAAATAAAAAAAAAACGAAAGTTAATTTAAAATTATAAATTTAAATTTTCTCTTATATATTTTTCCCTTATTTTTAATTTACTTCTTATAACAGTATTAAAATTAAGCTGCTGGGAATTGAGCTAGTATTAATGCTTTACTTACTTACATCGTTCGAAACTTTCTAACTAAAAGAGAATCCTTGGTACCAAAGTTATTTTCTAACTTAAATGAGGGGACTATAAATAGGTTAACAAAACATAATTCTTGCCAAAAAAAAAAAAATTGACTTCAAGATAGATCTTAGCTGTCTATCCATAACGGTTTAAAATTTTATCAACATGCATTAAATTAAATTAGCTATTGGGGTACCCTTAAATTTCCGAATACCAATTATGTTATTATTGCGGACTTAGCAATAAATTTGCTTGTAAATTTGAACCGTCTGTCCACAACTGTTCAACAGTTTGGTCTCACACATCAAATTACATTAACTACATGCGCAGCCTTAAATTTTCAAGTCCAAATTTTATACTTGTTAACAACAAGTCTTAGAAACATGGGTTCCTTGTAAACTTCAATACTCTGTCTACTACTGTTCAAAAGTATGGCCACATACCTTAAAATTAATGAACTATTATTAAAGGGTAATCTAATCTGTAATTTTGAAAATTTATACTTGTTATTATAAAGGTCATAGTAATCGGAACTTTGTCCAATTTTCAAGCGTATGTCTTTAATGGGTCAAAGGATAGCCCCATAGGGCAAACCTATTAATTCTTAAATTTATATTTCTATTACTTTTTGCTATTGGGAGCCATAGTTTATTATTTCTTTTTTTAATTTTAGTGCTGTGCCCTTTACGGTGGAAGTCGATTAAAAATGGAATAATACCTTCAATTCTTAGAAGATTCTAATATAATAAAAGTTTTTCGGATATGTTTATGTGATACTTATGTGAGAAAATATAAATATTATATATTGCATGTAAAAACAATAAATGTAAAAATAAACATATTTGATATTTTTGTACCAAAGATCCCCAGCAAGCATAATTTATATAAATTAAATATACTCACTGCCAACGAACACTTTCTTCGCTTTTAGTGAAATCAGCAGTCAGATATTTTGTTTATTTATAAGAGAAAAATATATCACTTTCAAATGACTAACCAATCACCAGAAAAAAAACTATCTCCGCCCAGAAATTGCATGATATAATTATCCTATTCATTAGAGGGATGTTGACCAATTCGGAGACGTTCTCTTATGCTTGATTATCAATTTAATCAAAACTTAACTTGTTAGTTAATGAAAGTGTAACGTGACAACAATAAAAATTTTTTAACAAAGTAAAAGTACATAATTGAATTGACTCTATGCAGCCCAGCAAAAAAAATTTTTGAAAAAGTAATCGAGTGTGGAATTAGGCACGGATTTTAAGGTATTCTCTTTTCACATAAAGAACTAGTTCCATTACTACTCCCTTTTTTGGGAATAAATGTAATATGTTTTGTAAGCGAGTTACAAAATATGACAATTACAATGGTAAGTCATTATATGACAAATACTTTTTATGGTAATGTCTAATTTTTTGCTGGGAATAAGTATGTATTAATATTGTAGAGCAGGTTCTAAATAATTGATCATGTTATAAGATTAGATTGAATTAATATTCTGTGATGTTGAGATTTTTACAATACCTTGTAAGTATATTCTTCAAGGTCCAAAACTAGCTATACACTGATAGAAAAAATCATCGTTGGTTTGATGACGCTATAACATCAAAATTTAAACATCAATGTTATGAAAAATGTGATCAATAAGGTATGAAATGGCATCAATGCAATGACAGACATCATCATAGAATTTTGTCATATTTTAGATGTCATCTAAGTTATGACTACAATGTCATCAACTTGATGCAATATTTCGTATACGGTTATTTCGTAAAATATATATTAAAGAAAAAAGTAAATAGAGTTTTTATAATTCCAGTTAACATTTTAATTGCAACTTGATTACTTTTTTTTCATAATGTTTATTTTTAAAAGCGTTTTTATGAATTTAAAAAATAAAATCACATTGATGTAAGTTCATCCTCATTATTATGACCAAACAAATAAATAACGCCAACGTAAAAAGTAATAAGAGGAAAGTGCTAAACACAGAGAATTTTCTCATATTCATAGGGAGTGATGTTAATATGTCATCAGATCGATGAACTTTTAGCATCATATTGTTAACACAAGAGATGACAAAATAAGCAAATAATGACATGGTTGACAAGTGTCACGGGGTCAAAAACGAAGACATTTGTCATTGAATTGATGTTAAATTACTTTAGCGTTATGATGATTTTTCTATCAGTATACTGGCTTAATTTTTGCACTGATCATTTCCAGTCCAAAGTTTTCGACGATAGCTAAAATACAAGAAACAACAGTACTTGAAATTGTACTTTCTTGAAAAAGATAAAACTGTATAATTGTTTTGCGTTCATCTGTTTAGAACAACTTTTAAAACTTACGTAAGTTTTCGTATTTAATTTGTAAATTGCACTAAATTTGAAAGAAAAATGTTACTGTCTAACAAGCATAACGATAATTATTATTATTACGAAGTAATTTAGTATTAAGAAAATTTTGATGCACCGAAGTAATATCAAAATTATAGTTGTTAAAATAAAAGCTTTCCAAACATAATAAACTTCGATTGGGTTAGTTTAGAAGTTTCAAAATAACTACTGTAAAAACTATGACGACAGGCAAACGTGTAAATTGTTTAAAAGACAACACATTCCTAATTTTAACAAAATGTAAAATTTCAACTCAACTCTATTCTTTTTTTGACCCAAAAAGTCTGCAATATATAAGCCTAGTATTGAGATAAGAATTATTTTTAACCGACTTAAAAAAAAGAAGGAGATTACACTATTTTCTGATCCGATTTTGAAAATTTTTGGTAATATGATAGATTATGCTTACAGATTGGTCCCGTTTTAAAAACAGTTCATAATCTTAAAAATTAAAAATCGAAGCACTTTTTCCACTCCGATTGAAACACATCTAAAACATGGTTTTTGAACACTTCAACAGCTTCTTCTGGCGAAGAAATTCGTTGACCACACATTTTTTGCTTGATGTGCGGAAACAAGAAGAAGTCATTAGGTGCCAAGTCTGGGCTGTACGCCGGATGAACCATTAATTCGACGTTTTGGCCGGTCAAAAACGCTCTTGTTTGAGCCGATGTGTGAGAGCTCGCATTGTCAAGGTGAACAATGATTCGTGTTCTCTTGTTGGTTTTTCGAATTTCTCCGATGACTTCAGGCAAACAAATTGTGGTGTACTACTCAGAAGTGATCGTTCTACGTTGCTCAAGCGGAACAGTCGCCACATGACCAGTTTTGCCGAAGAAACAGGCGACCATTTGCTTCGAAGTGCTTCTTCCACGAACAACTTTCGTTGGAGTTTGCTCGTCTTTGAAGACCCACACGGTCGATTGTTGTTTCGTTTCGGGCTCATACGCATAGATCCATGATTCGTCACCTGTGACGATCTTATAAACGTCTTTTGAAGCACCGCAATCGTATTTTTGCAACATTTCTTTGCACCAATCGACACGAGCCTTTTTTTGAGCGACTTTAAAATTGTGCGGGATCCAACGAGAACAAACCTTTTTTACGGCCAGGTGCTCATGCAGTATCGAATGCATGCTGGTGGAAGAATTGTCCAAGGATGTCTGTATCACTCGGTATGTCGCATGTCGATCTTGCATTATGAGTTTACGCACGGCATCAATGTTCTCTGGCACAACAGCCGTTTTTCGACGACCTTCACGCAATTCGTCTTTGAGCGAGCTTCGGCCACGATTAAATTCATTATACCAATTTTTCACAGTGCTATAGGACGGTGCTTCATCGCCATACAAAGATTTAAGTTCATCAATGCATTCTTGTCGTGATAATCCACGTCGAATGTTGTGAAAAATGGTGGCACGAAAATGTTCCCGAGTTAATTCCATTTTTATTCTATATTAATTTTTTCAAGTCACTGTTAACGACAAAAATAATAGTCGTACGTCAAAACATTTTTAGTACGATTTTGCTTAAAAATGACAAACTTTCCAATGGAAATGTCAGATTGCACTTGGCAGCACTCAGTGTTGCTAGGCCAGAAATATATATAGTAGCCCTCGTATTATACCAAATAAATTACTAGACATTCTGTCTAAAAATTAAGGTGTTTGTATACAACGGTTCAAAAAATACGGCCATATAGAGCAAATTACATTAATTTTGGGAACACCATTTAATTTATAAATTCAAATTATAAGCTTCTTGTTATAGCGGATTTAGCAAAACATGTCCCTTGTAAATTTCAGCTGTCTGTCTAATGGTTCAAAAGTCCGGCCACATACACCATATTATATCAACTATTGGGACACCCTTTTATTTCCAAATCAAAAATTTATACTTGTTGTTATAGAAAAGTTATTGATACAGGTTCATTGTAAATTTCAATCGTCTGTCTACAACTATTGGTGCACCCTTTAATTTAAAATATTAAATATTATCAGCTCTTACTATAACGGCCATATCAATCGACATTGCGACAAATTTACAAGCGCTTGTCAATAACGGTTCAAAAGATAGGTTCTATAAGTAAATCTATAGTAATTATGGGACACCCTTTAATTTATAAATTCAAATTGTTAACTCGTTAATATAGCGGACTTAGAAATACAGGTCCCTTTTAAGTTTCAGCGTTCTGTCTATAACGGTTCAAAAGGACGGCCACACACTTTCAATTACATCAACTATTGGTACACCCTTTAAACTCCAAATCCATGTTTTATACTTTTTGTTATAGCGGACTAAGCAATATAGGTTCGTTGCAAATTTCAAGCGTCTGTCTACAACTGTTCAAAAGTATGGCCATATACATCAAATTTAATGAACTATTGGCGCACCTTTTAATTTTACATCAATTATGGGGGCACCGTTTAATTTTTAAATTTATTTTTATATAACTTTATGTTACTGGGGGCTATAGTAAGACGCAGTCATTTTAACTTTTACAGAATCGACTTTTACAGTTCATAATACACATAAAAAATATGCATGTTGTATGGGGACACCCTTTAATGTTTAAGATTATGAACTGTTTTTAAAACGGGACCAATCAAAATCGGATCAGAAATGACTGAGTTCTGCAGGCACAAATATAAAAAAGCAACATTCAGCCGAATTGTATAACCTCCTTCTTATTTGATGTAAATTTACTTATATGGGCCTACCTTTTGAACCGTTGTAGACAAACGCTTGCAAATGGGACAGAATGTTGATTTCTGTGGCCGTTATAGTTACAAGTATTATTGTTACTATTTATAAATTAAAGGGTGCGCCAATAGTTCATTAAATTTGATGAATATGGCCATACTTTTGAACAGTTGTAGACAGACGCTTAAAATTTACAACGAATCTGTATTGGTATGTCCGCTATAATTACAAATATAAAATTTGGATTTGGAAATTAGAGGGTGTTCCAATAGTTAAAGTAATTTTGTGTATGTGTCCAAACTTTTGAACCGCTATAGACGGAACGCTGAAACTTAAAAGGGACCTGTATTTCTAAGTCCGCTATATTAACGAGTTTATAATTTGAATTAAGAAATTAAAGGGTGTCCCATAATTACTGTAGATTTACTTATACAGGCCTATCTTTTGAACCGTTATAGACAAGCGCTTGTAAACTTGATGCTGTGTTGATTGCTATGGCCGTTATAGAAGCAGCTGATAATATTTAAAATTATAAATTAAAGGGTGCACCAATAGTTCATTTAATTTGGTATATGGCCATACTTTTAAGCAGTTGTAGACAGACGATTGAAATTTACAAAGAACCTATATTACTAACTCCTCTATAACAACAAGTATAAAATTGAGATTTGGAAATAAACGGGTGTCCCAATAGTTGATATAATATGTTGTTTGTGGCCGGACTTTTGAACCATTATAGACAGACAGCTGAAATTTACAAGGGATATGTTATGCTAAGTCGCTATAACAAAAAGCTTATAATTTGAATTTAGAAAGTAAAGGGTGTGCCCGAAATTAATGTAATTTGTTCTATATGGCCGTATATATTGAACCGTTGTATACAAAAACCTTAATTTTAGACAGAATGCCCACTACTTTATTTATTATAATAAAAAGTATAAAAATGTTATATTTTAAATTAAATAGTTGATATAATCTGATGTACATGGGCAAACTGTTGAACCGTTACAGACAGACGGTTGAAATTTACACAGAACATGATTGCGAAATCTACTACAACATTGCCAAACTATTGAACAGTAGAAAAAGTATAAAGTTTGGAGATATAAGTGTGTTCCAATAATTAATGAAACCTAATTTATACTTGAACTGTTAAAGGCAAATAGATAAAATCTGTTTTGAAATCGGTTTTTTCTGAAAGAATTATTTAAAAAGCGATTGTGCTCGGTACAGCCTGTTGTAATTAAAAAACTGTAATCCTAGTATCTGAAATTCGTGAGATGGAGACATCTATTTTAAAATTTAGGAGAGGTCCGCTTACGAATACAGGCAACGTACCACGTACTTCTAAGAATGCCAGAAAATTTGAATCCCTCCATTATGTTTAACAAAAATCGCAAAATAGATAAACAAATTGTAACTTAAAACGGACTACATTGAATCATTTAAAACGATTAATTGCAATAAGGAAAACATTAATAAAGCCAAATTTTCATTGTTTCTATTTAATTAAGTAAGAAACGAGAAGGGAACTTTTGAAATTTCTACTTTGTTTAGTTTTTTAATTATTTGTAGAAGTAGCGTACTAAGCTACAAACGAAAGGATTTGTATCAACTAATTTCAAAAGGTAAGACTCATTCGCAACTCAATTCAACTATGAAATTAAAAGCTATGTCCATTCTTATTATCGTCGGTTCTATTTTACTTCTTGTTATTAGCAAGTTTATTGTTCTCTTAGATAAAATTTGTATTCTATGTACCGACAATGCATTGCAATGTTTAATGGGACATGTGTAAGAATAACAAAAACGCTGATAAAAAAAACAGATTCACTATAAATATACATATGCACATACATACATAATAAGAGCCATAAATACAGACAAATTTAAATTTAAGTTACTGACAACATATGGATGAATAAATCCATTTGGTTTAGTCAATCTACAACTGCTGCACCAAATGGAATTGAGTCAAACATCTACATGCACGCAGAATCGTATTCACGTTGTTATACCAACATGTTGTGGTTTTCCGGCTGTGATTTTAAATGAAAACATTGGTAGTTGCATTGATGCAGCCATTCCAGCTGCGGTTACAAATATGCAATTGTTTATGTAAGTCGTTTACTACCTACTATAAATATTTTATTTTTAGTCCTGTTTGGTTTAATATTTTACTTTTGTTTATTTTAAAGTTGCAGGTGTAATTGAATGTTTAATTTACATTCCAACAAATTTTATTTCTGCACATTCCATTTAATTCGCTGGACAACCACTGCGAACACGGCCTTTAAATTATGTGCTTGATTTTTTTAAATTGTCGTTAGTAGCTCATAGATATGGTATATTTAAATAGAGTTAGAAACCCGTTTTACCTTTTACTTATGCAATTGTTAACTTTGAAATGAAACTTTTTCAATAACGAATTTGAATTTTTATTAATTTGCGCTTAGCGACAGTATATCAAATACAGTTAAAAAGTTGCAGAACAACGTTTTTAATCTTATAAATTTTCATGAATAATTGTAAAGAGAAAAAGTTTGGTAAAATTTTTTAAGTCGATGAGTATTAGAGAACTTAAAACCAATAAACTATGCAAAAAGAATTTGTAGCAGTTCTCACATATCTAAAAAAGCTCCTTCTCTCTTAACCAACAAACTCTTAATAATATTAGTGTATTAATAATGGTTCTACCACTTTAAAAGAATTTTGTACTCTTTACTGTCTGGTAGTATATTTACAACTTTTTTACAAATTTACAAATTTTTTTGGGCAATAATTAAAAGTTGTTTTTTTCGGCGTAACACATTAATACACTGTCAATAACAATGAGGCAGTTAGAAGATTCAGTGGCCAGAAAAACATCTACACGGCAATTCAATAATTATTTTGCATTACCACAAAAATATTCGACACAGTTTTTGTTTATATAAAGCGAAGAAGCTAGATTGCGCTCATCTATTTACTTTAACATAGCAATAAAATTGCACAATAATACAGATTTTAAAAGCGCTAATGCGATATTTAAATTAAACAGCAAACATTTGCGAAACTTTTTTTTTTTCAAAATTTTCAATTTAGTTCTCACTGTTTTCACTTTTGGCTACATACAGTTTGCGCTCACGAGTAAAAACAATACCAATCAAAGGGCACAATCCTTCCAATTGTTTGTTTTTTGTTTTTGTTTCAATCAGTACAAAGAACAAAAACCGAAAATTAACGTTTGGATTTGTTTAGTTTCAAAACCTGATAATTTTTACAATAAAAATTTCTGATGTCCGTTATTCGTGTTGACCTAAGAACATATGTAGTAGATCATGTCGTGAAATAAAAATTTTGAAAACACAGGAAAAATGCATATTTTCCAAAGCTACTCCTTGCAAAAGAAACAAAGCAAAATTAAAGTGTATTTTTAGTATTGCAACGTAGTGTATGAAGGGTTTTGCAAGAAAAAGGAGACTGAATGGTAATAAATCACTCTTAAATGTAGGTACTAAAATAAAACACAGTATACATAAGTATCAAAACACAAAAGAATTTCTTATTAGCAGCATGATGTTACCATAAATTTTAAAAAAGTATGGTTATAAATTTCGAATTTGTTTGTAAATTTTTAGTATTTATTCTACAAAAAAAAAAAATAATAAAAACCTGGTACATATGTATGTATATTTCAACAAGTGATATTTTTGTAACATTAAAACTGTCATGTCAAGACAAAACTTGTTGGAAAAATAACAAATTACAATGATTTGTTTCAGTTAGAGCAATTTGTTCATAAAACGTTATGACCGGAGGTAACAAGTAATTTGACAACTTTTTCTTTTACTCCTGAACTGACAGAAAGATTAAGATTGATACACATGATAGACTCACTCTCTTATTGTTTATGGTCTCCTTCACAACAGCTTCTGTAATGACAGTTTTAAGGTGTAATAAATTTAAGCCGCAGAAGGTATAATCCAGATAACAATTATTCTCATTGCTCATTTAATAAATTAAAAAATAATGATGAAATTATGGGGATTACTATTTTAATAAGCATAACAATATAAAGTTGTTTTTTTATATTGATTTTAGACTTTGCTTTGAAACCTTATTACACTATATAGAAAAATACTACCAGAATCCACACACCATGCAAATTTTTGAAATTGGTTGATAAAGTTATGAGCTCTAAAACATTTTTTAATTTAGAGGTGGCCCTGTGGTACTACCCTGTACTAAAACAGGGCGTATCCAAATGCAAAAGGCGAAAAGCTTTTGACCTCGTCTATAAATCGTAGTTTGTTTCTTGAAAATCGGGTAAATAGCTTAGAAGTTCCAGACTTTTATTACATTTTTTTGCATTTCACGCCATTGTGTGTCGCTTTTACAAAGAACTAAATACGCTCACAATAGAATTAAAAAAAATTAATAATTTAATTCAAGAAAAATAATAAAAGAATTTCAAATAAATAGCGCCTTATTAATAACTAAATATACATATAAAAGGCAGTATATATACATATGGGCATTGCTCCAATCTCAAATGTGCCATTCGTACGCATTGAAAGTAAAGAAAAACTATATGTCAAGATATTATTTTCAGGCATGTTCTGAATTCCACACGAAATTTTCACTTCAAATTTTTCAAGGCATTGTTTTTGTAAAAAATAATCTTACAGCAACAATGCTTTGAAAAATTTGAAGTGAAAATTTCATGTGGAATTCAGAACATGCCTGTTTATTTTGAGAAAAGGCGAAACTTATAGCTCATGATTAGCACTATAATTGTTGGTGACAATAACAGAATTTATTTTAAAGGCGAACAGTTTAAACACTGATTTGCTTTAATATTTCAATGGAACTTATTTTAAAATGTGATGCATTGATGAATCTGAATAAAAGTTTTTATTTGATTCAAAAATATTAAGTTCCTTATTTTTTTTTAATTTTGTTTACTCTCGCACGTTAAGCACTAAACACATAGACGACACCAGGCAGCAGACAGCAAACTGTCAAAAATAAAATACATGTGTTTAAATGAAAAGGATTATTTTGACGACATCACAGCAGCACGACTACACGACAGCATTTGCTGCTGCTGCCAACTTAGACTATTTTCTATTTTGACGGGCAGCAATACACAAATATAGTGTTGCCAGTATACATATAAATTATATAAATTGGAAAAATAAAAACAAAAACTTTTTTTTTAATATTGAACATAAAAGAACATTACAAAAATGCAATAAGGAAATAAATTTATGTGTTTTTATAGTTTTTCGTGATATTATTACATTTTTTATCAATAACTTTAATTTTATTCATTATAAAATATATGTATGCGGTATCCCTTAAATTTGTATTGCTAAAGTACACAGCTGTTGTTGCTGCCTTCAAAAAAATTAAGTAGCTGACTACACGGCGACATATGAAGTCAACTGCATTTGTAGCCATGAAGCTGTGTAGCTTGCTGGGGTCTATTTGTTTAAAGCATTACATATCGCATGCGACATTTTGTTCCATCAAACTTTTTCTTGTTCTTTTTTACCTCCTATTCAATTAGACATATTTAATATGTTCAATATGTGTCTCGGTTTTTTAATTTTTAGTTTCGTAATTTTGTTTCATCATCCTTTAACCTTTAGTGCGACAAAATTATTTACTTCACATGGATTCAATAAATTTTAATAAAACTTTTTACCACAAGGTTTTTAGGGTCTCTGATCACTAGTCTGATGTCTGTTTTCAAATCTTAAAATGACGGATCCAATATGGCTGGCAGTTTAAAAAAAATTTATCGAATTCGCTTAACACATATTACACGGGAAATAAAATAGCGTATTTAATGTAGCGAAAAATTATTAAAAAAAATTATAAAAATAAAGATATTTTAGAAAAAAAGTTATCTTGAATGTATACATATTACACTTACGATGTCGCACGTTAGAAACTTTAACTATTTCTTTAATTAAATTTGTAATAAAAATATATATTTTTTAGTAATATTTGATGCCAATTGTACAAACACCTCCACACACTGATGTTCCTTTATCATTTTTCATTTTTTTTTATGTAAAATCAAGAAATTTAAAAGAGCAAATGTCAATGTGTAATGTCACTTAGTACGAACATTAATCAAAACATAACGAGCAATAGAAATGTTCAAAGCGGAACTTTTGGTCTTCCTGATTAGTGTATCATCGATGTTTTTGAAAACTTTAAAAAGAGAAGTGTCCCCAGATTCTTCACTGCGCCATTCACCAGCAATAAGGATTCTGTCATCAGTATAATGGTCAACAAGATTTTTGTTAACGTATGTACAATTTTTTAAACTTATTAAATAGTTACTTAATGCACAACACGCTAGGGTTATTTGTCTTGTTTTTGGTGGTTCAAGCTTTATTTGGGTTCGTATAACCCAAAAAACGCGCAGACATAACAACATATACGTTTTCAATTACTCGCCCGGCTCTTGAACAACGATAATTAAAAACCCTTTGTATGGCATTCATATTGCGGGCGCTATTCGGTTTTATGGATTTTGTTGACACCATGTCAGCACGAAGGCGTCGTCAACAACAAAAACGTACAGAACCGGCAAAGTTCTCGATTGTAGTTGCCTTGGATTTTGCAAATTAAATGGGTTGTTAGTTAGAGCTGTTATTACCGTTGTAGTTATAATAAATAATTCCAAAATAAGTTGGTGCAGTCAGTACTACGTGTTTTACATTTAATGCTCTAATGCTGTTGAGAAAATTCCGTAATTGCAGAAATTCTAAAAATGTTGCAGAAAATCTGAAAGCATGTTATTAGGAACGAAGATAATAGTTTAATGAACTACTGCACCTTTAGATCTTATGGCTGTAGACTTTAAAGATAGCACCACATACCTCAGGAATAATACCTGAAATAGTATAATGGGAAATGCGAAATATGTACTGAAGTGACCTAAAACTCTAGCCGGAGGCCAAGAAACTCAGTGTCACCATTAAATTTTCGGTGGGAAAAATCAGGTCTCTCATATTTGTTGTCTTTTTTATAAGCGGTTTCATTAGTTTTAGCTACGAAGGAATCCCAAACAGAATTTAGAATATAATCTGAAGATGCCGTTTACCAAATATTCCAAATCACTTGAGTTAAAAAAAAATTTACAAAGTACTGCAGTTTCTGCAGTAGTTTGACCACAAAATATTAATTAGAAGCAAAAAACTCCACAGCTGATTTTGGGCGAAGAAAATTATTTGCAAGCAAACAAAAATGTTTCTAAAGGTTCGTTTTTACTATGCTAATATTTGTCCAAACACAAGAAATAATGGTTTTGGCTAATAGTATGGTATTGTGACTAATGTTTGGGCATGCGTTTAGATTGCACTAACATTTGTTTGAATTTTATTTGCACAAATAACAGAAGATTTTGCGTCAGCCATCTTTGGTAAAAATATTTGTATACCCCTTTACACTGCACAAATAATTTTATTTGTTCGGTGTGTATGACAAACATCTGTCAAATAATGTTGCTGTTATGTTTATGAAATCCATCTGCCAATAGTATCAAATTGTGTTTGTGAAGCAACGTGAAAAGTTAAAATGTTTAGTGACAGTGATATTGAAGATTTATTATTAATAACTGCTGGAGCTATAGCAGTTTCAGAAACCCATCAAAAAGAAAAAAAAAGAAGATCCAGAAGAATGTATTCGAGCTTGGGTGCAGCGTCGTAAAATGGAAGGATGTTGCCAAAAACTTCTGAAGGAATTACGTTCTGAAGAACCTTCGCTGCATAAAAATTTTGTGCGCATGGGTTCAAATGACTTCGATTACTTATTAACTGGATTAAAATATTCAGCATATTAACATTAAATTTATGTTAATGTTTTTCAAATAAAGCTGTTACTAATGGCGCCGATTATAATAAAGAAAACCACACATTTGAGGGAACCAATATCTGCGTCTGAAAGATTGGCTCTGACTTTGCGATATTTGGCTACTGGCGAAAGTTTCTCGTCGCTGCAATATGTTTTTAGGATTCCACCATGCACGATATCAGGAATCGTGTCAGAAGTGTGCGATGCTATTTACAATGTTTTAAAAGCAGATTTTATGAAGGTAACAGTATTTTTAGTTGCAATGTTGCAATTACGTTTTCTTTAATTAAACGGTTCCGTCGAACGAAGAGGAGTGGAAAAGCGTTGCAGATGAGTTTCTGGAAAAATGGAATTTTCCAAACTGCCTTGGTGCCGTAGATGGCAGGCACGTGATGATGGTGGCTCCTAAGAATTCAGGAAGCATATTTTATAATTATAAAGGTTGTGCAAAATTTATCCAAAAATTATTGATAAATTAATAAATTCTTTGCTCTATTTTGCAGGCACACATAGTATTGTGCTAATGGGCATTGCCGATGCGTCATATAAATTTTGTGACGGTGTAAGTCACGAAGCTCGTTTCCACGTACACATTTCGGTGGAAGAGTTTTGTACCCTATTATACGTATTATCTCTAGTATATTATTATTTTTTTTTATCATTGAATTATTTTATTTTTATCACTGAATTCTGTATTCCCTTATTGTTATAAGTTTTCTTAATTTTGTAAGTATTCAAAATGCGTTTGTTTTCCTATGTTAAACAAACGGTCTACCTATGCTGTGTTGTTGTCGGGACGATCAAAAACAAGTATTTCTGTTTTATTGTTTTTATAACACAAACAGGCTTTCTGTTTGATTATTTTGATATTTACAACAACACCCACGACAACAACCTCACAAGCGTTGTTTGATGGCCAACCATTTAGCCTACGTAGTGTAATAAAATGTATTTTTAGAATTATAAGCAAACACAACCACAATCACAGCCTGCCTGTATGTGAGGCCAGCCGACGGGTATAAAGGCGAGCAATTTGCCTGTATCGAGACAGTTCGGACAAAATATCAGACTGCAATATTCTTCCAGATTGTCAGTTTGGATTTAAAAAAGGACACTCAACCTCGCATGCATTGATGGTTTTTTCAGACTATGTTTCCAAAGGTCTGAACAAAAGATATCCTACAATTGCGGCTAGCTTGGACTTTGCCAAGGCTTTTGATACCGCTTGGCAGGATGGCATTGTTTTTAAAATGATGGACATGGGCTTCGATAGAAGTGTGTGTAAAATCGTCTCCAATTTCCTATCTGATAGGACTTTTGGCGTTAGAATAGGCAGAACTCGATCAATTGAAAAATCTGTCAGTGCTGGAGTACCACAGGGATCCCTGCTTGGCCCTGTACTTTATAATATATTTATGGCTGATATACCTAAACCGGCTGACGGCGATCTTTTATTAATGTGCAGATGATATACTCATTGCAGCTTCTGGGCCCCTCGCACGTAGTGTAAACGAAAGAGTTAACAACTACTTGACTCGACTGGAGCCTTACTTTGGTAAGTGGCGGCTTCACTTAAATATGAATAAGACTGAGGCAGTTATGATAAAGGGCAAGCATAAATTTTTATATCCCAATAGCAGATCTTTCATACCAACTCTTAGTATAGGCAGCGAACTGATCAGTGTTTCGGACAGGATGAAATACCTTGGTGTAATTTTACATGAAAGGTTTGAGTTTTATCGCCACATAGACTTTGTCTTGGAGCGCGGCAGGCTTGCATATGCCGCATATCGATCTATTCTTGGATATAGGGGAGGACTCGATAGAAAAATTCGATTCCTTGTTTATCGCCAGATAATTCGACCTCTCATATCCTATGCCTTCCCAGTCTGGTCCAGAATTTCTTCTGCGCAGATGGAAAGGCTAAGGAAATGGGAGAGGAAAATTATGGTCACTTGCCTTGGCCTACGGTGTAAGCAGGGACCTGATGGCATATACCGCAAGCCATCTTACAAATCAATATACAAAGCAATAGGCTGTGATAGAATTGACTCTTATATGGTAGGGTCGGCTATAAAATTTCTTGAAAGGGCTCAGTCCCTTGAAAACAGTCTTCTTGGACATTGCTTTGAAAGCGCAAACAATCTGACGACCATACGATTGTCTAATTACTTATCACCGATAGACCTTATGACATTGAACGGAGCTGGCCTCCGATATGAAAGTGCAAACCTCTTATATTACCATAGGAGAATAAATACCTTAGATATAGAAAATGTGGTGTATAACACCGCCCAATAGGCAATTCCTATTCTTTTGTATATAACTTTATTTTCTTTTGTATATAACGCTATTTTTTCTTCTTTCTTGAATTACTATAAGGTTTAGTTTAAAATTAGAATTAAGCACAAATGCCTCCCTATTTACCTTTTTTTGGGGAAATTTTAAAACAAATGTTGTACCTACAGTAAACTTAACTTTAATTTTATTATAAGCGGCCATGCTGCAAATACTTTTATAAAATATCTTGGCAAGTCCTTGAAAAATACGCTAGTATGTCAGGAATAAATAATTAATTAAAATTAGTTTTAAGAAAACATGTACATCATTAAAATTTTTGGAAATAAATATATACTATACTATACGTTGTATCGAGACAGTTGATTGCTGGCTGGCCTTTAGGTAAGACCGGTAGTTTAGTAGTGGATACACGCTAGACTGTTGATCCTACACAGGCAGTAGAAGGAAGTGGTAGTGGCTGCTTACGTTCGTTACCAAATCCTCCGAGAGTGATCATTTGTCCGTAGTTAGTCGACTGTCATATTGGGGTTTACATCGGTTGCGTTGCACGCGCCTGTGTATTTCCCAAGCGGTACGAGTAGTGGTTCACACGCTCATATCCGCTAACCGACAACGGCTGCCGACGGTAAGTGACGCTCACATGCTTGAGCCTAGCTCACTAGCAATTAATTAAGTAATAGTTCTATTAATACGTGAAGTAGAATAAAAGCACGTTATCGTATTGTGAAGCATACCGTGTTTTATTTACAACGACGACGACCCTGGACGCCGCTGAGTTCTGCCCCAGCAACCAGCGGAAACGTGTCGTTACATTGACGTTGGAACAAATGGTCGAGTTTCTGATGGGAGCGTTTTCCGGAGAACTGCATTCTACGATGCGTTAAAAAACAATTCTCTTCATCTTCCTCAGCCTGTGCCATTGCCCGAAAGGTCAAAATGCATGCCGTTTGTCCTAGTGGCTGATGATGCATTTTCTGCAAGCACAAATCTTTTGAAACCCTTCAATAAGAGCAGGCTTGATGGTATTTAACGCATCTTTAATTATCGCCTATCAAGAGCACGACGCGTTATAGAGAATGCATTTGGCATATTGTCAGCACGATTTCGCACTTTCCGCAGGCCAATACAGCTTAATCCCGAAAAAACCCAAAAAAAAAAAATAACCACTGCTTGTTGTTCATTACACAATTTTCTATTGATAAGAAACCCAAGAATTTACTTGACTTCTTCATTGATTGATCGTGATAATGCCAATGGTAGCATTACTCCAGGAGGGTGGCGGAATGATGCAATTGACTCATCTTTACATCCTCTCATAAGACAACGTTCTCACAACAGCGCAACAATAGACGAAATTAAGAATGAATTCAGCCAGTACTTTATAAATGAAGGAGAAGTACCCTTTCAATATCAACAAATATAACTGAATTGCTGTCTATTGTTTTAAATAATATCAAATAATATTTACCATTTTACAGTATACTTTTATTTTTATTAAAAAAAATTAAGGCACATTCTTTGGCAATCTTAAGATTAATATTTGTTAAAAAAGGTAAAAATAAGGCACATTCGTTGGCAATCTTAAAATTAATTTTTAATAAAAAAAAATAATAAGGCAAATTCTTTGGCAATATTAAAATTAACGAAAACAATATAACGTTCATCATTTTCAATTAAAGAGCTGGTTCAGCTCTGTCGCTGCATTTTGTTTTTGTTTGAGCTCACCTAATTCTTTAAACAAAAAACCTCGAAGATTTCTTCTAATGTTTGCAGCATCGCCTTCATTCAAAGCATTGAGCTCACTGACCATGTAGCGTCCGAATTCCTCATTAGGGTTTAAAGATTTGCGCCTGTCCTTAATAGTTTGAACAACATCACAAAATGTTGCCATGACATTTGTCGTTGTGTTGTTCGACAAAGGCGTAGATGATAAGGCTGATTCTGTAAAAAAAGACTTTGTGATGAAAACAATATTGACAATTAATGAATACATTCTCATTAGTTTACCTTCGCTTTCAGATAAAATATCTAAATTTGTTGTTGTTGGTTGCCGCTGGCTAACCTCCGCACGTCCAACAAAAGCCATGGAGTCGAAATATTTCCACTTTGGTGCATTGTTTGCACCTTGTCCAGATTTGTTTTTTTTTTTTTTTTTTTTGTTGAGGTAGCCCCGGTACTAAATCCACAAATTCGACCATTTTGTGGAAACTTCCTCCGCTGTAACATTAAGCATAACGGCAATTTCAGTCCATGCGCTATCCCGCATGGGTTTTTTATGGTAGTCAGCACTTGATGCATTCCAAATTCAAGGATGGCATTCCACTTCGCCGATCAATTTAAATATGCTTTCTTCGCTCCAGTTGTACGTCATCCTCTTCCTTTTGTTTTTGTTGGTAGATGGTGGCGATTCAATAATAGCTGCATTGATGTTGTCCATTTTCTTTCAGAAAAATTTTCTTTATAATAAAGAATTACAAAAAAGCGCTTTTTACTTACCAATCTGTCAAACGAATTGACCAGTATTGCCATTTCTATTTATTTCATTTCTTATATGTTAAGCACTGTCAAAAACAACTGTTTCTACAATTATTTGTCGCTATTTGTTCTGCCAAAAATATTGCGAGAACAAACAAAATACGAGTATCGAGCCAAATATTTGTAACGACGTGCTGACTACGTGTTTACATTATGTAAAGTTTTATTCACAAACAAAGATTTTTTTAGCCAGCAAACAGTCGAAAAATATTTGGTGGCTAACAAATTCGAGTGTTTACACTAGCACAAACAAAATTTTTATGATTTTGCATAAATATTAGCACAGTCTAAACGCACCTTTATGTAAACAAAGTACGACCACTCCACGGCAAATAGCAGCTGAATCATCAATGTTGCCTAATATTTAAAGTAATTTCGCTCCAGAACGGAGCAAGGTTTCAAAATTTTATATAAAACAGTTGTTACTTTCGCGATTATTAAATTTTCTTTACATATTTTTAGTTAAGTATTCGTTTAAATAAAATAAGTCTCAAGAAATAATATAATTCGAAAATATCCTTTGCCGCCAAGTTATTTACTCAACATTTTTTCTTGAGTTAGTCATTCCTATGAATTTTGTTTGCCGTAGTCCGAGGTAAGTCCGAGTAAGCCTGCCGGAAGCTGTTAGTTCGGGATATATATAGGCTTAAAGTTGTAGACTGTATAATATATCTGCAAGTGAGCCTATGATGAGGTTGATATGAACTTTGTTTTAAAATGGTTATAATTATTTTTTGAATGAAGTTATGTATGACAACAAGAATCATGCTCTATTCCAAAATCAATATCGATTAAACTTAACCAACATAAATTAAACTTTAATTAAGATTTGCAAAGTGCTTGGGCATTTTAACTGCTCACAGATAATGCATTGCAATGAACAGAGAGATGTTCTATAAGTCCTGAGCTAAAAGTTTATTTTTTCAATTAATGTTTATTTTTTCAATTAATAAACTAAATTTTTTTTTATTTTTTATTATATATTCGTTATAATTATAATGTAACAATTTTTTAGAACTATGTATGAGTGTTTTACCCCAATTTTTCGAAAGCTTAAACATTTAAGTTTCCAAAAATTGCAGGACTTTGTGTGCTAGTTAAAGTTTTGCGTATTTACAGTTTGATTCTTTATGAAATTGGCTTTTTAGTTTAAACGACTTAATTTGAATATAATATTTGTCAACACTTACATATGGATATAAAATAAACATAAACATTTAAAAATTATATTAAATAAATTAAAAATTTTTAGAAATTTTAACCAAAAAAAAATAAATATTAAAATTTTTTGTTTAGCTTCATCCTCTTATTGTGCTCCTTCCTGAGAACACCTTTTGGAGCTTTTTTATAGCATAGAATGCGAAAAATTTTATATGCTTGCATGGCTTTGTTTATTCATACTTTGGAGTTATGTATTTATTCTAACTTTTCTGCTAACATTGCCATTATGTGTGTGGCAAACCTGTTCAAGCAACCATAATAAATAGTTTTAAAAGTTTGAATATGAAAAAGTTCAAAGTAGGCGGTGACGAAATGTCAACGGGCTGAGAAAATAGATATAGAAAATGAAATAGATAAAATAAATACTTTTGTTTTAAATCTTCAAGCGAGTAGATGTGTTTTCAATAATTACGGGTTCTTACATTGGCGACGAGGATTTACCATAAATTAAATTTGGCTTTAGAAAACTAATAGATTGTGAGTGCTTTGATTATTTGGAAAATATATGGTTTGTAAACAGATGTGTTCTTTTTATTTTTTATTTAATCATCTGGAAAACTCCAGAAGTCGTGCTTTGTAAGGCAGACTGATAATAAATGTGATTATCTGATAAGTAATCACCATCTGGCGAATGTAAGAAGTCGTGCTTATAAAGCAGACTGGGAAGAAGTTGTAATTATCTGATAAGGAAATCAGAGGCTACATGCCGTAAAAGAAATTTTATCTGACAAAGGTCAGAGGCCATGCGTTAAACGCAGGTCGAAACATTTAATTTTATTGTAAAGGAATAGCTAATGTTTTCTCTCTCTCAACAGAACCAACATGGCTGAAATAATTAAACCATTTTTGTGCGATTCAATAGATAAGGCATTGGTGCGTATTGAATGGGAGAAGTGGTTTCGATCTTTCCAGATTTATGTAGATGCAGAAGAAATATTTTCACTGGTACAGAAAAGAAATAAGTTACTACATTTTGGTGGACAGCAATTGCAAACGGTGGCTTATTCCTTGCCAGGAGCAATAGTTGCATATAACAAGGACAATGACGTATTTTCCATATTAGTTAATAAACTAAATGAATATTTTACCCCGAAAAGGAATGCAGCATTCGAGAGACATTTGTTTCGCGGGATTAGCCCTTTGGAAGGTGAAAGTTTTGATAAATTTGTTCTACGCTTGCGTCAGCAGATAGCGAAGTGCTCGTTTGGTGAATCAAAGGCCCAGATTGAGGAAATCTGTCTTAAAGACAAAATTATTGATGTATGGGCGCCGTTGGAGCTCAAGCGAAAGTTATTAGGAAAAGAACACAGTCTTGAGGAAATTTTGGATGCGTGCCGTGTAGATGAACAAATTAACAAGCAGACTCAAGCGATGTTGTCTAAGCCAGACGTTGACATAATTAGTAGAATTGAATCCCGAAAACGACAAATAAAGATGTCGGACAAAGGCGAGTGTAATAGATGTGGTCACGTCGATCATACTGAACACGAAATGAACTGTCCTGCTCGAAACATAAAATGCAACAAATGTTCTCGTTTTGGTCATTACGCTCGTAAGTGTCGAACGAATATCAAACGACAGAATGCGAAAAGTGAAGACACCCAGTTTAAGCGGCGTCGTACTGTAGTTCGAACGGTAGATGATGAACAATTTCCAAGTTCATTTAAGAAAGATGAAAAATATTGTTTGAAGATAACAAGTGATGATGAAACTGAAGAAATCTTGATCTGTCGGATTGGAGGCCACAAGATACCGTTGATTATAGATTCAGGATCTCGTTTTAATCTTTTAAGCCAAACAGATTGGCAGTTTTTGCAACAAATTAACGCTACAATATTTAATATTCGAACAAAATCAGCAAATCGGTTCCGGGGTTATGCTTCGGAAGAATTACTTAAAGTTATATGCATCTTTGAGGCTCCAATTTCTGTTAGAAAGAACAGCGAAATAATTGCGACAT
This sequence comes from Gymnosoma rotundatum, assembly GCA_916610165.2. NCBI lineage: Eukaryota > Metazoa > Arthropoda > Insecta > Diptera > Tachinidae > Gymnosoma > Gymnosoma rotundatum. The sequence continues at coordinate 40,718,214 of OU744339.1, forward strand.
TTTACGTCATTGAAAAGGGTCGACAGTCCCTACTAGGACGAGAAACGGCTATAAAACTAAACGTTTTACAACTTGGACTGAATGTAAGTAGAGTGGAAGAAGTTAAGCCATTTCCAAAGTGGAAGGATGTGCTTGTCAAGTTGTCTATCGATCCCAAAGTTGTGCCAGTTCAGCAGCCTGTGCGTCGTGTTCCTGTCGCCCTAGAAGAAAAAGTGAAAAGAAAACTAGATGAAGCAGTGATTCAAGATATTATTGAACCAGTAGTTGGCCCTAGTTCTTGGATATCACCAATAGTATTAGCTTTTAAAGAAAACGGGGACATTAGGCTATGTGTGGATATGCGCAGGGCAAATGTGGCTATACTAAGAGAAAATTATCCTTTGCCTACGTTTGACAATTTTATGACCAAATTGAGAGCTGCTAACTATTTTTCCCGATTGGATTTGAAAAGCGCATACCATCAATTAGAACTGCACGAAGAAAGCAGGGAAATAACGACTTTTATTACTTGCCAAGGCTTATACCGATTTAAACGACTATTGTTCGGAGTTAACTCCGCGCCAGAAATTTTTCAACGAATGCTTGAGAAAATGCTTTCACCATGTTCAAATGTTATGAACTACATTGATGACATTATAATTTTCGGAAGTACGGAAAACGAACATGACAAGTATGTACAACAGGTATCTGGTATACTTCGGGATAATAATGTATATTTAAATGATGAAAAATGCGTATGGAAGACACAGAAAATTAAATTTCTGGGTCATATACTTTCTAACCAGGGCATTGAAGTCGATCCGGAAAAAGTGCAGGTAATATTGTCATTTAGAGATCCAGGAAATAAAGAAGAAATACGGAGTTTCCTGGGACTGGTCACTTATGTTGGCAAATTTATTCCTGACTTGGCAAATCGCACCGAGCCATTAAGATGTTTACTCAAAAAAGATAGCAAGTTCGTTTGGGGGGAGGAGCAAAAGTCGGCATTCGAGAACCTAAAAATTCAGCTAACTGAAATAGCAAATTTGTCCTATTTCGATCCCAAACGTAAGACTCGTTTGATTGCTGATGCCAGTTTGTTGTTTTTCCCCATAAATTGACACCAAACTTTGACACAACAGAGTATGTAGTGAAGTCAAGATCAGGTAATGTGGTAAAAGTGTCCAACGAAGGAAAGAACTATTACAGGAACGTGAGCCATTTAAAGAAAGTTCCAACAGCTCAACTGGCATTGCCATCATCACCATCTTTATCCGGAGCAGAGGTGGCTTCTAATTCATTCAGACCACAGTGTTCAACAACGTCTATCCAGCAGTCAGCACAGATTCCAAAACAACCGAGTTTAATGTCTGAAGATATTTCAACTGGAAAGAAAGACTTAACAATTCGTCTCAAAAACATGGGAGGGATGTGGCAAACCATAACCTGTTCAAGCAACCATAATAAATAGTTTTAAAAGTTTGAATATGAAAAAGTTCAAAGTAGGCGGTGACGAAATGTCAACGGGCTGAGAAAATAGATATAGAAAATGAAATAGATAAAATAAATACTTTTGTTTTAAATCTTCAAGCGAGTAGATGTGTTTTCAATAATTACGGGTTCTTACAATGTGTAATAGTTATTTTAATTGTAATCTGTATACATAATACGTGCGTGTACATACATATGTATATATATAATATTAGCCATCATTACTGTACCAAATTTTATAATTTGGATTTTTTGGGATTTTACTGCTCGTACAAAAAGTATGAAAAGTATATTATAGTAAGAGAATAATCACTTGATTTAAGACTTTTAAAAAAATGCGCCCAGAGTCTGCGTAGATGCATTTGAACTGTATGAATATTGTACTGCAATTAAAGATTTAGTTGGAGCAACTATTTTTCAACACTTGTAGTTAGCATTTAATAATATTTTAAACGTTTTCTTGGCGAATACTGCTGAAGAAATTGAATTCCAATGAAGATATCCCATGCGCAGCAGTTTTTGGGCAAATAAATTTATGTTTATTTCAGTTTGATTAATATATTTTTTAAACAAATATTATTTTAAGTTTGACAGCTTATAAAACATGTCTGCCTGTAATTTTTATTTGATATAATTTCATAGCTTTTTGGACAAATACAAATAGGCAAATAATTGTGCGTAGTGCGACCACAAAACAAATTTTGTATTGTCTTGAAACAATTTAAGGAATACAAATTTTAGGCAAATGTTTGTCAAATCTGACCGTAGCTTTGCAACAACTTTTCAAAACTTTCTTCCTTATTCCGTCTTTGAATCCACTTTCGAACCTATTGTCTAACTTTTGTTGTGTTTTCTTTAGCTTTCATAATAGCTATTGACGCCACTCCACAGCATAAAATGACCAAGTTTTCGTACCCGTCTATTTCCATGTTTACCTGCATCTAATTTTTGTGGCAAATATATTTATGTTTATTGACACTTCCATTAAATAATTTTGTATGTCAAATATTTGATTGAGTGTGACCGCAGAAAAAATATGTTTTCCCATATTTTGTTTACCACTATTTTACAGCTGTTTGCTCAAACAGAAATAGTCAAATAAATGTGCGTACTGTGACAACAAAAAAAATTTTGTATTGCTTTGGAAAAAATATTAAAATATCAAATATTTAAAAAATCTGACTGAAACTTTATTTAATTAAGAATGCTTTATTTCATTAAAATTAATATATAAAAAAATGTATAGTTTTACGAACCAAATAATCTTTAAAAAATGATTACTGAATCGGACTACAGGCCACTTTTAAAATATCTGTTCATATGTTTTATATAGCTATGTTACCAATTTATAGTAATTTTGATACTAAAAATTTTAAATATTTTACTTTGCCATTTACCTTTTTTGGTGCATATGTATAATTCTCGCAAACGGCTCAGGAGTATGATCACAAACATAAATAACATTACATATTCGGACACCCTTACATTCCATGTCTAAACTTTATAATCGTTCAACTTTTCAACAGTTTGGAAATATACATCAAATTACAGCAACTATAGGGGCACCCTTTAATTTGAAAATTCAAATTATAAAGTTGCTGTTGTAGTAGCTTTAGCAATCAGCTTCTTTGTAAATTTCAACCGTCTGTCTATAACGGATCAGAGTTCGGCCATATACATCAGATTACATCAACTATTGGAAAACCTTTTAATTTATAATTCAAAATTATTATACTTCTTATTAAACCAAACAAAGTAGTAGACATTCTGTCTAATTTGTGTTTGTATATAACGGTTATAGCGCACTTAACAATAAAGGTCCCTTGTAAGTTTCAGTGTTCTGTCAATAACAATTTAAAAGTTCGGCAACATTATTGAAATTACTTTAACTATGGGGACATCCTTTAACTTCCAAACACAATAACAAAACAGGTTCGTTGTAAACTCCAAGCGTTTGTCTAAAACTGTTAAAAAGTATGGCCAAATACATCAAATTAAATGATTTAATTAATTAATTAGAACTTTTAATTTTTCTGATCGGTAAGAGGATTACAAAATTTCACAACGATCTTACCGCTGAGCCTTTTATAAATTACAAAAAAAAAAAACCCAGACTAATTTTCAATATGTATAAATATTCTCGCTTGCCGTTCAATAACTGTATTCAACTTTTCCTACAATGTATTCTTAATAAAAAAGAAACTGTTGGAAGATTCATGTATGGGTGTTAAGCACGTACATAAAAAAAGGTCCGCCAGGCAAGTTCTTGTGTATTTCCTGGTTGTTGTTGCTGCCATTGTTTTCACATTCTAAGTGCAGCCGTTTTTGTTTTTAGCATATTTCATGCTTTTACTTTTTTAGGTCGTCTGGCAGTATTAAGTCCTTGTTTTTATTGTTATTTTACTATTGTTTCACAACAAACTTTTACTGCTGTCGACAATATCGCTGTTGGTTTTCTATTCTGTTCTATTTGCTATTACTTGTTCTATTGTTGGACATCATGATGTAAGTAGAAAGGGCTAAGTCGCCAAAGTTTCTGCTGTTAGTCCTGCTCTACCCAAATTATTTTTATCGACAAGAGTTTTAATCAATTAAATAAATCTCATTCCCAAAAAACAAAGTCAGCTATCTCCAAAAATCCCCAATACAAATAATACTATTTATTATTAAATTTTGTGTATTAACATAAGATTTTAATATTGTATTTGTAAAATTTCTCTATTTGCAAGAAATCCACACACTACTGCAAAAATTTCAACCCATTCCGAAAACTCTTTATGTATTGACTACCTTCATATCAACAAATAGGTATTATTTTGAGGTAATACAAAAGTTAAAATAGAAATGCGTCGTATATTCTCATAAGAAATGAATTATATATTTTGAATTGAGCCTTTTTTTAAATAAAAGTAATCAAATTGTTTTATTTAAATTTGGTTTTATTCTGCGTTGATACTGTTTTGTTGATAAAATTTGTTTTATTTACTTTCAGAAAAATGTTATTTACTCAAGAAATATTTTTTTACAATACTTGCACAGATTTAAAGACAAACTATGTAAATACATTTTCTAATTCTTTATACATTTTCAAATTCTTTTAAAATGTAACCACAAACAGTTTTTCACCTCTACTGAAAGTTTTAAAATTCTAAGTTAATACCTTCTTGTTTATAAAGTGCGGTATATAAGTTAAGTTGCTTAACTAATATATAATATATGTACATATATTAAAAAGTTCTGAATCAAAATGCTCTATCTTGTTGCCTACATCAATTTTTTGGTACATATATTTAGAGTTAAACATTTGAAGCATTTCTGAAAATGGAACTATAGTGTCACAATAAATTGTATTGAGTATTAACTTTAATAAAATACGAGCAGCTCATTATGCATTTTATTTACGTTTTTCAAATTATAACAAAACAACTTATGCCTTAAACGAAGGTACAGAAAGTAATCAATTTTATTATAAAAAATTTTCTTTTTTAAATTATTACAAATTCTGTGATAACTATGTTGGAAAAATTAGAGTATTAAACACATAACTGTGGAAATATTCAATTGATATCTAACACTCCCCTCAGTATAATATCCTAGTAGTAAAATTCTTAAATGTTGGCAATGGTAAAGGTTTTGTAAGGAAATCAGCCAATTGTTGCTTCGAGAGAAAAGATTTTAGATCAACTATTCCATTTTCTTGTAAGTTTTTTATATTGTTACGAAAAGTAAGATCTGTTAACATCATGAGAGTGGTGAATAAAGTTACTTCCACTAGTTGTGGGTGCTGTAAAACAGAAGATCATGAGTTCGAGCCCACCTTCGGACATGAGTACAGGTGAAAAATAATAATTGTTACAATGTAATTTAAAATTAAGAAGCAGCAGTACAAACCTTCCGAGAGGCAATTATTGTGTGAAGCCATGGTAGACGTCTAATTAAATAAAAAGAGTAACAGATAATTGTGAAAAAGCCCTTTATAAAAAAGTAAGAACCGAAATGTTTAGCGCAGGGAAGTGTAACAGCATAATACAACAGTGTATGGCAGACGTGTGTTGTGGCCACAAAAGTAAGAATACAAAATTTATAATGAGCTTCAGTGGTATTTGCAATCAATAGAATCCGTACGTTTGTTCAAAAAGGAAAAACGTAACAATATGATAAAATTTTACGTCTGTATGCTTTGTTCTCGCGCTAAATTTCGTTGAGGTGGCAATTTTGATATAACTCTGTCTTCATACATTGGCCACCATATGAAGCTGCAACAAATTCAGATTCACTTGAAGATAAAGCTATAGTTGACTGCTTCTTTGATGACCATGATATTATGTTTTTTACCATACCAGAAAACTTGTACGTAGCAAAAAAGTAAAATTTGCTTAACAATAGTAAAGTTACAATAACCAAATACAGAAGTTTATAAAATCCCCAAAAAACCTTATTAAATTACCAAAATGCAAAATATATCCTCAAAGAATTCCGCAACCCCCTAACTGAAATTTTCATCCCCATATTAAAAATAAAATCCCCGAGTTGGGAATAAATCCCCTAATCTGCAACACTGGTTTCAATAAAGTTGTTATAAAATAATTGGAACGTTAAGCAAAGGGTCGGTTGTTTTTTCGTGTTGGTTTTACTTTTTTCATTATTTGTTCGTATTCAAAAACTTAATGTTTCTTTTTCTCATCTGGGAAAACAACAAACTTTAATAACCTGTAAACTCACAAGGGAAACACCTCAATTATCCCTAATATGACTACATTGTATAGGGTCATCCAAAAAACGCGCCTACATGTTTCTTTGAAATAAAACACAAACTATTTGCAATTTTTTCACGGTGTTTTTTTTTTTAAAGGTTGATCCATTACAATTATAAGTGGAACAGAATATCATTCAAATGTCCACCATGACTGCGTCTGCAGACATCAATCCGAATATCGAAATTTTCAATGACTTTCCGACATGTTGCTGGTGTTATTTCACGAATTGCTACTTGAATGTTTTTCTTTAGATCATTAATTGTTTGTAGCTTGTTAGCATACACTCAACTTTTCAAAAAACCCCACAAAAAAAATCTAATGGTGTTAGATCACATGACCTTGGAGGCCAATTGAAATCTGCATTTCCTGAAATTACACGTTGAGGAAATTTTAATCGCAAAAGCGTAAAGTTTTCTCGAGTTGTGTGACATGTAGCACCGTCTTGCTGGAAATAGACGTCAGACACATCAATATGATTCAACTGTGTCCATAAAAAGTCTCTCAACATTGATTGCTATCGCTCAGCATTCACAGTAACAGCATTTCCAGCATCATCTTCGAAGAAAAATGGCCCAATGCTTCCATTTGCCCAAAATGCACACCAAACAGTAACTTTTTGTGGGTGTAGAGATTTTACATGAATAATACGAGGATTTTCATCACCCCAGATACGACAATTTTGCTTATTGACGAATCCATCCATTCTGAAATGAGCTTCGTCACTAAACAAAATCTTGCTTTGGGTATTTTTCAAAGAAAGCCTATTTTCATAATAACTTTGAATGATGTAAACGCGTTGTTGCAATGTGTCCATGGTTAAAACTGTACTACCTTCTAATAAAACAAAATGGCTTATGTCATTTGAAAATTTGTACATTTGTTGTTACACAGACAGGTGTGCGGCAAAAAACAACATGTGTTGTGTACGGAAAAAACATACATATACGAAGGACTGTTTGATGTGACGAGTTCACGTCATTTTGACGATTTTTTTTTTCCAAAAACATTACATATTGACATTTGAAGATATTTGTTTTAAAACTTCCCTCTTATTGACGATTATCTGGTATCATTTGTATTATTCTATACAAATAATCATTACTAAACTGGACAATTTTGATATTATTACTCTACAGAAAGAAACAAGTTTTTAGCAATTTTCTAAAGGAAGAAAAAATTTACTTAGATATTCTGTCTAATAAGCGTCGTTCTTCGAATAAAAAAATTATCCAACGACCTAAAAATGTGCATGTATGCTATTACTCTAAGTATCAGTTACATCGGCAAAGTGAAGTTTTCGTTCAAATTCTTAGTTTGTATAATAATTTGATGACGAATGTAGTGTTCCAATCAATGGTGCATTATATTCTGCTTGTGCTTAATTTAATCTTCTTTCATAAGAAAACAACCGCAAATATTTGTAATTTTTTTTTATTAATTTAAAAAATTAAAATTAAATCATGAACTTAAGGCGAAAGTAATTAATTTATTTGTTATAAAAACAAAAACAGTTGAACTACCTATTTCAAAAGAGGCCCGTATCTCGGAAAATATGGGCGAGAGCCAATGTTTTCACTTGAAGTTTGTTTCTTATTTTTTAATTCTCTATCGCCTCATATATTTAACTTTTTTGATTGGAGCTACTTTACTGTTCCAAATGACATGAAAAAATTAGATATAGGTGTGGTGTGCCTGCTGCCTTAAAGGACATGGACCGATCATGCTGATTTCCAATAGCACCTTTTTCGACACTATATATTTATTAACATATTTATTTATTTATTTTTTTTTTTTTTGTGAAACACAAACAGGGACGGACATCGCTCAGTCGACTTCGCTATGCATAAGAAATCAGAATATAATCTTTGTCGATATTGTAAAAATTACACATGGAATGACAAACTTAAATATACCCTATTTCCGCTTTTTGTGGTGAAGGGTTTAAAAAAAAAATGAAATTTTTTTTATGACATCCTAGAAAATTACTTACCTAAGTAAAAATTGTAGTTCTATGTTAAAACCTTTAAAATAAGAAACGTAAAAGAATACTCGTATTCAGTAGGATGTTCCACATCCTTCTATAATATGTAACATTAAAAATTATAATAAACAAATATTTATATATTATATTTCTACGTTAAAACCTTGGATAGCATTTTCAAATCCTAGAAATTATGTAATCATAATAAAAAGGATAATAAATACACATAATACAATATATTTCATTATTAAGAAATTTTGATGTTAATTAAAAATTGTACAAAGAATACATTTCCAGGACCTCTTACATTTCTTAAAGAATAATAGTAAAAGAATTATTATGAAATATAAAAAATGTAAGTTTTTTATACACAAAAATTACTCAAAAGGACAATAATAAAATTTAACAATTAAAAATTAAATATCATCTGTATGAGTGAAAACCATTTTTTTTATAAGAAAGGAGCAAATTCAAGGCGAATACACACCCAGATAAGGAGAAGGACCACAAGAAAATTAAAGATATGAAGAACAAGCAAAACGTAAGCTAAGAAGAAATAATCTGATAAAATATATAAGTATTTAATGAATATATTTGTTCTGATTATATATTATGATAAAATTTGTTTTGAAAAGGAATTCTTTGCATTTGGTTACTTTGCTACATATATACATTTATATGCACATTGTGCAAAAGCTTTAAGCGATGTACTGAAATAAATTGTTTCTGAACTATATTTTCTCTTGCAAGAATAATTTTTATAAATAAATAGAAATAAGTATTTTTTTTCACTGTAGATCCGCTAAGATTTATTAAAAGACTTCCAGAATTTTCGGGTGACAAAAAGGATCTGTATTTACTGGATAAAATAAGACCAAATTAAAGGTTAAAGCTAAAGAGGCTGTTGAAATTAACTTTCAAGCTCAGACTTGGTCCGCAATACGGACTGTATTAATAAATTATTTTGGAGAATATGGACAAATACAGTATACTTTTATAATGAAATGAAAGACAGGCTTCGGAGTCTTAATAATAAAACAGCCTCTGGTTTGGGGATAAATTTGAATCGCAAAAAACAATATAAGAACCGCTCTAAATATTTTTAAGGAAAAGATCCCTTAGTCGTTAAAGACTTTAATAGCATGCATAGATCCAGGAACTCTTGAAGAGGCCATGAATATTATTTTTCCATCAGGGTATGCGTGAGTCATAACGAAAATAAAAATAGAGATCAATCAAATATATTAAAAAGGAACAATCGCTATCAACGTTTTGATGCGAGCAAAAGCCAAAACTGCTATGGTGATCGATAAAACAATAAAAGTAATTCTAGCGGTCATAACGTTAACTACGGATACTCGTACCAGCAGACAAATATAAACTTTTATTATGGGAATAGGATACCATCAAAAAAATCTCGCGGAAAAAGATAGAAACAAAAGGGCATTTAGTATCAACAATGGTAAATATGAGTTTTGGCGTTTACTGTTTGGTTTAAAAAATGCTCCAGGGATTTTTCAAAGAGCAATTGATGACATTTTGCGCAAAGAAATTGGCAGGAGTTGTCACGTCTATGTTGACGATATTATTTCTTCTCAATCGGCTTAAAAACATTTAGAGGACATTGGAAGAATTTAAGCTAATATGAAATTATCTAAAGAAAACTCAAAAATTCTTTTGCAAATCGGTGGAATAACTAGGACTTATAACATCAGAAAATGGAATAAGAACACACCCAGATAAAATAAAAGACATTTTGAACTTCGCAATACCAAGCACCCAGAAAAGTCTGCGGGCATTCTCGGGACTAGCCAGCTACTACCGCCCAATAAGATATGTGTATTTTTAACTTATATAAATAATTATTTTTAACTTATGAATGTTTACAACTACATAGTATGTATATTGGTATATTTCGCATTCAATTAAAATTTCTTCGGAGCGTTAATCAAGCGATGGGGGAGTTATATATATGTGTATGTACATTTGTACATATTTTTGGTAGATACTAATCATGGAAACCCTAACACAATAAACTTGGTTTATAGAAATGCCCCTTTATGACTTACTGTAAGTATTTGGTTTTTTGTTTGTTTTTCATATATATTTTCAAAAACAGGATCGAATTTGTATAATCTTGCCTCTATGCGTAATTCTGCATACACAATTTTGTTTCTTCGCATTCTAGCTTGCGTTTTATTCTATTACTAAGCGTAAATCATGATTCTTTATTCCCAATTACAACTTATTATTGTTAAATTTATCAAATGCATTTTAACATTCTTACGTACGCACGATTCGCACATAAGATAAGTAAACTTGTAATTCTGAATTTCCTGTTGTTACATTTTTTGACTTGTAACTAAGCAACGAATGTTTTTGTTCATTCCCAATTCATATATTTTATTTTTTGTTACATTTTAACATATTCTCTTTTAAAAAATATGTAAGACAGGTAATCAGAAATAAAGGCCTCGTTATGCGAACGTTGATGTAAGAAAAACTTAACGTATTTTAACGTACGGTCGTTTATGTACTTATAGAAACTTTACAAATGTGACGCATGTCAATAAAATAAACAAAAACAAAACATTGTGCAGCACAATTTGTATATAATTTTGTTTGTAATTTTAATTTCAAAAGCCCAAAAAGAATTTTAAAATGGATATTGAGGATTTATTTGCTGACGTCCATGAATTAAGTATAATTGTTTTGGAAAAAAAAACTATAAAAGCTAAAATATTAAATTACAAACCTAACACAATTTTCAATTTGCTGCAGCTGTTCAGAACAGTGTTGAGATTTGTGGCATAGTTGCGGGCACTGTTCCGTACATGTAAATTTGGAAAAAAGTACTAAATTAGCTTCGAAAGATATTTTACATTGCAATATGTGCAATGTATTGACAAATTTAATTATCTGTTTTAAAAAATATTGTTATGTATTTAATATAACTATTTATTTATTATACTTTTATTAAGCAAAAGAATAAAAAATGATAAATGATACAATTATTATCAATTACTTCAAAAGTACTTAAAACGGGAAAATGTGCCGCAATGGTACTTAACACATAGAATTCCAGCACTATCTTACGAATGTCACGTAACAATGCCGTCAAAACCTATTTTATACAGGTTGAAGCGTTCCGGAAACATGACAGTTAATTTCGGTAAGCGTTTGCATTGTTTTAGTATATTTAAAAACAAACGGCCGTTATGTTAGCTTAAGTGGACGTTCGCATAATTGTACCTTAACAAATAAATCAAAGTTAAAATGCTTAAGTAACTCCGCGAATTAAGTGATTGTGAAATTTATCAAAATCTAAAAAGAAGAATGTTATCCTTGCTTTACAATTAATAAAATAAAACTTTACATGAACTTAATATTTTTTTTATAATTGATAAAATTAAATTTATTGATAAAAACTGAAGTTGTTTTCTTGTTCTATTTAAAATAATTATAAGTGAAAACAAAACTTTTAACCGCACAAAGAAATTTATACGCACATATATTCTTTATTTATTCATTGTTATTGCTAATGAATTATTGTAATTTTTAACCGACTTCAAAAAAAGGAGCAGTTTATCAATTCGTCTGAATGTTCCTTTTTTATTAGGATCAATACTCAGGGTATGACCCGTACTTATGCAATGCATTGTGCCACGACTAGGAAATTAGGTTGCGGCAAGAGGGATAGAGGGAGTAGTGCTTGTGAATATTTAATTTAAATCTTTGCACATTGAAAGTAGCAAGAAAGACTTCTGCAGGGAGTTTATTCCACATACGAACTGTTTGGCTAAAAATTGAAATTTCTCTGTAATGCGTAGTGCCATTCGATGGCCAATCCACCACAAACTACGATTTTCATGAACAAGTTCTCTGATTTCATAAGAGCACATTCCGTTGTAGTATCGATAAAACAGTAAAACACACCACATTGGGTCGATAGTCCAGTGAATCAATAGAGCTGAATACTATACGGTCACCGATGAGCTTCTTTGCTCTCTCCTGCACGTGCAACTCCAAAATAGACCTTGAAGCACCGGTCCACACATGAGAGTTGTATTCCATTTTTGGTCTGATAGAGGTGACATAGATATTAAGGAGATCAGATGGAGTAAAGTATTTCTTACACCGTTTCAGGAAATCTAGTCACTTGAATGCTTCTTTTGCGAGATGAAAAATATGCTGGTTCCAACGAACATCAGATTAAATTTTTTTGCCAAGAACATCGAGAGCTCCTGATTCCTTAATATATATATATCACCCATAATTACAGATGAGGTAGCATATTCAGCCGTACCCCTGTGAGAAAGCACACAGCACTGGGTTTTATATGCGTTAAAGCGTATCGTCCATGTGCTTTCGCACAACCCCAATTTCCCGAAGGCTGGGCCTATTGCGAAACGAAAATTAATGGCTTATGCTACTGTCATCTGCGAAAGAATAGATAGGGTTGGAAGTCTGACGTAGAAGGTCATTGAGAAAAATAAGAAATATGGTAGGGGAAAGAACGGACCTTGCGGTACGCCTAAATTTACCTTGAACTCGTTTGATAAGATCCTATCTATAACAATTCGTATGGTGCGATCCCTGACAAAGCTCGACATAAGTCAAGAGAAATTATTACCGACACCAAAAGCAATGTTTTGATATGAGTGCACCATGACACACTCCTTACTTTCGCCGAAAATTTGGCCATATATAAAAAAATTATACATGTAGCAGATGTAACCAACTAGCAACACTGCTGCTACTAATATCATTATCTTAAAGAAATTAACTCTGATCGCATAGAGAAAAATATTTTATGAATTATAAGGTGCAATAACTCAGCCATTTCTTGGCATATAGAATGTTGCAGCATATCGACGGAAAAAGCATGCAATTACCTTTCCAACGGTGTGCCATTTATCTCAACAAGGGTTTGAGTGGAACCATACACCGAAAATACGTTTTTTAAATAACGGCCGGTTCTTAGAAAAAAAAAAATTACAGCGTTTTTGGTGTGCAGAAGGTCCCACTAAACTTATCTAGCCATGTGGTGTTCTTGGTATTTCTCCAAATTAAAAACTTGCAAAACTGTGTAATTTATATATCATTTAATTAATTTATAAAGAAAATATTTTTATTTTCTTAGAACTTACTCATCCCAAACTTAATTGCATTTGACGCGGAAACTTTTTTAACGATATCGTAATTTTTCATTAAATTTTAAAGATCTTAAAAATGTCAAAATGAAAATTTATTATCCGGAATCTTTTAAAATTTAATTAATTTACTTTATTTGTGTTTGATTCCTTAAAATATAAATATTTCATGATATTCTCATGAAATATTTATTATTTTAAACTAAACTACTATTACTGCTTTCCCCGTAGTAATTGGAAAATCCAATTTTGACAGTTCGTTAGGAAGTGAAGTTAGCTGCTTGTTGGTTTGTTTTGTTTTGGTTGAAAACTTTGTTATTTTCAAGGCAATCAATTGGTTTTATCTCTTCTTTATTTTTATAGAGCGGGTTTTATAAAATAAAATGAGTTAACATTACTGTAAAAGACACAAAGTTGACGCTTTTATTTAGTTATGTCGTTGCAGCGTAAAAACCCGACGGAAGAACGCGTCGCGCTTTACGCGCTAATTTAGTGATGGTAGTAATCATGATAGTGAATCCTGGCCTTTATTAACTAGATGGTTGCAATTTTTAAATGGTTGCATCTTAATAGCAGGATTATAGTTTAAATCAACAATAAAAACATGAGAATTACATCCGTAATTTTTAAAGTTATACGGTTTTATATAATTAAGAAATCTCAAAAAAAAGTAATCTAGATATTAAAGAATTACATAAGAAGATTTAAAATAATTTGAAATTAATAACCTAATTTAATAAGCTTAAGGTCTCTTGTATTTCAATTGTCTTTATTTCGCTACTTCTTTGTGTTGCATTATCAGGAACATTTGTTTATTTAAAAAAACAAGAAAAAATTAAGTAAAAGTTTTTTTTTCAAACTAACACACATATATATGTATGTATGGATGTATTTTAAAAAACAAAAATATATTTTGTCATATAATGCAAGGAACACAACTGGAAAGAGCTTTTAATTTTTTCCACTCGACGAATTTGTTGTGCAAATTCATTGTATGAAACACAATAACAATAAAAAAAAGGCTGTTATACAGTGTGACCACTTTTTAGAAATTCATGGAGCTAAATCGTCTTCAGAAAAGAGCTAAAAAGGGCTAAAATATTTGGTAAGGAGCTAGAGAATAGAGTAAAATTTATTTAAAAATTTTTCTTCATAATTTATTTAACAAAACATTCTTCAGGAATATAAAAACTCTTACAGTTACATAAAACACAGCTTGTATATGCATGTACAATGTACATTCTTAGGTACTAGTTCATAAGTTATAAACATTCTTAAAAAATATATTAATATTTTACTGTATAAATTATCTAAATTGTTATTTTATAACATATTACAAGTTTAAATCACATTTCAAATTAATGTATATCTTGAGGTAAATATTCATCCTCCTTTTGAATATTGCTGAAGATATTCCAACTGCTGTTGTGTCTCCTAACTCGCTAAGGTGTAAAAACGTGTTGATAATTTTCCGTAAAGACTTACTGTAATACCGAATGGCAACACCTACGTATTTCTCCACTGTGATATCAGTAGACTCATCTTTAATTAGACTTTATTTATTTCCACTAATGTCGTCAGCAGGGTTCAGATTGGCTTGCTATTTTGCTCTTTGCGCACTCTTTTTATGCTCTTTTTTAAGGTATGCGCAAAAGAGCAGAGCAGAAAAAAAGAGTCAATCGTTTATGCGCATTGTGCTATAAATACAATCATGTCCACCGACCATCGACTACAAGATGTCATAAATAGAATACATGCGTGCTTATGAGAATAATTCTTTTAGCCGCTACACGACTACCGACTACACGGCTACTTTTGTAGCCCGTAGCCAACTTAGGCTAATTTCTATTTTTCTTGGCTACAAAAAACAGATTAGTGCTGCCAATACAATAAATGCATGAAATGGTGGTGAAAAACTTTTATAGTGGCACCATTGAAAAATAATAATCATCTGTTCATTTGTTTTCATATTTGATTTATTTTTTATTTGGCGCATTTTTCATTTACTTTTTATTTGTCAAATTTTCCATTTAATTATTTTTTCATCAATTTCTAATTTGTTTCATTTATATTTATTTTTTGTTTTTTTTTTATTGAAATTAGTAAGTATATAATAGTAATTTTTACTGTTAATATGTATTTATTATATTGTTTAATGTAAATGTTTAGTTCAATTTACATGTAAATATGGACGTGGACACTTCATACGCTGAAGTCGTTGTTTCCACTATTTTAGCAATGGTACTTATAAAGTTAATTGAATTTTCTTAAGACATTTGTTTTGTTTTGGTTAACTTTAATAAATATGTCAAAACAGATGTTTATTTTTAGTAGTTAGTGGTCGGTAGTCGTTAAAAGAATTAAGTAGCTGGCGACTTGGCTATTTTTGTAGCCAGCTACTTTTGTAGTCGGTTGTCGATGGTCGGTAGCCTTTGATTGTGTTTATAGCATTGTGCTTGCTCCTTCTTTTCATGCTCTGCTCTTTGAGCAATGCGCTTTCAAGTTTAAGTTTGGATCTTTTGCTCTGCGGATTGAGCCAAAAGAGCAGCTCTTTTTCTCGTGCTCCTTTTGATAGTAACAGTGGTTCGTTTGAATAATCAAAATAACTTCGTGGTATGGTAAAAAAAAGGTTCATAAAAAAATGCAAATAATAAATAGTACATGTTACCAAATATAGTAACATATTTTATTGTTATTATTTTTGTTTTTTTTAGTTAAAATTTAAGTCTACTATTGCTGTTTGTTTTTGAATATTGGTAGGTAGTGGAGTTCGTTGTAAATTCAAGCGAGGGTCATATGAAGGGCTCATAAATAAATATCTACAATAAGTGGTGTTAAAAAAGTAAGGATTAAGGGTAATAATTTGCATATCTTTAACATTATTAAAATTATACCTAGATAAGGAATTTTTAATGTTTGCTGGTGTATCATAAAATAATTATTTTTATTTGGGTTTTTGTGTGTCCAATTGTTTTCTTGCTTTAAATTTGCATGTGTTATTTGTTATTGTGGTTTTTAATTACAGTAGTTGTGCTTTGCTTATAATTTAGATGTGAGATAGTAGTAGTGCATTTGTTACTATTTTATTACTTTCTTCATTATAGCTTGCTTTATATTTTGTTGTTAACGGTAAATTTGTTTTGCTTATGTTTAAGGTAGGGGATGTTTACTGGTGCATTTGTTATTGTTTTATTACTTCTTAATTGATGGTAAAGCAAGAAATTATTGGTACTCAATAGAGCAAATTTTCATTACCTATTTAATGCAAATCAAAACAATTGTTTTATTTGGTTTAAAAAATTTATTTATATTTATACTACTTACCAGTAATCAGAAACAAACTAAAAATACATAAAAACAAATACACAAAAATACATAACAATATTCTTTGATACGTATACATACACACATACATATGTACGTACATACATACATATATGTATGCGTTGTAACGACACGTTCTACGCTCGTTGCTGGGATAGCTGCAGCAAAGTCGTTGCAATTTTATTTGTCGTCCTAAGACGGAAAGGAAATGAAACAATGATTGTTCGGGAAACGTTATAAACTTCAATTTATGTTTTATTCTCCTTATTCTTATGGCTATAGCGACGGCTAATTAACGGTCGGGAACGAAACCACCAATGTCAATAGCGGTTGGAGTACGCTAGCTGCGGTGAAACAGTCACCGACAGTGACGGAATCCAGCCGATTAGCCAAAACCAACGGGCCTTGTGGCCGGTGTAAAATGGCGCAGGACGTGAAGCTGGAGTTCCGCTAACGGGAAAAGGCGATGCTACCGGGCGGCAACGGCACGGGTAGCGGCCAAACAGTCAGCGCAGATAGCGAGGGTAGCGCTCAGACAGGCGGTGTAAGCAGCGCTGGCGCAGGTAGCTCTCACACAAGCGGCGCAAATAGCGATGGCATAGTTAGCGTTCAAAGAAGAGGCGACGCTACCGGGCGGCAATGGCACGGGCAGCGGCCAAACAGCGATGGTACAGGTAGTGCTCAAACAAGCAGCGACGCTACCGGGCGGGAATGGCACGGGCAGCGGCCAAACAGCGATGGCGCGCAAACAAGCGAAGGCGAAATTAGGGTAATGGCAAGGGCCACGACGCAAACAGCGATGGCTCAGGTAGCGCTCAAACAAACGGCGGCGCAACCGCGCTCCAACAGCGATGGCGCAGGTAGCGTTTACGTAGCGCGAGCAAGGTACTTTATACGCCCAGAGATTGCTGGGAGCTCTCGGCCACGTGACGCGATTCAAGGGAATTTACAATTCCTCGCCAGAATCATTCGCAGGGTAGAAGAAACGCAATTTTCAACTTGATCTGAAAGCAAGAAATAAATTGGGGAATTATACAATTCCTCACCAAACACTTCTTACCGGCAGGCAAGCTGCTTGCTAACTGATCAATTTTATCTTTTGTTCTGCCTTTTATACCTGTTTCAAAGTACACATACAGTCACCCACACCTGCAACTTGTTTGTGTGTCTGACTCAATGACAGCTGTGATGCTTTTATTCACTTGTCTTTGGTAGCGCGGTCCGCGACTCCTAGATGGCGACACGCATCTCCCGACCGTTAATTTCAAGCAAGTACTTTCGTTTTCAGCTTAACTTAAATTAATTCATGATAATAAACTTAACTCATAATCACAATTCATAATAATAATTCCTAATAATAATAATAATTAATAATAATACTTCATAATAATAATTCATAATAAAAATTCAAAATAATAATTCATAATAATAGTTAATAATAACAATTCATAATAATGCTTCAGACTAATCCAGTTGTTGTGGAGGTGAAAATGAAGGAACTGATTTTCATCGTTACACTGCTTCCCCCTGTTTACAGGCCCTCTTCTCCTGGTAATCATGGGATCTGGATGATATGGACCTTACCACTTCGGGCGATGGTGGTTCGGAACCGCCGTCCTTCACAGCTACGTACCTGGCGCAGTTGTTGATGGCTGGTTATCATTTGTACCAGCTTCCGGATTTTTTCCTTCAGTGCCCTTGGTGCGTCAACCTGCAAGATCTTGGTGGTGCAGCGGCCTCCGGTGGAGATACCTCACTAGTCCTTATCGGTGTAGCCGGCTCCGGCATTGGTGATGAAGCACGCTCGGATGATGCTGATTCCGAAGTAGAATCCGACGACGACATCGAGCTCACTGGCGATGTAGTTTCGGCACTACCATCCGCTTGCAGTGAGACCCTCGGATCCATTGGAATTGGGCTTTCCCCTTGGGATGGTGTAGATGGCGTGGCGACGTTCATCCCTTCAATAATCGTCCAACCCCTACCGGTCGTTTGTGGAAAATTTTTGCCTGGTGGACCCGGTGATACTGGGAACCTTATCTGTTCAGTTTCCTTCATCTCTGGAGTTGTAGGAGGGCTCGTGCGAGCGGGAGTTGAATCATTCTCATCCGTTACTACCCCTATGGCCCGTGGACCGTTTCCTTCCGTTGCTAGTAGTCTGACCGTCATTGTCCTCTCATAGCATTTCAGACCCCATTGCCCATCGTGGATCTACCATGTCCCATAACGCTTTCGTGGCGGTGCCATTGGGGGTCAGTAATTTTTGCTTTCTCAGTCTATCCACATGTCGTCTGACGTCTCGCGTCATTCTAGGCCAAAAGTATCGCCCAGCGATTTTGTTAAACGTTTTCCGCGTACCAAGATGTCCTCACGTAGTACTATCATGGTTCTGCTGAATAACTTGATTGTGTAAAGGCCTTGGAACACACAGCTTCCACGATGTGCAGTCATCAACATTCACACTTCTCGCCGTGTGTTTGTATACTTGGTAGTTGACTATGGCGAAATTCGGAAATTTTTCCGAGTTCTCTTGTATTTCGGCTGTAAGCCGCTATATCTATATCTGCCTGCCCTTCCTGTATTGGACCGAAAATTGGTATTGCTGCAATTCTAAGGCCTAGCGTGCCAGTCTAACGGTTGGGTTGTCAATATTGTTCATGTACATGTTCGCTGGCATCCGTTTGTATCACAAAAGTTTCTGCAAAGTTCGGACAGGCAAGTACTGGGGCCATGGTCAGCAGGGTTTTCAGAGTGGCAAAGGCCTGCTGTTGCTCTGGTCCCCATTTCTAATGCTTTTCTTTCTGCAATAAGTGTGTCAGGGGCTTTGAAATAGTGGCGAAATCGGGAATAAATCGCCGATATCACGATGTTATCCCCAGGAACCGTCGGACTTCTTTGACATTACTTGGTAGTGGCATGTTGGCGATGGCGGCAATTTTATCTGGGCCGGTGTGAATCCCGTCTTGATCAATCACGTGGCCCAAATACTTGGTCTCGCATTGGAAAAAGCTGCACTTTTCCGGGTTGATCCTCAAGTTGGCTGCTCGTAGTCGCCAGAATACCTTGCGCAAGTTGGCGGGATGTTCTTTCCGTGTACCACCGATGACGATAATGTCGTCCAGATACGCGAACGCGTAAGGTTCCATCTCAGGTCCAGTTACACTATCTAGTGCCCGGTGAAAGTCGCGGGTGCGGAGTGTATGCTAAATGGCATAACCCGCCATTGATGCAGTTCTCGCCCAGTGACCGCAAAGGCCGTGTTTTGCTTACTCTTTGGCGGTAGGGGGATCTGCCAATACCCATCTTTAAGGTCCAAGCTGCTTATGTATTTGGCATTGCGTAGCCTGTCCAGGATGGTGTTGATACGGGGCAACGGGTAGGCGTCGGGAACCGATCGTGCATTGAGCTGGCGGAAATCCATACACGTCCGCCACGTTCCGTTCTTCTTTCTGACTGGCGTAATTGGGAAGCTAAACGGACTGCGCGAAGGTTCTATGCATCCCCGTGCAACTAATTTATTGACCTCGTCATCAATGATTGCATGGCTGGGTTCCGTGGCGCGTACCTCAGTTTGATAGGTGTTCGTCGTTCATGATGATTCGTTGTTGTGCGATATTGGACACTCCCTTGATTCTCTCGAACATGGCAAGTTCAGGTTTTAGGAATTCCTTGATTACTGCCTGTTCCGGTGGCATCTGGGCTGGAGTCGGCTGGCAAGGAGGAATGCCCTTCGGTATGCTTAAACTATTATTGATAGTGCTTACCTTTGCTGCCATTCGGCTGGGCAGATTCTCGGAGGATCCGGTCGCGTTTGGCCCATTTCGAGTCGTCAAACCGGCACAACTGAAGCTGGCCTTAAACATCCGAAGCGAATATAGTCCCAGGATTAGGTCTTCCAGCGTCTCCTGCATAATCAGAAACTGACTAGTCTTGGTCATGTTGCTGAGGGATACTTTCAGCAGTACTGATTCGGCGATACGTCTTTTCGATCCATCCGCTAGGAATACTTCGATGTCTGTTGGGTTTTGCTTGATCGATTTGGGCAACCGTTGTTGATGCAGCTCGGCAAGTGTTGCAAAATCCTTTCGCCGAATGTACCACTAGTAGTCGGGTTGGGAGTTACGGAATATCCCTTCGAGCTTCTGCTGCTCTGACATTCTAGAGGGCCGCATCAAATTCTGCAGTGCCAGCAGGTAGTCTTTGAACACGTCTTTGGGGCGTTGAGTGCGCTTGCGAATTTCGTCCTCCAGTTTCTCGAAATAGCGTGGCGGAAAGAAAAACTGAAAAAAACCTTCCTTGAACTGTGCCTACTGCTTCCATTGTTGATTATTGTTTCGCCAGCAAATCAGGGCTCGGTCGTAGTACTTCTGGCATCATGTGCGGCAAGAGATCCGTTTAAACATGGTACATTTCAGCAAGCTCCTCGAATTGCTCCATGAACTCCAATGGGTCTTTACCTCCGGTATACTTCAAATACTTATAGTGTCCCTGCTCGGGCGCCAATATAATGACTCGTTGTCATTTTATTTATCGTCCTAAGACGGAAAGAAAATGAAACAATTATTGTTCGGAAAACGTTATAAACTTCAATTTATGTTTTATTCTCCCTATTCTTAAGGCTATAGTGACGGCTAAATAACGGTCGGGAACGAAACCACCAATGTCAATAGCGGTTGGAGTAAGCGAGCTGCGGTGAAACAGTCAGCGCAGCGACGGAATCCAGCCGATTAACCAAAACCAACGGGCCTTGGGGCCGGTGCTAAATGGCATACGACGTGAAGCTGGTAGTTTCGCTAACGGGCAGCGTGGGTTAATTAGTGACAGGGAAAAAAACGATGCTACCGGGTAGCAACGGCACGGGTAGCGGCCAGAGAGGCGGCGCAAGCAGCGCTGGCGCAGGTGGCTCTCACACAAGCGGCGCAAATAGCGTTGTCGTAATAATACCTTTTTTATAAAAATTTACGAATCCATTTTTCGAGATGAAAGAGTAAACGGAATACGTTGAAATTTTTACAGTAGATAGATATTGATGTTGTTAGCTGATTTCTTTAAAAAAGTGATATTTCAAAAATTTTGAGTTAATACCCTATTGTTGATCAAGTGCGATATGTTCCTCAAACCTTAATTTGAATATTACCTACATTTAAAAAACGATAATCAGTCTTCTAACTGTCTCAAACAATTTCCCAAACACATAAATAAAATAATTTATTTATTGAATTGATTTTAACATTATAATCTTGACGTTCAAAAAAATAGGTTTTGTACCACTGTAAAATAGCCATGCGCATTTTTTGTTCTTTCGGCATTGCGCACAAAAAAGGAGCAGCGCAAAAAAAGAGCCAAATGCATTGCTCTTTTTAATGCGCTGCTCTTTTATTGCGCAGGGCAAACATATTGGAGCAGAGCAATGCGCAATAACAAGTTGGTTTTGCTCTTTTTTTTTTTTTTTTTTTTTTTAAAGAGAAGTAGCACTTCAGGCATTAATGCCTACTTAGTTTTTTTTTAACCGTGCTACATTCTTTAGGAAAGGGAGAGATGAGAGAGAAGACAGGTGGTGAAAGAAGATAGATATAGCCATTTTATTAATTACTTTACTTCGCCGGCGAATATGCTATGAAGAAGTACCGACGAAGGAGGCTGCATGTTTTTATGTTAATTCTGCTTATGTATTTATACCATTATTTTTGACTGCCGCAAGGGTTGAACCCAGGTCAGCCAGATTTGTAGTCAACGTGCTTACCACCTAGACTACAGCAGCCTTAATGGAAACTTTAAAAAAGTGGAATTAAAAAAAAGGTGGTTTTGCTCTTTGCGCAAAAGAGCAGAAAAGAGCTGCGCTGCGCATTTACTTATTCCGGTCGTCAACCAGTTATTTTTGAAAGCGCGAAGACAAAACGTTTGTAATAACAGTAGTGCACTTTGTTTGGCCCAACTTTATTGCAGTAGCGGATTTGCTATCATTGAAAACATTTTTCTGCATTTAAACTAAGTGATCTGCAGTTCTAATCGAAGTATGCACGGCAACAAACAACGCCTGATATAACTCAGTTTCTTTTGTTTTTATATTATCAGTTAGCTGGTAAAATCCTAAAGATGTTTGTTTTTTGTCACCTAACATGCATGCATTTTATATTACAATCGGAGTACTTTCTTTTACCCCATCGTCATTATTAATTTTTATTATCCACTTCGAAATTCTTACGTCAATAAACCAGCTTTTTCATCTGAGTCACTACTACTATATACTTCATCAGCCGCTGTCTCATCTCTTTTAATGTATCCAAATAAATTTATATTTTTTATAAATATATGAAGAAGTTTTATATTTTTATATATTATGTGCATATATATAATATACATATATATATATATGTTGTACTAACCTTTCATTTTTAATGATTAAATAATTCTTTGATTGATATTATTTTTGTACCCTTCACCACAAAAAGTGGAATGATGGTATATCTAAGTTTGTCATTCCGTGAGAAATTTCTACAATATCCTTTTTGACCCCATAAAGTATATATCGCACCTGTTCAACTAAAGAGCGTCAACTCAAAATTTTCAGTTTGTCACTTTTTGTTAAAAAACGATATATGTATATTGATCAACTTTAACCACCGTAAATTTTTCCCATTCTTTTGACTATTCTTTCTTAAAAAAACGGCTATGTCGCTCACGATGTCTTCAGAGTACTTACTTTTTTTTATCAACAAAACAGATATATTTTTAGTTGTTTTAACAAATCGAGTGTTATATTAAATTTAACAAATTATTTTTACGATGCCATAATTTTTTATTATATTCCTTGAATATTATCATAAACAGTTTTTTGTCTCTACTGAAAAATTTTAAATTTTGAGTTGAAGCCCATTAGTTGAACATGTGCGATATATTCTGCCTTTTTATGCATAGCAAAGTCGATTGAGTAATGTCCGTCCGTGTTTGACGAGACAAGCTTGATTTTACAAAAAAAAAATGTCAATCGATCAGATACAGTGTTGAAAGAGGTAATACTGGAAATTAGCATGATCGGTCCATGTCCTTCGAGGCAGCAGGCAAAACACCATGCTTTACCCATTAAGAGCCAATGTCATTTCTGTAAAAAACTATCAAAAAATGTTCAAAAAAGTGTCATTTATCGCCTTTTTTATAAATTTTCCCCAATAACTCCAGACTTCTGGCCATAAACTACTAAAAAAATTAAGTAAACATTTTTATAATTTTTTTATTTTTATATATTTAAATAAATATTGGACTTTTTCGATGGTGGTTGTTCGGGACTAGTGGCATCACATTCATCGCTATCATCAGTTTCTGAACCACACATAATGTCAATGTGTGACTCCACTGTTGGCCCTTCTTAACATCCTTGCGACAGAAGCATCGTAGTTGTTAGAACGATGCTTTCCCAACAAGCCTTCTATTACTTCTTTGATTGCCTGCCATGCATTCAATTCAGCGTCAATCAAAATATTGTTGAATGCGTCACTTTTAATCAGCTTTCGTATATCTGGACCATTTATTACGCCTGATTGGAAAAAAATAATTTGTTAGGATGGAAAATCATGGGAAATGAATGTGATATTATAACTTACCTTCTTTAATTTTACTTTCGCTGAGTCTCGTGTAAATTAGTTTCAAACACAAGAAAACTTCATCTCTTTTGGCGACAGTTTTGATAAAATTCTTAACAATTCCAAGTTTAATATGCAGTGAAGGCAGCAATATCTTCTCCTTCGGCACTAGAGACTCACGAATAATATTGGCCGTTTGTTACCTACTGTGCTCTCTGAGTTTCCATCCGTGGCATGCATATTGGTCACCGGAAAATCTTGTGTCCCAATCGCACAAAAAGCACATATATTTTATATAGCCGCTTTGAAGACCGCAAAGCATTGCTACAACTTTTAAATCGCAGCATATGCGCCACATATATTTGGCGTAGTTAACCATTTTTAAAATATTTTCCAGTGCATCTTATGTTTCTTTCGTTTCTGTACTATAGGCGATTGGAACTGAAGGTTTTTATTGATCTTATGCAGTAAAACCGCCTTCAAGCTGTGTTTTGAACTGTCAATAAATAATCTCCAGTCATCTGCTTCATATTTTATTTCCATTGCGTCCATAAATTTTCCTACATCCAGGCAATATGCAGAAGTTTTTTCATCATTCACAAGAAATAAACTTTGGAGTGTTACCTGACGACTTCGATTAGCTGTTACTTTCACACCGGGTTCCAACAAATTGTTTGATTTCAAAATGGAAGCCAGCTCTTCCGATTTATGCTGTGTTAATTCCAACTTGGCAACAATTGAATCAAGCTTATTTTGATTTATTAAAATTGGCTCATTGGATACTGATGGTTCAAAAAAAAATATTTAAATTTTTCCCTTCATACATTCATTTTTAACTTCGAAAGTGTTGCACATATAGGAAAACGGTATAATAACAGAATAAAGAAATTGTAATTCTTAATTTTTCAAAATTTGTTTCATCAACATCGGAAAAGTGGTTCTCGTTTTTGCCAAAATATTACAACTAAGCGAAAAAACATCAAGATAAGGAAAAAATTTAAAAGGTCATAAAAAAAACTGACACATACGAACGCCAAACCCTTTGAGGGTTTTACTATACTGACCTAGTACCATCACACTGACTTGGAATTTCTCACCCCCAGATTGGGTGTTGTACTGAATAATCAATATCGTTGATTTAAATAATTAGTCGGGCAAATAGCACGAAAAAAAGAATTTTTGAAAATTAATTAATATAATTGAAAATGAAAAAATCCCGTTGTTTTAAATAAATTACTTTTTATTTACTAACTGTCTCGCTCATTGTTTTATTAAAAAAAACAAAACAAAAAATATTGGACTAGGCTTACCGCCTGCTATTAGTTCATCAACAAGTTACGAATCTACAAGGTAATTGTGAAACCTGGTTTGGAAGTATGGTATCCAACTATGGGGTACCGTAAGCAACTCAATTATCGATATTTTGGAAAGATACCAATCGAAAACTTTAATATTAATCCTTGATTCACCGTGGTACGTGAGATATTAATTTTATCTATACAAGATGAAGCTAGAAATATTAGTAGTAAGTATCTTCAGAGGCTAAGTAACCACGTCAATCTAGTTACAATATTTTTACTGGACAGTACAAATGATACCAGAAGCCTTTAACGATCTCTGTGATGTCTTAAATTTAATAAATTTCCTTATTGTCCTCGGATTGATAATAAATAAAGAATATTTAAAAATAAAAATTAATAAAAAAAAACGTTGTTCACGAGTACTTTAAAATTAAACTATTGTTAGGTTTTTCCGTTTTTAAACAAACGTACGGATTCTGATGATTGCAAATATCACTGTGGCTCATTAAATTATGTATTCTTACTTTGTGGCTTTTATCTGGCTAAACTACTTGATCCTACAGTCTTGCGAATCCTATGGTCTCGAAGCTATCCTAACATTAAACTAGACGTCTTCCACTTTATTATCATGACATGGCTTTATATAATTATCGTCTTTTTCTTTCCGGGAGGTTTATGTATGGTGCTTCTCAATTTTTTAGTTTAATTTTAACAATTGCTATTTTTCATTGTACGCATGTCTAAAAATGCGCTCGAACTCTTGACCTTCTGTTTTACAATCCGCACCTCTGCCAACGCAGCTTTTGAGGTTGCTCCAGCTTTTGTTAGCTAAGTGTAGTATTATTCTATACACACACCATTAGTGCAAGTAACTTATTCACCACGCTCCACAGTGGTCCAAATACTTAATCTAGCCGGAAGAAAGCAATTTTTTTTATTATATCGAAATTAAATGTTTTGTTTGATAATAGGTTAACCAGTGTCCACAGTGCATAACGGTACATTTTTTATTTATTTTACTTTTGTTTCAATTTATTTATTGAATTGATTTTAACCCTTTCGGGACTACTGGGATAATACGTCCCAGCAATTTTCAAACTGTCGTATTTTCCTTATTTTCAATGCAATCGCTAGGAAGGTAGAACTCCCAAACGTCCAAAAAGGGATAGCCTCAATATTAGAGACCACTTGCCAGTAGAGCAAAAGAAGCGTTGTCGCTGTGTCCGCTGTTCTTCACTTGGCATAGAAGAGCGAACAAAGATGATATGCTCAGGGTGTAACAACGCCTTATGTTACAAGTGTTTTGGGCCATTCCACAAATAAATACCTAATTACATTCCTAAAATGTTAAAAATAAATGTAAACTTTTATCTAAATCTAATAATATTTATATTTTAGTTATCTTTTTAATTTCGAATCGCTCTTCGAGAACACTCATTGGGGTTTTATGTCCCATGAAAATACTTGTTGGGATTATATGTCACAGGAAAAAAGGACGAATTTATAATTTTTAAGTATGGAGAACATAATACTTTTATCATACCTTTTAGAATATGAAAAAAAATTTTACCATACATAATTTGGTTTTCAAAATAAAACTCCGTCCCGAAAGGGTTAACATTATAATCTTGACGTTCAAAAAAATAGGTTTTGTACCACAGTTAAATAGCCATGCGCATTTTTTGTTCTTTCGGCATTGCGCACAAAAAAGGAGCAGCGCAAAAAAAGAGCCAAATGCATTGCTCTTTTTAATGCGCTGCTCTTTCATTGCGCAGGGCAAACATATTGGAGCTGAGCAATGCGCAATAACAAGTTGGTTTTGCTCTTTGCGCAAAAGAGCAGAAAAGAGCTGCGCTGCGTTGCGCATTTACTTGTTCCGGTCGTCAGCCAGTTATTTTTCAAAGTGCGGAGACAAAACGTTTGTAATAACAGTAGTGCACTTTGTTTGGCCCAACTTTATTGCAGTAGCGGATTTGCTATCATTGAAAACATTTTTCTGCATTTAAACTAAGTGATCTGCAGTTCTAATCAAAGTATGCACGGCAACAAACAACGCCTGATATAACTCAGTTTCTTTTGTTTTTATATTATCATTTAGCGGGTAAAATCCTAAAGATGTTTGTTTCTTGTCACCTAACATGCATGCATTTTATTCTACAATCGGAGAACTTTCTTTTACCCCATCGTCATTATTAATTTTTATTATCCACTTCGAAATTCTTACCACAATAAACCAGCTTTTTCATCTGAGTCACTACTACTATATACTTCATCAGCCGCTGTCTCATCTCTTTTTATGTATCCAAATAAATTTATATTTTTTATAAATATATGAAGAAGTTTTATATTTTTATATATTATGTGCATATATATAATATACATATATATATATATATATATATATATATGTTGTACTAACCTTTCATTTTTAATGATTAAATAATTCTTTGATTGATATTATTTTTGTACCCTTCACCACAAAAAGTGGAATGATGGTATATCTAAGTTTGTCATTCCGTGAGAAATTTCTACAATATCCATTTTGACCCCATAAAGTATATATCGCACCTGTTCAACTAAAGAGCGTCAACTCAAAATTTTCAGTTTGTCACTTTTTGTTAAAAAACGATATATGTATATTGATCAACTTTAACCACCGTAAATTTTTCCCATTCTTTTGACTATTCTTTCTTAAAAAAACGGCTATGTCGCTCACGATGTCTTCAGAGTACTTACTTTTTTTTATCAACAAAACAGATATATTTTTAGTTGTTTTAACAAAACAGTAAGAAATCGAGTGTTATATTAAAGTTAACAAATTATTTTTACGATGCCATAATTTTTTATTATATTCCTTGAATATTCTCATAAACAGTTTTTTGTCTCTACTGAAAAATTTTAAATTTTGAGTTGAAGCCCTTTAGTTGAACAGGTGCGATATATTCTGCCTTTTTATGCATAGCAAAGTCGATTGAGTGATGTCCGTCTTTCCGTCCGTGTTTGACGAGACAAACTTGATTTTACAAAAAAAAAAATGCCAATCAATCAGATACAGTAGTGTTGAAAGAGGTAATATTGGAAATTAGCATGATCGGTCCGTGTCGTTCGTAGCAGCAGGCAAAACACCACGCTTTACCCATTAGAGCCAATGTCATTTCTGTAAAAAATTATCAAAAAATGTTCAAAAAAGTGTCATTTATCGCCTTTTTTATAAATTTTCCCCAATAACTCCAGACTTCTGGCCATAAACTACTAAAAAAATTAAGTAAACATTTTTATAATTTTTTTATTTTTATATATTTAAATAAATATTGGACTTTTTCGATGGTGGTTGTTCGGGACTAGTGGCATCACATTCATCGCTATCATCAGTTTCTGAACCACACATAATGTCAATGTGTGACTCCACTGTTGGCCCTTCTTAACATCCTTGCGACAGAAGCATCGTAGTTGTTAGAACGATGCTTTCCCAACAAGCCTTCTATTACTTCTTTGATTGCCTGCCATGCATTCAATTCAGCGTCAATCAAAATATTGTTGAATGCGTCACTTTTAATCAGCTTTCGTATATCTGGACCATTTATTACGCCTGATTGGAAAAAAATAATTTGTTAAGATGGAAAATCAGGAAATGAATGTGATATTATAACATACCTTCTTTAATTTTACTTTCGCTGAGTCTCGTGTAAATTAGTTTCAAACACAAGAAAACTTCATCTCTTTTGGCGACAGTTTTGATAAAATTCTTAACAATTCCAAGTTTAATATGCAATGCAAAATCACAATCTAAAAATTGTCTTTGTTAAGTGAAACTCACATAGGATTAAGAGTTCGTGCTGATTTGCATTGGGGGAAAATACCTTATACGACTTTGATTGCGCGTTTCGCACAAATGTTGCTGCGTTGTGTTTTTGAAATTCTTGATTCATCTTTCACCCAATGTCTTAAAACGCATTTCTTATCACTAGTAAAGCCCGATAATGATTTGTTTAAGGCTTCGAAGTCATTTTTATTGTAACAATGATCTGAAACCCAAATGTTGTACCAAGGGCCACATATGAATTCGCATATTGCATATAATTTGCTACGATATTTTTGAATTAGTATGTAAGCTAGAATCGCAATAATTGCTCTAGAATCCCATCTAGCATTACTAATCGGTGGTAGAGTTTTAAAGTTTATAAATTGAAATTTATTGTGCTCCATATTGTATTTAAAGGCCTGTCCGAATTCATATAAATATTGCATATCATTACGTCACTTTAAATTTCCAATATATAGACATTCTCGTTTTGCTTATATTCGTGTTTTAATGTATTTTAATTCCTTATCAACTCTGAAACTAATTCATATGTAATATCTGGTGAGGTGGTTTTTCCGTCCAATGATGCATCCATTATATATCCTAGTATTAAATCCAATACATGGTGCTAACATCCAATATACTGCCAAAAAATTATAATATTTCGTAAATTTCCATAAGACAGCGTAGGTAAGTCGCGATATTTTATTACGATTAATTGAATTTAAATAGAATATAATTCAATATTTAATGGAAAACCTTATAACACTGGTGTACAGCCAAAAAATACCAAGTAAACCACATGGTTAGATAAGTTAATTAAGACCTCCTGAACACGAAAAACGCTGTAATTATTTTTTTCTAAGTACCGTTTTTTAGATAACGGTACTTTTGTGTTTTTCGCTATATAGTCCCACTCAAACCCTTGTGGAACCCAACCGAATAGTCCGATCGAGATAAACCGTTGGAAAGGTAATTGAATGCCTTTTCCGTCGATATGCCGCAACTTTCTATCTGCAAACAAATGGCTGAGTTATGGCACCTTATATTTAAAAATTTGCCATTTTATGCGTTTTTTTTTTCAAAATTTTTTATTTTCATTTGGTTTTTTTTCTACGTTATAGTAAAGATTTGGAATATTTGATTCTTTTACCAAATAGTTTATTTTTTATTACCAGTATTTTAAGCGTAATTTGAAAAAAAAGGATGAAAAATAAGTCTTTTATTTTGGATTTTGTGGAACGACAAGATTTTTATTTTCATTCCTCACACTCTATATTCGGCGTAAATTCAAAAAATTAAAATTAAAATGACGAGCGTCTTAAATTTTTGCGTTTTTTTTTTTCAGATGGATCTTCGCGAATGAAGTACCAAAAATAGTCCGCCATCATTTATTCATCCCACCAGCCTTTGTAACGTCTCTCGATTTCTTCCATTTCCTGGTGAAATCTTTCACCTTGTTTATCACTTTCGGAGCCCAAGTTCGTGGGAAAAATATCAAATAACTGAATAAGAAGTGTAATTTAGGTGACATATTTGAACCTAAAAGTTAAGAAGAATAAATTTTAAATTCTTACGGTATTTTTGATATACATGCTTTCACTTAAGGCTTACCAATAGCATTAAATTTTTTCAGCAATATATCAATCTTCTTAGCGTAATCAGGACTTCTGTAGTTTCCCAAAAAGTTGTGTACGATGTCCTGGAATGCCTCCAAATGAGCTGGACCTTAACATTCATTAATTGCTTGGTCATTGTACAGAGCCCGAATTTGAGGTCCATCAAATATACCAGCTTCAATTGCTTGCTGTGGCTCTCAGAAATTTTTGTTTAAGGTAATTCATGGCAAGACTGTCTTTGGCAACGTTTTGACAATATTTGTAAATAACCCAAATTTTATATGTGATGGAGAAAGTATTATCTTCTCCTGAGGAATGAGTTGGTCATTTTTGATATTGTACTCTCCGTGCATATATACAATAGTGAAAGGCACAAATAAAGTCATGAAAAATATTCTAGAAAAAATATAAAAACTAAAAACAGTAATCCTACCTACTAAAACAATCCTGAATATAGTGTGTGAGCAATGAAAATGAAAATATTGTCGTTCCACAAAATCTTGAATAAAAAATTTTTTTTTATCTTTTTTTTTTTGTTTTCAAATTACGCTTAAAATACTGGTAATAAAATAAACTATTTGGTAAAAGAATAAAACATTCCAGATCTTTACTATAACGTAGAAAAAAAACCAAATGAAAATAAAAAATTTGGAAAAAAAAAAACGCACAATATAGGCAAATTTTGAACTTTAAGGTGCAATAACTCAGCCATTTCTTGGCATATAGAATGTTGCAGCATATCGACGGAAAAGGCATGCAATTACCTTTCCAACGGTGTGCCATTTATCTCAACAAGGGTTTGAGTGGAACCATACACCGAAAATACGTTTTTTAAATAACGGTTCTTAGAAAAAAAAAATTACAGCGTTTTTCGTGTGCAGAAGGTCCCACTAAACTTACCTAGCCATGTGGTGTTCTTGGTATTTCTCCAAATTAAAAACTTGTAAAACTGTGTAATTTATATATCATTTAATTAATTTATAAAGAAAATATTTTTATTTTCTTAGAACTTACTCATCCCAAACTTAATTGCATTTGACGCGGAAACTTTTTTAACGATATCGTAATTTTTCATTAAATTTAAAAGATCTTAAAAATGTCAAAATGAAAATTTATTATCCGGAACCTTTTAAAATTTAATTAATTTACTTTATTTGTGTTCGATTCCTTAAAATATAAATATTTCATGATATTCTCATGAAATATTTATTATTTTAAACTAAACTACGAAATGAAATGTATTACTGCTTTCCCCGCAGTAATTGGAAAATCCAATTTTGACAGTTCGTTAGGAACTGAAGTTAGCTGCTTGTTGGTTTGTTTTGTTTTGGTTGAAAACTTTGTTATTTTCAAGGCAATCAATTGGTTTTATCTCTTCTTTATTTTTAGAGAGCGGGTTTTATAAAATAAAATGAGTTAACATTACTGTAAAAGACACAAAGTTGACGCTTTTATTAGGTTATGTCGTTGCAGCGTAAAAACCCGACGGAAGAACGCGTCGCGCTTTACGCGCTAATTTAGTGATGGTAGTAATCATGATAGTGAATCCTGGCCTTTATTAACTAGATGGTTGCAATTTTTAAATGGTTGCATCTTAATAGCAGGATTATAGTTTAAATCAACAATAAAAACATGAGAATTACATCCGTAATTTTTAAAGTTAAACGGTTTTATATAATTAAGAAATCCCAAAAAAAGTAATCTAGATATTAAAGAATTACATAAGAAGATTTAAAATAATTTGAAATTAATAACCTAATTTAATAAGCTTAAGGTCTCTTGTATTTCAATTGTCTTTATTTCGCTACTTCTTTGTGTTGCATTATCAGGAACATTTGTTTATTTAAAAAAAACAAGAAAAAATTAAGTAAAAGTTTTTTTTTTTTCAAACTAACACACATATATATGTATGTATGGATGTATTTTAAAAAACAAAAATATATTTTGTCATATAATGCAAGGAACACAACTAGAAAGAGCTTTTAATTTTTTCCACTCGACGAATTTGTTGTGCAAATTCATTGTATGAAACACAATAACAATAAAAAAAGGCTGTTATACAGTGTGACCACTTTTTAGAAATTCATGGAGCTAAATCGTCTTCAGAAAAGAGCTAAAAAGGGCTAAAATATTTGGTAAGGAGCTAGAGAATAGAGTAAAATTTATTTAAAAATTTTTCTTCATAATTTATTTAACAAAACATTCTTCAGGAATATAAAAACTCTTACAGTTACATAAAACACGGCTTGTATATGCATGTACAATGTACATTCTTAGGTACTAGTTCATAAGTTATAAACATTCTTAAAAAATATATTAATATCTTACTGTATAAATTATCTAAATTGTTATTTTATAACATATTACAAGTTTAAATCACATTTCAAATTAATGTATATCTTGAGGTAAATATTCATCCTCCTTTTGAATATTGCTGAAGATATTCCAACTGCTGTTGTGTCTCCTAACTCGCTAAGGTGTAAAAACGTGTTGATAATTTTCCGTAAAGACTTACTGTAATACCGAATGGCAACACCTACGTATTTCTCCACTGTGATATCAGTAGACTCATCTTTAATTAGACTTTATTTATTTCCACTAATGTCGTCAGCAGGGTTCAGATTGGCTTGCTATTTTGCTCTTTGCGCACTCTTTTTATGCTCTTTTTTAAGGTATGCGCAAAAGAGCAGAGCAGAAAAAAAGAGTCAATCGTTTATGCGCATTGTGCTATAAATACAATCATGTCCACCGACCATCGACTACAAGATGTCATAAATAGAATACATGCGTGCTTATGAGAATAATTCTTTTAGCCGCTACACGACTACCGACTACACGGCTACTTTTGTAGCCCGTAGCCAACTTAGGCTAATTTCTATTTTTCTTGGCTACAAAAAACAGATTAGTGCTGCCAATACAATAAATGCATGAAATGGTGGTGAAAAACTTTTATAGTCGCACCATTGAAAAATAATAATCATCTGTTCATTTGTTTTCATATTTGATTTATTTTTTATTTGGCGCATTTTTCATTTACTTTTTATTTGTCAAATTTTCCATTTAATTATTTTTTCATCAATTTCTAATTTGTTTCATTTATATTTATTTTTTGTTTTTTTTTTATTGAAATTAGTAAGTATATAATAGTAATTTTTACTGTTAATATGTATTTATTATATTGTTTAATGTAAATGTTTAGTTCAATTTACATGTAAATATGGACGTGGACACTTCATACGCTGAAGTCGTTGTTTCCACTATTTTAGCAATGGTACTTATAAAGTTAATTGAATTTTCTTAAGACATTTGCTTTGTTTTGGTTAACTTTAATAAATATGTCAAAACAGATGTTTATTTTTAGTAGTTAGTGGTCGGTAGTCGTTAAAAGAATTAAGTAGCTGGCGACTTGGCTATTTTTGTAGCCAGCTACTTTTGTAGTCGGTTGTCGATGGTCGGTAGCCTTTGATTGTGTTTATAGCAATGTGCTTGCTCCTTCTTTTCATGCTCTGCTCTTTGAGCAATGCGCTATCAATTTTAAGTTTGGATCTTTTGCTCTGCGGATTGAGCCAAAAGAGCAGCTCTTTTTCTCGTGCTCCTTTTGATAGCAACAGTGGTTCGTTTGAATAATCAAAATAACTTCGTGGTATGGTAAAAAAAAGTTCATGAAAAAATGCAAATAATAAATAGTACATGTTACCAAATATAGTAACATATTTTATTGTTATTATTTTTGTTTTTTTTTAGTTAAAATTTAAGTCTACTATTGCTGTTTGTTTTTGAATATTGGTAGGTAGTGGAGTTCGTTGTAAATTCAAGCGAGGGTCATATGAAGGGCTCATAAATAAATATCTACAATAAGTGGTGTTAAAAAAGTAAGGATTAAGGGTAATAATTTGCATATCTTTAACATTATTAAAATTATACCTAGATAAGGAATTTTTAATGTTTGCTGGTGTATCATAAAATAATTATTTTTATTTGGGTTTTTGTGTGTCCAATTGTTTTCTTGCTTTAAATTTGCATGTGTTATTTGTTATTGTGGTTTTTAATTACAGTAGTTGTGCTTTGCTTATAATTTAGATGTGAGATAGTAGTAGTGCATTTGTTACTATTTTATTACTTTCTTCATTATAGCTTGCTTTATATTTTGTTGTTAACGGTAAATTTGTTTTGCTTATGTTTAAGGTAGGGGATGTTTACTGGTGCATTTGTTATTGTTTTATTACTTCTTAATTGATGGTAAAGCAAGAAATTATTGGTACTCAATAGAGCAAATTTTCATTACCTATTTAATGCAAATCAAAACAATTGTTTTATTTGGTTTAAAAAATTTATTTATATTTATACTACTTACCAGTAATCAGAAACAAACTAAAAATACATAAAAACAAATACACAAAAATACATAACAATATTCTTTGATACGTATACATACACACATACATATGTACGTACATACATACATATATGTATGCGTTGTAACGACACGTTCTACGCTCGTTGCTGGGATAGCTGCAGCAAAGTCGATGCAATTTTATTTGTCGTCCTAAGACGGAAAGGAAATGAAACAATGATTGTTCGGGAAACGTTATAAACTTCAATTTATGTTTTATTCTCCTTATTCTTATGGCTATAGCGACGGCTAATTAACGGTCGGGAACGAAACCACCAATGTCAATAGCGGTTGGAGTACGCTAGCTGCGGTGAAACAGTCACCGACAGTGACGGAATCCAGCCGATTAGCCAAAACCAACGGGCCTTGTGGCCGGTGTAAAATGGCGCAGGACGTGAAGCTGGAGTTCCGCTAACGGGAAAAGGCGATGCTACCGGGCGGCAACGGCACGGTTAGCGGCCAAACAGTCAGCGCAGATAGCGAGGGTAGCGCTCAGACAGGCGGTGTAAGCAGCGCTGGCGCAGGTAGCTCTCACACAAGCGGCGCAAATAGCGATGGCATAGTTAGCGTTCAAAGAAGAGGCGACGCTACCGGGCGGCAATGGCACGGGCAGCGGCCAAACAGCGATGGTACAGGTAGTGCTCAAACAAGCAGCGACGCTACCGGGCGGGAATGGCACGGGCAGCGGCCAAACAGCGATGGCGCGCAAACAAGCGAAGGCGAAATTAGGGTAATGGCAAGGGCCACGACGCAAACAGCGATGGCTCAGGTAGCGCTCTAACAGAGATGGCGCAGGAAGCGCTCAAACAAACGGCGGCGCAACCGCGCTCCAACAGCGATGGCGCAGGTAGCATTTACGTAGCGCGAGCAAGGTACTTTATACGCCAAGAGATTGCTGGGAGCTCTCGGCCACGTGACGCGATTCAAGGGAATTTACAATTCCTCGCCAGAATCATTTGCAGGGTAGAAGAAACGCAATTTTCAACTTGATCTGAAAGCAAGAAATAAATTGGGGAATTATACAATTCCTCACCAAACACTTCTTACCGGCAGGCAAGCTGCTTGCTAACTGATCAATTTTATCTTTTGTTCTGCCTTTTATACCTGTTTCAAAGTACACATACAGTCACCCACACCTGCAACTTGTTTGTGTGTCTGACTCAATGACAGCTGTGATGCTTTTATTCACTTGTCTTTGGTAGCGCGGTCCGCGACTCATAGATGGCGACAAGCATCTCCCGACCGTTAATTTCAAGCAAGTACTTTCGTTTTCAGCTTAACTTAAATTAATTCATGATAATAAACTTAACTCATAATCACAATTCATAATAATAATTCCTAATAATAATAATAATTAATAATAATACTTCATAATAATAATTCATAATAAAAATTCAAAATAATAATTCATAATAATAGTTAATAATAACAATTCATAATAATGCTTCAGACTAATCCAGTTGTTGTGGAGGTGAAAATGAAGGAACTGATTTTCATCGTTACACTGCTTCCCCCTGTTTACAGGCCCTCTTCTCCTGGTAATCATGGGATCTGGATGATATGGACCTTACCACTTCGGGCGATGGTGGTTCGGAACCGCCGTCCTTCACAGCTACGTACCTGGCGCAGTTGTTGATGGCTGGTTATCATTTGTACCAGCTTCCGGATTTTTTCCTTCAGTGCCCGTGGTGCGTCAACCTGCAAGATCTTGGTGGTGCAGCGGCCTCCGGTGGAGATACCTCACTAGTCCTTATCGGTGTAGCCGGCTCCGGCATTGGTGATGAAGCACGCTCGGATGATGCTGATTCCGAAGTAGAATCCGACGACGACATCGAGCTCACTGGCGATGTAGTTTCGGCACTACCATCCGCTTGCAGTGTGACCCTCGGATCCATTGGAATTGGGCTTTCCCCTTGGGATGGTGTAGATGGCGTGGCGACGTTCATCCCTTCAATAATCGTCCAACCCCTACAGGTCGTTTGTGGAAAATTTTTGCCTGGTGGACCCGGTGTTACTGGGAACCTTATCCGTTCAGTTTCCTTCATCTCTGGAGTTGTAGGAGGGCTCGTGCGAGCGGGAGTTGAATCATTCTCATCCGTTACTACCCCTATGGCCCGTGGACCGTTTCCTTCCGTTGCTAGTAGTCTGACCGTCATTGTCCTCTCATAGCATTGCAGAACCCATTGCCGATCGTGGATCTACCATGTCCCATAACGCTTTCGTGGCGGTGCCATTGGGGGTCAGTAATTTTTGCTTTCTCAGTCTATCCACATGTCGTCTGACGTCTCACGCCATTCTAGGCCAAAAGTATCGCCCAGCGATTTTGTTAAACGTTTTCCGCGTACCAAGATGTCCTCCCGTAGTACTATCATGGTTCTGCTGAATAACTTGATTGTGTAAAGGCCTTGGAACACACAGCTTCCACGATGTGCAGTCATCAACAGTCACACTTCTCGCCGTGTGTTTGTATACTTGGTAGTTGACTATGGCGAAATTCGGAAATTTTTCCGAGTTCTCTTGTATTTCGGCTGTAAGCCGCTATATCTATATCTGCCTGCCCTTCCTGTATTGGACCGAAAATTGGTATTGCTGCAATTCTAAGGCCTAGCGTGCCAGTCTAACGGTTGGGTTGTCAATATTGTTCATGTACATGTTCGCTGGCATCCGTTTGTATCACAAAAGTTTCTGCAAAGTTCGGACAGGCAAGTGCTGGGGCCATGGTCAGCAGGGTTTTCAGAGTGGCAAAGGCCTGCTGTTGCTCTGGTCCCCATTTCTAATGCTTTTCTTTCTGCAATAAGTGTGTCAGGGGCTTTGAAATAGTGGCGAAATCGGGAATAAATCGCCGATATCACGATGTTATCCCCAGGAACCGTCGGACTTCTTTGACATTACTTGGTAGTGGCATGTTGGCGATGGCGGCAATTTTATCTGGGCCGGTGTGAATCCCGTCTTGATCAATCACGTGGCCCAAATACTTGGTCTCGCATTGGAAAAAGCTGCACTTTTCCGGGTTGATCCTCAAGTTGGCTGCTCGTAGTCGCCAGAATACCTTGCGCAAGTTGGCGGGATGTTCTTTCCGTGTACCACCGATGACGATAATGTCGTCCAGATACGCGAACGCGTAAGGTTCCATCTCAGGTCCAGTTACACTATCTAGTGCCCGGTGGAAAGTCGCGGGTGCGGAGTGTATGCTAAATGGCATAACCCGCCATTGATGCAGTTCTCGCCCAGTGACCGCAAAGGCCGTGTTTTGCTTACTCTTTGGCGGTAGGGGGATCTGCCAATACCCATCTTTAAGGTCGAAGCTGCTTATGTATTTGGCATTTCGTAGCCTGTCCAGGATGGTGTTGATACGGGGCAACGGGTAGGCGTCGGGAACCGATCGTGCATTGAGCTGGCGGAAATCCATACACGTCCGCCACGTTCCGTTCTTCTTTCTGACTGGCGTAATTGGGAAGCTAAACGGACTGCGCGAAGGTTCTATGCATCCCCGTGCAACTAATTTATTGACCTCGTCATCAATGATTGCATGGCTGGGTTCCTTGGCGCGTACCTCAGTTTGATAGGTGTTCGTCGTTCATGATGATTCGTTGTTGTGCGATATTGGACACGCCCTTGATTCTCTCGAACATGGCAAGTTCAGGTTTTAGGAATTCCTTGATTACTGCCTGTTCCGGTGGCATCTGGGCTGGAGTCGGCTGGCAAGGAGGAATGCCCTTCGGTATGCTAAAACTATTATTGATAGCGCTTACCTTTGCTGCCATTCGGCTGGGCAGATTCTCGGAGGATCCGGTCGCGTTTGGCCCATTTCGAGTCGTCAAACCGGCACAACTGAAGCTGGCCTTAAACATCCGAAGCGAATATAGTCCCAGGATTAGGTCTTCCAGCGTCTCCTGCATAATCAGAAACTGACTAGTCTTGGTCATGTTGCTGAGGGATACTTTCAGCAGTACTGATTCGGCGATACGTCTTTTCGATCCATCCGCTAGGAATACTTCGATGTCTGTTGGGTTTTGCTTGATCGATTTGGGCAACCGGTTGATCTGCATCGGGGAGATAAAACTTTTTGTAGCTCCCGTGTCGACGATCGCGCGAATGCGATGTCCTTCTATCCAAACTACCGCTTTCAATTTTTCTTCATCCCACGCTTACGATGTTTGAGCCTTCTTCTCTCTGACGTGCCCACCATCAGACTTTCTCTGTTTCGTCTGTTTTCCGCGCATCATTCGGTGAAACTATCCTCGATGTGTTTGCAACGTTTACGAAATTCCTTCTAGCTCGTCCGCTAGTTGATGCAGCTCGGCAAGTGTTGCAAAATCCTTTCGCCGAATGTACCACTAGTAGTCGGGTTGGGAGTTACGGAATATCCCTTCGAGCTTCTGCTGCTCTGACATTCTAGAGGGCCGCATCAAATTCTGCAGTGCCAGCAGGTAGTCTTTGAACACCTCTTTGGGGCGTTGAGTGCGCTTACGAATTTCGTCCTCCAGTTTCTCGAAATAGCGTGGCGGAAAGAAAAACTGAAAAAAACCTTCCTTGAACTGTGCCCACTGCTTCCATTGTCGATTATTGTTTCGCCACCAAATCAGGGCTCGGTCGTAGTACTTCTGGCATCATGTGCGGCAAGAGATCCGTTTAAACATGGTACATTTCAGCAAGCTCCTCGAATTGCTCCATGAACTCCAATGGGTCTTTACCTCCGGTATACTTCAAATACTTATAGTGTCCCTGCTCGGGCGCCAATATAATGACTCGTTCTCATTTTATTTATCGTCCTAAGACGGAAAGAAAATGAAACAATTATTGTTCGGAAAACGTTATAAACTTCAATTTATGTTTTATTCTCCCTATTCTTAAGGCTATAGTGACGGCTAAATAACGGTCGGGAACGAAACCACCAATGTCAATAGCGGTTGGAGTAAGCGAGCTGCGGTGAAACAGTCAGCGCAGCGACGGAATCCAGCCGATTAACCAAAACCAACGGGCCTTGGGGCCGGTGCTAAATGGCATACGACGTGAAGCTGGTAGTTTCGCTAACGGGCAGCGTGGGTTAATTAGTGACAGGGAAAAAAACGATGCTACCGGGTAGCAACGGCACGGGTAGCGGCCAGAGAGGCGGCGCAAGCAGCGCTGGCGCAGGTGGTTCTCACACAAGCGGCGCAAATAGCGATGTCGTAATAATACCTTTTTTATAAAAATTTACGAATCCATTTTTCGAGATGAAAGAGTAAACGGAATACGTTGAAATTTTTACAGTAGATAGATATTGATGTTGTTAGCTGATTTCTTTAAAAAAGTGATATTTCAAAAATTTTGAGTTAATACCCTATTGTTGATCAAGTGCGATATGTACATATGTTATAAGATGTCCCAGAAGAAATGTTTCCGCGTGTATTGTAGCGCTTTTAATGGATAACTGCTCTTGAGCAGAAGTAGAGAGCCATTGTTCTGCAACCAAAAATTACAGGCTTCATGAGGTATCACATGTGAAATGCACTTCTGACGTATTAATGAAATGGACACAGTATAAAAAGCCATTTGGTTTCAAGTTGGTACGTCCTTAATTAAGCAACAAATGCTAACCTTCGAGCATGAAAATTCTATGAAGTGCGATATGTTCCTCAAACCTTAATTTGAATATTACCTACATTTAAAAAACGATAATCAGTCTTCTAACTGTCTCAAACAATTTCCCAAACACATAAATAAAATAATTTATTTATTGAATTGATTTTAACATTATAATCTTGACGTTCAAAAAAATAGGTTTTGTACCACAGTAAAATAGCCATGCGCATTTTTTGTTCTTTCGGCATTGCGAACAAAAAAGGAGCAGCGCAAAAAAAGAGCCAAAGGCATTGCTCTTTTTAATGCGCTGCTCTTTTATTGCGCAGGGCAAACATATTGGAGCAGAGCAATGCGCAATAACAAGTTGGTTTTGCTCTTTTTTTTTTTTTTTTTTAAAGAGAAGTAGCACTTCAGGCATTAATGCCTACTTAGTTTTTTTAACCGTGCTACATTCTTTAGGAAAGGGAGAGATGAGAGAGAAGACAGGCGGTGAAAGAAGATAGATATAGCCATTTTATTAATTATTTTACTTCGCCGGCGAATATGCTATGAAGAAGTACCGACGAAGGAGGCTGCATGTTTTTATGTTAATTCTGCTTATGTATTTATACCATTATTTTTGACTGCCGCAAGGGTTGAACCCAGGTCAGCCAGATTTGTAGTCAACGTGCTTACCACCTAGACTACAGCAGCCTTAATGGAAACTTTAAAAAAGTGGAATTAAAAAAAAAGGTGGTTTTGCTCTTTGCGCAAAAGAGCAGAAAAGAGCTGCGCTGCGCACTTACTTATTCCGGTCGTCAACCAGTTATTTTTGAAAGCGCGGAGACAAAACGTTTGTAATAACAGTAGTGCACTTTGTTTGGCCCAACTTTATTGCAGTAGCGGATTTGCTATCATTGAAAACATTTTTCTGCATTTAAACTAAGTGATCAGCAGTTCTAATCGAAGTATGCACGGCAACAAACAACGCCTGATATAACTCAGTTTCTTTTGTTTTTATATTATCATTTAGCGGGTAAAATCCTAAAGTTGTTTGTTTCTTGTCACCTAACATGCATGCATTTTATTCTACAATCGGAGTACTTTCTTTTACCCCATCGTCATTATTAATTTTTATTATCCACTTCGAAATTCTTACGTCAATAAACCAGCTTTTTCATCTGAGTCACTACTACTATATACTTCATCAGCCGCTGTCTCATCTCTTTTAATGTATCCAAATAAATTTATATTTTTTATAAATATATGAAGAAGTTTTATATTTTTATATATTATGTGCATATATATAATATACATATATATATATATATATATGTTGTACTAACCTTTCATTTTTAATGATTAAATAATTCTTTGATTGATATTATTTTTGTACCCTTCACCACAAAAAGTGGAATGATGGTATATCTAAGTTTGTCATTCCGTGAGAAATTTCTACAATATCCTTTTTGACCCCATAAAGTATATATCGCACCTGTTCAACTAAAGAGCGTCAACTCAAAATTTTCAGTTTGTCACTTTTTGTTAAAAAACGATATATGTATATTGATCAACTATAACCACCGTAAATTTTTCCCATTCTTTTGACTATTCTTTCTTAAAAAAAACCGCTATGTCGCTCACGATGTCTTCAGAGTACTTACTTTTTTTTTATCAACAAAGCAGATATATTTTTAGTTGTTTTAACAAATCGAGTGTTATATTAAAGTTAACAAATTGTTTTTACGATGCCATAATTTTTTATTATATTCCTTGAATATTATCATAAACAGTTTTTTGTCTCTACTGAAAAATTTTAAATTTTGAGTTGAAGCCCATTAGTTGAACAGGTGCGATATATTCTGCCTTTTTATGCATAGCAAAGTCGATTGAGTAATGTCCGTCTACCCGTCCGTGTTTGACGAGACAAGCTTGATTTTACAAAAAAAAAAATGTCAATCGATCAGATACAGTGTTGAAAGAATTAATACTGGAAATTAGCATGATCGGTCCATGTCCTTCGAGGCAGCAGGCAAAACACCATGCTTTACCCATTAAGAGCCAATGTCATTTCTGTAAAAAACTATCAAAAAATGTTCAAAAAAGTGTCATTTATCGCCTTTTTTATAAATTTTCCCCAATAACTCCAGACTTCTGGCCATAAACTACCAAAAAAATTAAGTAATCATTTTTATAATTTTTTATTTTTATTTTATATATTTATTTTTATATATTTAAATAAATATTGCCTGGACTTTTTCGATGGTGGTTGTTCGGGACTAGTGGCATCACATTCATCGCTATCATCAGTTTCTGAACCACAGCGTCATTTAAAATATTGTTGAATGCGTCACTTTTAATCAGCTTTCGTATATCTGGACCATTTATTACGCCTGATTGGAAAAAAATAATTTGTTAGGATGGAAAATCATGGGAAATGAATGTGATATTATAACTTACCTTCTTTAATTTTACTTTCGCTGAGTCTCGTGTAAATTAGTTTCAAACACAAGAAAACTTCATCTCTTTTGGCGACAGTTTTGATAAAATTCTTAACAATTCCAAGTTTAATATGCAGTGAAGGCAGCAATATCTTCTCCTTCGGCACTAGAGACTCACGAATAATATTGGCCGTTTGTTACCTACTGTGCTCTCTGAGTTTCCATCCGTGGCATGCATATTGGTCACCGGAAAATCTTGTGTCCCAATCGCACAAAAAGCACATATATTTTATATAGCCGCTTTGAAGACCGCAAAGCATTGCTACAACTTTTAAATCGCAGCATATGCGCCACATATATTTGGCGTAGTTAACCATTTTTAAAATA
Source organism: Gymnosoma rotundatum (assembly GCA_916610165.2). Classification (NCBI taxonomy): domain Eukaryota; kingdom Metazoa; phylum Arthropoda; class Insecta; order Diptera; family Tachinidae; genus Gymnosoma; species Gymnosoma rotundatum. Next base: position 40,761,966 of record OU744339.1, read on the forward strand.
TTTTCCAGTGCATCTTATGTTTCTTTCGTTTCTGTACTATAGGCGATTGGAACTGAAGGTTTTTATTGATCTTATGCAGTAAAACCGCCTTCAAGCTGTGTTTTGAACTGTCAATAAATAACCTCCAATCATCTGCTTCATATTTTATTTCCATTGCGTCCATCAATTTTCCTACATCCAGGCAATATGCAGAAGTTTTTTCATCATTCACAAGAAATAAACTTTGGAGTGTTGCCTGACGACTTCGATAAGCTGTTACTTTCACACCGGGTTAAAAAAAATTGTTTGATTTCAAAATGGAAGTCAGCTCTTCCGATTTATGCTGTGTTAATTCCAACTTGGCAACAATTGAATCAAGCTTATTTTGATTTATTAAAATTGGCTCATTGGATACTGATGGTTCAAAAAAAATATTTAAATTTTTCCCTTCATACATTCATTTTTAACTTCGAAAGTGTTGCACATATAGGAAAACGGTATGACAACAGAATAAAGAAATTGTAATTCTTAATTTTTCAAAATTTGTTTCATCAACATCGGACAAGTGGTTCTCGTTTTTGCCAAAATATTACAACTAAGCGAAAAAACATCAAGATAAGGAAAAAATTTAAAAGGTCATAAAAAAACTGACACATACGAACGCCAAACCGTTTGAGGGTTTTACTATACTGACCTAGTACCATCACACTGACTTGGAATTTCTCACCCCCAGATTGGGTGTTGTACTGAATAATCAATATCGGTGATTTAAATAATTAGTCGGGCAAATAGCACGAAAAAAAGAATTTTTGAAAATTAATTAATATAATTGAAAATGAAAAAATCCCGTTGTTTTAAATAAATTACTTTTTATTTACTAACTGTCTCGCTCATTGTTTTATTAAAAAAAAAACAAAACAAAAAATATTGGACTAGGCTTACCGCCTGCTATTAGTTCATCAACAAGTTACGAATCTACAAGGTAATTGTGAAACCTGGTTTGGAAGTATGGTATCCAACTATGGGGTACCGTAAGCAACTCAATTATCGATATTTTGGAAAGATACCAATCGAAAACTTTAATATTAATCCTTGATTCACCGTGGTACGTGAGATATTAATTTTATCTATACAAGATGAAGCTAGAAATATTAGTAGTAAGTATCTTCAGAGGCTAAGTAACCACGTCAATCTAGTTACAATATTTTTACTGGACAGTACAAATGATACCAGAAGCCTTTAACGATCTCTGTGATGTCTTAAATTTAATAAATTTCCTTATTGTCCTCGGATTGATATTAAATAAAGAATATTTAAAAATAAAAATTAATAAAAAAACGTTGTTCACGAGTACTTTAAAATTAAACTATTGTTAGGTTTTTCCGTTTTTAAACAAACGTACGGATTCTGATGATTGCAAATATCACTGTGGCTCATTAAATTATGTATTCTTACTTTGTGGCTTTTATCTGGCTAAACTTCTTGATCCTACAGTCTTGCGAACCCTATGGTCTCGAAGCTATCCTAACATTAAACTAGACGTCTTCCACTTTATTATCATGACATGGCTTTATATAATTTTCGTCTTTTTCTTTCCGGGAGGTTTATGTATGGTGCTTCTCAATTTTTTAGTTTCATTTTAACAATTGCTATTTTTCATTGTACGCATGTCTAAAAATGCGCTCGAACTCTTGACCTTCTGTTTTACAACCCGCACCTCTGCCAACGCAGCTTTTGAGGTTGCTCCAGCTTTTGTTAGCTAAGTGTAGTATTATTCTATACACACACCATTAGTGCAAGTAACTTACTCACCACGCTCCACAGTGGTCCAAATGCTTAATCTAGCCGGAAGAAAGCATTTTTTATTTATTTCACTTTTGTTTCAGGTTTGCTTTCTTCTTTAAAATACAGGTAATTTCTGTTTTGTTTTTCTATTAATTGCTCAGTTGATGTTTAGTGCCGCAATTAAAGTCGTCGTCAAAAGATCAGAGCAAAGTTTTTAAAATATTTTTTTTTTCCTAAATTAATTAAACAAAGGTAGGAAGAAATTTTGTTATTTTTATATTTAAAATAAAATGTTTTGTTTAGTAAAGAAATACAGTTTTCTACGTGTGTGTCTTATATTTAAACATTTTGTTCAATGTCCAAATTTAATTAGAGTTTTAAATGGGAATCTATAATTCTGTTACTTGTGTTTTTGTAATCTTTACGATGGTAGCTTGTCAAGCTATTGCAAACAAGTGAAGCAATCTGTTCGAACGTTTGTATGGTTTCTGGCTAAGAAGTGGCTCCAGCCAATCGAACAAAGAGGGTTCTTAAGGCTATAAATTAATATTGGCTAGATGGAAATTTTGTTATTCCAACTAAGCCTTCTTCCCGCGAAAAAACAATGCATGATCTTTTTCATTATCTCCTCTTTTCTTCAGATCCTCTTATTTCCTCTTTTTAAACAAAGACTTCTATTCATTCTCGTAGTATTGAACCTTTGGTTGAAGAAGTTATTGCGTTTCTTTCTGGTGCTTCTATACCAGAGCAATTCCTCGATTCAGAAAGTATCTCAGATTTAAGAAAACATACTTTGGTATGCGATAAAGATAAATTGTTTTCAAATTGATCAATTTTAGATGTATATTTCGAACTCAGAAGACATCTTAGCTAATTTTCTCACATTTTTCCTAAATTTTGGGCTTTTATCATTTACCTGAGTTCCTATCTTTTATTTGGTATGAATTTTGTAAAAATAACTAAAAATTATCTTAAGATATCTCTGAAATAGTTCGATTTGAAACGATCGATTTCCATCACATGCCAGATTGGTTTTTTTTGGATTTTGAATAATTTTTAGTTGTCTTTGCCTTTACATTTCACTTGCCTTAACATCTAGAATATTTTGATTAAATGTGAATTCACAGTTCACAAAATTTATTGAAAAATATTTTTGACACTATATATTTTGTTGTTAAAAATATAATTTTTTAAACACATAACTTGATAACCAACGAACTGTGAACGACCCAATTATTTCATTCTATATGTCCTATTAATGTTAATCAAATTTTGTGATAAAAATTCAAAATTTTAGATAAATAAACAAATAATGTTTTACATAAATATAGGAACATTATTTGTTTTTATTTATTTAACAAAAAATCTGCCACGCCCATTACAGATTGCGCCCATTTTTTTTGGTGAGTACTTTTACTGATACAATATATATACATGGAAAGATTCCTGTCACTGCGGCTTTTCAAAAGCGAGTTATGACTTTCTTCCAGCTAGATTGAGCATTTGGACCACTGTGCGCTCATACGGACAACAACAACAGGGTTTGCTAGATCTTATTTTCGTAACAATACCACCGAGTATACAGAGGCATCGACTTTTTGTTTTGAATTGTGTTCTGGCGCAAGAAAAAATTAAATGTTTTATTATAGGCAAAAATAAGGGTGGGTTTAATGAAAATTCATAAAATTAAAAAAAAGTGATATTTATATGTTATATTTATATTAATCATTTGACGAAAAAAGTTATGGTTTTAAATTTTAACACGTCCACAAAAATTACATGCATTTCCGCCACAGATCACAATTTCTGCATTAAAAAAAATACTGCAGATTTAAAGACTTTTACCAAAGACTATAAATATACTAAGATGTTTCACTGCCGTACATTCTACAGCCAGTGCATATTTTGTCGATGGGCGTACTGCTACTGCCACTTTAAGAGTAAAATCTCAAAGAGAGATTATTATTCTCAGTAAACTTGTTATTCTCATCTCATATCAGTGTTGCCAAAACTATTGAGCCAATTCCCTCTAGATATTACTTAAAAAAAAAAACGCTGACATAAACCGCCAACAAATTTTATGAACTATTTATTTTTAAATACTGTTTTCATTACTAACTGCTGTATTTAAAAAATAAACTTATTTTATTTTTTATGAATATGCCAATAATTGTTTATATCTAGATAAGATTTTTAATAAATTAATCTATATCTATCCATTCATTATCTATACTAGCTTCGTTTTGAGAACTGGAATAAATATTAGAGGTACCAATTAAGTTTAGAAATTTTTTCGGAACCTCGTAATTGAAGCAGCATTTGTTATTCCGATGGAGACCATGTCTAAAACAACAGAGTAATTATAAAGAGGCAAATAAATAAAATTGAGGAATTTCCATACCTAACGGTTAAAATATCATTAACCATCTTGGTTTGCAATCGATTTCTGAGCTTTGATTTAGCTATATTAAGTTGGCTAAAAACTCGTTCCACTTCTGCATTAGACCATGGCATGCACAATAATCGCAAGGAAAACTCAGCTAGCTCTTTGAAAATTTTATTTCCAGCCTAATCTTGATATTCAAATACCTCGAACCAAAAAGATGTAGTATACATTAGATTGTTCCATTTTACAGCATTTATATTATTAAGCTGATTTAAAATCGTTTCGATTATTTAGGCGCTATAACCTAGTTGTTCCAAATATTGACAGGCATCCTCTTTATTTGTTCTAAATACGTTGTTTACTGAAAAATTATCAGTTTTTTCTAAAAATCTCCCGATTTTCTGGTAATCTGAAATGACAGAGTTTCTACTAGTTAAAAAAGGTCTTATTGGCCCATTTAAAATATATTTCGTTATTTACCTTTGAATTAATTGCTTTAACAGCGATACACAAAAATTAATACAGCGGTGTCTAATTTCTGATTCCTGCTCAGAAGTAATAGTATCTTTTTCCCTTTGTTTTTTCATTTCAATTTCAAACCTGTATCCCAAAAAACTGTATAAATTTATATGCTTTTCAAAGCATTCAAGTTTGAAACCCTTTTCTGGGTCACATATTTTATTTTTTAACGAGTTAATCGTCACATTTAAATCATTTTGACGTTTGGTTGGATCTGAACTGTTACTTTGAAAACTCATATTTACAACATTCATATCAGAGAGTATTGGATTTAAAATGTCAGATAAATGTAGTTAACTGGATCTTTATACATCATGTAAAGAGTTTCAGCAGAATAACATCTCTCTGAAAGGCGGGCAATACCAAAATGTGTTTCTAACTCTAACCATTGGTTAAGAATTCTTTTCAAAGCAATATTTATAGAAAGCCACCGAGTATCACAAATACGAGTTATATTTAAAGCAGTGATGCGCAAGCCATACCACAATTGTGGAAAATTAATTTACACACATTCTTATGCTCTTTTGTTTAGTCGTCGATTTAACATCGACGAATGCACATGTGCGCGGATGTATGAATTTTTTTTTTTGACACACAGAAAGAAAAAGTTTTTAAGTTTTTACAGCAAAAAAACGAAGTATGGCATTTCAAAAATACTTTAGGATTGCAAATGCTTTTGGCGGTATGCAACGCCTTTTATGTTATAAAACATTAAAAAGAAAGAGAGAGGATATTTTAAAAGGCATTTTGGAACTTTTCATAATACATTTAATATTAAAGAAATAAAAAAGAATTTATCTTAGATTTTGCAATTTTAACTGATTTAGCCGCTATTCAAAATAAATTGAATTTAGAACTTCAAAGTACAAAGGAATGAAGGAGCAAAGTTAACTCGGTTAACTTAAAAAATATTATGCTCATTCGAAATTGCAAAAATAACATGAAAATGGAAAATTTCATATATAATTTGTATGAGATTTTTTTATTATATTTTTTTTTTAATAAGAATTTTGACTTGTATTTAAAATACTTCAGTTTTTTACTGTTACCAAGTAACATATTTTTTTCACTAAGTAACTTATCTTACATTTAAGAATTAGAATTTTTACTTGAATTTAAATTCAACTTTAATTTAATTGCTTATGTGCACTATTTTATAATATTACCAACTAACAGCATTTTTTCATTATTCAATTTTTTTACGTGAAAGAGATGAAAATTATTTTATAACATAATTCTGCTAAATTTTGTTTAAACTAAAATTTTTTGACTTAAATTTAAAATACTGTAAATTTATATTATATGCTTATGTGCAATATTTTATAATATTGCTAACTAACATCGTTTTTTTATTAAACAACTTTTCTCATAGTGTAACTTTATATTTCTCACCAACACAAATACATTTTATATTTTGCGCATCACTGATTTAAAGGTTCCTAATTAGATATTAATTACAAAATTATTTGGCAAAATATATAGCTTATAAAAAACTTACATCATCATTAATTGTTTTGTATAAGTTGTTATAGGATAGTCTTCTTTGAGAGCTCTTCGAGAACCAATTATAAGTTTCTTGTACTAAATATTCGAGGTTTCTGGGAAGAGTTGCACACGCATGGTTTACTGCTAGTTGAATAGAGTGACAAACACATTTAATTAATATTAAGTGTGAATTTTCTTTTTTTAGCTCTTTATATACGCTTTTATTACGCCCCAGCATTACATTTGTATTATCAGTGCCAAGCCCAATAAAATTGTTTATATTAAGTTGAAATTTTTCTAATTCTTTTTTTAAAGCTTGGACAAATTGATGCAGAATCTGAACCAGTAAGTTCAGCAAGTGACAAGAATGTTGATACAATTTTCTTTTCTTTAATACTGAAGTATATCATTACAATACCTACAAATAATTTATTTTAAGTAAAGATTCATATGTTTTAAAATGTAATAATCTACTTACCCAGAAGTTTAACTAGTTCAATATCGGTGGATTCATCTAAGAGCAGACTGAAACGAGATTTATCAATATCTTTTCGTAAATCCTCCTGAAAATGAACTGCCAATACATTTTTTACAATTTTCGAGCATTTAGTCCTATGCAATCGAATTTGTTGACATGTAGAATCTTCAAATTCTTTTTTTAAGAGGGATGTCATGTGATCAACTGGTGCTATTGGGCCATGTTGACAAAAATATGCTTTTGTACTTAAGTACATTTTGGTAAAAAAGGAATTTTGTTTTCTTGAACAAATCCGCATTTTGAAGACAAATGTTTCTTTGTTGAAGCATGTGCAATCAAGACTGAAAGTTTACACTGTAAAGAACACTTGCAATAACTACAAAAAGCTTTTAGTGGATTGTCACATTCACTTATCCAATCCTCTAATTTTGGGTTGGTTCTCCATTCCCTTCTAAATTTCTGTCCATATATCTGTTTACTCATATTTCTGCTGATTCAAATTTAATAAAAATATTTGTAAATAAACACAAACCTAGTTTAACGAAGATATTCCAATAAAAAAGGACTCTTGGTAATAGAAAAATGGCAAATAAGATAAAAGTATAAAGTACAAAAAGGCGAGTCAGCGGCCTCTGAAATTTTAAGAATTTTTGTATGTAATTATACTTTACTACCAGAAATTTTTAAGAAATTTATTTATTTCTGGCTTTTATAAAAGTCCTTTTTCACAAAATAGCTTTTTGATTTTTTTTTTAGTATTATAACAATATTGCTTATTGTTTAATAATAAATAATATTTTTATTTTAGAAACTGGCCTTGTGTTTACTATTATACTTTTTAAAGTATGTACATATGTATTTTTTTGCTCCAAAATATGTTTATGAACTATGTGTGCACTTTTTTAAACGAAAAGCAAAAAATGCCGTTAGCTTCTTGTTAGAGTTGTGCAAATCTTCAGCTAGTGATAAAAAAAAACAAGGCAGAGATGGAAAATCTATATAAAAAGTTACAAATACATACTTGAGCTTTGTTTACTTTGTAACAAGCAATACTTATTGTAGCTTAAATAACGCTAAAAACCCGTCAAATAAAAATTTTTCCAGCTAAAAAAACCACTTGGCGGTTTTTTTTAACATCCCGCTTTTAACAGCAAAAAACCACCAGATCTAGCGGAAAAACCGCCATTTTGGCAACACTGTCTCATATTAATTCATTTGTATATATGTGCATACGAGTGTGTATATATTTACATTACCAAATAACCAACGTAAACCAATGTTACGGTAAGAATATGTGTTTTGTAGTTGTATAAAAGAAATAACATCGATTCGCACCGAATTTTAAATTCATTTTTTTATATTTTTTTTATCAATATTAAAATTTATTATACGGAACCTTTTCGATTTTAATTTACTTTACTTTTTTAATTACTGAATGTTTGCTGTGTTTTTGTATAAAACATTTTTGAGTCGTTACTGTCTTTTTGTCTTATTGATTAAATGGATTTCTCATTTAATCAATTTGGCTTTTGATATAACACTTTCAAATTTTCTATACAAAATTGAGCTATTTAAAATGGCCATATGAACATGCTTTCCACGCAAAAATACATTTCAATTTGTAGTTTTAAATAAAAAATGTTTCATGAAAATATCATGAAATATTTATATTTGAAGGAATCAAGCACAATTAAAGTAAATTAAATTCATTTATTATATAAATTTAATTACTACATACATATAAATTAAATACCATAATTAATAACATTAATGAATTTGTTTAAATAAACGTTAACATTTATATTATTTTTTTTTAACTTTTATCACTATTCTAAGAAGAATACTTGTTTAGCGTCTCAGTTGTAGTGAACATAGTGCTTGAATATAATATAAAATAGAAAAAAATAAAATTATTACCTTAATAAATTCATAATAAATGAATTTAGTGAAAAAAGAGTCGAAGTTAATACCGGCAACAAAAAGTAATTGACGTCTTTATCAGGTTGGCGCATTGCGCTAATCGAAAAGAAGTGTTTCAAATTTAAAAATCTTTCTTTTTCCATATTTTGATAACATATTGCATGAAGCGTGGTCAAGAATATTTTTTTTTAAAGATCAAGCACTTTGTATATATGCGATCTTCGTTACTATATAGATGAAACAAGTTAAATATATCAATAATAAAATGTTTTGCACAGCGGTCTTATACAAACAACTAGTCGATTCAATCAGGATCTATTAGAAAATATGTTTTCATGTGTGCCCGCCAAAGGAGGACATTTTTAAAACGTTTCTGTCCCCGAATTTTATATTGCAATGGATTAATCAATTTAGCACACTTACAAAGTGTACAACAGGCGATGTAATATTTTTGCCGCTAGAGCTACAATATACGTATTTCGGAAATAAATGACTGTTATATATAAATGACTGTTCCAACCCTATAATATATAGTAGATATGAATCAAAAAAACTAAGAATTTTTGATAAAAGTGCTGACTGGTTTAACTCTACGAATGTGCCAATTGAACTTACTTCAAGTCGATATTTCATTGGTTGAATAATAGATTTAATTAAACCTTCACAAGTTCTGACATATCCATCAGGAATTCATATCTATATTAAGAACTATAAAAAGACACATAAAAGTCTTATTATTACAATTTTGTAAAAACAGCAGCTAAAAACATAAAAAAATATATTAGGAAGCAATGTGCATAGTGTACTAAAATTATTATCTCTGGTTTGAGGAGAATAACGCTTGTCACAAAACAGGTTTGAAATTTCGAATTTGCTTATACTTATGTTGCTAAGAAAGCATTGCTCATGGGAAACACATGAGTGCAAAGAAACAAGTACTGGAACAGTCAGAATTCTAAAGCGCCTGTAATTTATTTTGTTTGGCAATTTTAATTTATAAATTTCGCTATCAAATTCATATTGAGGATTATATACATATTTATCGGTATATGCATATACATAAGTTAAATAAACTTAACAAAAAATTTAATAATAAATATACATAAATAAATGCCTTATTTTATTACCATTCTTTGAAATTTCTTAAAAATATATTAAGTATCCACAAGAATAAATGCTAAAAAAATTACTACGTAATTTAGGGCTTAAGAAGTTCGGTGCGATCATGCATATTTTTAAAAATACACAAATAAAAATATATATTTACCCTACAATAACGAGAGCAGTCATATGATTTCGTTTTTAAGTGAGTTTTCGAAACAGTTTTAAAATAATTAGGTAATAAATGAATAAAAATTATTTGGCTTAAGTTCATTTATTTTTTACTTTCTAAAAATCTTTTTTAGAAAGAAAATTTATTTTACAAATGTATGCGGACGTTTTCCAAAGAAAAATTAGACCGCTAGCAGAATGAAATGCTGCATTTTCTGGACCGCTACGACCTTCATCAGCATTCTTCGCATCTATCTACCTTAGTTGTGTATTTTTATAAACATCATCTATTTAACCAACTAACTTTGTAAATAAGAATACGAGAACACTCATATTCATATCTACATTAATTTGGTTAGACGAAATTTACACACAAACCAACGTATTTCTTTACTGTTCTCTCTGTATTTCGTCTTGTACATTTGTTTTTGCTTTGTTTCAATCATCGATTGAACACGAATGCAAATTTATTTTTAATCATTCTTACTTGTTTACTCATAACATTATAGATGCTGTTCCAGTATCATTTTGATTGTTATGATGTAAGCACGAATGCTTCTGAACTCTGTAGAATTCAGAAATAACATTTTATCAAGCACATTCTTCTTTATATGTAGTTATGAAAGTATTGTTACAAAGATGCTTTATTTAAATCATAAAAAGAAGTTAATAATAGTTGAGGCCAAGAAAGTAAAAGGAAATGGCCTATTGTGTTTGTTTTCAAAGCTAGAAGTTTCTATAAAACATCTTTATTGCAAAACAAAAACAACTAATACAAAGCGATGACTAAACAAACACAATACACAAACATACACACACCTGCATTGTATAACAACAAAATAAAAATACGCAACATGTATTTTTAAATAATGATTGAAGCTTCTAGAAGTAAATAATAATGCTCACTAATGTGTCTGAGATAAAAGTGGCAACGCAGCATTTTCAACTACGCAATAGATGGCGGTAGAAATTCTCGAACATTCAAGAACGCCTAAAAATAGGGTATATAAAAGCAACGCCAATACGTGCTGATTCATTCGTATTGTGAGTGTCATCTAGTTAAGATCTTGTGGTACAGCAATTAAAGTTGCCAGCGTGTATTATTAATCGCGAATAGTTTAATCGTCAAATAAGTGATTAAATAAAGTGTAATTTAACTAAAACTCTAAAAGTTGTGTGTTTAATTATTTTGCAAATAAAGAACTCATAAATTACACGTTTATAATTTAAATAAACGTAACAACTGGTGTCAGAAGTGAAATTGCAAAATAATAAATAAATAGTTAAAATGAAATTCGACGAGCTAAAAGTTGAGCAGCTAAAAATGGAGCTGAGTAAGTTAAATCTACCGACAGCAGGCAATAAAGCGGAGTTGCAAAAGCGGTTAATACATGAATTTAAGCAGCGTGGTATCGATATTGGCGCATACGAATTTCAGGAAAAAGACGAAAAGGAAGAAATTGAAGTATGTGCCCCAGCAACAAATAGCGTTATAGACTTAAATTCAATGTTTGCCGCTATAATGAAGAAAATAGAAGAAACAACCAGAAGCAGGAAAAGCACAACCAGAAGCAGGAAAACCAGATGAAGAAAATAGAAGAAACCAACCAGAAGCAAGATAACCAGATAAAGAAAATAGAAGAAAACAACCAGAAGCAAGATAACCAGATGAAGAAAATAGAAGAAAACAACCAGAAGCAGGAAAACCAAATGAAGAAGTCAGAAGAAAACAACCTGAAACTTCAAGAAAAATTTCAAGACAGCTTTAAAGCAATGCAAGAAAGCTCTAGAGTCAACGGAGAAAGGCTTTTAGCGAAGGTAAATGAGAAATTTGAAGAAATATCAGAAGTCTTCGACAAACGAGTAAGCATCGTAGAAAAAAGGGTCAGCGAGTTTGATGAAAAATTGTGCGGCCTAGAGAAAAAAGTAAGCGCAGAGTTACATGAATTAAAAGTGCAAATGGGCGATCTTCACATTCGAGAGGGACCGGTGAGAGTTATCTCTGAGCATGCCAGCAAGATAAACACCCCGAGCTTTGACGGCAGCGCACCTTTTAAAGTTTTTAAGTTCCAATTCGAAACAGTGGCCAGCAGAAATAGATGGGACAATGAAGAAAAAGCTATAGAGCTAATTCTGGCCTTAAAGGGTGCAGCATCACAGATACTCGAAAGCTTACCAGCCGGCTGCAGAAATAATTATGAGGACATAATGGTAGCGTTACAACGCAGGTACAGTGGCGAGCACAAAAGAGAACTCTACAGAATGGAGTTACGAGGCAGGGTGCAGAAGGCAAATGAGACGCTGCAGGACTTCGCCGCGGAAATTAAACGTTTGGTGCAGCTGACTTATCCAGGCGAAGATCACCCGTTTCTGGATCAGTTTAAGATTGAAGCATTTGTGAATGGCATACGGGATCCAGATATTAAATATGCTGTTTGTGCTATGCAAAAATCGTCTTTTGCAGAAACCATCTCGCATGCGCTAGCCCAGGAGACCGCAAAAGTCATCTCGAAGCCACAGGTGTACAAGGTGCGAAGCCTTGATACTGAAACTTATAACACAGACAGTAGAAGCGAGATAAAAGAGTTAGTCAAACAGATAATGGAGGAAGAAAAAAGTAATTCTCGCGCTAAATGCTTTAAATGCGGTAAGGCTGGCCATTTTCAGCGCAACTGTAGATCCGCAAAGAGAAGATCAAGATCTGCTTCGCCAGCAAGGGACAACAAGTGGGCCAACAACACAAAATCTCATGAGTCACCGTTAAACAAAATCGAGCTAGCACTAAGGGGCAAGTGCTGGCTCCCACAACCGATTGCCCCACAATCTCCATTTCCATTTTACAACAAAAAAATAGCAACCTTACTGTTTGCGGTCTTATAAACGGAAGTAAGCAAGTCCTCACCATAGACACAGGAGCATCTCAGTCAATTATAAGGCCCGATTTAGTAAAAGGGGCAGGGGAACCATTAAATAACGTACGACTGCGCACTGCTACTGGCGACTTAGCCACTGTCTATGGAAGAGCCAGGGTAAGAATGACTATTGCAAACATCACCGCTGACCATGTATTTGTTGTTGCCGATATAGTGGATGAAGTTATTATTGGGGTAGACTTTATGATAGCCCACGGTATTAGTCTGCATATGGGCGAACAATTAATGATCTGGCGCAATGTGGAGATACCCCTGGATGTTGGATATGATAGCAGGGCCACAGCGAGGAAGCTATTTGCCGTTGAAAGTCAGAAATTACCACCTCAGGCGGAAACGATAGTTTGGGCACGTGTGGAGGCAGATTGTGAGGATAACCGGTTGTGGGTAGTGGAACCAAAAGAACTTAAAGACGATATCATAACAGCTAAAGCCCTCGTGAAAATCTTCGACGATGGCAGAGTTCCTGTGAGAGTACTTAATCTGTCTAATAGCGAAAAAACTATTAACAGGAATTTTGAGATGGGTCGATGTGAGCCGAATACAGTATGTCCTAAAATAACAGCCACAGAAAGAGATTCATTAGCAGAACAGGTACAAAAATGGGTGGCAGAACTAACACCTCCTGACAGAAACAAAGCCAAGCAGTTGCTGAAAAAACATGCCTCCGTCTTTGCCCTAAATAATAAAAGCCAAGGTAGAACGGCAGTTGTTAAACATGAAATTAATACTGGCGAAGCGAGGCCTATAAAACAAGCACCCAGAAGTGTTCCCCTAGCAAAGCAAAACGAGGTCAAAGAACTTGTCAGCGAAATGGAACGGAACGGAGTCATTGAGCCATCCTCGGGTCCGTGGAGTTCACCAATAGTTTTAGTAAAGAAGAAGGCCGGCAGTACCAGGTTTTGTGTTGACTACAGGAAGCTCAATGACGTCACCAAGAAAGACAGTTATCCGTTGCCTAGAATAGACGATAACTTAGACACGTTGGCTGGAACGGAATGGTTCTCTACCTTGGACTTGCAGAGCGGCTATTGGCAAGTAGAGATAGCTGATAAAGACAAGGAGAAAACTGCCTTTAGCGCAAGTGGTGGTTTATGGCAGTTCAAGATGATGCCATTCGGGCTCTGCAACGCTCCAGCTACTTTTGAGCGTTTAATGGAACGTGTGCTTAAGGGTCTCAATTGGAAGACGTGCTTAGTGTATCTGGATGACATAATCGTGATGGGGAAGACTTTTGAACACCTCAAAAACCTGGATGAAGTTTTTAAGCGTATAACTGCTTCAGGATTAAAATTAAGTGTTAAGAAATGTGCTTTGTTTCAAAAGGAGGTCAAATGCCTGGGGCATCGTGTAACAGCCGAGGGCGTATCAACTGATGAAGACAAAGTACTGGCAGTAAAGACCTGGCCTCGCCCACAAAATCTTCATGAGCTGCGTAGTTTCCTGGGGCTTTGCACATACTACAGGAGATTTGTGCCAAACTATGCTCAAGTAGCTGCTAGCTTGCACGAGTTGACCAGGAAGTCGCAACCATACCACTGGAGTGAAGCAGCGGAGAAAATGTTCTAGGAGCTCAAGAAACTTTTGTGTACGGCACCAGTCCTTGCCTATCCAATAGCTGAACAGAAATTCATATTGGACACGGACTCAAGCGGCTATGGAATAGGTGGAGTGCTTTCTCAGGAAATAAATGGAATAGAAAAGGTCATTGGCTATTACAGCAGGGTGCTCTCTAAGCCCGAAAGAAATTACTGCGTTACACGAAGGGAGCTTTTAGCAGTGCTGGAGTGTGTTAAACATTACCACAAGTACTTATATGGTCAACATTTCACCTTAAGGACAGACCATTCTGTATTACGTTGGTTGATGCAATTTAAGAATCCTGAGGGCCAGCTTGCACGCTGGGTTGAACGTCCGCAGAGCTATGACTTTAGTATTGTGCATAGAAAAGGAGGAAAGCACAATAACGCTGATGCCCTGTCAAGACGGCCATGCAATGTAGAGTGCAAGCACTGCACAAAAGTAGAGAAAAAGGAGTGCGTCATTGATGTGCGGCTTACCCAAATTGGGTCAAGAGAAGATTAGTCGAAGGCCCAGAAAGATGACCCAATTCTGGCAAAAATTATATTGGCTAAGCAAAACAACAGGAGACCGAATCATAATGAAATATCGGCAGAGAGCCAACTAGCCAAGTCGTACTGGGCCCAGTGGCATAGCCTGAAAGTAGAAGACGGCTGCTTATATCGATCTTGGGAAAGTACAGATGGCAAAACTACAACGGACTTAATTGTCGTGCCAACTTCTAGAAGAAATGAGATACTAAAGCAGTTCCATAATGGTCCCAGCGGCAGCCATATGGGTATAACAAAAACTCTGAAAAAGATAAAGAAGAGGTTTTACTGGGTGGGTTGCCAACAGTACGTAGCCGATTGGATAGCTAATTGCGAAGAGTGCATAAAGGCAAGGGGTCCTGTAAGAAAAAGCCGTGGAAAACTTCAACAGTACAACGCAGGTGCACCCTTTGAGCGGATAGCTATTGATATCACAGGTCCATTCCCTGTCAGTGATGCTGAAAATCGATATGTACTAGTGGTAATGGATTATTTTAGCAAATGGCCCGAAGTCTATGCCATTCCAAACCAAGAATCTAAAACAGTGGTAGACGCCCTTGAGAACAATTGGGTGTGTCGGTACGGTGTTCCACTAGAACTACATTCAGACCAGGGACGAAATTTTGAATCAGCTATATTCGAAGAGATGTGCGACGTTTATGGTATTAAAAAGACGAGAACTACACCGCTGCATCCGCAGTCTGATGGAATGGTGGAAAGATTCAATCGTACCCCAGAAGAATATCTCAGAAAAGTGGTCAGTTCACACCAAAAGGATTGGGATGAGCATATACCCAAATTTTTACTGGCGTATCGGTCAGCTGTATACGATTCAACCTCACGTAGTCCAGCAAAAATCTTGTTTGGGACAGAATTAAAACTGCCAGCAGATTTAGAATTTGGTGCTAAACCTGGACCTGCGCACGAAGGTAATGGAAACATTCTTCAGGCACAAGAAGACTTGCATGAGCATCATGAGTTTGTACGTAACCGCATTAAAATGACCAGCAAGAAGATGAAAGCCAGATATGATCGAGCAGCAAACACAGAGGGATTTACTGAAGGACAAATGGTTCTACTATTTAACCCGCAACGCAGGAAAGGATTATCCCCTAAACTGCAAACCCACTGGGAGGGACCGTACAAGGTGATAAAGAAATTGAATGACGTGGTTTACCGGATACAGAGATATCATAATCCGAGGTCCAAAATGAAGGTGGTTCACCAGGAGCGGTTGGCTAAATATGGCAGAGGTAATGTTGCGCCTATTCGGAACGAAAAGGTTAAGTGGGCGGCAGTGTTACAAAGATGCTTTATTTAAATCATAAAAAGATGTTAATAATAGTTGAGGCCAAGAAAGTAAAACGAAATGGCCTATTGTAGTTGTTTTCAAAGCTAGAAGTTTCTATAAAACATCTTTATTGCAAAACAAAAACAACTAAGACAAAGCGATGACTAAACAAACACAATACACGAACATACACACACCTGCATTGTATAACAACTAAATAAAAATACACAACATGTATTTTTAAATAATGATTGAAGGTTCTAGAAGTAAATAATAATGGTCACTAATGTGTCTGAGATAAAAGTGGCAACGCAGCATTTTCAACTAAAGTCGCCAGCGTGTATTATTAATCGCGAATAGTTAAATCGTCAAATAATTGATTAAATAAAGTGTAATTTAATTAAAACTCTAAAAGTTGTGTGTGTAATTATTTTGCAAATAAAGAACTCATTAATAAAACGTTTATAATTTAAATAAACGTAACAGTATGTATGTATGTATGTAAGTTTCTATATGTTAAATGTGTGTTTTTGTCTCTCAATACTTTCCTTTAACAAAACATTTCTTATGAACATCCACACACATTGTTATATGCATGTGTGTATGAATCTGTAATGTTTAAAAAACTAATATTGTGCTCTCTTGAGTTTTGGTTAAGCTCACAAAACATCTTCCCTCTTGTCTCTTACCTTACCCCCGCTACCGTGAAACTGCTCAAAATTTATGATTTTTTTAATGTTCAGACTGCAACATCCTTATAAATTTGTTGCCTTTGCTTTTACACTTCTTTTATCTTGTAAAACCAAAGCATATCATATTTTTTTACAAATTAAAAATACTTCATAAATGATTTCTTTATTAACGCGAATAAACAATATTTTTTTGTGGCAAAAACTTTTTGTGCTGTATGTTTTCTTGTAAAATATCTAGTTTTTGTTTTGTTTTTTATGCCTTGTTCATAACAATATAGCACTATATTTGTCTCTTTCTTGAGAACCTGCAGAAAACCTGATTATATTGTTTTTCATGTGCCAGGGGTATGTATGCTTATTGACAATACTATCATTCTATTAACAAAAGGTTTGTAAAAGTATGTTAATTATTAATTTAAAATCTCCAAATAATATTGCAGCTAGTTGATTAACTTTTTGTACATAATGTTTGTTTTTTTTTTTTTGCATGTTAAGAAGATAATTAAAAGAACTGCTATATAATTGTTCTTTAGTACTTAAATAGTTCTCTAATTCAAATCGGCATACATGAGTGTCCAAATTCCATGGCGTGGATATTAGATTACTGCTTAACAACATTAAGGACACTTCAACTTTATAGCTCTGTTGTTACACGTTTTGCATACGGGTATGGGTTCTGGCAACAATTGTATTCTTACAAATGTTTGTGTATCCTTGTTGACTTGTAAACTACGTGAAGACTATAAATGTTTTCAATTATGTTGCTTATTTGATTTGTTCAATATACAAATTTAGAGTGTACATTCTTTTGAATTTAATTTACTAAACAAAATAACTGTATGCATACACATACATAAATAAATATTAATATTGTTACGTTTATTTAAATTATAAACGTGTAATTTATGAGTTCTTTATTTGCAAAATAATTAAACACACAACTTTAAGAGTTTTAATTAAAATACACTTTATTTAATCAATTATTTGACGATTTAACTATTCGCGATTAATAATACACGCTGGCAACTTTAATTGTTGTACCTCAAGATCTTAACTAGATGACGCTCACAATACGAATGAATCAGCACGTATTGGCGTTGCTTTTATATACCCTATTTTTAGGCGTTCTTGAATGTTCGAGAATTTCTACCGCCATCTATTGCGTAGTTGAAAATGCTGCGTTGCCACTTTTATCTCAGACACATTAGTGAGCATTATTATTTACTTCTAGAACCTTCAATCATTATTTAAAAATACATGTTGTGTATTTTTATTTAGTTGTTATACAATGCAGGTGTGTGTATGTTTCAGCGTTGCCGCTTTGGTCCAATCGGACCAAACTTGGTAGTTTTTCGTTTTTAAAAAACAGTTTGGTAGTTTGGTTGGTTTGTTGCATTTTTTAAACAATTTTGGTAGGTTTTCCTCCTGTAGCAAATTTTTAGCAATAGTAAATTTTTTACTTTAAAAATTCAGAACATAAAATAAAAAAATGTAACTTTAAATTAAATAAACAATAACCGTAAATAGTTTTACCACTGTTTTCAAAAACTATTTTAGGTGTAATAAAAAACATCTCTGCTTTTTTGCATAAAGATGATTAAAGCTATAACCATCTCTGGTTTAAGAAACGCGAACAATATTATGAAATTGAAATTAACAATATTTTTGAGTGAAGTCTTATTTACAAGTGTTTGTATTAAAAAAATTAACAGACAAAATGGAAAAGTAAGTAAACTTTTTTAATTGTATATATGTACCTATTAATTACATAAATATTTACTAATATTGCATCTAAAGAAACAGTCAAAAAAATTTAGAACCGAATGGTTGAGCGAATTTGATTGGCTCCAGGAAAGGGATGGGTGTTCATTCTGCATAGTATGCTCTAAAACTATTTTAAATCATCACATCCATTTTAAAAATCACAAAAAGACAAGTTTGCACCTCAACAATTACGAAAAAAACCAGAGTTTATGTGCAAGAAACGCATTTTTAAATTTTTGGTAGGCTGTGAACGATTTTGGTAGGATTTTTGAAAATTATTGGTAGGAAGTCAATTTCTTGTGTGGCAACGCTAGTATGTTTGTGTATTGTGTTTGTTTAGTCATCGCTTTGTGTTAGTTGTTTTTGTTTTGCAATAAAGATGTTTTATAGAAACTTCTAGCTTTGAAAACAAACACAATAGGTCAATTCGTTTCACTTTCTTGGCGTCCATTATTTTAACATCTTTTTATGATTTTAATAAAGCATCTTTGTAACACTGCCTCCCACTTATGCCTTTTCGTCCCGAATAGGCTCAACATTACCTATGCCATATTCAGCCAGCCGCTCTAGGTGAACCACTTTCATTTTAGATCTCGGATTATGATATCTCTGTATCCGGTAAACTACGTCATTTAATTTCTTTACCACCTTGTACGGCCCCTCCCAGTGGGTTTGCAGTTTAGGGGATAATCCTTTCTTGCGTTGCGGGTTAAATAGTAGAACCATTTGTCCTTCAGTAAATCCCTCTGTGTTTGCTGCTCGATCATATCTGGCTTTCATCTTTTCGCTGGTCATTTTAATGCGGTTACGGACAAACTCATGAAGCTCATGCAAGTCTTCTTGTGCCTGAAGAATGTTTCCATTGCCTTCGTGCGCAGGTCCAGGTTTAGCACCAAATTCTAAATCTGCTGGCAGTTTTAGTTCTGTCCCAAACAAGATTTTTGCTGGAATACGTGAGGTTGAATCGTGTACAGCTGACCGGTACGCCAGTAGAAATTTTGGTATATGCTCATCCCAATCCTTTTGGTGTGAACTGACCACTTTTCTGAGATATTCTTCTAGGGTACGAATGAATCTTTCCACCATTCCATCAGATTGTGGATGCAGCGGTGTAGTTCTCGTCTTTTTAATACCGTAAACGTTACACATCTCTTTGAATATAGCTGATTCAAAATTTCGTCCCTGGTCTGAATGTAGTTCTAGTGGAACACCGTATCGACACACCCAATTGTTCACAAGGGCGTCTACCACTGTTTTGGATTCTTGGTTTGGAATGGCATAGACTTCGGGCCATTTGCTAAAATAATCCATTACCACTAGTACATATCGGTTTCCAGCATCACTAACAGGAAATGGACCTGTGATATCAATAGCTATCCGCTCAAAGGGTGCACCTGCGTTGTACTGTTGAAGTTTGCCACGACTTTTTCTTACAGGACCCTTGGCCTTTTTGCACTCTTCGCAATTAGCTATCCAATCGGCTACGTACTGTTGGCAACCTACCCAGTAAAATCTCTGCTTTATCTTTTCCAGAGTTTTTGTTATACCCATATGACTACCGCTGGGACCGTTATGGAACTGCTTTAGTATCTCATTCCTTTTGGAAGTTGGCACGACAATTAAGTCCGTTGTAGTTTTGCCATCTGTACTTTCCCAGGATCGATATAAGCAGCCATCTTCTACTTTCAGGCTATTCCACTGGGCCCAGTACGACTTAGCTAGTTGGCTCTCTGCCGATATTTCATTATGATTCGGTCTCCTGTTTTTCTGCTTAGCTAATATAATTTTTGCCAGAATTGGGTCATCTTTCTGGGCCTTCAACCAGTCCTCGCTTAACCCAATTTGGGTGAGCCGCACATTAATGATGCTTTCCTTTTTCTTGATATTTGTACAGTGCTTACTCTCAACATTGCATGGTCATCTTGAAACTTCATCAGCGTTATTGTGTTTTCCGCCTTTTCTATGCAAAATGCCAACGTCATTGTTTTTGGTCTTTTTCGCCCGTTTATTCTCTCTAGCTGGCGAAGCCGATCTTGATCTTCTCCTTGTGGATCTGCAGTTGCGCTGAAAATAGCCGGCCTTACGCATTTAAAGCATTTAGCGCAAGAATTACATTTTACCTCCTTCATTATCTGTTTGATTAACTCTTTTATCTCGCTTCTATTGTCTTTGTGGTTATACGTGCAAATATCAGGACATCGCACCCTGTACACATGTGACTTCGAGATGGCTTTTGTAGTCTCCTGGGCTAGCGCATACGAGATGGTTTCTGCAAAAGATTATTTTCGCGTAGCACAAACAGCATTTTTAATATCTGGATCCCGTATGCCATTTACAAATGCTTCAATATTAAACTGATCCAGAAACGGGTGATCTTCGTCTGGGTAAGTCAGCTACACTAAACGTTCAACTTCCATGGCGAAGTCTTGCAGCGTCTCATTTGCCTTCTGCACCCTGCCTCGTAACTCCATTCTGTAGAGCTCTCTTTTGTGCTCATCACCATACTTGCGTTGTAAGGCTGCCATTATCTCCTCATAATTATTTCTGCAACCAGCTGGCAACCATTCAAGTATCTGTGCTGCTGTTCCCTTTAAAGCCAGAATTAGCTCTATAGCTTTTTCTTCATTGTCCCATTTATTTTTGCTGGCCACTGTTTCAAACTGAAACTTAAAAACATTAAAAGGTGTGCTGCTGTCAAAGCTTGGGGTGTTGATCTTGCTGATGTGCTCAGAGTTAACTCTCACCGGTCCCTCTCTTATTTTTAGATCACCAATCTGCACTTTTAATTCATGTAATTCTCCGTCTACTTCTCTCTTTAGGCCGCACATTTTTTTTTCAAACTCACTGACCCTTTCTTCTACGATGTTCACTCGTTTGTCGAAGGCTTCTGATATTTCTCCAAATTTTTCGTTTACCTTCGCCAATAGCCTTTCCCCGTTGACTCTAGAGCTTTCTTGAAATGTTTCTTGAAGTTTCAGGTTGTTTTCTTCCATTTTCTTCATTATAGCGGCTAATATTGAATTCAAGTCAATGACGCTGTTTGTTGCTGGGGAACATACTTCAATCTCTTCTTTTTCCTCCAAATTCGTATGTTCCAATATCGATATCACGCTGCTTGAATTCATCTATTAACCGCTTTTGTAATTCCGCTTTATTGCCCGCAGTTGGCAGACACAATTTACTCAGCTCCATTTTTAGCTGCTCAACTTTTAGCTCGTCGAATTTCATTGTAATTATTTATTTATTGTTTTGCAATCCCACTTCTGACACCAGTTGTTACGTTTATTTAAATTATAAACGTGTAATTTATGAGTTCTTTATTTGCAAAATAACACTGTACAACACACCAAAAAATTACAAGGTCCGGGCTAAAAATTCTGGTAGAGGAGACAAAAAAAAGATATACGTGTATCGGCGTTTTGAAAGTTTACATCTGGATTTCATTTGAGAGGGGGTTAAAGTTTCCCAGCTCTGGCACATTCTTATTGTTAAACGGCATAAGAAACCATGTGACCCTTACATTTTAGGTAAAAAATGTGTTCAGCAAATTTATGTAAAATGTTACGGAGAACATTTTTTTAGAAATGTTAACCCTCTAACTCCTCAAGATATGGGTCTTTTTTGTCCTTCTTTTAAAAAATAGCAAAAAACATCATTAAAACAGGGTTTTAGAGGGTTAAAATGTTCCACAAAAATGTTACCCGTTAAATTTTACTATAAGTCCCTGAATACACCAAAAAGGAAAATTCAACCATAAAGTCAGAAATAAGACGCAACAAAAGAGAGCTTAGGGTTAATTTCGCATTTATTAAGAATTTTGTTTTAAAGCAAATTTGGATAGCATTAATTACATTTTTTTTAGCTCTAGGTTATGCCACTTCATTATCATACAATGTCCAGCATATTTCAGCGATAAGCCAATGAATGCTTTTACCTTTATCTTACGAAAATTGTTATTACTTACTGCCCTTTTATATACCTTTTATTACGTGTGAAAAGGGATAATAATTGTGGTTTTAAAAATCTGTTTTAGAAAAAAACAATTCGAGAATGTCCATAGACCAAAAAATCACAGGTAAATATAAAAAAAAATTCAATTGAAAATTAAAAGGAAAATGTTTCATTTAGAATAACAAATTTGAAAAAGCAATTAAATTTTATGATAAATCAGGGGTGGAGTCGTTACATCCGTGTTCGTATCGACAATCGTACGAAAAAAAATTACGTGATACGTTAATCATATGAACTAAATGGCATTATGACATACGATTGTAAACGAATCCTAATTTTTTAAATGAGTCACAATAGTTTTGAAATTAAAATGTTCTAAAGTTAAAGAAAGAGTATTCAGGCTGGTCAGTTTTTCAAATTTTGTTGTTTCCAAAGTTCAAAACCGATTTTTTGCCTATAGCGCTTAATTCAAGGGCTGCTGCTTCAATAAACACTTCTTCACTTGGCACCAGCAGCTTTTCTTCATAAAGGCTTCCTTCATTCTGGTTTTTCAATTAAAAAAAAAGCTTTTTTCTTTGCTTGATACCTATTTTTGATCAGCCAAAATTATAAATATAAATATTTTCTTGCAAAAATATAATTTGCGAATTTCCTATTTTAAAATTATAACATCATTAACTGGTGGTACTAGTGCGTTCATACACTTGGAAAGCTCATCCCATAGTCTGTTAGCATTAGATTTTAATATGCCCAATTAGGAAGCATGTTTTTTGCCAAATTTTTGTGTTCATTCAGGAATCTTAGATTTAACTTGTTGTAATAATAACTTTATCATAAACTAAGATTAAATTTTTTTAATTCGCACTTTTTTTAGCGTTTTTTTTTAGTTTTGTTAACGTATGACAGTTCGTAAAAAATGTACGTTCATGTATACGATAACGTATGTTATAATCTGCGTTATTGTTAATTTCCATTCGTTAACGTATGTCATAATCCGAAAAACGTATTTTTACGATACGTGTTGTACGTTCACGGATGTAACAATTCCACCCCAGGTCAATTTGGATGTACAAAATAATGTAATTAGTAATTGTGGTTGTTAAAATTCCACAAATTTTGGAATGTCCCTAAATAAAACCAGGTACTAGAATAACAAACTGTTAAACCATTTTTACAAGTCATATTTTAAATACTTGAAAAAGCTTTAAAACATTTTCTATAAATTATTTTAGTGTTCCATCAACGGGACCATTCCTTCCATGATTGGTAACTAAAACGATTAACGATGGTGTTAACCATATTCAGCAAAGGCTTATTTTACTAACAGATTACTAACGATAATTTCTACATACAATTTACATTTAAAACAAAAACCAAAAAAATTTGTTTTCAGTTCCAGTTTTGGATATAAAATATGTGAAGAATACTTAATTCTATGAAGTAGTGGTCCTAGGCATTTATTATATGAGTATTCCCCTTGAATCTGTATTTCTTATAATCGTAAAATAATTGTTTTCAGCCAGAATAATGATAAAACAACACTTTATTGAGGCCATAAATACATTTTCAATTACTTCGCAAAATTATTTCACCCCTTAAAGATTGTAAATAACAAGTAAGAGCGCTATATTCGGCTATGCCGAATCTTATATACCCTTCACCATATAGTATATGTAAATCTAGTTCAGTGAAGTAATTCCAATAAAAAACCAAAAATTGGGGTGACAGAGATTTAAAAAAAATTGGTACTACATATATATTATTTTACATAAAAATTTCATCAGCTCTTAATGCTATTTCCTTAAAGATATTTTCAAAAGCTTTAAAATGATATCCATATTGATATTTCAAAAAATTGGAAAATTTCTAAGCTCCGTACCTCGGAAGATATGGGCGAGCTCCAATTTTTTCACTTGATGTTTTTTTTCTTATTTTTAAAAAATGCAGTTTGGTATTCCTTCGCGGTGGTTAGATCCAGGTGAACATAATGACGCTACGTGCTACGTGTGCCAAAATATTTCCATATTAAAGTTGAATAGATATAGGCGAAAGAGTTTTGTATACAAAACTGTGCCATCAGCCATGCTGCCATTTCCGCATTCTGACGAACTACCAGTACCTGTGCTACAACTTCGAAGTCCTAGTCATTATGTTGATGGAACCATCGCTGAAACAGGAACTTTTTATTGCGTTCATATGTCAACAAAAATTCATTTTTTAAATTCCCATATGGATTACTTTGAGAACCAGTTGTCAACAGAATCTGATGAGAATGGTGAAAAATTTCATCAGTCATGCGCACCCATTGAAAAACGCTATAAAGGTAAAAGCATTCATTCGCTTATCGCTGAAATATGCTGGACATTGTATGATAATGAAGTGGAATAGCCTAGAGCTAAAAAAAATGTAATTAATGCTATCCAAATTTGCTTTAAAACAAAATTCTTAATAAATGCGAAATTAATCCTAAGCTCTCTTTTGTTGCGTCTTATTTCTGACTTTATGGTTGAATTTTCCTTTTTGGTGTATTCAGGGACTTATAGTAAAATTTAACGGGTAACATTTTTGTGGAACATTTTAACCCTCTAAAACCCTGTTTTAATGGTGTTTTTTGCTATTTTTTAAAAGAAGAACAAAAAAGACTCATATCATGAGGAGTTAGAGGGTTAACATTTCTAAAAAAAATGTTCTCCGTAACATTTTACATAAATTTGCTGAACACATTTTTTACCTAAAATGTAAGGGTCACATGGTTTCTTATGCCGTTTAACAATAAGAATGTGCCAGAGCTGGGAAACATTAACCCTCTTTCAAATGAAATACAGATGTAAACTTTCAAAACGCCGATACACGTATATCTTTTTTTTGTCTCCTCTATCAGAATTTACAGCCCGGATCTTGTAATTTTTGAAAAAATTTGATTTTGTTGTACAGTGTTATTATTTAAGCACGGTACTTTGTAGATTTTAAAATTATTATACATTATAAAGTATTTTTTATTACAATAAAATGAGTGCAAAATAATAAATCTAATTTTCCATTTTAAAGAAGTGCATAATCTTAAGTTCATATGGTGTCTTACAGGTTAGATAAGCGAGGTACACCACAAGGGGGGGTATTATCTCCTCTTCTCTGGAACCTCGCCATGAACGAATTGCTGACAGAAATGGACTGCAAGGGGTTCAGGACTGTGGCATATGCGGTAACGTTTTGGTTGCAGTGTCAGGAAAGTATCCTGACACGCTATGGCAATGTCTGCAATCGGCGCTGGGTTGCATCAGTAGGTGGTGTACCGAGAGCGGGCTTAGCGCGAACGCTTGAAAAACGAAACTTGTGCTCTTCTAAGAAGAAACAAGATTCCAACTTTTTCGCTACCACTCCTTAATGGATACGATTACTGCACGCTCGCCCCCATGTCTGACATGGGTTTTGTAGTATCAACGTCGGGTACGTCGAGCATGCGTCGTGGAGATGTGCTTGATGTTTATACTGACGGGTTAAAGTCGGACACGGGGGTCGGGGAGGGGCTTCTTTATTCCTAGATTTCGGATCAGGTTAAAGTTTAGGCTACAGGATCAATGTAGCGTGGTACAGGCTGAGATCTCAGCCATTGGATGGGCGGCTTGCTGGATTAGGTACCACAGGATATACGGAGAGGATATCCGGACTTGTACTGACAGCAAGGCCGCGATTAACTCCTTATCGGGTGTCTATATGACATCCAGATTGGTTCGTGAATACCGGACATCTCTTAACGAGATGGTGAGACATTCCAACCTGAAACTACTTTGGGCGCCAGCTCACTCGGAAACATAGTCGCGGACGAACTCGCCAGATTTGGAGCTTGGCTGGGAGACCGGGATATGGATCCACTGACGGGAGTCCCATTAATCGCTGTAGAGCTTTACTTCAGCAGGAACTCTTTAGGGCTGCACAGTCTAGATGGTCTGAAGAGGATACCTGCAGGGTCTCGAGGACATTGTGGCCTCAGTACGATAGTGGGAGATCCGCAAATCTACTGAGGTTTCCTCGGGGGTGGCTGTTCTGACGGGCCACTGTGTCATTGGTAAACATGCTAGGAGACTGAATCTTCTGCATCATGACTACTGTAGAAGTTGTCAAGATTAGGAAGAGGAGGAAATGGTGGAGCATCTGCTCTGCCACTGCCTAGCTCTTTCTGGGAATAAAGCAGCCATTTTCGGCAGTCCGAGACTGCATGATCTTGCAGACTTATCTGTTTGCCATGTTGCTAGGATAAATTTGTTTATCCGGTCCTCGGGGTGGTTTGGATATGGATCTTTGGTGGTGCGGTAGGGACCTGAATCTGATCCCTGCACATCCTATTTCCAGGGGACCTTTGGGACCCAAGTGAGTCTGTCTCATTACGCCGACAGCCTAACCTACCAAATGGTGTCTTATAATGTCATATTGTAATAAAATATTAAAATTTTAGATAGGTCAAAAGTACTATTGTTTTTTTAACAAAAGACTTCTAAAGTATTGCAAGTTTTTCTTTTGTTTATTATTGTGTCATAAACATTTAGAAAACACTAGTGTCGAACTATTAATATGCCGTGGTTTAGCCGCCAACAATATTTTGCATTCTCAATTGTGTTATATATGTTTTTACGTATTCACAATTATTATTTTTCGGCTAACAGATGACTTTGAAATAAAATAAGTAACTGAGTTAAGAGGAGTTGTTTAGAACAATCATATCTTTTCGTGTTATCATATTAAGACAATAATATTTTATATTGTGAGTTATATATAAAAAAAAAGTTGTATGCAAAATACTAAGAAAAGTCTTAAATAGTCAAATATCTTTTGTTTCATTAGAGATATGGTAAAAAAAGCTTTCGGAATTGGATATCGTTTAAGAAAGTTGATCCACAGTAGTTTTTTTCGAAATCTACGTAGTCAACTTTGGCTCACTATAGCTTCGTTCATGATTAAGCCACTAAGTTATGTATATAGTCATGGCTCAAGAATTCTAAGCTCTTCTCTAAAGATGATCTAAATTTCAGATTCAATACCACTTTTATTGTGTATTAACAAACAAATGCGCTCGAAAGACGACAGTTTTAACCGAAAATTATAACAACTACTTTTAAAGTCCCTAGCATGCAAAATTATAATTAATACATTAGCAATAGAAATGTTATTTTGTTTTAGATGAAAGGTGTCCTAAGGTGACTTTAGCTTTCTAATTAAAAAAAAAACGAATATGTTTATCAGTAATGTAGTCCATCAGCGCAAGCAAAAAACAAGTAAGTACGAGTCAGAAAAATTACAGTACAGTTATAAGATAAAACAAGCCATGCAATTTCTTTAGCAATATGGGTGAACAAAAATAATATATAGTATGATAGAACAAACAGTACCAAATACAAAACTACAATACTGAAGAAAACGCAACATACATTTTAAAGAGCCACTGACCACATCCATGCATGCCAATCACGTACTTAAAAAAGAAAAAAAAATACAATACAAAGAAGCACCTAAGCACCAAGAAATAACAATGTTGCAAAACTAATTTTGAAAAAAGCTGAAAAATGTGGTTTCCAATATACGAAAGTACTAAAAGATTTTATTTCTAAAGTATATGGAATACCAAAGCAGCTCTTAACAAATTTACTTTAATCAGTTAAAATACATTTAAAGTTAAGATTCACTCAATTGAGTTCTTCATTTGCATATGTTTATTTAGTTGAAATTTTTGACTGCGTATTAGTTAAAAAAATATTTTTAAATTGCCAAGTACTTTATCGGTTGCTTCGGCAGACTGAAACGGAAAGAAACATTTGATACCAGGTAAACCGGTGGTGCATGGTAATCTTAACAACTGACGTGGCTGTGTTTTAAGCCGAAATCTGCAAACTGCTATTTTATACCAACAAAGGCTGTCTAAACTGCATCGAAGTAGAGATAATCTTCAAGTCATCATCGTAATGGTCTTATAAAGCTTTGCACTAACTCCTTACATTTAGGTTACGAAAGCCTAATAAGGCCAGGCGTAATTAAACGCTAAATTCATCTTCCATATTCAGCGCTTTTTGTTTCATGAGTTAGATTCCCTAGATTCAAAATATTAACGTTCTGACGTTTGCGGGAACAATGAAATCTTGTGCTACCACCTAAAGTCCCGTTTTTCTGCTTTAGTTTTTTTCATTTTATATGAAATTTCCAAAAAAAAAAACGTAGTGTAAAAGTTGCAAACATTTACATTTGATCTCCAGCTTAAAGAACAACAAGAAGCCGAAAAACTTTGGAAGCAAATAAATCTTTTAAATGAAGTATTATTATATGGTCTTAAAAACTTTTCGGGACAAAAATATTATTTTAAAAATTGGGTTCATTGGGAATTTTATTTTCAAACCTTTGAGGAAAAAAATCAGCGTTATATGTGAAAGTTTATCTGAGGGTGGACTTTATAAGCCAAACAAAGAATTTATGGAAGAACCAGAAAAAAAAATTTACTTTTTTATACTGTTCCCAATTATGTATATGCAAATTTTGTTGTGCAATTCAAATAAAATGTTAGATAATAATATTAAAACAAATTTTTTTTTGGGAAAAAAATTTTCGTATTCAATTTTAAGTAGAAAAATAAAAAAAAAAATGTTAAATTTCGCATGCAAATAAATGAATGCAACTAGCGGTTTGTTAATAAGACTTACTATTAAAATTTTCACAGTCACCAACTAGCTCTCAACATAAACGGACGTGTCATATTTCTGCGCTAATCGTTTTCATAAACCTGTTATTCTCTGATTTTTATCAGTCGCATTTCTTTCTTTCTTTCTTGCTTTCATTTTTATTTATAAACATTAATAACTTGTGATATTAATAATACAACAACAATGTCCGCAGGGCCACCAATCCTGAGGACAACATATTTGCTATGTTAGCAAATTCTGGTAGTCCCAAGAGAAAAAAAGCAAAAAAATAGAGACTTAATACTCTTTCCCTAAATTCCAAAACATAATTAACCAAATCCTAAATACATTGTGATGAAATCAAGAGATCCTAACAAGCCTCTATCAAGCTGTTCATGCTTCGCAGTGCATCGCGCAATTCAAATAATTAGTAAAGATATCACATCCATATCGAAATTGCATGACGGCAATCTCCTCATTCTTGTTAACAGCCAACACGTTGCAGATAAATTTAGAAATTCAAAAGAATTAGTTGGACTATACCTTATCAAAGTAAATATTTATGGTTCTTAACGAGTCTGCCATTAGTAAATTTTTAATGTCTCATAGATATTCAAATCCTGAACACCAACGTTGATATAATTATGTTATTCATAATAATTTCCAAATGAAAATTGTTGAATGAAAGTTGTTAAGTCATCGAAAATGATCTATTCTATTCTATTGATATTTCGATTTTAAGGAATCACCTTTTCATATTTACTGTTACATAGTGAAATGTGATGATGCTTTAGAAAGCATGTGCCGTTCTTCTTGACAAACAATGAGTCCAAATATGAAACGAAATACATAACGGCTTATTCTCTTAAAACGGGGAAAGTACAAAAGACATGAAGATGAATACACAATATAAAGCTTAAAATTGTGACTATTATGTATTATTATATTGAAAATTTGAGTTATGATGTTGTATTAGTAAATGAGCGATTTGTTAACTAACAAGTAACCTTAAGCACATAAAATACCATTTAATATGGCGTCGGCTAATCTATTTCTGTATTTCGTTACACTAAAGTTTACTTTTGAATTTCAACGAAATTGGAAACAAAGTTGTGTGCCAAAAACCTCCCACACAATTTACACATTTTTAAAATATTAATTGAAGTCATGTGGCGGAGTTTCCTAAATTAAATATCGCACTTTCTTCAATTAACTTTGAAAAATTTTTTTTTTAGACTTGCTAGTGGCGAAACTTTTTTTTAATCACGTTTTGCGGGATAATATAAAAAAGTTTTTTTAAGGTTGCGTCGTTAAAGTCAAATCCCTGATCTCAAATTTCCTTTGACTAATAATTTTAAGGGTTCGCTTGTAGTTCCTACTTTTTCTTTACTTAATTACTTAAATTTTGATTGACTTTCACAGATACATCATTTTTGGTTAATTTTTTTAGTGTTTTAAAATATAATTATATTCATTTTTTGTTACACTGCAGCGATCACTCTAGTCGATTCCTCTTGAATGTAAGAGTTAGAAAATCTCGAAATGGTCTGCAGCTATTAACTTCAACCTTTGGCATGACAGTAAAAAAGTATCTATTTACCCATCCTACTAAAAAGGCATATGACAGCGTTGCCAGGATGAAGATTTTACCTCAATTTTGAAGATTTTTAAACCAAAATAAGATTGGAAGATCTTTTTCCCAATATTAAGATTTTTTATTAAGTTGCTTGATATATAATATTGCAACTTGTTGTTTAAATTTATTTAACATATTAAGCTATGTGAATAAGTTTTATTACAAATTATACTCTGAAACAAAAAAAAATTATCACTGCCGCTAATGGATCAATATGTAAAAAAATGATGACGTTTACCTAGATACATTTGTAAAAGCGAAAAATTCCGATGCAAACTTAATACTAACGAATTAAATGAATTCATTGGTAACTGCGTTGCCTTTTACAACAAATAACAAATTGATTTGACTTTGACGACGCAACCTTAAAAAAACTTTTTTATATTATCCCGCAAAACATGATTAAAAAAAGTTTCTCCACTAGCAAGTCTAAAAAATTTTTTTCAAAGTTAATTGAAGAAAGTGCGATATTTAATTTAGGAAACTCCGCCACATGACTTCAATTAATATTTTAAAAATGTGTAAATTGTGTGGGAGGTTTTTGGCACACAACTTTGTTTCCAATTTCGTTGAAGTTTGCATTTAATAATTTCACCTGCAAACGTTGAAAGTAAACTTTAATGTAACGAAATACAGAAATAGATTAGCCAACGCCATATTAAATGGTATTTTATGTGCTTAAGGTTACTTGTTAGTTAACAAATCGCTCGTTTACTAATACAACATCATAACTCAAATTTTCAATATAATAATACATAATAGTCACAATTTTAAGCTTTATATTGTGTATTCATCTTCATGTCTTTTGTACTTTCCCCGTTTTAAGAGAATAAGCCGTTATGTATTTCGTTTCATGTTTGGACACTTTGTTTGTCAAGAAGAACCGCACATGCTTTCTAAAGCATCATCACATTCCACTATGTAACAGCAAATATGAAAAGGTGATTCTTTAAAATCGAAATATCAATAGAATATATCATTTTCGATGACTCAACAACTTTCATTCAACAATTTTCATTTGGAAATTGTTATGAATAACATAATTATATTACTGTTGGTGTTCAGGATTTGAATATCTATGAGACATTAAAATTTTACTAATGGCAGACTCGTTAAGAACCATAAATAAGTTTTTGATTACCACGTTATCCAATGAAAAATTAGAGTTTTTGAAGTTCCAAATAAAAATCCAAATTTAAACTGGCAAAAAAAAGCAATAGCTGGATGTCATTTTATATGCAAACAAGAGCTAAATATTTTTCCACTTTAGACATGACAAGCTCGTTTCACCAAATAGAACTTGAACCAAAATCAAGACCACTAACAGCATTTTCAACACCAAACGGTCACTTTCAATATACAAGATTACCATTTGGTTTAAAAATATCATCTAACAGTTTCCAAAGAATGTTGACAATAGCATTAGCTGGTTTAGAGTCGGAAGCATTTTTATACGTTGATGACGTCATTATTTTTGGATGCAGTTTGAAGCACCACAATGATAACCTTATTAGAGTGTTGAAAAGACTAAAACAATACAATTTGAAACTGAATCCAGCGAAATGTTGTTTCCTTAAACCAGAAGTTTTGTATTTGGGACATTTAATTACAAAGAATGGTATAAAAACCGACCCGACGAAATACAAAATAATTGAACAATATCCTGTTCCAAAAAACGCAGACGACGTTAGACGGTTTATAGCCTTCTGCAATTATTACAGAAGATTCATTCCAAACTTCGCCAAAATAGCAACTTGCTTAAATAATTTATTAAAAAAAAAGTAACTTTCAATTGGACGGAGGATTGCCAAATAGCATTTGAGACACTACGAGACAAATTAAAAAACCCGCCTATACTACAATATCCGAACTTTGACGAACAATTCATTCTAACCACAGACGCTT
Organism: Gymnosoma rotundatum; assembly: GCA_916610165.2. Classification (NCBI taxonomy): domain Eukaryota; kingdom Metazoa; phylum Arthropoda; class Insecta; order Diptera; family Tachinidae; genus Gymnosoma; species Gymnosoma rotundatum. The sequence goes on from OU744339.1 coordinate 40,794,732, forward strand.
CAAATGTAGCTCTGGGAGCAGTCCTATCACAGGGTGAAATCGGTAAAGATCTACCCATATCTTATGCAAGCAGAACGCTAAACAAACATGAAAAAAACAAATCAGTAATTCAGAAAGAATTATTAGGTATTCATTGGGGAATACAATTTTTTAGACCATATCTATATGGTAGAAAGTTTACCGTGGTCACAGACCATAGACCACTTATTGCTTTATTTACTCATAAAAACCCGTCTTCAAAATTAACCAGAATTAGACTAGAACTATCTGATTATGACTTTGATATAAAATACAAAAAAGGAACAAATAATACGAACGCAGACGCTCTATCACGCATAAACATAAATTCACAAATATTAAGAGACATGATTCCAATCTATATTGATGAAAAAGAAAGGAAAACCTTGGTAATAACACGAAGTATGATAAATAAAAGTAGTGATGAAAAGAAAAATATATGTAATGAAGATAATAATAGAAAGAACGTTCATAGAAAAGAAAATATAATAAAAGACTGCATATCTCAAAAAGAGACTGATCACCTCCTGATGTGGGAATGTACGTCAATAAATTATATTAAGGGTACCCAAAAGATTGAATTTATATATGATAATAAGCTGCAGCAAGAATTAAGAAAAGAATTGAAAAAGAAAAATGATAAAATAACGCGAATAATATGCAATAAAAGCGAAAATCCTATGTTTTCAGGAACATTTTTGGAGAAACTTTTATTGAGATTAAAGAAATTGAAATTCAAAAAGTACGTACTATATGATAATGATGAAATATTTAAGTATATAACGGCCGAAGAATTGAAAGAAACGTATAACAATATAAAGAAGAACGATATAGAAATAATTATATACAGAATGCCAAGAGAAATAAAAGATAATATAACACAATATAGATTGATACAGGAATTTCATGACTCACCACATGGAGGACACTTTGGAATAAGGAAAACACTTACCAAATTAAAACAAAGATATATATGGAAAAATATGAACAAAATGGTTAAGAAATACATAACAACATGTGATTCATGCCAAAGGCATAAACAAATAAGGAATACAAAAGAACCCTTTGCCATAACAGATACACCATCACACGGTTTTGATACTATTGTAATGGACACAGTTGGACCATTAAGACCATCTGGACAATTTAGATACATACTTACTATGCAGTGTGAACTGACAAAATATGTTGTTGCTTGTTCGCTTGAGTCAAAAGATGCCAGAACTGTCGCAAAAGCTTTAATAGAACATATAGTCTTAAAGTACGGTTTATTTAACATTCTGAAAACAGATAAGGGAACCGAATTTACCAATGAATTAATGAAAGAGATTTGTGTATTATTGAAAATAAAACAAAATTTTTTCAACACCTTACCATCATGAAACTTTGGGCACGGTAGAACGAAATCATCGCGTTCTGAATGAATATTTTCTAAATTTCGTGAATGACAATAATTGGCATGAATGGATACCATATTATACTTTTGCTTTCAATACGACACCAAGTGTCGATACAGACTATTCACCATTCGAACTAATTTTTGGTAGACTTCCTAGACTCCCAAACGACATTTTAGTTGATTCCAGAAAGATTTATAATATTGACAACTACTTAAATGAACTAAAGATTAGACTTCATCACTCATTACAAAGAGCAAGAGAAATAATCCTCGAAGTAAAAAGAAAAAGAAGTATAGAATCTGAAAGGAAGCAGAATAAAATAGATCTTAGAATAGGAGATTTAGTCTTAATTAAAGTTTTAAATAGAAAAAAGTATGAAGATCCATACAAAGGCCCATACAAAGTATTAGATTTAGAAGATTTAAATGTACTTTTAGAAATTAATAAAACTAAAACAAAACTAGTACATAAGAATTTGCTAAAAAAATATTTAAATTGACAAAAACAATATAGATAAGAAACATAAAGATAAGAATTTCAATGTAACAATATAAATACCAAACACAATTTAGAAGTAAAAAAAAAAAAAAAAAAAAAAAATATGTGTACATAACGCTTAAAATAAGCCTTAGTTATAATTTTTTTTTCTGTTTCATTTTTAATAATACCCAAATCTAAAAGGGTAAGGGTGTAGTGCATCTATACTTAGTAAAGGCACTGTAAGAATATTATTTAATATAAGTTAATTGAACTTGAAATTCAATCCATATTTGTTTACAATAAGTATTTTTAAGAATTTAGTGAAGTAAAATTATGAATGGTATTTGTGCTTGGTCAGCATAAATGAACATTAAACATTTTGTGGTGAACTGTTGCCATAGGAATAATGTATATGATTTTTGTAATGTAATATGATTTTTGAATATTCTCTAAATAATTGTTTTCACACGCCAACAAATTATGGTAACTAAAAAAATAAAGAAATAAAGAATTTGTCAATTCCCGTGGGAACAGCGAATTCACTATAGATTGGTTATTGTGCCAAATTAATGCTGACCATAGAATAAATTAGTATATAAGTTGGAAATTTAAAAATAAAAAGACAGAATTGATTGAACAGCTTAAAGTAAAAAAGGTCTTTCTTTCTCTTCTCATTTTGGAAATCGGCACTGTTGGGTGCTGAAGAAAAACGGCTGCAGAGCTTAGCAAATACTGAAACAATTCCTGTTTTTTTTTGTTGACTATAAATAAACTCATTATAATGTAATATACTCTGTGATGGAAAAACAATTCGCAAACAAAGGATAAAAAATGTGCGGTTATTCGAAATTACGTTTTTACATTTTATTGCAAGAGTAATAACAAGAGATTATGACCCAACATTAGAGTAGAACTCCATTTTCTAATGGATACAAATGGCTTGAAAGCGAGAAATTTTGTCGGTCACATACAGTTTATATTTGGATAAAGCATTTATATCAGTGGTTAAGCCATGTGTTAACTAAACAAGTTGTGAATAGCTTAATAGATTATGAATCAATTAAGCTATTATACCAATCATTCCTGAGGTCTAAATAAAAATATTTTAAAAACCTTGTTGCTATTAGCTTCTATATTACATAAATTATGAGATACTCTGTACTTAGTTGAAGCTTAGGTAATAAAAGATCCAACATCATATTATCCATACCATTTATTTTCTACTAAAATTCTCCCACAAATTAAAAACTGAAGCAATAGGAGATCACAGAAAAAATGATTGTAATTTTTCTCGTTTTCATTGTTGTTGATTTAACAACAAGTTAATGGTTCTGTTGTATAAGCACAATACTGCCGTAATTGTGTTTTATTTTATTGTTCTTCCCAATATGGCTGTTTGTTATTGGTCAATTAATTGGAAAAAGCTTAAGCATTTTGGGGATATTAGAATTTTTAAAGTATGATTGCTGTGGGTATGTTTCCCTCTATTTTTTTAGATTTTGTTCTTTTTACCTTGAAAAGCGGATCAAAAAAAAAAATATGTATGTGATTTTGTATGAGGAAACGACTAAGATAACATAAAGTATGAACACATATACAAAGTAAACATTGAATTTCTTTTTATGTTAAAAGTGATACTATTGGTTTTCTTCGGCATTCGCTTTAACGGCTTATCTTTTGATACTCATACCAGTGCAGTTCGTTCAAAGGTTTTTCAAATCTTTTTTCAAGTTTGTGAATGGTATTTGAGATACTAATACCGATACTCGCTGGATCATTAGTTTTTATTATAACTGACATCAAGCTAAGCTTGCATTGATATTTTATAGACGTTGCAATGGCTTCAGTCATATATAAACTTCTACACATGCACCCAAACAATATTGCAGAAATGTATGATTTGGACTAAAATGTTTTTCTTTTTGCAAAATGACTTCCTCAAAGCAGTCATGAAAAAACTTCTGCTTTGTGCATGTGTGAAGTTTTCTGTAGCTTAAGTGGGTTAAGAATTGTTTAAGTGCGTTTATAAATATGTATTTAGTTATGGATTTGTCTTATCTGTTTTGCATTCATAATGTCATTCGTTCGTTTATGTATGCATTCATTTATTTGTTTGTTGTCTGAGGCTAATTGTGTTCGTGCTCAACATTTATAATTCCCAATATTTTCATCATCAAAATTATATTTCACATTCTTTTTCGTCTTAATTTTGTTGAGGTTCTTTTAAACTTTTTCCTCAGTAAAAATGTGTTTCATATTAAATCACGTACATGTACATTTGCATATATTAAATGTAGTACAATTTAAAAATAATTTTTTAAAACAATAAGTACTAAACCTTTTGTAGTGAAATGGGAATCTGTTTATGAATACATATTTATTAGTGTTATACATATAATCTTATATAAAGGGGATGTCATAAATTACCCCCAAACCTGTTGATCAAAAATATCACAGATTATTATACGATAAAAAGCTATAGTCTTGTAGATTTCAGCACACTTGAGTTTGTATTTCGAATTTGTTTCCGACCACAGATATTTGAAATTGAAAAATTTTATTATTAACATATTGCATATGCGGCCTACATAAAGATGCCAAAAATCTATAAAACTAAGCATAGTGCTGCAATTAGACCCTATACGATGAAAAACTATAATCTTGTAGATTTCAGCACACTCAGCTGCCAGGAGAATTCACTACTCTTAACAGTGGAGTCTCTCGTGTAGCGGTGTAAAATAGTGTCCAAAATTCTTAGTTCTCCGTGGAAAAATGCTGTATATGAGATGTCGTCATTATTTTATTACAAATTAAAATCATCCTAATGATGTACTAAGATAACAATAATATCTGTCACACCTTTCTTACATACGATAAGATAGACCTCACTCAGTCCAAATTCGGAATGGGTTATTTTCAGTTAAAAAATTAAATTAGTGTAAAATTTTGATGCCAAGAAGAAGGAAACTTCAAGAAATTATAAATACATACATAAAATAATTTTATATGTATGTATGTATGTATATAGAAAATAAATTATAAATACACAACATAACAGCCATACCTATGCAAGGACGGAAAGCGTTTTTTTTTTTGCTGTCTGTTCAAAAGCTGGGCCCATATAACTCAATTTACGTCACCTGTGGGGGCTTCCTTTAATTTTTGATTATTTTTAATTTTTAAATATTAAAGAAGCGCCTTTTACAGTTCATAACACGCTTAGAAATCATGTATTTTATATTTAAGATTATAAACTGTTTTTAAAACGGGAACAATCTGTAAACAAAATCTATCAAATTACAAAAAATTTTCAAAATCGATTCAGCAATGACTGAGTTCTGCAAGTTCAAGCTGAATTGAAAAATACAAATTTAAGGAATGCTATATCCTCATATATATAATCTCAGGAATCCATTTAATGCCCAGGCTCTTTGGTTTCTTTACTAAAAACACAAAATAAATGAATTTGTTTATATCCAATTTAAAAACAAAAAATTTAAAAATATTTATTTATATTTTCAACGTCATTTTATCAGTCATGCCACCAGAATATTGAAACTACTGGCATTTTTCTAGCGATGACACTAAAATCATCGAAAGATGTAAAGTGGACAAATTGAGATAGTAACATCTTTTGAAGATGTGAAAGATGTTGAGTTATAGCCCTGTATATTTCTTATGAAAAGATGTTAACATCTTTGCAAATTGGTGGTAGATGTTAGAAGTTGGTTAGTGTCAAAAGGCTATTATACGCATTTATAACCCAAAAACGTACACTGTAGTAACGAATAAAAACTGCTGTATTAAATATTCTTTACTCGTTGACGTTCACACTGATAATATGTGTTTTTAATAGAACCAGCACTTAGTAAATGACCCCTACTTATGCAGCGCATTGTGTCAGAACTAGGAAATTAGGTTATGTGAAGGGAAATAGATGATTTGATTCTTTACACACTGAAAGTAACAGGAAAGACATCGGCAGGGAGTTTACTCTACATATGAACTGATCGACTAAAAAAATTGTCCCTTAAGTGCGAAGTTCGATTAACTGGCCAATCGATCACAAAGATAACAAGTAAAGGTGCTATATTCGGCTATACCGAATCTTATATACCCTTTACCATCTATATAAATCTAGCTTAGTGAAGTAACTCCAAACAAAAAGTGCAAATATTGGGGTTATAGAGAATTAAAAAATAAAAATGTTTTGGTTTGCACATATATAATTTTACATTTTTAAAAATTTTAATATCTCCTTAAAGATCTCTTAAAAAGCTTTAAAATGATATCCACATTGATATTTTAAAAAATTTGAAAATTTCAGAACCCCGTAATTCGGAAAATATTAGCGCGCACCAATTTTTTTACTTAATGCTTTTGTTATTTTTTAATTCTCTATCGCCCCATATATTTATTTTTTGGATTGGAGTTACTTTATTGTTCCCAATGACATGAAAAACTTAGAGGTAGGCGTGATGTTTTGCCTGCTGCCTCGCAGGACATGGACCGCTCATACCGATTTCTAATAGCACCTCTTTCTAATAGCACCTGATCGATTGAAATATTTATTTTTTTGTGAAATCAAGTTTGCCTCTAAAAACTTGATTTCAACACTAACACGGACGAACAGACGAACATCGCTAAATTGACTTTGCCATACATAAGAAGTCAGGATATACAGTGATGTGCAATAAAATAGATCCACTTGATCCCCAACACTCTCTCCCTTTAAAAATCCTTTATACAAAAAAGTACACATAAAAGAGTTGTTCCAATAATTTTACACATCTCTTACAAATGTAGTCCCGTTATGTTTATAATAGCTTCATCGCCATTAATCTTTATTTTATTATGAGTATAAATTTGGACGCGAGGACGAGTGTGCAAAAAAATTGAGCCAGTTTTGAAAAGTAATTAACGTTTACACATATATTTCTTTTTTTTAAATAAAAGTGTATAAAAAGGTAAACTTTGTGTTGTTTAAGTACAATTCGAAAGGAATCTCACAACATTTTTATACAACAGTATTTACAATAGGAAGAGGAAAAGTTATAGAAAAAAAAAATGGTAGAATACGCCATCAAATATGGACGCAAGGCAGAAAATAGTGGTAACGAAATGGCCATTGAGACGTGCTTTGATCCTCAATAATCAATATCGGTAATTTAAATAGTTAATCGGGATAATAGAAAATAGAACGAAAAAAAAGATTTTATTTTAAAAATTAATTAATATAATAAAATATTCCCGTTGTTTAATTTAACTAAATGAATTTTATTTTAAATAAAATATTTAAAATAAATATAAGGACAAACTCCTGGGTTACAAAAAGTAAATTTAAGAAGAAAACGTTTAATAACTAAATCGCCGGTAAGCCATTTTTTCAAAGTTACGTACCGCTAAAATGTTTATAAATATTTTGTAATATCTTAAACAGTTTATTCCGGTATGGCACAATGTAGATATTTTAGAAAATCTTTTTAAAATACCTATCAAGCGCCATATAAAGCGCAAACAATTTGTTAACTCTAGTTTTTGTTACATAAACAGCAAATTTTCTTCAGCAAGGTAAAATTATTCGCAAATTTAATAACAAAAATTTAAAGTTAACTGGTTTGTAAGTGGCTTACAGTTTTTGTTACGATCCTGATAACTTATTTAAAAACTGTACTATGATTTTCATATTGGGCTATACTGATAAAAATTTACTATTTTTTGCAAAAGAAAAATAAATCTGAAAACTGTAAAATATCCGAATATCGTGTAACCGACGAGATAATAATATTTTATAATTATTGTTATCCAAAGTATAAATAATAATAAATATAATTCGGCCAATAAATTTATTTTGAGGAAGAAAGAAAAGTAGAATTTATACAATGCCTAGTAGAAAACATCAAGATTCTCCTTCCAGATCGTAAACTTTGGAGAAATTAATGGCAAAGAAAACAAAGGTTGTACAAAATACAGTTAGGATTCAGTAATCTGTTAGGAAAAAGACGATTTATTTTAACCCATTTGAATTAGAATATCGTTTGAACACCTTAAAAACTTATTGATAATATTGCAAAACTTTTCGATTTGCCAGAGATCACAAAACCTTCGGCTTCGGCATGATTGATTCGGTTTCTGCTATTTATGATTCCCTGTTGTCAATAGGTGACGACGAAAAAATAACTAATGACATTTTAATACATTTAGTGATGCCAAGAATAGATCCAGTAACTAGGTCTATGTGGGAAGAACAGCCTGATTTTGAAAATCTCCGATTGTGGTCAGACTGCTTGTCAGACAAACGTCACCAGCATATTTCTGCTGACGAGTGTTCTAGTTCAAGACCGAGGTTTAATAGTAATATTAATACTAATAAAACTGAAAATTCTAAAAGAAAAATTATAAAACAGCACTAAATTGTACAAAATTAAAACAGTCTGCTGATAAGTGCTTATTTTGCTGATCAAATCAGCATATAATAAATAATTGCCCTTTTACTGCTGAGCCCGTAACCCAAATATTTGATTTCATAAAATTCGTGCCAGCATGTACTAATTGTTTGAGAATAGATCATATAGTAGCAAGATGACCATCTTCTAAGTGCAGAATATGTAGTGGTTTTCACAATTCACCACTGCACAAATTTAATGCAAGTTCTAGTAGTTCTTATATTCAAATAACCATGCTGAACAGCCATCTACTTCTCACACTTCTTTTAATTATATATCAAGAATTATTCTTGCCACAGCTGTTGTGAAAGTAAGAAGTAGTTCTGGCATATATAAACATATATAAATATATATATGCACAGCGCATAGTTTGACGACAGTTTTTCAATCTACCGCATACTTTGACGACAATTGCATACTTTGACAGTCGCCAAAGTTTTCATATGCCTTGCGCATAGTTTGGCGACATGATAGTTTGGCGACATTTTTATATAATTTTTTTTTATTGTATTTATAGGTTCGACTATTTAAATATAACTATGTTTTAATGCGTTTTTATCGATATATGCTCAATAATTGTGCCTTATATCGATTTAAAAATATTTTAATTAATTATTGTGCTGCCATACTTTTGAAAAAAAATGAAGTCTTTGAAGGCGTCAAAAAATTTGAATTGGCCGGCAGCTATTAAATTACTAATAGCATATTATGACAAATTGATCTTTATGCAGCGCATACTATGACGACATTTTTTTATAAACTTTCTAGTTTACTGTGCGCATATTTTGACGACAGCGCGCCTTTTTGTTATTTTAAGGCATCTTCTAAAACAGTGATGTCAACATTGACTTCTGTGGAATAAAAAATTTAGCAATTTTGACTATACCTTGTTTAAAATTACTAATATTTTATAACAAGGTAAAAATATTGCAAAATATCTAAAAAATGGATAACACAAAACAACGTAAATCCTTTATTTTTTATTCCATTAATAAATAATACATATTGTGCATATGGAAAAGAAGTTTAATTACTTTTAAAAACTTTGTTTTTTGTATGCACAGAAATGATAAATTTTAAATTTGTGCAAGGCTAACAAGTATATTAAAAAATATGCCATTCGAAATTATGATACGATTATTTGTATTTTGAATTAAAAAAAAAACTTATTAAAAGACTATTGTTTCTGAATTACAAAAAAAAAAATAATTTTTTTATTTACTTGTTTTATATGTTTAGTAAGGAAATTATATATTAAGGGAAATATGTTTTTTGCAAATTGGTGTACTTTGATGCATTTCTATATTAGCGTTTTTTTCCTTATTCTTAAAATGTGTAGCGTATAAATTGTTCATTATATCGATGGCTTAATATAAAAATTTTTTGTTACTTTACAGAAGGAAAAAACTTAGTAAAATCTTAAAAATTTTAAATATACCAAAAGGGTGAATGCAATTTTTAGAAAATTGTTTTCCTTTTATTAATTGAAAATTGCATTATAATTTTTGTTGTATCTAAAATTTTTAGGATGTTGTCAGTTTTTTCCTTCTCCTGTAAAGTAACAAAAAAAAAGGCTTAACTACCTTTTTTATATTAAGCCAACGGTATATATGTATACATTTTATATATATATATAAATGGTGTAAAAAATCTATAGTAATTTTGTGTGAAATTATTCCTTAATGTCTTTCCAAATGAATTGTGTTGTATTATTACTCTAAAATTTGTCTGAAGGTTTATGATTGGAGGAAGCCGGGTCCGCTAGTATATGTTTTTATACGTTGTAAGGAGGCAGTCTATTTTTTGACTAAAAATAAAACAATTATTTAATTAGTATAACAATAATTGTTAGTTAATAAAAAAAAATCCAAAGTTATGTTTTAAAAAAGTACTTTTTGCATATGAAAGTGCTTTTTATTGAAAATACCTTTTTTACCTTAAATCCCATAGCTTTCTCTTTTATAAAAAATTCTTTCTGTAAAATGATCCTTCATGTAAAATACTTACATAAGGGATAGTTTCTTTAAAAAAAGATAATTAAGAAAACAAAGAAAATAAAAAACAAACAGATTATAAAAAGATACTTTTGTAAAAAGTTTTTTTTATTTGTAAGAAGGTACTTTTGTAAAAATGTGAATCACTATAAAAGCAGAAAGAAAGAGTACGAATATCTAAAATGTATTTTTTATCATATAATAATACATATTATTATGTACTAAATAACCATCCATTTACTTTAAGTATTGACCAAAGCGTAGTTTGAAGTTTACTTCTATCTGTATAAGTTCCGGAGGTACAAAGTTACTGATTTTATCACTTTTTGCCTTTTTCGGTTAATATAGAATTCGAAATTCCAAAAATCGTTGCCACCTAGTAATTGATTCGCCTTGGTCCAAAACTTCGCACCCATTTTTAAAATTTGTTTGTCATTAATTCACCTTGGGAAGTAGCACTTTCCATACAACTCTGAAAAAAATTGCCAAAAAGAACAAACAATAGCCTAAAATGTATTTTATCTTCTCTCTGACAAAAAAAGCATGAAATTATATTTTAAATCAAGGCGAATTAATTACAAGGTGATAGCGGTAGTGAATTCATTGTTTTTTTGCCGGTATCCTAACTGTATATATGGAGTTTGACAGTTAAAATACCGGCGGAAATTAATGAATTCGACACTGCTTTCTCCTTATAATTAATTCGCCTTGATTTAAAATCAATTCATTGACAGCTAGTAGCCCAGCTGATGTACACTTATGTTCAACGTTGCCAAAATTTTAAAATCAATTGTAAAAAAAGTGTTCAAATAATTTAAATTAAAAAATATTTAAAAGCTTGAAAAACGTAAATAAAATATAATACTATAAGGTATTTCTAAAAAAAACCAACTGACACAACTTTATTTAAAGTCCCAAATGATGATATAAGCGCAAATTGAATTTGTCTTGATTTTGCCGGGTTAAATGCAAGGTACGGTTATTTTACTAGGTAGTAGCGGCTCTACAACAAATACAACATTGTGTGTTTAAAACCTCAAAAACAGAAAGAGAATTGCTCTCAATTCAAATGCTTGGTTTGGTTTGCAAACGCTTGTTAGTGTTTTTTGAAATTTGTAAACAATAAAAAGTAAAATACTTTTGACATTTCTAAATTCAAACCAGCTGGGCGGACGACACTGCATACTAAAATAAATGTGCCTTGGTTAAATGTTTTTGGCAACAACCTGGTGCTATGCAACAATAAACTACAGTAGGTTATTTTTTCCGTACCGGTGCGGCAACCTAGTAGCAAGGCATATTTATTTTACAAGATAGTAGCGGCTCTACCAAGGCGAATTAAGTATAAGGTGATAGCGGTGGCGAATTCAATTCTTTTCCCCGGTATTCTAACTGTCAAACTCCATATATAAAAAATGTATCTAACTGTTATACAGATTTTTTATATTTGGAGTTTGACAGTTAGAATACTAGGGAAAAGAATTGAATTCGCCACCGCTATCACCTTATATTTAATTCGCCTTGGACTCTACAACACTAGCACAAAATTCCAAAGCGAATTAAGTATAAGGTGATAGCGGTGGGCGAATTCAATTGTTTTCCCTGGTATTCTAACTGTCAAAATCCATATATAAAAAATCTGTATAACAGTTAGATAAATTTTTTATATATGGAGTTTGACAGTTAGTATACATAGTAAAAGAATTGAATTCGGCACCGCTATCACCTTGTATTTAATTCGCCTTGGTATTCTGTAATATCAATCGCTTAGCTAAAATCAAGGCGCATCTATAGGTACAATTATGCGAACGTCCACGTAAGCTAACCTAACGGCCGTTTGTTTTTAAATATACTAAAACAATGCAAACGCTTACCGAAATTAACTGTCACGTTTCCGTAACGCTTCAACCTGTATAAAATAGGTTTTGACGGCATTGTTACGTGACATTCGTAAGATAGTGCTGGAATTATATGTGATAAGTACTATTGCGGCACATTTGCCCATTTTAGGTACTTTTGAAGTATTGATAATAATTGTATCATTCATCAGTTTTTATTATTTTGCTTAATAAAAGTATAATAAATAAATAGTTACATTAAATACAATAATATTTTTTAAAACAGATAATTAAATTTGTCAATACCTTGCACATATTGCAATGTAAAATATCTTTCGAAGCGAAATTAGTACTTTTTCTAAATTTACATGTACGGAACAGTGCCCGTAACTATGCCACAAATCTCAACACTGTTCTGAACAGCTGCAGCAAATTGAAAATTGTGTTAGGTTTTGTAATTTAATATTTTGGCTTTATAGTTTTTTTTTTTTGTTTGCAAAACAATTGTACTTATTTCATGGACATTAGCAAATAAATCCTCAATATCCATTTTTAAATTCTTTTCGGGCTTTTGAAATTAAAATTACAAACAAATTGTGCTGCTCAATGTTTGTTTTTGTTTATTTTATTGACATGCGTCACATTTGTAAAGTTTCTATAAGTACATAAACGACCGTACGTTAAAATACGTTAGGTTTTTCTTACATCAACGTTCGCATAACGAGGCCTTATAAGGTGTAGTCATCGGCGAATTGTTACAACAAAGCAACTTTTTCGTACGAGCCCGTGTCAAAAACCAGTGGTTGAGGCGAATAAAATTTTAATTTGCTTTGAAAAATATAAAGCAAACAGTCAAAAAATTCAAAACAAGAATAACAATATTAAAAAAATAAACAACACAAAATTTAACGAAACAAAAATAAATTCTGTGTTTTTTATAATTTTTTTTTCAATTTTAATAAAAATGAAATTTCAACAAAGAAATAAAATTACAACATGTTGTGTGCTTTCTTAATACTGGAACCAAAAACAAATTTTTGCTGAAATAATTTCAAAATTTTTCGTTTTTATTTATTGTGTTTATATATACGTACTTATATACGCTCTGGATCAGTTGATTAGAACCACTTAAAAATACATATAAATTTATTTTTTGTATACTTTATACACTTTGTATATCTTTCCACAGTTTTAAATTGTTTCTTTAAGTTTCCGAGCACAGTTTTGAGACATCGCCTAATTTCTTGCGCAATGTCCTGATAGGCCATTAACTATTAAATACTCTTCTTGCCCATTTTCCACTAATCTTAGTTGAAAGTAGTTTTTTTCTATTAGGTTAAGTTAAATGCGACTACAAATTAGAAATATTTAAAAAAACGAAAAGTGGGTTCAGAGTGGGTCATATACAGGTAACAAAAAATTATTATTTTTTTTTTTTTGTGGAAAAACAGTTGCCTTAAAGTCTGATCTTATTGAATTTATTTTTGGAATCTTAAGAAAATTCGGATAGTAGTAAAATTTAGCTCTCTGGAGAAAAAAAGGCGTACTAAATACGAAATTTAAGTGGTTCCAAGTATTTGATCGAGAGTGTATGTACATACGTATATAAACAAATAAAGAAAATACAAGAACCGAAAAACAAACCGAATTGAAAAAAAAACAAAACAAACTTTGACGTTATTTCGAACAGTACTTCACCACCTGGTTATCAATTCGCCTTGGCTAAAATTTTACATTTTTGTCGTAGCTAATTTGCTACCACTATACTTATTCTTTCCCTCTACTTTGATAAATTGCTGTTAAAAAGAGACAAATATATTGAGGTAGCTTCGTATTAGTGTTACCATACTTTACGATTCGCTTTCCTTACAATGATTAGCGTTTACCCACAAAAAAATAAAATAACATTACTTTTCATATCATGATAAATTTATTAGTCTATTAGCTCTGACCTTTATATCATAATGATGATATAATAATAGTAAATGAAGTCCGAACGAATTTTCATCCTAATACAAATTTGACTTTCATCAATATATAACTTCTTCAGGTGTGGACTAGCTATTATGCATTATAGATATGATCAACCCATTATTTCTAGCAAAAAAATTTTATATTTTTTATATAATGTTTTGAACAAGGCATGAGACTTTTAAATTCAATTCCTGAGAATCGATTACATTGATTATTACTGGAAATTATAACGACCATTAGTAAATATTTTAATGTATTATGTTTTAACTTAAAGAACTAATTCAATTAATACTTCTACTTCTTTTGCGGACTAATGTAATATGTTTTGTAAGCAAGTAACAAAAAATTGCTATCGCAAAAGTAAGTCTTTATATGGCAAGTACTTTTTAAAGCGATGTCTATTTTTTTCCTGGGATTGTGAAAAATAATTAAATTAAAATTGTAAATACAAACAGAAAATATGAATCTAATCCAAAAACGATATTTTTAATTATTTTATATTATAGTTTTGTGTACGACAATATGTTATGGGTACATAAAATAATATAACTAAAAAATAATTACCCTTAATGTGTGCATATGGACATAAAAGGTATGAATATAAAATTGTTTTCAATTTTCAAATCTTTTTGTTCAAGGCTCTAATACACAACATCAAAGCGAATAAAAATATTTTGAATTCGCCCTGATGAGAATTTGCATTTCACAATTCGAATTAATAACAGGTTGCCTCGACAGCCCTGGTGACTATTTTTTGCAAACAAAATGTGCATATTCATCGCCGTGAGTTTATCTGTTATAAATGCGCTTTGGCATTACATTGTTGATCGAGTGTTGACAACTTGGTCTTTTAATTATTGTTTTAAAGTTTAATCTTTCAATTTCATTTGGAATTTTTTCAATTTCAGTTTAAGATTCTCAATTTGAATTAGAATGTTGTTAGCTTCTACTTGCTTTTCTTAATTTCATGTTTTAATTTCTCAATTTGATCAATTTAGGTAGTAATCTAATAGGCTAATTATGGTAATTAAACATTAAAAATAATGTAAACAAAACAATTTTGTTTTTCAGGATTACTCATTTTCTCAATTTTATTTTGATCTTTTTCTGTTTCAAATATATTTTCTCTTATAAAATCAGAAAATAAGGTTATCTTTGTAAAGAGTATTCACTGTTAAGCGATACATGCAATGGTTCCAAAAAAATTTTCATAGAAAACTCTTCACTCGTCAAAAGAAAATCTTAAATTTTTCAATATTTTTATTATTTATTATGTGTTGTTACCTTAAATACATAAAATGAAAATATACATACAAATGTATATAAAAATGAACAAGTAAACATAAAAATCAAAAATTTTATTCAAACAATTTTTAAATATATTTAAACATAGTTGAAACTATACATTGTAACTTTGAGATAATATGTATAAGTTGAAAATATTTCAGACATTTCTGATTATAATACTGAGAAGGTTTCAAATTTTCCAAAATATAGCATCAATTTTTACCTAACAAATAATCTTGAGTATATAAAATATCCTCTAATGTGGCGTTGGCTAGTCTATTATAATTAAGTTTACTTTTAAAAATATTCGTTTAACGTTTGCAGATGAACAAGAGAGACAACTCAAATTTAATGCAAACTTCGACAAAGTTAGAAACACAAACTCACTATCCGCTCTAGAAATTTTTAAGATTGTGTGCCAAAACTCTTTCACTGTAAAATTTTCTATGTGGCGGAGTTCCCTAATTTCTTCATCTAAATTTTATATCACACTGCCTTCAGTTAAATTTAAAAAAGTTGTATTAGACCTGCTAGTGAAAAAAACTTTGTGTTAATAACGTTTTGAGGGTCAAAGTAATAAAGCTTTTTAAATGTTGCACCGTTAAAGTCAAATCGTTTTGTTACTTGTTTACAAAAATCAATGTAAAAGATAATTATCAATGAATTCATTTAATTCAGTGAGATTAAACTGTGCATCGAAAATTTTTGTTTAAAAAAAAATATACACAGGTAAACGTCAACATTTTTTACATATTTACCCACCAGCAGTAGTTATAGCACAATTTGTTTTAGAGTACTAATTGACAATAAAATTGTTTCATATAGGTAAAAATGTTAATTACATTTTTACAAGAAACTGCAATATTAGGTGCCAAGCAACTAAATCAAAAAATCTCTATTCGGGAAAAAGATATTCAAAATTCTATTTTGATTAAAAATCTTAAAAATATTCATTCTGCATCGCTGGATACATGTTAAAAAGTACAAATGGTATTCTCCTGTTCTTGTATACAAAATTATAATCATATACTTAATAAGTGCGTTTCTATAAAGTACTATCTCTAAAAAGATGAAAATGCAAAAAAAAAAAATGTTTAAAAAATACTCCCTAAAAGCAGGAATAAAAAGTACGAAACACCTTTTTTGCTTTTTTTAAATATCATCTATTTAAGTACCGGAGATATCAAGTTACCTATTTTACCTGGTTTTACTCTTTAGAGTTTAGGCTCTTTAGAATTCGAATTTCCAAATGTCCGGCTTAAGTGGATCCTTTCGTAAGCGGCAGCTATATTATAAATTTTATTAATCTTATATTTTCATAAATTTCAAAATGAATACATATGCACATCTCAGAAAATTTAAAAATATAAATAAAGGTTTATCTTTTTTTTATTAAAATTAGAAAAAATACTTAAAAAATATCTTTGTAAATTTTAACGATAAAAGCGAAACATGTCAAAAGTATATATTAAATCATAATTTAATTTTTCATTTAAAAATTATATGATAATTTGTATAAATAATTTAATTTATCATATACATCTTTAAATAATAATTATAAAGACATTTAACACGAATTAACTATATTAAACGAATTTATATAATACATATTATTGACATCACTGTTCCATACAAAACTTCTAACTACATCGTCTGTTAGCGAAAAGATAACGGCGATAAAAATGAGTTAAAAAAATAGTAATTGTCTGGCAACAATTTCTTAATCATACGTACCGTTTAATTTGACGACAGGTAGTCAAAACATATGCAACGTATATAGCAGTCGTCAAACTATGCGATATATACTAAAAGTGGATTTGCACCGGTTTTTTACGGAATTACGAAAAAATATTGGTTCATAGGATATATTTTATCACCTTTCATAATATGGCATCAAAAAAATTTGATATTTTTTCGGTCGCCAAACTATGTGCTGTGCATATATATATATATATATATATATATATATATATATATATATATATATATATAACATATATAAATATATATATATATATATATATATATATATAATCAAGAAATTCTGGGAGTTAGAAAAACTTCCCAATTTTAAGTTCAGCTGGTTTTAAACATACGAAATGGTTTTCAAATCATCCTGAATTAATGAGTTCAATACAGAATGAAATACTGTTACTAGCGATTTCGAATCAGCAAAAGCTCTTGGTATACATTGTGTTGGGAACCCTGAAGCACTTGTTTAAGTTTCTATCAAAACGCTCTTTATTTAAATAATTATATAAAACCAAAGAAAGCACAGAATGTCTTGTAAAGTAAATAATATCTGTTTTTTTTATTTTATCGATTAATTCCTTTTCATATTTTAAATAAATTACTACATTTTGTATAAAACTTTCAATAAAATCAAAATATAACTTTTTTTTTAGAAGAACAATTAACATTGTCTTTCAGGCCAGAAGTGGGATTAAAAAATCTTAACGTACGATTTGTGAAAGTGAAAAAGCTTTCAGCGTTCATAGTGGAGAAGCTAGAAAGGCTACTTCGCGAACGAGAACTTCCGAGCATAGGAACAAAAGCAGAGCTGGTACAACGTCTCTCAAGTTTTATTGGTATGGATGAAATTGATGAAACGGCTTCAGCATTTGCTCCTCCAAAAGAAAACTGCCCAAGCACTTCTGTACATCCGAAAAACAACGACAATTTATTAAATTTACAACGCCAAGTTAATGAATTAAGGAAATGTTGGAAAGTGCAATGAGTATTTTTCAAAACCGCCAACAGGAATCTTTACGAAATTCACCACAAGCGGTAAACGTACAATATGGGTGTTTAAGCAACGAAATAACTTCAAACGCACATTCCAGTATGCTTCCAGCGAGCAGCTGTTCCGTTCGAGAAATTGCCGAAACAATTCCAGAGTTTGATCCGACAAATGAATCTTCATTATCTGTAGATCAATTTGTAGAAAGGGTTGAAAGCGCTATACAAGCCTATCAATGGGAGGAAAAATGTTTACTTCTTGCAGTTTATAGCAAAATGAGAGGTGTTGCACGTTTATGGTTAGACACACTTTTGGTTCTGCATTCAACATGGGATACTTTTGCAAAAGATTTGGTAGAAGAGTTTGCGCTGACGCAAGATGAAGCAGAAATATATTTAAAAATGATAAGTGCTATATGTAAAAGCAATGAAAATATTACGGATTACTGTTTTCGAATTTGTGCATTAGGAAAACGGTGTAAATTAAGCGAAAAAGCTATTGTCAAATACGCTAGAGAAGGATTACAAAATCGTGAAATTCAAATGGCCATTGTAGCTCAAAAAAATTGGGTAAAACAATTACATCAAAATTTAAACGAATATGAAAGAAACGTGCCCGGGACTCGTGTTACTAAAAATTCTGATACAAAAAATAAAATATCAACCGATACAGCAAATAAAACTTTCAGTCACGGTAATTTAAAAAAAGAAACTCCTATGAAGTCGGGCAGAGAATATAAATGTTTTAATTGAAATGAACTAGGACATATCAATTAAAGCAAAGCCGCGAATAACGTTGTAAAAGACAAATTTTGCAAAACCTGTTTTTTTGCAGATTACCGTTAATTTTACTCTCTTACATTTGTTCCAACAACAAAACATTAAAATTATGCGTTTTATCACCGTCAAAACGCAATTACAATGAGTTAGTCAGTGGAGATAATCAAATCATTTAAATACGTTTTTTTGCTCTCCTGAAAAATTATTATTTTGACATTTGCAACGTTATTCGCACAGACGTCCACGATGTAAAAAATGTAATAGGGTCCACGCGAAAAACGAAATTCATTGCAAACAGATTGCAATTACACGAAATATGTGTTTTAATCATGATGATGTTTTTAAAATAAAAGTGAACATGAACAACAAAACTTTAATTGCCTTTATAGATACAGGAAGTCAGTGCAGCTTAATTAAAATATCGGTTTGTGAGCGAATAAGTTTAAACCGTGTAGCTTGTAGCATGAGAATCTCCGGGATTTGTGGTGGTATACGTGTCGCAAATGAGAAGATTCTAGCAAATGTAGTTATAGATAACGTCACTGCAAGTTTAACGTTATATTTAATTGATGATGAGCTTTTATTAACCGATATTCTGCTCGGACAAGATATTTTTTAACGGTAACATAACGACGATGGTTCAAGACGGTAAAATAAAGATAACAAATAAAAATTGTGCAAAGGTGCAATATGATTACATCACTGTAAGAAACGATAAGACACTGATTGATGAAAACTGTGTAAAATGTGATTTAGATGATGGGGAGACAAAAGTTAAACTAGTCGAACTAATACAAGAAAATCAAATGGTTTTCTCAGATAATCTACAAACTTTTGGAAAGACCGATTTAGTTAGTTTGAAAATAAATTTATTGAGCCCAAAGATTGTAAAACAGTGTCTATACCGTGTTCCAGAGCCAAAAAAGAATTTGATTGCGAGCATGGCCCAAGAACTCTTGGATAATGATATAATGACATGTTCCAATTCAGAATATGCAAGTCCGGTCGTACTACAGAAAAAGAAAGACGGTAGTGAACGTCTTTGTATTGATTACAGGCAAATTAATCAACTCATGGTGAAGTAAAATTTTCCAACCCCAAATATTGAAGAGAGTCTTCACGAAGCGACGAAATATAAATAATTCACAACGCTAGATCTGAACAGCGGCTATTATTAGATCCCAATTCAGTAGGATAGTCGTAAATATACAGCATTTATTACTACTAACGGGCTGTATGAATTTAAACGCATGCCCTTTGGGTTGAAGAATGCTCCAATGGTTTTCCAAAGGTTTTACGTACCCTAAGAGAAGCCAATTTAACATTATATATACGAAAATGTGAATTTTTCAAACAACAATTGAATTTTTGGGACATCAGTTAACACCAGAAGGCATATGCCTAGGTAGAGTAATAGGAAATTTCAAACGTCCTCAAAATGTTCACGAAATTCGGAAATTTCTAAGTTTCAGTGGGTATTTCCGCAAATTTATTCCGAAATTTTCAATAATATCAGAACCATTTAGAAAACTTTTACAAAAAGATCATCCATTTCTTTGATTAGAACAGCAGGAATTTGCATTTAATGAATTAAAATCAAAACTATCATCTCAACCAGTTATGGCAGCTTTTCAGCTAGATGCGGAACATGAGATTCATACAGATGCAAGTTCGGTGGGATTAGCTGGGGTATTACTTCAAAAAGATGATGGTAAATTAAGACCATGCCACAGGTCTTAATTTACCATCATCTTTTATAGTCGGTCAACAAGTCCTACAGAAAGAAATTTTCACAGTTACGAATTGGAAACCCTAGCGGTAGTAGAAACCTTAGAAAGGTTTCGTTACTATATTTATGGAAAACAGGTAAAAGTAGTAACAGATTGCAGTAATGTAAAATCTGCCAAGACAAAGCGAGAACTAATCCCACGTATAGCCCGATGGTAGCTAGTTAGTTATTTAGTTAGGAGTGGCAGCTTCTCGCGACGAAGCTCACTTGAGCACAATCGAATGGCCAGGAACAGGAACTCTACCCATAATTTGTGAGCCAAATTAAGGTAGTGGTTCTTTATGGCCATTTTCACCGTTGCCAGAGGAATTTAAACGTGTGGTAGCGAGGAGACGTTGGGAAGCAATGTGCCCCGTTTAGGAAGATCATCGGCCTCACAGTTACCCTGGATATCCCTGTGACTAGGGACCCAAAACAGGTCAATCTGTGATCGCTCCGATAGAGTGTTCAGTAATGAGCGACAACTCAGGACTAGCTTAGATGTACTGTATTTACCAGCAAGCGCCCTGATTGCCTCCTGACTGTCCGAAAATAACTGAATAGTAAGGCCAAAAAGATCGTCCCTAAGCGCTATTTCGGATGTTTTCAGAATGGCCATTACCTCGGCTTGAAAGACACTGCAGTAGTCAGGAAGTCTAAGAGAGAGTCTTAGTCCAAGGCTATTGGAGAAGATTCCGCAACCGATTCTGTCGTCCAGTTTCGAGCCATCGGTGTAGATGTCAACAGTACCACCCACAACCACTTCGTTGCGGACCCATATCTACCTACTCGGAATATGGATCTGAAACCCGTGGTCCAGAGCGGGAGTAGAAGAGATGTCGTCCACCATTGATGGCAGTGGCACATCCCAAACGATAATCTTAGAGTGCCCTATATCCAGCCTAAGCCAGCGTGAGTGGGCATTAAGTCTGGCTGCACAGCATTTAGCCTGTTGCAATACCAGAAGTTTGGTGGGTAACCAGTGGAGAAGAGCATACAGAGCTTTTGTCGAAGTAATTCGGAGAGCCCCAGTAATCAAAGTGGCGGCTGTTCTCCTGACTTTATCAAGAGGCTTCTGGTTAACCGTTTTCTCGAGAGCGGGCCACCAAAAGACAGCACCATAGAGAATATTAGGCTCTATAACTGCCTTATAGAGCCAGGAGATGATCCGAGGCTGAAGGCCCCATCTTGGTCCTAGCGCTCCCTGGTAGAGATAGAGCGCACAGGTCGCCTTTCGAGCTCTTTCGGCAATGTTTCCTTCCATTGAAGTATGGGGTCAAGTATCACCCCAAGGTATTTCACACTTTTACTTACAGTGAGCACAATGCCGTTCAGCCTAGGTGCAGTAAAAATCGGGATCTTGTATCTCCGTGTGAAGAGCATAACCATTTTTTGCCGGGGTTAACATCAAGATTTTGATGTTGATGTTTGGCAGCACCATTAAGACAGAACATTGAGCGAATAGTTCACCCGTGAGTGTTGTCAGGTATTTTCCAGAGACTGCGATAGCAATGTCATCAGCATAAGCTATCACCCTATTACCCGCTTGGTCCAGTCGCCGTAGCAGCGTGTTGACTGCCAGATTCCAGACGAGGGGGACAATACGCCACCTTGTGATGTGCCTTTTTTCACTACCCTCTCAACGTGATCAATTCCCAAGGTGGACGTGATGATACGTGTATTCAGTAGTTGCGCAATGAATCCCACCAGATTTGCATAGAGATCGAGATCCAAGAGAGCCCTTATAACGGCACTGGGGCAGACGTTATTGAAAGCTCCTTCTATATCAAGAAACACTGCAAGCGCAAATTCCTTATTTGAAATGGACTTTTCAACATCGGATATTAACACGTGCAGTGCTGTTTCCACAGATTTCCCTTTCATGTAGGCGTGCTGCGAGCTAGAAATATGCACGGGATTTATAGAGTTCCTGATCTGAAGATCAAGAATCCTTTCCAGCCTTTTGAGTAAAAGGGATGACAGGCTTATGGGCCTAAAGTCTTTGGGTTTAATATGAGATGCCTTTTCCGCTTTAGGGATGAAAACAACTCGGGCTACACGCCAACCTATCGGCACTCTATGTAAGCATTGGTCACCCGGAAAGTGGGTGGACAAACCGACGCGGAATTCACAGTCCCCATCGCTTCGTCAATCCCTTCACTACCAGGTAAGTGAGTATCGAGCAGCGTCTCCAAGTATCGATTACAGAGTCCGTCCATTGACCGTCCGGCTTCAGAATACTCTCAATAACTCTCGGGAACATGCTAAGAAACCTGCGTAGCCTGCTGGTTTCGGACGAGCTTTCTATGTTGCCACAGAAAGTTTTCCACGAGGCTCTTTTGGATCTTCGTATGGCATAATTAAACTCCCGTTGTATATCCTTATAGGGCAGCTAGTTTCCATCATTTTTGGCCCTATTATAGAGTCTTCTACATTTCCTACGTAACTATGCAATCTACGTATTCCACCAAGGGGTTTCGGTTTTCCCCTTGGCTTCGGTGGATTGCAGGCCGCTTTCGCTACAGAGCATATCTGCAAGGTCAAGAATTCAACCACCCGATCAATATCGCAGTGGTCATTAATCTTGAAGGGAGTAGGCCTTAGGCCAAGCTCTAAAATGGACCGAAATTTATTCCAGTCCGTTTGTTTCCTATTTAGGTAGGAGTGGGACACTCCGGAACTTACTGATTCCAGATATAAGTTATAAGATAAATACCTATGGTCAGAAAAGGAGCACTCTTGAGGGACACTCAAATTTCTGACAATATCAGATCAGCCACCACCTTTCAGGGTAAGATCGAGAACCTCCCTTCTACTCAAAGTGACGAAGATAGACTCGCTTCCGCAATTGACAATACTTAAGTCATAAGATAGTATAAAATCAAAAAGAAACTCACCCCGTTCATTGATATGCGTGCTGCCCCACATATGGTGATGAGCGTTAGCATCGGCTCCAATGATGACCGGCATTTGACAGTCATTAGCCTCTGCAACCAGAAGCTTTAGCAGGTCATGTGGTGGGGAATCTCCATGATCATGGGCCATATAAGTGGAGACCACCCAGACATCTTTCGAGCCCGTCTCCATTGCTATGGCAACGCTGTCCCTGTCACTGAATCTGCGAAGAAAGAAAGCTTTAATATTAAATTTCACCTAGCCTGTCAATTGCCTGCTTGTACAGGTCCTCTGAGCGTTGATCAGCACAAGCGATCAATTTAATATGCCCCTGATACCAGCCCGCATCACGGCATGAGGGGAGGGGCCAGGATTGGCTAAAATTTTGTCCTTATAGACACTGCGAAGAGCCGCTTGAAGTAACCTCCAGTTAGCTGGAGATATAGTCCCGTCACTTTTACCAGTATCTATTATAGCCAAAACGAGGCTATCCCTAACTATATCGCTAAGGGGACGTGAGGACATCGGTTTAGACGTTGAAGTCTTTGGCCGTTTAGGCAACTGAGGGACTGTCGTGGCGGCTTCCTGAAGCGACCTTTGTCGTTTCTGAGATGCCAAGTTAGGTGGAGGGCGAGTCTCCAAGTTCTGTTTGGCTTATTTAAGTTTTGTCTGGTCCCTTTCAGATAAAGTGTTCGGATCATGCCCACCGAGCTTTTGCAGAATCCGATAGGCAGATCTTCGGGTCCTGTACGCCCGCGTCGACGCGTTGATGTGTGCACGAGAAGAGGAGGACGTGCTAGGGCCCAGACTACCTGTTGTTTGGGCTGGCTTAACCGATGCATAGTTGGACCAATATGCGGGGGAGCCCCTCTTTCACTCTGTTTTGTAGCAGCGGTGATTGAGGTGCTCGAAGAGGGCATTACGCAACCTTTGAAAATTGCGGTGCGGGATGTTGAGGCAGACAACAGAGTCGCTGCACCCAGCTATGGTCTGGAGGTAGAGGTCTCAGACGAAGGTTATTTATGGATTGCCGGCTTTTGCCGTTTCAATACAGTCGGCTCCCTTTTAGGGTTGACCTTTGTGGTCTATTTTGTGTAATTGGTTTTGTCCATGTGAAATGGGTCCCCACTCATAGACGCTATCTCCACCCGTATGTGTAGTCAACTCAAAGGTCCCATGGTTATCTATGCAAGCAGGGAGGCTGTGCGAGGGTTGGCACCAGCCTTCATGGGGACAGGTGCTCAGAGCCAGACCGTTGCTAATTGGGAGTAATGTCAACCAAACCTACACCACCTATTTAACGGTGACCGGTATCGAACGTTCTATGAGGCCTGCCAGGGTTTTAACGGGACGGAGATAGTTATGACCTTAAACTGGAGCCGTTCCCACAAGGTTTCACCACGGTGCTACTAGGTCGAAAAGCCATTACCACCAGCCCAAGTCAAACAAAAACATGCCGAAAAAATCGGAAAGAAAGGTCCTTGGACAGAGAAAGGTCGTGCCAGGGGGGAGGGGGGGCTTAGATCATTTAGCGTTACCCAGGATGCACTGCGTGGAAGCGATCTATGTTACATCCCGATGGTAGCTAAGAATCCAAGGGTATGACGTTGTTCTAGATCATCGAAAAGGTCAGTGTATGGAACGTGTTGATGCCTTAAGTCGAACGCCAAACGAGGACTCGAGCGACATAGAAGTTGCCACTCTTAAAATTGACAAAGTGAATCTTCATTATGACGAGTGGTTATTTGCTATGCAAATTCAAGATGATTTAATCAAATATATAGTTGCCAAAATTCGTCAAAAAGATAAGACGTATTTAAAGGATTATCACATAGAAAATGGTCGACTATTTCGAAAATATAATAGCAAAAACTTGTGGGTTGTTCCAAAATCTCTAAGATGGAGTGTAGTTGAAGATTGTCATGACAAGAATGGTCATCTCGGTGTTGAAAAAAACACCACAAAAACTGTGGGTTGTTCCAAAATCTGTAAGATGGAGTGTAGTTGAAGATTGTCATGACAAAAATGGTCATCTCGGTGTTGAAAAAACGATGAATAAACTCCTGAGTTATGTATGGTTTTCCAGAATGAGAAATTTTGTAAAGTCTTATATTAAAGCTTGCATTGAGTGCCCATATAATAAAAATAAAGGTGGTCGTAGAGGAGTTGAATATCATTAAAGTTATATAGAACCTATACCGTTTGATACAGTCCATCTAGATCATCTAGGACCATTTCCTAAAAGCAGCAAACGGAACGAACATATATTAGTTTTAGTAAATTCTTTTACAAAATTTACAATACTCAGAGCTGTAAAGAGTACCGCGACAAGGTATGTTATAAGTGTAATGAATGAATTTTCAAGTTATTTTGGAGTTCCTGCTCGCATTATTACGGACAAATATTGCAATGACAATATTATAAAACATGTGCTCAACGCAGTAAGAACACCTAGAGCCAACGGACATGCAGAAAGCATGAATCGAGTATTGCTTTCGATGCTTTTACCCACTATACAAAACAACAAACGATGGGATGAGCATTTGATGAATATTCAATGGTCTTTAAATACAATGCGAAACAAAACATCTGGGAAAAGTCCCCATGAGCTGCTATTTTGTTATTCTCCCCGTGATACTCTTCAAAACAATATTCTTCTAGCCGTTCACAAAAACCACATTCTTTCCGAAGATGAGATGAACGAAATAAGAGAAACTACTTCCAACAATATTAATTTTAAAAGAAAGCAAGCAAAAGAACAATTTGATTATGATCATTCAATTCCCCACAGGTACAAAGTTGGTGAACTTGTGCTTGCTGAAGACGAACCACAAAGTAACAATGATAGATATGTAATTGAGGATCTTCCAAATTCCAAGATAACGTCACGCCAATATTCATCAGTTTATGCCTCAGATAAATTAAAACCTTGTTGGGAATCACCATCAATACTTGACAGTGAAACCGATTATGATTCTCCATATGAAGAAAGCAAGGACGCTTAAACACACTTTGTTTAAATAATTATATAAAAACAAAGAAAGCACTGAATGTCTTGTAAAATAAATAATATCTGTTTTTTTATTTTATCGATTAATTCCTTTCCATATTTCAAATAAATCACTACATTTTGTATAAAACTTTCAATAAAATTAAAATATAACTTTTTTAGAAGGACAATTAAGTTTGTCTTTCAATTCGGTTTCAAGAACGATTCTTTTAAGTTTCGTTTGGAATTAAATTAAAAGCCACTAAAAAAACATATGTTCAGTTTCTTATAGGTTATTCGATCCTCTCGGACTATATGCCCTATAGTAACCAAACCCAAAATGTTATTACAAGAACTTTGGATTCAAAAACTTGACTGGGATAAATCAATTCCAATGAGACTAAATACTTCATGGAAAATTTTAAATCTAATTTTCTGAAAATTGCGGAATCGACTCTAGTTAATAATGACCTTTGTATCAACTGTGTTAATACCTGGAATGATTTAGAAATAACGTTACATTGGATTAAAACGCATCCATCCTCGCTATCCCTGTTTCAAATCGAGTGGCTGAGATTCAAGAATGGTCAAACCACTTTACATAGCGCTTTGTGCCCGCCAAGCAAAATCCAGCTGATATTTTGTCAAGAAGATTTGAAGAAGAGTTGAAGAATTGAGAAATTTAATTTAATTTGAAGAACCTTCCTTTTTAATAAGCGAAAGTTCCGATTGGCCTGTTAACGAACGAGTTAACAGAGAACCAGGTCATAATACACGAAGGCAATTGCCCTCCACAGCAGTCGCTGATCGGGATTGTCGTCAACGTCCACAAGGGAGATCACGGCAAGGTCAGCGGGGCAGAGATTAAGAGACCAGAAACGGCGTATTTAAACGTGCCATATGCATGTTGGCACCACTGCCGAATATTTGAAGATATCAGTCCATCAATGTGGCCAGAATGTTGGGCCACTGTTGTTTCATAACAATAATAATTGAATTTAATAATAATGCTTAAACTGAATTTAATAATAACTAAAACTTGTTGTTGCTGAAAATGTTAAAAGTATGCTGATAACTGATGCATCAGTATACCTACGTAAATAAATGAACTTACAAAGTAATTTTTCTGTGAAACGGTTGTGTTTTCTTTAAAGCGATTTTTATCAAAGTTAATTTACACCATGCCCAATCCTTCTCTTTTAAATTATAATTTAATTAATTTAAAAAAGTTCTCAAGAAACATTAGGAAAAAACACAATCCGCTTTTTATAACAGTTTTCCTGAAACAAAATTAAGGATTGAGAAAATATATGTTGTGCCATATACATACATAAGTATATTTGAATTAATTAATACTTTTTGTTTGTTATTATGTCAAAAATTGAAGACTTTAAGTACGTTAAGTGCATCGTGATCTTCTTCAATTATTTTGAAACTAATATCTGATTTTTAGTTTCAAAAGATTTTATAAATATTTAAACGGGATTTTATTCTTATCAATTATTTCAATTTTATTTCATGCTGTAGCTTATTTCTCATTCAAAATATAAGTTCACTATAAATAAACGAAACGATTGCTATTAATAATAAATCTTGCAAAAAAAACTAACCTTAACACAGATTTTAGCTATCTGTATATAACGTTTCAAAAGTTGGCCACATACAAACATCAAATTTTATAATCTATTGGAACACCCTTTTTTTCCAAATGCAAATTTTATACTTGTTATAGCAATATAGGTTCTTTGTAAATTTCAACCGCCTGTCTACAACTGCATAAAAGTATGGCAATATGCATAAAATTAAATAAACTATTTGGCCACCCTATAATTTTTAACTTTGAATATTAAAACATGTTATTATAACGGTAATAGCAATCGACATTCTGTCCAATTTGCAAGCGTTTATCTAAAATGTTTCTAAAAATGGCCCAAAAAGGTCGGTTTACTTCAACTATGGGGACACCCTTTTATTTTTAGATTTATTTTTAAATTACTTTTTGCTATTGGGAGCTATTGCGATACGCATTTTTTTGTAATTTTTAAGTCGTACCCTGTACGTTTCATAATACACAAAAAACATGTATGAACTGAAAAACAATCATGAACTGGTTTAAACCCAGGACCAATCTGTAAGCATACCCTTTTAAGTAAAGAAAAAAATTTCAAAATCGGTTGAGAAATTACAGCGTTCTGTGGGCACAAACAAAAAAAGAGCAAAGAATGAAAACTTCCTAAGTCAACACCACCCCCTTCCCCACCGCCATTCACACGAATTTTTGTCACAAGTATCAAATATAATCCATTGTCCCCATTCAATGCCAAATTTCCAGGAGATAAAAATTATAAAAGCGATCATATGTGCCTTTTATAAAAAAAATTTAGCAAACCACAAAATTTAGCCGGCGCACAGTGGTCAATTTCGCGAGATAGCGGTCAAAACTCTATAACTTTTGACCGGAATCGTATTTTTTTACGCAATTTGTTTTGTTCAATAGGAGGGACTTTAAGCTTCAATTTGCGTGTTCAAACGTAAAAATCGACTGATAGGAACGTAAGTATTGTGGAGTTAAAAATGCATTTTAATTTTTTGTTGAGTTTCCATGTAAAAGTTGAATATTTTGACATTTTAAATAGGTATTTTTTTTATAATTTCTTATTTTCTTCAATCGTATTTTACAACTAATACTTATTTATTATTCCTAAACTTATTCCTTTGGTCAGAAAATGCCAACATTTGGCCCCTGACATTTATTTAGTCTCAATATTCACAGGGGCCGCAGGTTAGTTTTTTTTTTTGGAAGAAAGCTAATTCTTGTGAGGATTAAACTGAAAGATAACACTGAAATTCCCAACAGTATCAATACCATTTGGATATATTATATACAGAACACAACATCGATAAAATTTTAAGTAAACTTTTACTATTGATTTAAATTGCACATATATTTTATTTAAATGTATTAATAAAAATTTATACTAAAATTATAATCTTTAAACTAGTATTAATTAAACAATATTAGTAAAAATTTCTTCCAAATAGCTTTGATTTTCATTTTGCAGTAGTTGTTTAGCTTCTTCATCATACTCTAATGAGGTTAATTTCCATTTTTGTCGAATACTGGACATATGTATATGGGTCTGATGTGCACAACAAAATATTAATAAGATCTTCATTAGTACAATATCTGGAAATTTTTCTTGTATTGTGTTCGCGAAAGAATCTGTAGTCTTTGTCCTTTTTTTTTGCGCTTCTCCTGAGAGATCTCCAATTTGAAGCATATTGTGCTGAATTATTTGTTCCCCATGGAACAAAATTTTGTGAACTGTGGTTGGCATATGTCTCCAAGAATATTTTTAATTGCTGTCTCATTAGCATACTGACCAAATTTTTTTGCATCTATCTTTTTGCTACATGCTATAACTTCTAATATGATTTGGATTCTTCGTATTAAATCATAATCTACTCCAGTTATAGAAGCTGCAGCTTTTGGACCGGAAAATAATCTCCTTGCTGTGTTTCCATCATTAGAATTTCCTTCTCAGTGCTTTGGCTGGTCAAATATAAAGCCTATCTCATGGTATTTTTCTTGAATATCTTTTTTTTTTTGCTTTCTCTTTTCCAAATTTTCTTTGTTGTTTCTCGCTGTTTCGCCTAACGGGCCAAATTCCAAATCGTATCCCAATTTAAGAATATGCTCCATAAAACGAATTCTAGCATGAAGAGGTGACATTCCAAATTCATACGCTTCATTAAAACTATCGTCTTCTGTTGGTGGTTGGCTCAATTGACTTGATGTTTTTTGGCATATAGTGCAGCTTGACGAAGACTTTGTTTCGGTTAAAGCTTGTGCAACTTTTCCATCGATCATTGTAAGTGACATTTTAAAGTTAACTTCGATGCATTGGTCATTAAATTCAAATATCACTGGTTGAAGTTCTTTAATTTCATCTCTTATTTTGCCAACTTCTTCAGTTATGACATCTTTAGTTTCTTTTTTGTAAGCAAACTTTATTGATCTACAAAATTTTGTTGACGAGGGAATTTCATTCTTCCATACATCTATCTCTGCAGTTGACGGCCCTGAACCAATATAAGTTTTTGTTAAACGTAATGGAACTAAAGAAATCATGAATAAATTGGCATCTGATGAATTTTCCGCATTACATTGTTTGTATTGATTCTGGCCAGAGGACCCATCACATCCCCATTTAGAAATTAAAGTCATGCTGCAATTTTTAAACTTCTTTAAATAGTCAGCATCAAATGTCTTTAATAATCGTTCTGCAGTGTGTTCAAGAAGATCCTGCAATTTTATTTCTGCTGAACTTGAAGTTACACTAATAGCAGTTGGTGAAGGTAAGCAATCTTTTTTGGCAGAAACTATATCTCGATATGATGGAAAAATTCCACAATTTTTTTCATTGGTTCGCTTCTGCAATTCTGTATATTGGTTTTTAGTCATTTTCAAATCCAAAAATAGTGCAAATGCTTCTTCTGGAGTAAATTTATTTTCTTCAGTTGGTGTCGGCATACTTTCTAAAATCCTTTTGTGCGTCTGGGGCTTGCTTCCACTATTTTTTAATGATAGCAATTTTACTCTTTTTAGTTTTCGATGGTTGAATTTGATGCAGAAATGAATCCTTTATGATGCTACAAGAAACTTCTTCATTGATATGTTTAAGCTTGCGTCTTCGTGATCTTTCATTACAATTATCAATTGGCTTTGCTGGTCGACCACCTTTTCCAGTTTCCATGGTAGTTACTGATGGCTTTTTAAAAATAAGTTTATTTCTTAGCCATTCTTGGTTGCGTGAGTAAAACAATTTCTTGTATCTGGAACAATGATTGTACCGTTTTCTTAAAGTATTTAAAAAGTTATTAATTTTTAAGTAATGAATTTTAATTTCTTGTTTGTCGCATATTTTGAAGAATGGATTATTCATTATATGTAAAATAATGTCGTTTTCATCTTTCCGTTAAAAATACATATTAGATAGAACACTATAACTGAATTTAGCCATTGTTTAAACAATAATGAAAAAAAAAGAATGAATGGATTAATTTACTATTGCTCGAAGTTTCAACATGATTTTTTTTCCTCTTTGAAACATAATATAACAGGTACTTGGTTTTACCAGTTATTTCCATTGATTTTAAATTTATTTGCAATTTTCAGGTATTTAAGTTGTGTAATATTAGATGGCAATAAAATCATTTTTTACCTTTTCCATATGAATTGCCAGATACCACATAATTTGAGAGTTCTATTGTCATTTTTGTCAAAATTTTGATACACCCTTCTATGTGGACTAGGTCCAAATATGGGCCAACTTCTCTTAATTTCAACAGAATAATGTTTTGGGTCAATAAGAAATCTTGTACAAAATTTCATCAAAAATATGCATAATAGCCACTTTCACATACAAATAACTTCTCAAAAAATATGACGTGCATTTGTACCGAATATCTTACCTTGGGTCTGAAAACTTGCTGTAGCTCAAAAAGTGCAGTCCCGATGCATGGACATGTATATATAGGAATGTAGGGGAGAGTTAGGACTACCAAATAGTAAATTTGTGTTTTGACTCAGCTTGACTCACAGGAGTTGTGCTCTATGAAGTAGGAAATTTCCGAGAAATTTGCCTTTTTTAAAAAAAATATTTAAATTGTTCTGAAAACAGTAGAGCTTCATTTTTTTTACCAGTAATAAGTTACAACACAAAATTTATTTCGTCCAAAAATCTTGAAAAACAAAAAAGTTATGATCATTTAAACTTTAAAAATTAACTAAAAATATCATAAATTTACTAAATTCTGAAAAAGCCAATTTTGGACCACCCTGTTCTCAGTGAAATAATTGAAATAGAGTTCTAATTTTTTAGTTCTCGAGGTTTACTACTGTATACTTTCATATGAGTCATATAACTTTAAAATCGGAGAACAAAAACCAAAAGGAGTTTTGGCCGCTATCTCAAAATATTGACCACAGTGCGGCGGTATGATCAACGTTTTCATTATATTTCGGGGTTGACGAAAATGTGAAACGCAATTTATAAAAAAAAAGTTTTTTAATGGAGTTACAATTAAGACGTTTTTTCTTTAATATTTCTACAAATTTAAAAAAAAAACGTTTGCATGGATATTCTCCTCGTGATGTTTTTTTTTTTTCAAAAAGAAAAGTAACATTTCAGGCATAACCTATTTAGTTACTAGTAACTGTACTACATTCTTTAAGAAAGGGATAGATAAGAGATAGATTGGTGGTGAAAGGAGATAGACATAGCCATTTTATTAATAATTTATTAATAATTTTACTTCGCTGGCGAATATGCTATAAAGAAGAAGTACCGACGAAGAAAGCTGCATGTTTTAATGTTGATTCTGAACATGTATTTGTAACAGAAAAAAAAATTAATTTTTGACTGCCGCAAAGGTTGAACATAGGGCAACCACATTTGTGGTCAACGTGCTTATCACCTTGACTACACAACCAAAGGTAGATAAATGCGAGGAATGCTGGTTAAGGACGTTGCGATTTAGAAAATGCAACATTATATTCTGCTGGTGTCTTATTTTTCTTGTTTTCTTTGGAAAACGTCAGCATACATAATTTTTCATTGTAAAAAAAATTAAAAGATAATCTTTCTACAAAATTAATTTCAATTTATTTTTAATTACTTAACTTCTAGTTTCATAAGAAAAATTACATTAATTACAATATTCTATTTTATGTTAATTTACTTTCATATTGATATTCAACTTTATATTAAAGCTCTTCACCTATTAAGCAAGCAGCGCTTCTAATTTAAGCCTTATGACATGAACTTGCCAAATTTTTGAGTATTTATTCCCCATTCCTTTATTCCTATTCTATTTATCCATTTTAGTTTGTCTGAAGAAATGTTTCCAAAAAGCAATTTTTTCAAAGCTATATTATTTATTAATTGTACAGCATAACTTCTTATCTAAAAGTGCCATATACGATTTTTCATTCATGACGCTATTACTTACGATCGCGCCCACTAACAATTTGCAATTGTGATTGCACAGTAAAAACGTGTTTAAATTTAAAGAAATTTAAATTAGCAAATATTTAAAATAATTTTTAGTATGGAGGATTGGTCCGAAATATATATCAGGAGACCAATAATTTACAATGAATAAAAGATTAAAAAGCTTACTTTATATATATATATATTAATTCTTTTTTAGTCTTGAATGTAGCTTTTAACCGTTAAAGGGTGCACCAAAGCGGTAGTTTCTAGTTTTTTTGTTGTTTTTGTTTAATTTTTAAAGCATGCAGAAATCATGCTTGCAAAATTTAGTTTTACGTATTATCTTTCCCGCCATAAAGTAAATGTGATAACAGGAAAATTTAACTCATCGCTTCTCCCCAGTACATATATAAAAAAGCAATTATTCTCTTCTTAATGTATTTATGTTAGCCAAGTCGTTAGATTTTTTACTTGGACAGTTTTCCAGGAGTTTTGAAAATTGACAAATTTATCGATTTTGGAGTTTCAACTTTGCCACCTCGCATTTTTGCTGCTCGCACGTCATATTGGAGAAGTGGCTCCTAAAAGCAGTTTTTTGATAATAACTCCTTTTCGACGCATTTTACAGGAAAATCATATATATTCAAAATAATTGTAGAGAATATTTTCTAAAATTTATATCATAATCTTTTCTTTCTAACATTAATTCGCCGTACGAGGGGCGTAAATTGTAATACAACACAAGTTTCGGCAGAAAAACACATTTCCATACCAACATGATGTTAAGGAGGGGGCGCGTTTCTTGAAATTTGGAAAGAGAACGTCAAAATCTATAAAAATGACAATTTTTAAAACTGCGGAAAAAAATTTGCAGGTTACCTGTACATTTTCAGCCCAACAATTGTACTATATCAGCAATTATGGACAACAATTGCTGGAAAAAACAATAACACACATTGTGAAATGAAAAAAACTAGAGGCGGGAGTGGTGTTTTGCCCTCTGCCTCAAAGGACATGGACCGATCATGCTGATTTCTAAAAGCACCTCTTTCGACACTATGTCTGATCGATTGGCATATTTATTTTGTTTGTGAAATCAAGTTTGCGAAGGCAACAAGGACATCGAGCAATCAAATGCGCTATGCATAAGGACTCAATATATATATACTTTATGGGGTTGGAAATGGATATTGTAGAAATTACACATGAAATGACAAATACCCTTTTTTCACTTTTTGTGGTGAAGAGTATTAAAATGTTTAGTATCTGGGAATATTTTGTAATAAAAGCATTTTTTAAGTTGGTGTTATATACCTAAATGTCCATGCATTTTTTTAATAAAAT
Source organism: Gymnosoma rotundatum (assembly GCA_916610165.2). NCBI lineage: Eukaryota > Metazoa > Arthropoda > Insecta > Diptera > Tachinidae > Gymnosoma > Gymnosoma rotundatum. Next base: position 40,829,682 of record OU744339.1, read on the forward strand.
TCGCATGGAATTAAAAAAATTCTACTAGCTACTGACAAAACTTTATCATTGTTGATTGAATTTTAAATTTACATTTATTTTTTATTTTATTTTTATTAACTTAATATATTTAGTACAATTGAATTTATTAATCAATCTTAGCAGTTTGTAACAAAATTGCTACTCAGTTTATCTGAAACGCAGGCATTATTCTATTCTAACATAGTGTGTATATTTAAATGTTTTTTACAAAAAGTTAAAATATTCGATGGGAAGATGCATTCATTTATGCAATTCGTTTTCTATCCACATCCATTCATACTGCTATTTATTTATTTATTTATTCAATTAAGATAATACAAAGCCTCATTAGGCCAATAAATCTATATTATCAAAGCAATAAATCCTGAGTAAAGAATCCAATATAAGTACAATTAAAAACATTATAAAATTACTAAAATAAAAATGTAACTTCTCTGTTAAATAATGTATTAAAATCACCATCTATTTATGAAGATTTAATACTATATTCGCGAGTATAATTAAATGTATGGACATGTCTGTTATTATAATTAAAATAAGAAAAAAACACCTTTAGCATCCAAGTTTGAAACTTAAAGCCTTTAAAAGATCTTACCAAACAAAAAATTGCAGAAAACTGTATATCAACCAACGAAAAATGAGAGAATCGTAACAAAGATGTAAAGCACAACTTTGCAGTTTATTTTAAATGAAGGGAGGATATCGAAGTAGACCGCTCTTCAGAAGGGTCCTTTTTCGACCCCTCTTCTTACTCAATAATTGTACATAACCGATTCGTAACAGACGGCAATCATACCCTCATTGAGTCACACCCTACTACCAGCGTTTTCAATCCGTCGACTAGTAACAGCCTTCTTCCTTATCTCACGGAGTCATTAGTAATTGCTATAATTTATCCAAGGTTTAGATTTAAAATGGCTTCAGCCTGTGGTTTTGTCTTATGTCAGTTAGTGCCGGACATGCACACCCATTGAGCGCTACCGTCTCAGCAAAGACGATACATTAATTGTCCTTTGTCTCAGCATCTTCCAGGCGCAGTTTTTCATTACGAATGTTTATAGTTTACGAAGTTATTAATTGATCTCTTGGCAACTGATAAAACTGCGAAATAATTGCTTGAATATAAAATTTACATTTATTTCTTATTTTTATTAAGTGTAATATATGTAATATATTTAGTATATTTAAATTCATTAATCAATTTTAGCATTTTGTAATAAAATTACTACTCATGGCAGTTTATTTGAAGCGCTGGAATTATTCAACTGTAAAATAGTATGTGTATTTAAATGAAATAAACGGGCCTGTTATTCAATTCAATAAGTTTTTACGTAAAGTATCAATATTCGAAGGGGAAATAAACTTATTTAAGCAATTCCTTTTCCATTTTCATACATTCATTCATTCGTCCTGTTATTTATGTAGTTTAAATTTATTACTATTCTCGTGAATATGAACATACATATGTACGTTGATAACAGTACAAAATATACACTTATAATACATAAATATGTATTAAAGTATATTTTTGTATAAATAAAATAAGAAAAAACCCTTTTTTTATTGATTTGTGTATTGCAAAGTATGCTTTTCAGTGAAATTTTACTTTAATTCGTCGACGCGCGGTACAGAATATATACAATTGTTTTTCGTATTCCGGGCATGTGTGAAATAAAATAGGAATGTAGAAAACATATAGCAAAATTTACGGTCTTATGCAAAAAAATATAACTTAAGCTGCAATTTTACCATACGCTTAAAGGCTAACAAATATTTGTTTAGATGCTGCTCAAAGAACTTATCAAAAAAAGTGTAAAATTCATTGAGCATAAAAACAGTGATAATAAAACAAATTATTAAAAAAAAGCTTGAAAAGAAGTGGCAGAAAAGTATATTAACAACACTAACGAAATGAAACGAAATTTTAATTGCAAAATACTAAGATTAAACAGCTTGTGTACAGGTGACCACAACAATAGCAACAAAAAGCAACTGTCGCATCGTCTCAAAGAAATTATCTAATGTGGTGGTGGTTCCGTTCGTGCGAAAGAACTGTTGAGCAGAGATGTTGTAATCATATATGCTAATTGAAGTGGTTAATGTACACCTTACAGATTTTTTATACTACATGTAAAGGTACGGTCACATTTGGCAAACATTTGCCTAAAATTTTTTTGCTGTTGTTTGTCCTAAATTGTTTAAAAAATGCAAAATTTGTTTTGTGGTCTCACTACGCACATTTATTTGCTTATTTTTCGTTGTTCCAACAGTTACGAAATAACGTAAAAAAATACATCAAACATGTTTTATGTGCGGTCACACTCAAAATGGTATTTGCCTTAAAAATATATTTGATCAAACTGCGCATGGAATGTCTTCACTTCCATTCAATTTCTTCGACATTATTTCTAAGTAATTGCAAAGAAAACTTTTAAGATATTTTTAAACGCTATTCTAATGATGAAAAATAGTTGCTCCTGTTAAATCTTTAATTGCAGTACAATATACATAGTCCAGAATTACACCATGCAATTTTTTGACGATTTTTCTCGATTTTCTATTTAAGTTACAGCGTTATGCATTATCTAAAAGAATTTATTAGCAACAGTAACATCCCCTCAAAACTCAAGCAATACCATATTGCTTATCTCTCCCGCTTTACAAACAAACAAAAATTTCATGCTAGTTTCATGAAAAGTTGCATAGTGTAAATGCCGTAACACATAAGTCAAAAATAAACAAACAAAAACCAATAACTCTGGGCGAATCTTTTTAAAAGTCCCAAATCAAGTTTTTATTCTCTTCCTATAATAAACCTTTCCTATACTTTGTACGAGGATTAAAATGCTAGTTTTGCATATTGCCACTGATGGCAATAAAATTAATTTTGGTGATGATAGATCCAGCTTATGTCAAATTAAATCAGGTGTCCCACAGGATAGTGTATTAGGCTCTGTGTTGTACACTTTATACACTTCTGATATGCCATTAAATGAAAATATTGTAATAGCAACTTATGAAGATGATACTGCTGAATTAGCATCTAGCAGCTCTGCAGTTGAAGCAGCATACTTGGTACAAATGTATCTTAATCAACTACAACAGTGGTTAATAAAATGGAAAATTTGTATTAATGCAGATAAATCCAATCATGTTACATTTACTCTGAGAAAAGAGGAATGTCCATCGTTGTATATTAACGGTTCAGAAATTCCAAAAACTAAAACCGTTAAATATGTGGGAATGCACCTTGATAATAGACTCACCTGGAAAAATCACATTAGAGCAAAAAGAGATCATCTTAATATTAAAACTAGAAAAATGTGGTGGTTGTTAGGACCTAAATCCGAGCTAAGTCTGAAAAACAAGATCTTATTATACAAAACTATATTAAAACCAGTGTGGACATATGGACTGCAGTTATGGGGCACGGCGAGTAACTCTAATGTGGAAATTCTACAACGATTCAGTCTAAAACTTTGAGGTTTATAGTAAATGCCCCGTGGTATATGACCAATATTCAGATTCACAGGGATCTTAGGGTTCCTTTCATTAAAGATGAAATAAACAGGTTAAGCTCTCGATACATTGATCGACTAAGTAACCACTGTAACGTTTTAGCAATTTCTTTATTAGATGAGACAGAGGAGATTAAAAGACTTTAAAGATTTCATGTTTTGGATTCGCCTTACAGGAAATAAATAAATAAAATTCTAAAATGTAAATTTTACAAAAATTTCCCTTTTAGTTCAATTCTTTTTATTTTAAACCTTAATATATGTAAACATCTTTGTAAATAAAAATTTTTAAGATAAGTTTATCAGGCTTGTTGAAGCTTAATAACGTATGTTAAGAGCTTTTACATAATCAAATTTACTAAATATTGTAAAATAGATTGTAAATAAAACTGTTGAAAAAAAATTTCTAATTTATTCAATATAACTTTTATACTACAGCTGTTTGTTTACTTGATACAAGTGTAGACAAGTAATGTATTTAAATAAAGAGTCGTTTAAATAAAAGCCAATTTCACAAAGAATCAAACTATGCAAAATTCTAATTGGGACCAAAAGTCCTGCAATTTTTAAAAAACTTAAATGTTTCAGATTTCGAAAAATAAAGGAAAAAAAACACTTGTATATGGTTTTTAACAATTTTTTAAATTATAACTTATCGTCAAACGAATATATAATAAAGAATGAAAAATGCAAAAGTGAGCTCTTAGCTTAGGACTTTTAGAACATATCTCTTTAAGTTGCAAGTCGATATTTATGCAAGAATAAAATATGTGCTTAAAATGGATTATCACTAAGGACAAGATAAGAAACTTTTCGAGTCGGGCGGAAGAACAATTTTACTTTATTTTCTGCATACAGCCGATTTTTTTTGTCTCTTTAAGCAGTTTAAATAAGCGGGCACTTTGCAAATCTTAATATGAGTTTAATTTATGTTGGTTGAACTTAATTGATATTGATTCTTAAAGTGAAAGCCTGATGCTTGTTGTCGTATATTACTTCATTTAAAAGTTATTTATAAGCATTTTAAAATAAAATGTGTCTAAACCTGATCATAGGTTTATGTGCAGATATATAATTTAATTTATTAGTTTATGTAATTTACAACTTTAAACCTCTATAATTCCCGAACAAATGGCTTCCGGCAGTACTACTTGCCCTCGGTAGAAGGCTTCAGTCTAGTTTAGCATAGAATTTCAAAATGAAAACTAACAACAACAACTAGCTTACATTGTAGGAATGACTATTTCAAGAAAAAAATGTTGTGTAAATAACTTGAGTAAATACCCAATACTTAACCAAAAGATTATTAAAGAAAACTTAATAATCGCCAAAGCAACAACTGTTTTACATAAAATTTTGAGACTTTGCTCCATTCTGATGCGAAAATATCGAAATATACCAAATTCTATATTTAAAACACTTTTGATATATAACTCAAAAGATATGTGTCTTGACAACTTTTTAAATTTACCTTCTCTTCCACAAATTGCATTTTGTTCACTATTATCTATAATTTTATTTTTAATTGTGTCCTTTATTTTGCTTTTATTTAATTCACATAAGTTATAAATTTAAAATGTTAAGCGAGTTTTTTCGAAACTTAATAATTTAGTTTAAATACTGGGCAACATTGATGATATAGCTGTTATTTGCCTCCGTTTCTGCTTACAAAAACTTTGTAAGGACAAATATTTATTTGCCTAAAAATGAGTTAAATATTTTCCATCGAATGGTCACACTATGTTCACATTTGAAGCATTTTTGTTTGCCGGCAAATAATTTTATTTTCCCATAATCAGCTGTGGTGTTTTTTTTATCCTAATAATTATTTTTGACCAGCAATAACATTTTGAAAGATGCTCTTAAGGAAATCTGATCGGAAATAAAAGTATCCGATTTAGGAAAATTGTTTCATTCGATGCCACGTTGTCTTCATATTCTTTCTATTGTAGATTTTATTTGATTTTCTGTACAACCAATTAACGAAGATTTGTTTGAAATGAAATGGATACTTACTTTTGTACTGATTCACTAAGTGGTAGTGCGGTTAGCGATTTTCGAGGTAATGATGACAAGCTAGTAGTTCGTGTACAGAAAAGGTAATAATGCACTTTAGCTACATTTTCACGTATTAAATCTGACAGAGTAAATGTTAGGGGTCAAAGAAAAACTTTACAAATTGCCCTTTTTCCGGTGGAACCTTATTGGGATAAGAAAGTTCAAATTATATGGAGTACCGAGAGTGGGATCAGCGCGAACGCACGAAGGACGGATCTTGTGCAATTTACGTGGAGAAACAAGATTTTCATCTTCCCGCTGCCAGCCCTTAATGGATTGGAGCTTAGTTTGCTTGACAGGGCGAAATATCTAGGTAGATAGATCTACTGGTGGAAGCCCCGTTAAACTGATGTGGGGGTATACTTTAGCGGGAATTTTAGGGGCCGCGCAGACCAGATAGTCTAATAAGATGACCTGCATAATTTTGTTATAATTATGGCCTCATTATGAGAGTAGAATACATAGAATATATGAGGAACTACAACTAGAACTAGTGGTTTTTTGCTAGCGGGAAGTATAGATTATCCGTGCCTGCCTTGATTTTTTTTAAACTGTTAAAACGATTAATCCAAAGGTAAATAAATATATTTGAATTGGGCCAATTTAAACTTTTTTTAACTAATGGAAACTGTCATTTTAGATTACAGAAAATCGGAAAATTTCAGAAAAAAGTGATAAATTATTAGTAAATAACGTATTTACTCGTATAACAAAAAAAAAAAAAAAAACAAAAACAGGATGCATCTTAATATTTGGAACAACTGGGTTATAGCTCGGAAATAATCAAATCAATTTTAAATCAGCTAAATGATATAAATGCTTTAAAATGAAATAATGTAATGGATACTAAATGTTTTTGTTACGAAGTTTTTGAATATCAAAATTCGGAGGGAAATACAATTTTCAAGGAGCTAGCTGAGTTTGCCTTGCGATTATTATGCATGCCGTGGTCTAATCCAGAAGTGCAACGAGTTTATAGTCAACTTAATATAACTAAATCAAAGCTCAGAAATCGATTGCAAACCAATATGTTAATTCCTCAATTTTTTTTATTTGCCTCTTTATAATTACTTTGTTGCTTTAGATATGGTCTCCGTCGGCATAACAAATACTGCTACTATTACAAGGTTCTGAATAAATTTGTAAGCTTAATCGGTACCTCTAATAAACTAACTAACTAGAGATGAACAATTATTGCCATATTCATAAAAAATAATAAAAGTTTATTATATGAATACGGCAGTTAGTATTTAAAAACAGTATTAAACAAGTAAGAGTGCTATTTTCGGCTGTGCCGAACCTTGTATACCCTTTACCAGTTAGTTTAGTTACTATATATATTTTATTTTACATTAAAATGCCATCGGCTCTTACTAGGTTAAAGATATCTTCAAAACCTTTACAATGATACTTATATTGATATTTCAAAAAATTTGATAATTTCAGAGCGCCGTAACTCGTAAATATGGGTGAGCGCCAATGTTTTCAGTTAATGTTTCTTTCTTACTTTTTAATGCTCTATCACCCCATATATTTATTTTTTTGATTGGAGTTACTTTATTGTTTTTCCTGCAGCCTCGAAGGACCAAGTTTGCCCCGGTGAAATAAATTGCTCAAAAAATGTTTAGCGGTTTAATTCAGCGTTTTTTTTCGACTAGTTAGCGGTTTCTAGCGTTTTTCAAAGTTATATCTAGCGGGAATTGGTTCAAATGTTTTGGCAACACTGCAACGCCTTTACTTAGATATTTTAGACAGTTTTATACAAACAAAATATGTGAACATGAGTCTCAATAACGACCTTCACTTTCAAAACAAATAGCCACATAAATTAGGTAACATTAACTTTCGGACACACTTATATCTCCAAACTTTATACTTTTTCAACTGTTCAATAGTTTGGCAATATACATTAAATTGCAGCAACTATACTGTCACTCTTTAATTTACAAATTCACAATTATATACTTGCTGTTGTAGTACATTTAGCAATCAAGTTCTGTGTAAATTTCAACCGTCTGTCTGTAACGATTCAACAGTTTTCCCATATACATCAGATTATATAAACTATTTAATTTATAATATAACATTTTTATACTTCTTATTAAACCAAATAAAGTAGTGGACATTCTGTCTAAAATTATGGTGTTTGTATACAACGGTTCAAAAAATAGGGCCATATAGAACAAATTACATTAGTTTTGGAGACACCCTTTAATTTCTTAAGTCAAATTATAAGCTTCTTGTAGATTTAGCAATCAGGTTATGTGTAAATTTCAGCTGTCTGTCTATAATGGTTTGAAAGTCCGGCCACATACACCATATTATATCAACTATTGGGACACCCGTTTATTTCCAAATCCAAATTTTATACTTTTTGTTATAGAGAGTTAGTAATACAGGTTCTTTGTAAATTTCAAACGTCTGTCTACAACTGCTTAAAAGTATAACCATATACTAAATTAAATGAACTATTGGTGTACCCTATAATTTATATTATCAGCTGTTACTATAACGGGCACAGCAATCGACATTGCGTCAAATTTATAAGCGTTTGTCTATAACGGTTAAAAAGATAGGCCTATATAAGTAAATCGACAGTAATTATGGGACACCCTTTAATTTCTAAATTTAAATCATAAACTCGTTGATATAGCGGGCTTAGCAATACATGTTCTTTTTAAATTTCAGCGTTCTGTTGAAAAATTTGTTCACATACTTGAAATTACATCAACTATTGGGTGTCCCTATAACTTCCAAATCCAAATTTTATACTTGCTGTTCTAGCGGACTTAGCAATACAGCTTCGTTGTAAATTTCAAGCGTCTGTCTACAACTGTGCAAAAGTATGGCCAATTAAATGAACTATTGGCGAACCCTTTAATTTATAATTTTTAATATTAAAACTAGTTACTACGGCCATAGCAATCGACATTCTTTCCAATTTGCTAGCATTTGTATATAACGGTTCAAAAGATAGGCCCATATAAGTAAATCTATATCAATTATGGGACACCCTGTAATTATATATTCAAATTATAAACTCATTGATATAGCGGACTTAGAAATACAGGTCCCTTTTAAGTTTCTGCGTTCTGTCTATAACGGTTCAAAACACAAAACTTTGCTTGCAAGGCTAATAAACAATAAAGCAGATGGATAAAGCTACCAGATACCAATCCATCCTTAATATGATACCACATCGTGCTTGATTTGATAACATTTGGTACTTTTATTAATTTTGTTCTTAATTTGGTACCATATCTTTAATAACTAGATAACAGGTCGTTCTTAACATAATAACAGGACGTTCTTAATTTGTTAACTTATGGTACTTTTTTACAATTGGTTCAGGATTTTAATACCGGTTGTCAATATTAACATATGGTATTTTTATCCATTTGTTATTATTCTAATAACGCATTAAGCTCGATTTGATACCAAAAGTTATAGAAATATTGTTCACAATTCGTTCTTTATTTGATACCAGTGGTTCACAATTTTGGAACGCCTTTTTTCCCTTAGTGTATGTTTATGGCTTTGAGTATATAAACTGGGTTTATTCCATTATATTTTGTGCAACTTTGGTTAGATAATGTGTAAGTTTACTTAAGAACATTATAGCCGGTAAAAAGTTTTTGAAGATTTATTTAAGCATTTGGCAGGCTTTTTGTACAAGTTTGATAGTAGATTGATTTTTCTTATACGCCTTATACTTGGGTCTTTAAACACTGGCATAGGTACACATACATACTGCGCATGATTTTGTTTGCTCTCGTTGAATCCTTTAAAATATTTTGCATAATTTTACTAGCTACGCCAACGTTTCAAATTATTTTTTATGTTGGTGCAAAATAAAAAAAGTGGTTTTGAATATTACACAAGGGAACAAATTTTAAACTAAAGGGGCATCCAAATGTGACGCCTAGATGTCAGCACTATATAATTTTTACACGTGACATCTTTTCAAATGACATAAGCCATTTTGTTTTATTAGAAGGTTGTACAGTTTTAACCATTCAATTCAAATTACCCAGGAATTAGAAGAAAGAGACCATTTACACAGTCGTAATTTCGCTAGTTGGATTATTGAACAACGAACAACAGATCCATTGTTTTCAAGCAGAATGGATGGATTCGTCAATAAGCAAAATTGTCGTATCTGGGGTGATGAAAATCCTCGTGTTATTCATGAAAAATCTCTACACCCACAAAAAGTTACTATTTGGTGTGAATTTTGGGCAAATGGAATTATTGGGCCATTTTTCTTCCAAGATGATGCTGAAAATGCTATTACTGTGAATGCTGAGCGATACCAATCAATGTTAAGAGACTTTTTATGGACACAGTTGAATCATATTGATCTGTCTGACATCTATTTCTAGCAAGACGGTGCTACATGTCACACAACTCGAGAAAACATTACGCTTTTGCGATAAAAGTTTCCTCAACGTGTAATTTCACGAAATGCACGAATAAAATATTATAAAAAATATTTTTATATGCACGTACACCTCACACAAGAAAAAATCTTGCCAATAAGTTGGATTTAATTATCATGTTTTTTATCTGTTGTTTCTATAATGCTTCAGTTGCAGTTAAGTATCCTGTTTATACAACAAATACTTAGCCTTAACACAAATACAAAAATATACAAAACAGGAAAACGCTTATATGTATGTACGTATTTATACATACATAAATGTAGAATTTTTTAATATTTATTGGTATTAATTACAGGTTTTATCCCAGTTAGCATTTGGAAGATTGTTTTTACAAAAATCACCAAAGTGAGTCTTTTAAGACTACCCAAGATGAGTTAAAACTAATTAATCAGTTGTGCGTTTAAAAAGAGACTCGAATATAATTCCGACAAACGCATAGAAAGCGACTTGTTTAAAAAACAAAAAGTACAAAAAGCAAATGCTTTAAATTCGACTGTTTTTAGAAATTTTTTAGAGACATATAAAACGCAGCCTAACGATTAAAAAAATGATTCAAATACATATTTTATTTTTATGTCACTTCGTAAAGAAAGTAGAGACACAAATTTAAAATAAATTTTTTTTAAATTCATTTTTTTAAATTTGAGTTTTAAGAAAATTACGAATAACATGCTAACGTAACACTACGTCTTGATAAGCAATTGATTGGTTCGCACATGAACAAAACGTCAGCAGAATACGTTTCAAACATTTGTTCATGTTTGTCTGCGTGGAGAAAACTTGGCGATGTTAATGCTTCGTTTCCTCGCTGTTTGAACACGACATGACATCGACAACATGAATTTGTTCAATGTTAGAACAAATCAATGGCTCGTCAAGACGGCGTGTAATAAAAAATAAGCAAAACGTTGTTTGCAATGTTTCATTCTGAGAAAATATATTAAGAAATGTTCGTATAATATGGTTCGAAGAAGACTCGCATACGGCTAGTAATACGATTAAAAGTTGACTCGAAAAAGTATCGTATTTGATTATAAGTACGATTGAAAACAGTATCGAAAATGAGTCGAAATGATTAAATGAGAACTCAATTGAATCAATAAGACAAAAAAAAAAAAAAAAAAAAAAAAAACAATAACAACCAATAAAAATCGTCACTTAAAATGCAAAAGGGCGTAACAAGTATAAAATTCAAAATTGATTTTCTGATTGATTGATACTGAACCAGTTTAAAAAAACGACAAGCGGGTAAAGCTAATTCTAACCGTTTTTTTAGATAAACGATGTATTTACTTGCATAAAGCATAAAATTAAAACATTAAAAATAAACGGTTCAATTTATAACGTCCTTCTTTTTATACCCTTCACCACAAAAAGTGGAAAAAGGGTATGTCACAGTTTGTCATTCCGTGTATATATAATTTCTACAGTATCCATTTCCGACCCCAGAAGTATATATATTCTGACTTCTTATGCATAGCGAAGTCGATTACTAGTCCATATGATTTTTTCAATATAAAAAAGATTTCACAACTCAACATGAACATCAAGTTTTTGTATTGGGATTATTTGTGGAGTAAAATATTCTGACTACTACAGCAGTCGTAGGTTTAGTAACATTTATAGTAGATGTACTCTAGGGCTAGTAACACTTATGGCAGGTCATGGGTGCTAATTTTGATAGTAGGCCTAGTATGGTTATCACTGATGATAGGCTGCGGACTGGCAACACTGATTGTCGTCTTGAGGGCAGAGGCATATCTTGTTGGTTTCGGCACTAAATTGCTGTACTTAGTTCTTTAGCTTCTCCACCATACCAACGAACTGCGCAGATATCCGTGTAGGCACGTAGAGCAAGTTAAATCACTAAATTACTGTTCGAGTTCTTTAGTTTCTCAACTAAACAATACGAAAATATGGGCGAGAGCCAATTTTGGCACTTGATGTCCTTTTTCTCATTTTTAAATTCTCAATTGTTTTATATATTTTATTTTTTTGATAAAATAACTCCTTTTTGTTCCAAATGACATGAAAAAATTTAAGGTAGGCGTGGTGTTCGATCGATTGACATATTTATTTTCCTAGGAAATCAAGTTTCCCGGGGCAAAGACATCGCTCAATCTACTTCCCCGTGCATAAGAACTCAGAATATATAAGTCCAATTCACAGTCTTGTGCAAGTGATCTTGCATCATGCTACACAAATTAGCAAATGCTATGATGCAAGACCATTTGTACAAGATTGTGAATTGGGGTATACACTTTATGGTTTTGGAAATGGATATTGTAGAAATTAGAAACGGAATGATAATCTTAGATATACCCTTTTTCAACTTTTTGTGTTAAAGGGTATAAAAAAACTAAAGCACACATTTCAAGAATAATGTTAATGAGAATTCAAAAATAAAAAAAAAGTTTGATACTGCATATATATAACTTAACATAAAAATGACATCGGCTCTTAATGGTTTAACCATTTCTAAAAAATTTTATTATTTCCTTAAAGATCTCTTCGAAAGCTTTAAAAATGATACCGTATTGATATTTAAAAAAAAAATTTTAAATTTTAGATCCCCTTAACTTCGAAAATATGGGAGAGCACTAATTTTTTCACTTGATGTTTTTTTTCTTATTTTTAAATTTTCTATCTGCCTATATATTATTATTATTTTTTTTTTTTTTGTTGCAATAACTCTATTGTTTCAAATGACATGAAAAACTTAAGAGATAGGTGGGATGTATTGCCTGCGACCTCGAAGGACATGAACCAATCATGCTGATATCCAATAACACTTCTTTTGACACTATATCTGATCGATTGACATATTTTTTTTATTGCACATTTGTCCCGTTATAAGAACAGTTTATAACCTTAAATATTAAAGAGTCTCCCCATACAACATACATGTTTTTACGTATATTATCAGCTGTAAAGGGTATAGCTACTAATGGCAAAAGTAATACAAAAATAAATCTTAAGATTACAGGGTGTCCGCTTAGTTGACGTTAATTGACCGATATGAGCTTATTTTTTGAACCGTTATAGACAAACGCCTACAAATTAGACATAACGCGCCATTTCTCTTCCGCTTACTAAGATCTTCATGAAACGTGCTTTTACTCTTAATAATCAATATCGATGATTTAATAATTTAATCGGGATAAAAAATTAATTAGTTATTATTATTATTTTTTTTAAGAATATCTTGAATAACAAAATCAATTTTTATTTTCATACTGATCTCCTTTGAGGTAAAATTGTGACAAAATCCTTCCTACTTGCGAACGTTTCTTCAAATTTATGTGAACTTTTACGGTTGCCTCGCAGTCTACCGACGTAATCTCCTAGTTTGAACGTTTTTGATCATTTCTTCTGGGAAAACCCTTTTTCATACTAAATTGTCTACAAAATTTTTACACCTACTCTGCCATTGTAAAAATTTTTAATTTTCTTTAATTTAAAAATACGCGAAATTAAAAAAAAAATTTGCGTATGTTTGCTTGAAACTTAATATTTAATATTTTCTTCTAACTTAACACACTTTTAAAGTTGTAAATATGTGCATTATTAAACAAAAAGTGGTATTTTATACAAAAGCAGTGTTGTCTTTCATAATTTCAAATTAATTTGTGTAATGATGGTGAATGCGAATATATCTACTTTCAAGTTGATTTCGGCTGAAATCACGAAATGACTTAATTTCGTGGTAGCCTGCAATGGATTTACATAATTTAATTGAAGTGACGCAACTACCTGCGAATCCAGCAGTTTCATCTGGCATGGATACGGAAAAGGCCACAGTTATTTCCAATTTGGTAATATAATAGGACCTGGAATATAAGGTGCTACAATGTACAATTTAGAACGTCGTAGGGCGTATGCCTTCCAAAGACCCCTTAGCACCATAGTAATAAAAACCTTTTATTTTTGTATTTAAAATTTAAACTTTTAAACACTCTTATATTTCCTCTCCAAACTTTATACTTGTTATAGCAGATTTAGCTATTCTGCTCGTTGTTAAGTTCAATCATCTGTCTACAACTGTGTAGCAGTATGTTTGTTTGAGTTGCTCAAGGGTTTCTGCTTTGCTTGCACAAACCTTGCTTTTCAGATATCGTCGAATCAGACGATCACAGAGCCGAATCAACAAAAAACGTTGGTTTATCGAATATTTTTCCAGAATAAAGTTGCCACGTATCTACTTCACGACTGCCAGATATGAACTATCAAGACTATTGTTTACCAAAATGGCGGCAAAACAAAGTATTTTTTTGTTTAGCTCACGCAGATAATTCTAAAAACTACGACCAACTTTTTGACATGGGTTTCTTTACTGTAAAATTGGCTGCACGGAGAGCTTATTCCTCTTTAGTGGTTAGAAGTGAAGTTTTTGTCCAGAAGTTTTTCATATATATTTTTTTTTTGTTTTAAAATAACATCACCAAAAAGTATATACAATGTAACTTAAGATTATATCGTGTATTTAAACGAAGTAACTGCTCCAACTAGACGCACTCAAACATTTGCAATTTGACAAAATTATGTGTAACTTACGAAATTTAGAAAGTCAAACCAAAATTATTGAAATGAAATTTAATAATGATTATTTGACCCTTTTTTTATTAAATTATTTTCTATTTTATTAAGCTTTGGGTCCTTATATTTTTTTATTCATATTTTATTTCAATATTTCGGTACTTTCTGCGTACCTTCTTCAGGAAACAAAATTAATATATAAGCAAAATAATTAATTAATTAATTTTGTTATTTTGCTTATATATTAATTTTGTTTCCTGAAGAAGGTACGCAGAAAGTACCGAAATATTGAAATAAAATATTAATAAAAAAATATAAGGACCCAAAGCTTAATAAAATAGAAAATAATTGAAATAAAATATTAAAATTGAAATTACATTAATATTGGGAACACCTTTTAATTTCTAAATTCAAATTATAAACTTATTGTTATAGCGGAGTTAGCAATAGAGGACCCATGTAAGTTTCAGATGTCTATTTATAACGGTTCAAAAATTGGCCACATGCAGCAAATTATATCAACTATTGGGACACCCTTTAGTTTCTAAGTTTAAATTATATACTTGCTATTATAGCGGGGTTAGCAAATTTTAAGCGGTCAAAGCAATCGATATTCTGTCCAATATGCAAGCGTTTGTCTAAAACGGTTCAAAAGGTAGCACATACATATAAGACAATTAACGTCACCTATGGCGGCAGCCTTTAACTTTAAGATTTATTTTTTTACTAGTTTTTGCCACTGGGTGCTATAGTAATACGCAGTTTTATTAATTTAAAAGTGCTGCCATTCACGGCTATTAATACACGTAAAGAACATGCGTGGTTTATGGGGACACTCTTGAGTTTTAAGATTATGGGCTGTACTTAAAAGGGCATAGGATTTAGTCGAATTGATAACCTCCTTCTTTTTTTGAAGTTAGTTAAAAAAAAGAAAAGATGTGCTATTAGAATGAATTATTGTGAGTAGCAAGTTTGCCACACTGTTGTGTTCTTTCTTAATATGATTAGACAGTATATTGCTAGTTTGTTATTTTTCCTTAATCCAATTTATTTGGAACAATTTCTACAACCGGTATCAATATCTTGATGTTCACTAACACTCATGCCAAGCAAAAAAATAATTTGTCCCTTCAAATCATTCGGCCATCATAAGACAAACTCCTATATATTATGTGCGTACATGTAACACATTTGTACACTTGCAAATTAATGTCTATATACACAGAGAAAAGAGATTCGTCGTGAGAACCGAATTTGTTGCCAATCGAATTTGGTCGGTTGTGGTTATTATCTGAAATTCGGTTAAGAGGACTGAATAAATACGGTACTTCCAATTATTTTCAAAATTAATTCGATAGTCGATAAAAAGTATTATTGTGAATTAAATTAAACAAAGATTTTTTTTACATTTGTCCTTATTTAGGATAAAAAAAAGAACACAACTAAAACATTTCTTGACTGTAACAATAACTTTTACCTAAGCACTCCCACTTCCTCACGCTTTCATACTTTACACTTTTGACTCCATTGTCTTCTATCTTACATTCCACTCTGCACGCTTTTCCACTGCAAAGTAAATACAACTTTTGAAAACCTATTTTATTTACACATGTCTTGAACTCACCTCTTAACGTTATTGGAGAAATTTTTGCAACTTTCAATAAATCTTATTGCATATTTTTTTATAAATTTTAATATTTTTCAAATTTTAATATTTTGTATATAAATTTTATTTTTATTTCGTATGTCAAAAAACTAAGATGAAAGAACGCAATCGATATTTGTAATTCTAACTTCCAATATTCGGGTTTCGGTACTAAAGTGTTGAATAAGTTTCGTTGCATCACCCAATAACCAGAATAGGTTTTAGTATAGACACAAATTGGGCAGGTAAACTTTGTTAAGTGTTATTGCGACCAACATTTAAGATCTAATATAGTTTGTTAGTTTATAGTACAAAAAATCTGTCAAGATTATGTTTTGTTTATTATACAAATTAAATTATGATGTTAGTAATTGAATTTTGAATATTTTAACTGATTTTTTACCGATCTTTTTTCTGTGTGTAGTACACACATTAATACTATTCTATTGCCTAGAGGCTCCTGTGGCCTTGATATTTTTTAATATAACTTTATTGCAAAGTTTTGTTATATATACACACACCTTCACCGCCATATGTTTTTGTATTAACGAATGTATGAATATGTGCCTTTTATAAAGGATCTTAACCATAGGTAGACGAGACAACGAAAGCAAACAATATATGTACAATCATGAGTATAGATAAATTAAGTTTCATGCTTTGTAATAGCGATGGTAAAACACAAACACGCATAGCTGAACACATACATATATGTATGTATATATGCATATATGTATATATTCGCAACGAAAACAAGTGTAAATAGATAGCAAATTGTGACCATCCTGTTGCTGTGGGTGTATTCTAGAAGGCTTAAAAGTGGTAGTTAAAGCATTTTAAGCTGTATTTGTCAGTTTGCATTCCTTTTAATTACATAAAAGAAGATTGAGTTCATAAGAAAATACAATTTAATTGAAATGTTTTTTCTTAACCCCAAATTTAAAATATAATTTTACTCACAGAAAAATTATGGGTAATAAATCTTTTCTAGTTATAAAGTCTTTGAAAGTAAAAGCATCACGTTATTTTTATTAAATTAAGACGAAAATGATCATCAAAACAGCTTTAACCGATTTAAACCACTACCTTAAAACCTAACTCATTGTCAGTTACGATTTTATCGATTTTACCCACAATGCTTAAATATTGAATCAGAGCTCTTTTAAATTCCACCCAAAACCTATTCTGAATTTTAATTGCTTGTGCAAACTAAGAAAATTTATCTATTATTGTTAAAAATAATGTTTTATCAAGGCTATAAAAAACATCTATGTATATGTACTAGTTGACCAGGCTTAATAGGGGTTTCAGTTAACCTAAAAATTTGCTTAACTGGATTACGGTCATACTTTTCTATATTGCAAATATGACAATTATTTATAAATTGTCGAATTCTTAATTTTAATTTCGGATGATATTTTTTCTTTCTTAATTGTTAAACATTTTCATTGATACCGCGATGGTTATTCCTATAATGTTAATTTTTTATAAGTTCAAGAAGATCACTCTCATCCAAAATATCATCAAGGCAATTACAACTAGTACACAATTTTCTGAAAAATATTTTAAAACATTTTCTTTAAAAATATCATAGATTAAATTATCTTTGAATAAAACAGCGTTAACTTTTGTTGGATGAAAATGATTTCTTACAATATTTACTATACAAACTTATTCCCAAATAAATATGGACGAAAATATGTAACAGCCCGCACCACAGCCAGCAGCTCTTTTTCCACTGTTCTGTAGTTTGTTTCATGCTGGTTGAGCGTTCTGCTTGCATAGCAAATAGTATGATCGTCTTGCGATAGCACAGCTCCTAAGGCGAAGTTGCTTGCATCCGTATTCAAAACAAACTTTTTATTGACATCAGGGTACTCTAAAATTGGGTCATTTGTTAAAAGCATTTTTAAAAATCTAAAACTCTCTATGTAATCGGGATCATTTATATTTATTTTAGCATCTTTTTAAGATATTTAGTAATCGGCCTCGCAATCCTTCAATAATGTTTTTGTTTCTGTGTTTTTGGTAACGGGTAATTTAGAACACATTGAACTTTTTTTGGATTTGGTTTTATACCGTCTTGTGTTACTACATGACCTAAAAATTCAGTCTCCCGTTTTAAAAACTCACACATATCTATTTGAACACCCACCTTTTTTGGAGCAGAATAAGGTGATTTTGACGGTCTTATTATCTTACTATTCAGTATTTCCTGAATTTGTTTTCTGACCTCATCCTTATGTACATACGGATATCTGTAGGTTTTTGAAAATACAGGAATATCATCTTTTGTAATAATTCTGTGCTTAATTGCATTTGTAAAAAATAAATTAGAATTTATTCTATAAATCAAATCAGTATAGTCATTCAAAATAAGCTTTCAATTATTTTTTCTTCCCTATTCAAATGGTCCAGTCTAATTTGATCAAATAAGGAAAATTCACAAATATTCTTCTGCATTGAAATATCACTAACCAGGAATCCTTTTCCCTAATATACATTACATTTGGACATTCAGAAATTGTTTCTAATTCAACCTTAAAATTTTCAACTTTAAATTATTTCTCCAATATCCTTACGATGTTCTATACTATACTTGATATTGATAACAGCATTATAAGCTCGTAATATATCATTTCCAATAATTCCATCATAATAATCATGTACTTTACATTCTATTAAATTTATTTTATTATTTACATCACCTAGTTCAGAAAACATTAGCACTTAATAAATATTGTCTGAAAATATCTCACTTTGAACGGTTTTTAACACAACTCCTGTTGAATTGATCCTCCATTTTGGATTACACAAGCCCGGATTTACAAGTGAATGAGTCGCTCTAGTATCCACTATAAACTTAAGATTTCCTTTTAATATTATATATGGTAATTCTCCAGAGAGAAAACAAAAATTTTTACGTAACATTTTTCGCAAAACTGGAACTTTAAGTAAATTACTTACAGTGTTACAATTTCGAACCATATTAACATCCATTGGTTCAGGACTTTCTTGCGTCGCTAAACAATTCGGATTAAAAATATAATTGTAACTTTCCCTATTACGATTATGACTCTTATTATTACTAAAATTGTTACTACCGTGTTGATAATTATTATTTGTATAAGATTTGTTAGGATTGTACTGATTGCTCTTGTGAAACGGTTTATTGTTATAACTGTTACTCTGGTGTTTGTTCGAATTGAATTGTGTATTACCACGAGTATTTCTAATATTTTGAAACCCTTTATTGTCACCATTACTATTTTTACCTAAATAACTTTTACCTCTATTACCATAATTATTTTCATATCTTCACTTCCATACTTAGCATATCCCGATGTAAAAATGATATTCATTGCACTCTCAAGAGTATCAGGATTCCTACATGCCAATATGGTCTTCATCGGTTCTGGTATTTTTTTGTTTAAAAATATCAAGAGAAGTTCTCAAATTATTTCCAGCGATTTGTTCACTATTTTCATCAACTCCGAAAACTGAAACTACCTTATTATTCAAACTTCGTAGTTTATCTTTAATAATTATTATAAAAATCAACAACTTAATTACTTTACTTTATTCGTGCTTGATTCCTTTAAATATAAATATTTCATGATATTCTCATGAAATATTTATTATTTTAAACTAAACTACAAAATGAAATGTATTACTGCGGGGAAAGCATATCCATATGGCCATTTCACTACTGCTCAAATAGCTCATCAGTGGATTTTACCCAAATTTTGTATAGAAAAAACAGAAAGTCTTATATCAAAAGCCAAATTGATTAAATGAGAATTTCATTGAATCAATAAGACAGAAGACAATAACAACTCAAAAATATTCTACACAAAAACACAGCAAACATTTAGTAACTATTTTTATTTTTTCTTTCATTTTTCTACATAAGGGATCCCATTGGGAACCATTCATATGTATTTGAAAGATTCAATGAAAAAATAAAAATTGAAAAACAATTTTTATTAATAAGCAAGGTGCACATGCAAATATATCAAAATGAAAAATTTATTATTCGGAATCTTTTAAAATTTAATTACTTTACTTTATTCGTGCTTGATTCCTTTAAATATAAATATTTCATGATATTCTCATGAAATATTTATTATTTTAAACTAAACTACAAAATGAAATGTATTACTGCGGGGAAAGCATATCCATATGGCCATTTCACTACTGCTCAAATAGCTCATCAGTGGATTTTACCCAAATTTTGTATAGAAAAAACAGAAAGTCTTATATCAAAAGCCAAATTGATTAAATGAGAATTTCATTGAATCAATAAGACAGAAGACAATAACAACTCAAAAATATTCTACACAAAAACACAGCAAACATTTAGTAACTATTTTTATTTTTTCTTTCATTTTTCTACATAAGGGATCCCATTGGGAACCATTCATATGTATTTGAAAGATTCAATGAAAAAATAAAAATTGAAAAACAATTTTTATTAATAAGCAAGGTGCACATGCAAATATATCAAAATGAAAAATTTATTATTCGGAATCTTTTAAAATTTAATTACTTTACTTTATTCGTGCTTGATTCCTTCAAATATAAATATTTCATGATATTCTCATGAAATATTTATTATTTTAAACTAAACTACAAAATGAAATGTATTACTGCGGGGAAAGCATATCCATATGGCCATTTCACTACTGCTCAAATAGCTCATCAGTGGATTTTACCCAAATTTTGTATAGAAAAAACAGAAAGTCTTATATCAAAAGCCAAATTGATTAAATGAGAATTTCATTGAATCAATAAGACAGAAGACAATAACAACTCAAAAATATTCTACACAAAAACACAGCAAACATTTAGTAACTATTTTTATTTTTTCTTTCATTTTTTCTATATAAGGGATCCCATTGGGAACCATTCATATGTATTTGAAAGATTCAATGAAAAAATAAAAATTGAAAAACAATTTTTATTAATAAGCAAGGTGCACATGCAAATATATCAAAATGAAAAATTTATTATTCGGAATCTTTTAAAATTTAATTACTTTACTTTATTCGTGCTTGATTCCTTTAAATATAAATATTTCATGATATTCTCATGAAATATTTATTATTTTAAACTAAACTACAAAATGAAATGTATTACTGCGGGGAAAGCATATCCATATGGCCATTTCACTACTGCTCAAATAGCTCATCAGTGGATTTTACCCAAATTTTGTATAGAAAAAACAGAAAGTCTTATATCAAAAGCCAAATTGATTAAATGAGAATTTCATTGAATCAATAAGACAGAAGACAATAACAACTCAAAAATATTCTACACAAAAACACAGCAAACATTTAGTAACTATTTTTATTTTTTCTTTCATTTTTCTACATAAGGGATCCCATTGGGAACCATTCATATGTATTTGAAAGATTCAATGAAAAAATAAAAATTGAAAAACAATTTTTATTAATAAGCAAGGTGCACATGCAAATATATCAAAATGAAAAATTTATTATTCGGAATCTTTTAAAATTTAATTACTTTACTTTATTCGTGCTTGATTCCTTTAAATATAAATATTTCATGATATTCTCATGAAATATTTATTATTTTAAACTAAACTACAAAATGAAATGTATTACTGCGGGGAAAGCATATCCATATGGCCATTTCACTACTGCTCAAATAGCTCATCAGTGGATTTTACCCAAATTTTGTATAGAAAAAACAGAAAGTCTTATATCAAAAGCCAAATTGATTAAATGAGAATTTCATTGAATCAATAAGACAGAAGACAATAACAACTCAAAAATATTCTACACAAAAACACAGCAAACATTTAGTAACTATTTTTATTTTTTCTTTCATTTTTCTACATAAGGGATCCCATTGGGAACCATTCATATGTATTTGAAAGATTCAATGAAAAAATAAAAATTGAAAAACAATTTTTATTAATAAGCAAGGTGCACATGCAAATATATCAAAATGAAAAATTTATTATTCGGAATCTTTTAAAATTTAATTACTTTACTTTATTCGTGCTTGATTCCTTTAAATATAAATATTTCATGATATTCTCATGAAATATTTATTATTTTAAACTAAACTACAAAATGAAATGTATTACTGCGGGGAAAGCATATCCATATGGCCATTTCACTACTGCTCAAATAGCTCATCAGTGGATTTTACCCAAATTTTGTATAGAAAAAACAGAAAGTCTTATATCAAAAGCCAAATTGATTAAATGAGAATTTCATTGAATCAATAAGACAGAAGACAATAACAACTCAAAAATATTCTACACAAAAACACAGCAAACATTTAGTAACTATTTTTATTTTTTCTTTCATTTTTCTACATAAGGGATCCCATTGGGAACCATTCATATGTATTTGAAAGATTCAATGAAAAAATAAAAATTGAAAAACAATTTTTATTAATAAGCAAGGTGCACATGCAAATATATCAAAATGAAAAATTTATTATTCGGAATCTTTTAAAATTTAATTACTTTACTTTATTCGTGCTTGATTCCTTTAAATATAAATATTTCATGATATTCTCATGAAATATTTATTATTTTAAACTAAACTACAAAATGAAATGTATTACTGCGGGGAAAGCATATCCATATGGCCATTTCACTACTGCTCAAATAGCTCATCAGTGGATTTTACCCAAATTTTGTATAGAAAAAACAGAAAGTCTTATATCAAAAGCCAAATTGATTAAATGAGAATTTCATTGAATCAATAAGACAGAAGACAATAACAACTCAAAAATATTCTACACAAAAACACAGCAAACATTTAGTAACTATTTTTATTTTTTCTTTCATTTTTCTACATAAGGGATCCCATTGGGAACCATTCATATGTATTTGAAAGATTCAATGAAAAAATAAAAATTGAAAAACAATTTTTATTAATAAGCAAGGTGCACATGCAAATATATCAAAATGAAAAATTTATTATTCGGAATCTTTTAAAATTTAATTACTTTACTTTATTCGTGCTTGATTCCTTTAAATATAAATATTTCATGATATTCTCATGAAATATTTATTATTTTAAACTAAACTACAAAATGAAATGTATTACTGCGGGGAAAGCATATCCGAATAATAAATTTTTCATTTTGATATATTTGCATGTGCACCTTGCTTATTAATAAAAATTGTTTTTCAATTTTTATTTTTTCATTGAATCTTTCAAATACATATGAATGGTTCCCAATGGGATCCCTTATGTAGAAAAATGAAAGAAAAAATAAAAATAGTTACTAAATGTTTGCTGTGTTTTTGTGTAGAATATTTTTGAGTTGTTATTGTCTTCTGTCTTATTGATTCAATGAAATTCTCATTTAATCAATTTGGCTTTTGATATAAGACTTTCTGTTTTTTCTATACAAAATTTGGGTAAAATCCACTGATGAGCTATTTGAGCAGTAGTGAAATGGCCATATGGATATGCTTTCCCCGCAGTAATACATTTCATTTTGTAGTTTAGTTTAAAATAATAAATATTTCATGAGAATATCATGAAATATTTATATTTAAAGGAATCAAGCACGAATAAAGTAAAGTAATTAAATTTTAAAAGATTCCGAATAATAAATTTTTCATTTTGATATATTTGCATGTGCACCTTGCTTATTAATAAAAATTGTTTTTCAATTTTTATTTTTTCATTGAATCTTTCAAATACATATGAATGGTTCCCAATGGGATCCCTTATGTAGAAAAATGAAAGAAAAAATAAAAATAGTTACTAAATGTTTGCTGTGTTTTTGTGTAGAATATTTTTGAGTTGTTATTGTCTTCTGTCTTATTGATTCAATGAAATTCTCATTTAATCAATTTGGCTTTTGATATAAGACTTTCTGTTTTTTCTATACAAAATTTGGGTAAAATCCACTGATGAGCTATTTGAGCAGTAGTGAAATGGCCATATGGATATGCTTTCCCCGCAGTAATACATTTCATTTTGTAGTTTAGTTTAAAATAATAAATATTTCATGAGAATATCATGAAATATTTATATTTAAAGGAATCAAGCACGAATAAAGTAAAGTAATTAAATTTTAAAAGATTCCGAATAATAAATTTTTCATTTTGATATATTTGCATGTGCACCTTGCTTATTAATAAAAATTGTTTTTCAATTTTTATTTTTTCATTGAATCTTTCAAATACATATGAATGGTTCCCAATGGGATCCCTTATGTAGAAAAATGAAAGAAAAAATAAAAATAGTTACTAAATGTTTGCTGTGTTTTTGTGTAGAATATTTTTGAGTTGTTATTGTCTTCTGTCTTATTGATTCAATGGAATTCTCATTTAATCAATTTGGCTTTTGATATAAGACTTTCTGTTTTTTCTATACAAAATTTGGGTAAAATCCACTGATGAGCTATTTGAGCAGTAGTGAAATGGCCATATGGATATGCTTTCCCCGCAGTAATACATTTCATTTTGTAGTTTAGTTTAAAATAATAAATATTTCATGAGAATATCATGAAATATTTATATTTAAAGGAATCAAGCACGAATAAAGTAAAGTAATTAAATTTTAAAAGATTCCGAATAATAAATTTTTCATTTTGATATATTTGCATGTGCACCTTGCTTATTAATAAAAATTGTTTTTCAATTTTTATTTTTTCATTGAATCTTTCAAATACATATGAATGGTTCCCAATGGGATCCCTTATGTAGAAAAATGAAAGAAAAAATAAAAATAGTTACTAAATGTTTGCTGTGTTTTTGTGTAGAATATTTTTGAGTTGTTATTGTCTTCTGTCTTATTGATTCAATGAAATTCTCATTTAATCAATTTGGCTTTTGATATAAGACTTTCTGTTTTTTCTATACAAAATTTGGGTAAAATCCACTGATGAGCTATTTGAGCAGTAGTGAAATGGCCATATGGATATGCTTTCCCCGCAGTAATACATTTCATTTTGTAGTTTAGTTTAAAATAATAAATATTTCATGAGAATATCATGAAATATTTATATTTAAAGGAATCAAGCACGAATAAAGTAAAGTAATTAAATTTTAAAAGATTCCGAATAATAAATTTTTCATTTTGATATATTTGCATGTGCACCTTGCTTATTAATAAAAATTGTTTTTCAATTTTTATTTTTTCATTGAATCTTTCAAATACATATGAATGGTTCCCAATGGGATCCCTTATGTAGAAAAATGAAAGAAAAAATAAAAATAGTTACTAAATGTTTGCTGTGTTTTTGTGTAGAATATTTTTGAGTTGTTATTGTCTTCTGTCTTATTGATTCAATGAAATTCTCATTTAATCAATTTGGCTTTTGATATAAGACTTTCTGTTTTTTCTATACAAAATTTGGGTAAAATCCACTGATGAGCTATTTGAGCAGTAGTGAAATGGCCATATGGATATGCTTTCCCCGCAGTAATACATTTCATTTTGTAGTTTAGTTTAAAATAATAAATATTTCATGAGAATATCATGAAATATTTATATTTAAAGGAATCAAGCACGAATAAAGTAAAGTAATTAAATTTTAAAAGATTCCGAATAATAAATTTTTCATTTTGAAAAATCAACAACATTCGTTCGAAAAACCACAGAACTCAGTTCATCACATAACTCTTCTACACTTCGATTTTCCCCAAAATAATTAATCAAAACTGTTTTTATCTCCGACCAAGACTGCACATAAAAATTAATTTCTATTGCCTTCTTGGCTTCACCCTTAATTCTGCTTTTAATCAAATCCAGAAATAAAAGCTGAGAAGGAGCATTATACCGAACAAAGAGAGGATTTATTTTATCTACAAGTGAGATAAATGTATACAAATCCTTTTTATCTCCGAAAAATTCTGGTAACCGTTCCAGAAATTTAACAGGATCTAAGATATGCGCCATTTTAAAATAATCAATAAATATTATATTTTTTTTTTAGATCAACAGAAAGAAAATAATTTTGATTTAATATAAGAGAAGAACACACGCACGTAAAAACGTAAAAGGAATACAATATTTAAAATATACAAACAAATTCCTTAAAAATATTTACATTGTAAAAAAATAACAATAACAGAAACAAGAAATTAAAGTTTTTTTTACTCAAATGCTGATATGATGACCTCTTTTTCCTTCTCTTCTTCTCCTTCTTCTTCTTCTTCTCCTTTTCTTTCTTCTTCTAGTAAATTCTTCAAGCAATTGAATTCTCTCTTGCAAGACAGAATCACAAGCACTTAAAAGTTCTTTATTGACTGAAAGCTTTCATATATTTGTTGTTTGCTCTTGCTTCAATGTTTTTCTCTCTTTTTAATTATAATTTAAAGTTTATTTCTTTCACCATCCATTATTTTGATGTAGTCAATTGGTATCACTGTTTTTTGTTTCATTTTACACATTCATTAATTATGATTATAATAATTGTTTGTGGGGTGCACTATGATGTTTTTATTAATTGTTTGTTAGGTACACTAAAAACTTTTAATTGTAAAACGTCAGAATAAATTTTCATTACTGTTCTGAAATCTGCTTAAATTTTTTCACTAAACTGTTTTTTCCACAGATTTTTACGCTTGTTCAGTGAATTTGTTTTTACTGCTCTTAAAATTTGTAATTAAATTTTCATACAATGTTTCTTATTTTGTCTTTAATCTTTCACATCTTCTGATGTTTTGTTATTAATGAAATAATTGCTTTAATTATCTGTTTTTTATTGTTTTTTTTTCATCAAATATTATATTTTATAAGCGTATATTGCTTTCTCTTTTATTTAAGTTACCACTTTTTTGTTTTTAGGTTTTCGTTGATTTGCCTCTAGTTCTGTTTATTTCATATAATTCAATATTTTTTATTCAATAAATTATATTGACGTTTAGTATTTTTTTGACACTCAGCTGAAATTTAATCTTGGTTTTTAAATGATTATTTTTATGGTTCAAAGTATTTCAGAAATCCCAGTTTTATTTTATTATAAAATCATTTTTAATAAAATTTTCCTTACACAAAAAAGTTATTAGTTTTTATTTTGTTTTTATATTAACTTAGTTTGTAGTTCCTTTAATTTTCTTTTTTTTTATTTTACCGTTCATAGTTTTAACATTGTTTTTATTCACTTAAACTTCCTTGTTTTGTTTTAAACTTTATTTTCCAGATTATTTTTTTTAAATTCTTATTTGAATGTACATATATAGTTTTTTTTCCTTTTATTTTTAACTTTCTTTTATTATTGTTTTTTTTTATAGAAAATCATCTATTCAATATTAATAATTCCTTTTTGATTCAATCCTGGAGGGTCCCGTAGGATTCGCAGGATTTAATTTGTTGCTCACAAGTTTTCACTCTCACGAAATACTTGATCCTTTTTTAACAAAAGGATCCTACCGACTGCGCCAATTAAAACCAAAAAAATAAAATTAGTTTTTATTTTTTTATTTTATTTAATTTTAAATTCAAATGTTTTCATTTGAATTCCAAACGTAAACTGAATATAAAATTAATATTTGAAAACTTTAAACAATTTCTTACCCTGGAGTTAATGTCAACGTCGTTGACGGCGTTTCAACGCCGAAAAAGTTGAAACAGATTGAACTTTTACGGCGTTGCAACGCGTTGAGATTAACTGCTCTCATACAATTTCATACGATTCAACTTTTTTTTTTACATTTGACGCCATCAACGACGTCGACATTAACTCCAGGGTTATGATATAATGTTGATATTTTACAAACAAGCATTTTATGAACAAGTATAAACAATAAAATAGGGTTCTCATACAAGTGTTCATATAATAGATTTATGTAAACAAGTTACACATATAAAGGCCCAACTATAATGTGCATAAACTAGCTTATGCCAACTTATACAACTGTGCAAATACATTAAATTATATGTGGTAAACTATAATGTGAATAAGATAACTTTTCGTCAAGTTTCGTTAAATTTCATTTCTTTATGCAAGGTACGAAACTGATCGCACTTTCCGTACGGAAACAGCTGATTGTGCTTTGGTTTATTCATTAATAAAGAAATATTCTGATTAAGATCTAAAATGTTAAATTTTTTAGTTTTTAATTCAATAAAAAATGTTAGAAAAAATAACATTTTTCTTTATGGCTAATTTTTTACAATTATAATATATTTTTAATTAAATTTGTATTTATACACACATATGTATACCATATAAACGATTAACATCGTTGCATTTTTTAGTACGGTTGGCCACAAACACAAAACAGAAAATAATTTGTAATAATTTTTTTTTTACATTTTCTTAGAACATAAACCAAACTATGTAAATGTGTTTGTAATGTTATTAAATATATAAAATATTTTCTTTAAAGCCTTTTAGTTTTAAAATTTTGTTGATTTATATAGAAATTATTTTTGGCAAAAGTACGAAATAAACATAAATGTGCAACTGTGGCAAATAAGTAACTAAATTTATATATGTACATTGTAGCCACATAAATTTCTTTGATAAGTTACCTAAGCATTTGACAGGCTTTTCGTTGAATTTTTGACATAAGCTAAAGCTAGCTTATGCACATTATAGTTGGGCCTTAACTGTTAAGGTCAAGTCTTATTTCCCTAGTCGCATGCGCTGCCAAAAATGGCAACTTGTTGGACACACCAAAAATAGGTGCAGCAATCCTGAGTCGTGCGTAACAGTGATCGGTTATGAGTAGTGGAAAAACAAGTTGAGTTATATCATGACTCTTATTTTTTTGTACTTATACGCATTCATACATTTTTCTGACTCACTAAACACCAAACATCTCAAAGGTTTGAACTACTCTGAGTATTCATACTTAACAACATGTATGATGTTGATGATTTAAACTCTCACTAACTCATTATATGTAGTCGATACAAAATAAGTATGATTCGCTAACGAAAAATAAAATACTCTGTAGAAGGTTTCACAGTGGCGTGTGGGATGTTTTTTTATTATTTCAGTAGAAGGTTTCCCAGTGGTGTGTGAGATGTTTTTTTTTTTATTATTTTAGTAACTTTAAAGGTTTTTAGAATAATGTTTAGAGGAATGTTTATTACTTTCACAGTGCTTCGAAGTAGAACCTTTTTAACTCTTGCATATATAATTCAACCAAAAAGATTTTTAGATTTAAAAAACTGCTTAAAAAACAAAAGCTGCTTTGAAGAAAATTTCTTCTATTTCGAAAACATTTCTATGGGAAAATTAATTTTCGAGAAAATTTAATTGAAAATTTTTACGTGGCAACGTTCTTAGTGAAAGTTTTCCTAGGAAAATTTTTTAGTTGAAACTTTTAAGTTTTAAGTTTTAGGCAGAGTTTAAAAATACAGTAACGTGCCCTATTACTAGTGGTTTTTAAAAAAGAAAGGTTTGTATTGCTGATCATACATTTTATTAGTTTTCATTTATTACATTTTCATTGATTATTACACACTTCTATATTGATAAAAAAATATTTTATATTTTTATTTTTGTCCCTATATTTTAATGTAACAATCGCCGTCCTTTTGTAAAGTACTAAAGAATAGAACCGTAAATTTTTCTTGAGTGGCTTGAATGAGTTAAATGAGTTGTAAGTATTCAGAGTATTTTTCTAAAATTATAAATCCAAACGACATACTTCACGAATCATACATATATGAGTTCGATGTCGACGTAGTACTCATAATCATACAGCTTGTATTTATGAATCATTCTTATAGTGAGTGCGAACAAATCTGAGTAGTAAAATTTAAATGATGTATACTCACTTGAATTTAAAATTTTGTAAGTGATTATGAATAGCGAAAAAACGACTTATTGCCGATCACTGGTGCGTAATATGCAATTTACCACTACATTCCCCCGTCGCTTGCTCTAGAGTACATTGTGTTAACCACAGATAACTAACCAGATAAGACACGAAAAATTCAGTGTGGCCAGATTCCAGCTTTCGTTAGAAAGGGATAGTAACAGTTCTTGCATTTTTTATATTACTACCTCTTTCTGATTATAGCTGGAATTTGACATTTTATTTATTTACAAAAATTTGTAAAGAAAATTTGGCGCAGATATAAAATATAATTATCTTTGCGCCAAATATTGTGTTATTAAAGTAATTAATATTATTGGATGTGATTTAATATATGTGTCTCATTTGTGCTCTTAAAATAATAACATAAAATAAGGGTTGAAAAATCAACCACAACAAAAAAACTAAAAAGTGCAAGTTTTTTAAGAAGGAAACAAGTCCAGTTTGCGGGCACCGCTCCAAAAGAAAAAAAAGTTGCCTACGGCGTGTAAAACGCAATTCTAAAAAATGTTAAGTAAAAAATTTGGTGCCAACCCTTAGTTAGGGGCCTCCGAAGTTTTTATGTTTAATATGGCATATATCAAATATTTAATTCGTAGAATAGGACAATATGGACATCATTAGGAAGGTAATTTAAGCGGCTATCTAAGGAAAAAGGTAAAAAATCTACTTAAGACCAAAAAACGTAAAGATTTTCTCCTCTATAGTATGACCAACACCGGCTTCTCTTTTCAAAGATTTTCTGCACAGCAGGCCTTCAACCGGACGCAAAGATTTTCTCCTCAATGGTATGACCAACACCGGCTTCGCTTTTTAAAGCGTAGCAGGCCTTTGGCCGGGCGCAAAAATTTTCTGTTTTGTCGTATGTCCATGCCGCTTAAATTACCTTTCCAATGAAATTCATTTTGTACCATTCTGCCATTAAATACTCAATACATGCCAAATATGGCAATAATAAATAAAACATAAAAACTTCGGAGGCCCAAAACTACGAAACTAAGGGTTGGCGCAAAATTTTTCACCTACATTTTTTGCTTAGAATTGCATTTTAAACCCCTAAGAAAATTTTTTTCCTGTTGGAGCGGTGCCCGTAAACTGGATTTAAGCCAGTGTTTCAAACGGATTAAAAAAACAAGTGCAAAATGACTAGAAAAACACCGAACTATTCCAATTTTCAAAGATTTTTACTGTTGTTTTTAATTACTGAAAACTGGAAGTAGATCGATGAAATTATAATGTTTAGTGTTGAAATATATATTAAAATCTTCCTTTTTTATTTTGACACAGATTGTAGCCATGCATTGCTAATTGCCCTGAGTTGGAAATCTATAATTGCTGGAACTGTTTAAAAACTGCTCAAATAAAACATAAAATTTTGCTTTTTATAAATTGTTTCTTTTTATATTATATATGTAAATAAAAACCTTAAGTTATACAAAAGCTATCATTAAAGTTAAAAAATATAACATTAAAGTATGTTTTTTTATTTATATAAGACTTCTGAAATATAAAGGTAAGTATTATTATAATTGATAAAAATTTTTACTTTTATTCACTTGCTTTTGACTAAAAATCTTCTTGAAAATGCAACATTTATAGTGATTTAAAGATTCTGCTGTTTCCTGACTTGTTTTGCATTTTATAAATTTCTTACCATTTGGCCAACATATGGAATATGAAAATTTTCATATGCCATAGTTTATCTTAAAAATTTTTAAGGAAAATGTTAACCGCAGCGATTTATCAATATTCTTTATATTATTCTTAATATTACGTAAACCAGTTGGGACTATACACTTGCTCATTACGTTTTTTATTTTTTCCTCTGCCTTCTTTATGACGTGAATTGTTTCCGACATCGCTGTTGCCTAGATACCATATTTTTAAAGCCCCAACTGAACTGCCTGATACAACCTGATTTCCATCCGGTGATACTACTAAGGCCCGTACATTTTCCGTATGACCCCGAAGTTTCATATTTCGAGTGTAGGTACGGGGGTCCTATACTCTAAAAACGTTCTCTGTTGAGCCACTCGCAATAACTGTGCCGGCTGTTCATTGCTGAACTACAAATGGAATCTTTTGAACCATTAAGACTAGAGGCTAGTAAAAAAATGCAATTAGTATAGGGGCCTTGTAAACCTTTTACAAAAAATTCTTACTGGTGAGTGAGTTATTACTAGTAGTTTGAGCTGTTAAAGTATTAACATTCCAAAAGAAAGATGGCTTTATCCAAACCAGCACTGGCCATTTGCTCACGATCTTTGGCGTAGGCTAATGCTTGAACAAAATCACGATGTGTTCGCTAAATCGACATGCAAAAGCCTTTGTGAGCGTTCCATACCTTAACAGTAGTATTACAGCTACCACTTATTGCTAAGAAAAAAACAAAAAGCAACTTAGTACGTGTACACAAACAAAAGTAGAACTAAACATACAATTTCTACCATTACAGCAAAGAACAATGCCACTGACCCAATCGTTGTGATGTTCCATTGACTGTATATGTATACTTTTCATTTGATTCGGAACGTGAGTTTCATATACGTACAATCGCATCCCTGTAGGCAGAATAAAGTTGCATTGACTCCATTTCGATGTAATGGCATTTTGTGTGGTTAAGACGCGATTATAATTTATTGTGTACTCTGTAACGGCTTGCCACGTCTAGTCCAGCTGTATGAAAGTATTATCATTATCTTGACCGGGACCTAAAATAAAATAAATTTGGCGTAAATACATTAAATGGTCAATCTATTTTTACTCACCAATAAAACTACGTACATATGTAAGCTGTTTTGATTTTTGTTTGCGGAGCCTTCAATGGAATTTTAGTGCATATAAGGCAAAACAATATTTTTTCAGTTTTTTTGTACACTATGACATTATAACAACATTTTATATTTTTTATTTATTTCTTTTATTAATAGTTATACTTTTTTATTTTTTCTTTAAAAAGTAAAGTTTTACCCCAATTTTGTTATACATTTTTTGGTTAATTAAATGAAAACATATGTTTGCAATAGGTATGTGTAGCGGTTTCTTCCAACTCATTGCTTTCAGCGTTTTTGAATATTTTTTTATTCACTTAAACGAATGCTGAAAGAAATTATGATAACACGCTTTTTTAAACGCCACTAGTGAGTTATCTGATTATTAATCTGTGGTGTTAACTGCAACGATAGTCACCCAGCATCCGATAAAATTTGCCCTAAGTATATCCAGCAGAAAAAAAATAATTAAAATAAAAATCATCGAAAAGTGCTCATTTTGTGCGGCAAGACGAAAATACGAAATAAATGCAAAACCTAATTCACAACAAATCGAAAGATGTGTTAAAAAATCAACCTAATACGCAAATTCAAAAACGATCTGCTACATCAACTTATAACGAAATTACAAACAAAAAACCGCTTTGCCGAGAACCATCAATCTGCATGTAGATATTTCATTATTTTCCCCGAGTTTACTGAATTTAACTTCGTGGGATATTTTGGATGAAATGTACAACAGTGATCATTTTCCTATAACAATCAAATTATCATTAAATAAAAGCAAGGAAAAACCCAAATTCCTTAGCAAGTAAATGATCTAATTGGCTGATTGGAATAAATTCACTCACCAAGTTGATATTGAACTTAATAAAAGATCTTATTCTGTAAATATTAATACAGAAGCGCCTTTGATTTAAAATGCCATAAAAGCCGCCGCCAACGGCTCAATTCCGTAGTACCTTGGTCCAAGAAAGAGCTGTCAACTTTAAGAAGTAACAAAAATAAAGCAAGGAAAATTTTCAAAACATCACCCACCACCTCAGAAAAAAAATCCATATTTCGAAGAGAAATAAAAAACATAAGAAAACTTGTTTTGAAAATTATACCAACACCATAAATAGGAACTCATCAATTAGAGTTATTTGGAGCAAAATTCGCAGACTGATCAACAATGAAGTGAACAAACAAGTTTAGCTATTCAACTAAATAATCAAATTATCAATGATCCGTCTTTATTAGCAACTTCCTTTGCTGGCAATTGGTCACAATATTCGTCCGATGGCAATTTTTCCCAACAGTTCAATTATTTAAAAACAAACATATATAACATAAAACGAAGTTGTAGAACAAAACAAACGCTATTTCTATAGAATCTGATATCACTCTCACTGAATTATTATGTTGCTTGTCCAGAGTTAAAGGTTCAACTGCTGGTTATGATAAGATTTCTTACAAAATGATTAAGGAAACCAGTTTACAATAAAAAAAAACGATTACTAAAGCTTTATAATAATATATTTATTATGTGGTGTTATTCCACGTTTTGGAAAACTGCTTCTATTGTACTTATCCTGAAAAATAAAAACTCACTTGATATAAAGTAATACCGCCCAATCTCGCTATTACTATGCGTAAGTAAAGTACTGGAGAAAATCATCGCTACACGTCTTTATTGGTTCTCGGAAAGAAACAACCTACGTCAAGAGAAAATTCTTCATATGAAATCTTTTTTGCGTTATTTACTTTAATTTTAAATAGTTACTCAATGGTTACTTTGCACTTGTATAAAAGATTTTTGAGGTTTTTATTTTCTTTTTGCTTTATTGATTCAGTAAAGTTCTCATTTAATCAATTTGGTTTTTGATATAAGACTTTCTTAACAAAATTTGGATAGAATCCATTGATGAGCTATATGAACAATAGCGAAGTGGCCATGAAAATATCATGAAGTATTTATGTTTGAAGGATCCAAGAAAAATTAAAGTAAATTAATATTAGAGTTATAATGATTATTTGACCCTTTTTTATTAAATTATTTTCTATTTTATTAAGCTTTGGGTCCTTATATTTTTTTTATTAATATTATATTTCGATATTTCGGTACTTTCTGCGTACCTTCTTCAGGAAACAAAATTAATATTGATATTGAAGCAAAATAACAAAATTAATTAACAATTGAAAAAAAAAATTTGTCATAATGAAATTAAAAAACAATGTTTCAAAAAATGTTCAAAAAACAAAAATATAAAAAAGTGTTTTGTGTTACATACATATATTAAGAACAAAACATTTATGTTATTTTGT
Source organism: Gymnosoma rotundatum (assembly GCA_916610165.2). Classification (NCBI taxonomy): domain Eukaryota; kingdom Metazoa; phylum Arthropoda; class Insecta; order Diptera; family Tachinidae; genus Gymnosoma; species Gymnosoma rotundatum. The sequence continues at coordinate 40,864,760 of OU744339.1, forward strand.
GAATTAAGTGTCTGTATATATGAGCGACATTATCTGTATCTGCTTTAAAATTAATTCTTTTAGTCAATGGAGTATTTACAATGTGTAACATTTCCAAAATATACCGTCTCTTATAATTTCTTTCAATACTAAGAACTGAAGCATTTTCAAAGTTAGGATAGTGACCTAAGTCAAAACAATGAGTGGATAATGCTGTTTTTTGTGAATTAACATATCTTAAGTCCGACTTATGTCCAGCAATTCTGGTCTTAAGTTTATTTTTTGTTGTACCAATATATACCTTATTGCAAATCTCCTGATCACTACCTTTACAAGGTATTTCATAGACTACATTAGAAATGTCAAATTTATTAATTCTATCTTTAGTCTTACTAAGTAAATTATTCAGTGTATTATTTGCTTTAAAAGCCATGTTATATTTTTCCTTATTGAAGATTTTTTAATTCTTTAAACGTTCTGAAAAACCTTGTACATAAGTTAAAGACTAATAAATCTTAGGTTCCAATGTGCTTATCTTATTTGTATTTCTTTTATGTCCGTATTGTCTAATAAATTTATAAATAAGTCTTTTTGGAAAGCTATTATCCGCTAGTATATCTTTCATCTTTTCTTTATTCTTTTTATGAAATTCCTCATCACTTATAGTTAAAACTCTTTCAATTAAGCTGTATTAATTATTATACCTTTGTTGTGCTTTGAAAAATAGTTAATAATTCTTCCTGATGCTGTCGGTTTTTGTTACCAATCCATTAATATATTGTTACGTTTATTTAAATTATAAACGTTTAATTTATGAGTTATTTATTTGCAAAATAAATAAACACACAACTTTTAAAGTTTTAATTAAATTACACTTTATTTAATCAATTATTTGACGATTTAACTATTCGCGATTAATAATACACGCTGAAAACTTTAGTTGTTGTACCACAAGATCTTAACTAGATGATGCTCACAATACGAATGAATCAGTACGTATTGGCGTTGCTTTTATATACCCTATTTTTAGGCGTTCTTGAATGTTCGAGAATTTCTACCGCCATCTATTGCGTAGTTGAAAATGCTGCGTTGCCACTTTTATCTCAGACACATAAGTGAGCATTATTATTTACTTCTAGAACCTTCAATCATTATTTAAAAATACACGTTGTGTATTTTTTTTAGTTGTTATACAATGCAGGTGTGTGTATGTTTGTGTATTGCGTTTGTTTAATCATCGCTTTGTGTTAGTTGTTTTTGTTTTGCAATAAAGATGTTTTATAGAAACTTCTAGCTTTGAAAACAAACACAATAGGTCATTTCGTTTCACTTTCTTGGCGTCCATTATTTTAACATCTTTTTATGATTTTAATAAAGCATCTTTGTAACACTGCCGCCCACTTAAGCCTTTTCGTCCCGAATAGGCTGAACTTTACCTCTGCCATATTTAGCCAGCCGCTCCAGGTGAACCACTTTCATTTTAGACCTCGGATTATGATATCTCTGTATCCGGTAAACCACGTCATTCAATTTCTTTATTACCTTGTACGGCCCCTCCCAGTGGGTTTGCAGTTTAGGGGATAATCCTTTCTTGCGTTGCGGGTTAAATAGTAGAACCATTTGTCCTTCCGTAAATCCCTCTGTGTTTGCTGCTCGATCATATCTGGCTTTCATCTTATCGCTGGTCATTTTAATGCGGTTACGGACAAACTCATGAAGCTCATGCAAGTCTTCTTGTGCCTGAAGAATGTTTCCATTGCCTTCGTGCGCAGGTCCAGGTTTAGCACCAAATTCTAAATCTGCTAGCAGTTTTAGTTCTGTCCCAAACAAGATTTTTGCTGGACTACGTGAGGTTGAATCGTGTACAGCTGACCGATACGCTAGTAAAAATTTGGGTATATGCTCATCCCAGTCCTTTTGGTGTGAACTGACCACTTTTCTGAGATATTCTTCTAGGGTACGATTGAATCTTTCCACCATTCCATCAGACTGTGGATGCAGCGGAGTCGTTCTCGTCTTTTTGATACCATACACGTCACACATCTCTTTAAATATAGCCGATTCAAAATTTCGTCCCTGGTCTGAATGTAGTTCTAGTGGAACACCTTATCGACACACCCAATTGTTCACAAAGGCGTCTACCACTGTTTTGGATTCTTGGTTTGGAATGGCATACACTTCGGGCCATTTGCTAAAATAATCCATTACCACTAGTACATATCGGTTTCCGGCATCACTGACAGGAAATGGACCTGTGATATCAATAGCTATCCGCTCAAAGGGTGCACCTGCGTTGTACTGTTGAAGTTTGTCACGACTTTTTCTTACAGGACCCTTGGCCCTTATGCACTCTTCGCAATTAGCTATCCAATCGGCTACGTACTGTTGGCAACCTACCCAGTAAAATCTCTGCTTTATCTTTTCCAGAGTTTTTGTTATACCCATATGGCTACCGCTGGGACCATTATGGAACTGCTTTAGTATCTCATTTCTTCTAGAAGTTGGCACGACAATTAAGTCCATTGTAGTTTTGCCATCTGTACTTTCCCAAGATCGATATACGCAGCCGTCTTCTACTTTTAGGCTATTCCACTGGGCCCAGTACGACTTGGCTCTCTGCCGATATTTCATTATGATTCGGTCTCCTGTTGTTTTGCTTAGCCAATATAATTTTTGCCAAAATTGGGTCGTCATTCTGGGCCTTCGACCAATCTTCCCTTGACCCAATTTGGGTAAGCCGCACATCAATGACGCACTCCTTTTTCTTTACTCTACATTGCATGGCCTTCTTGACAGGGCATCAGCATTATTGTGCTTTCCTCTTTTTCTATGCACAATACTAAAGTCATAGCTCTGCAGACGTTCAACCCAGCGCGCAAGCTGGCCCTCAGGATTCTTAAATTGCATCAACCAACGTAATGCAGAATGGTCTGTCCTTAAGATGAAATGTTGACCATATAAGTATTTGTGGTAATGTTTAACACACTCCAGCACTGCTAAAAGCTCCCTTCGTGTAACGCAGTAATTTCTTTTGGGCTTAGAGAGCACCCTGCTGTAATAGCCAATGACCTTATCTATTCCATTTATTTCCTGAGAAAGCACTCCACCTATTCCATAGCCGCTTGCGTCCGTGTCCAATATGAATTTCTGTCCAGCTATTGGATAGGCAAGCACTGGTGTTGTGCACAAAAGTTTCTTGAGCTCCTGGAACGCTGTTTCCGCTGCTTCACTCCAGTAGTATGGTTGCGACTTCCTGGTCAACTCGTGCAATCTAGCAGCCACTTGAGCAAAGTTTGGCACAAATCTCCTGTAGTATGTGCAAAGCCCCAGGAAACTACGCAGCTCATGAAGATTTTGTGGGCGAGGCCAGGTCTTTACTACCAATACTTTGTCTTCATCAGTTGACGCGCCCTCTGCCGTTACACGATGACCTAGGTATTTGACCTCCTTTTGAAACAAAGCACATTTCTTAACACTCAATTTTAATCCTGCAGCAGTTATACGCTAAAAAACTTCATCCATGTTTCTGAGGTGTTCATCAAAAGTCTTCCCCATCACGATTATGTCATCCAGGTACACTAAGCACGTCTTCCAATTGAGACCCTTAAGCACACGTTTCATTAAACGCTCAAAAGTAGGTGGAGCGTTGCAAGCCCGAATGGCATCACCTTGAACTGCCATAAACCACCACTTGCGCTAAAGGCAGTTTTCTCCTTGTCCTTATCAGCTATCTCTACTTGCCAATAGCTGCTCTGCAAGTCCAAGGTAGAGAACCATTCCGTTCCATCCAACGTGTCTAACGTATCGTCAATTCTAGGCAGCGGATAACTGTCTTTCTTGGTGACGTCATTGAGCTTCCTGTAGTCAACGCAAAACCTGGTACTGCCGTCCTTCTTCTTTACTAAAACTACTGGTGAACTCCACGGATTCGAGGATGGCTCAATGACTCCGTTCCTTTCCATTTCGCTGACAAGTTCTTTTACCTCATTTCGTTTTGCTAGGGGAACACTTCTGGGTGCTTGTTTTATAGGCCTCGCTTCGCCAGTATTAATTTCATGTTTAATAACTGCCGTTCTACCTTGGCTTTTATTATTTAGGGCGAAGACGGAGGCATGTTTTCTCAGCAGCTGCTTTGCTTTGTTTCTGTCAGGAGGTGTTATTCCTGCCACCCATTTTTGCACCTGTTCTGCTAATGAATCTCTTTCTTTAGCTGTTATTTTAGGACATTCTATATTCGCCGCACAATTAGTTATGGCTTCTGCTGGCTCACATCGACCCATCTCATAATTCCTGTTAATTGTTTTTTCGCTGTTGGACAGATTTAGTACTCTCACAGGAACTCTGCCATCGTCGCAGATTTTCACGAGGGCTTTTGCTGTTATGATATCGTCTTTTAGTTCTTTTGGTTCCACCACCCACAACCGGTTATCCTCACAATCTGTCTCCACACGTGCCCACACTATAGTTTCCGCCTGAGGTGGTAATTTCTGACGTTCAACGGCAAATAGCTTCTTTACTGTGGTCCTGCTGTCATATCCAACATCCAGGGGTATCTCCACATTGCGCCAGATCATTAATTGTTTGCCCATATGCAGACTAATACCGTGGGCTATCATAAAGTCTGCACCAATAATAACTTCATCCACTATATCGGCAACAACAAATACATGGTCAGCGCTGATGTTTGCAATAGTCATTCTTACCCTGACTCTTCCATAGAAAGTGGCTAAGTCGCCAGTAGCAGTGCACAGTCGTACATTATTTAACGTTTCCACTGCCCCTTTTACTAAATCGGGCCTTATAATTGACTGAGATGCTCCTGTGTCTATGGTGAGGACTTGCTTACTTCCGTTTATAAGACCGCAAACAGTTAAGTTGCTATTTTTCTGTTGTACAATGGAAATGGAGATTGTGGGGCCATCGGTTGTGGGAGCCAGTACTTGGCCCTTAGTGCTAGCTCGATTTAGTTTAACGGTGGCTCATGTGATTTGGTGTTGGTGGTGGTGATCGTGATCTTCTCTTTGCGGATCTACAGTTGCGTTGAAAATGGCCAGCCTTACCGCATTTAAAGCATTTAGCGCGAAAATTATTTTTTTCCTCCTCCATTATCTGTCTGACTAACTCCTTTATCTCGCTTCTACTGTCTGTGTTATAAGTTTCAGTATCAAGACATCGCAGCTTGTACACCTGTGGCTTCGAGATGAATTTTGCAGTCTCCTGGGCTAGCGCATACGAGATGGTTTCTGCAAAAGATGATTTTTGCATAGCACAAACAGCATATTTAATATCTGGATCCCGTATGCCATTTTCAAATGCTTCAATTTTAAACTGATCCAGAAACGGGTGATCTTCGCCTGGATAAGTCAGCTGCACCAAACGTTCAATTTCCATGGCGAAGTCTTGTAGCGTCTCATTTGCCTTCTGCATCCTGCCTCGTAACTCCATTCTATAGAGTTCTCCTTTGTGCTCGCCACCGTACTTGCGTTGTAACGCTGCCATTATGTCCTCATAATTATTTCTGCAGCCGGCTGGTAAGCTTTCGAGTATCTGTGCTGCTGTTCCCTTTAAGGCCACAATTAGCTCAATAGCTTTTTCTTTTTGCTGGCCACTGTTTCGAACTGAAACTTAAAAACAGTAAAAGGTGTACTGCCGTCAAAGCTCGGGGTGTTAATCTTGCTGGCGTGCTCAGAGATAACTTTCACTGGTCCCTCTCGAATTTGAAGTTGGCCCATTTGCGATTTTAATTTATGTAACTCTTCGTCTACTTTTCTGTCTAGGCCGCACAATTTTTGTTCTACGATGTTTACTCGTTTGTCGAAGACTTCTGATATTTCTTCAAACTTCTCATTTACCTTCGCTAAAAGCCTTTCCCCGTTGACGCTAGAGCTTTCCTTCATTGCTTTAAAGTTTTCTTGAAATGTTTCTTGAAGCTTCTGGTTTTTTTCTTCTATTTTTAGCATTATAGCGGCAAGCATTGAATTCAAGTCTATAACGCTGTTTGTTGCTGGGGTACATACTTCAATCGTTTCTTTTTCCTCTTTTTCTCCAAATTCGTATGTCCCAATATCGATACCACGCTGCTTGAATTCATCTATCAACCGCTTTTGCAATTCCGTTTTATTGCCTGCTGTCGGCAGATTTAACTTACTCAGCTCCATTTTTAGCTGCTCAACTTTTAGCTCGTCAAATTTCATTTTAACTATTTATTTATTATTTTGCAATTTCACTTCTGACACCAGTTGTTACGTTTATTTAAATTATAAACGTTTAATTTATGAGTTCTTTATTTGCAAAATAAATAAACACACAACTTTTAGAGTTTTAATTAAATTACACTTTAATTAACCAATTATTTGACGATTTAACTATTCGCGATTAATAATACACGCTGGCAACTTTAATTGTTGTACCACAAGATCTTTTTATGATTTTAATAAAGCATCTTTGTAACAATATTATTACCTCGTCGAATCAATAAAGTATCTAAGTAAGGAAGTTTGGAATCGCATTCCTTCTCTATTGTAAACTTAATATTAACATCAAAAGAATTGAAAATCTTTAAAATATCATGAATTGCACTATCAGAAATAATGCAAAATAAATCATCAACATAATTAGTAAAAACTTTTGGTTTTATAATTAGTTTTTCTAAGCAAAAGTCCAATAATTTCTCCATAACAATGTCTGCAACAACTGGAGATGCCGGAGATCCCATCGGAAGACCCTGTTTCTGAACATATATTTTTTTATCATACTGAAAATATCTATTATCCTCTATGCAAAATTGAAAAATACGCAAAAATAAATCTTTATCAATTTTAGTGTGTGTCTAATTATATCCCACTTTTCTTTTATTGTATCAATAGCTAAATCTACTGATATACTAGGAAATAGAGATATCACATCTAAAGAAACTAATTTTTCATTATTTTCTACTTTAAGTTTTTTTATCTTATTCTTAAAATCTAAAGAATTCTTTACGTTATATTTTGAAAACTCAGTGATTTTCTTCAAAATATCTGTCACATATTTGCATAGTTCATAAGAAGGCGAATTTACAAAGGAACAAATAGGTCTTAAAGGATATTCAGGTTAATGAATTTTTGGAAGTCCATATAACCTAGGAGCAGTAGCAATGTTGGTCTTTAGTTTCTTCTTGTTAAAAATAGTTATAATTTTTCGTTTAAAAAGTTCATCTACCAAATCATTGTTAATCTTCTGCAATTTGCTAGTCGGATCTTTATTTACTAATTGATATTTATAAATATCTTCTAAAATATTATTAATTCGAATGTTATATTCATGTTTCATTAAAGCTACTGTTGTATTACCCTTGTCTGCTTTTACAATAAGCAAATTTCTATTCTTTTTTAAAAAACTCTCTGTTTTTCTTACTTTATCTAAAATAAACCTATCTCTATTGGTCAATTTCATTTTATTATAATGATTGTCAATAATTAGTGACAACCTAGTTCTTGCTACTTCCTGTTCCTCTTTACTTTCTAAAGTTTGTATAAAATCTTCTCCTTCAGTTATCATATTCACAATAGGTAACTCATTTTTTGCAGTGGGAAGTGCATGCTTATTACCTAACGCTAGAACAGATTGTACTTCTAATGGAATATCTAAATTAGTTTTATTAACAAACCAGTTTTCATTAAATTTAATACCTAACTTCTTTTCTTGCAAATCGCGGAGACAATCAAATTTTCTAATATGTATGTTTTTAACTTTCTTTTCAAAGGAAACTCCCTTAATATCTTCAAAATTAAGAAAAGATATCATATCCCTTTCTGTAAAATATCTATTTAAATTTCTTTTTATAAATGCTAACTCACTTTGAAAATGCTCCAATAACCTGTGTTTATTCTTGATTGACAAATTTAAAATTTTGTAATGTAGATCACTCATATAGTTATTAAGTGTATGTTGTATATCAGCCAAACATCTTTTGTTAATTATACTTGAAATGACTTTTGTAGAATTGAGAATGAATCTTGGAATGATTCCAGAATTTCTGCATCTGATCAGGAAAGTTATTGTTGCCCTTATTTTTATAATTTTGTTCTTCACCGTATTAAATCTGTTGACTAGTCTTATAGTTATATTGTTATTTTTTAAAAAATTAATTTTGAAAAATCCATGTGAATCTTGATAATTAAAAATTAAAAACACGGGAATATTAAATAATATAAATTAAACTTTAAATTTAAATTTACTGTGCTATTTTCCCGGTGTTGATTTTTGAAGGTGAAAGCACGTCTCGATGGCCATTTCGCTATTGCTTACTTAGCTCGTCAGGAAACTTCTCACAAATATTTTAAATGAACTAAAGATTTCTGTCCAAACCATAAAGAAAAGACAAAAATCAAAGTTCAAGCAAAAATAACAATAATCAACATTGATTTTATTTTTCTTTACACACTGCATATGGCAGACTCTTTTTCTACTCTTTTATACAGTTTAAAGATGTTGAAAAATAAAACAACAAAAACACTACGTTATTTTATTTTTTTATTTTAATGCACGGGCACTTGCAATTTGAATAATTAAAAATTAAAAACACGGGAATATTAAATAATATAAATTAAACTTTAAATTTAAATTTACTGTGCTTGATTTATTTGATAAAATCGTCTATCTTGATAATCTTGATAATTTTGAAAATTTCTTATTCTTCGAAAATCTTGATTATTTTGAAAATTATGGTTATCTTGAAGATCTTGATAAGTTTGAAAATTCATCTTTCTTGTGCTCATATTCTTAATTAGTTTAATAATGATTATTTGACCCTTTTTTATTAAATTATTTTCTATTTTATTAAGCTTTGGGTCCTTATATTTTTTTATTAATATTTTATTTCAACATTTCGGTACTTTCTGCGTACCTTCTTCAGGAAACAATTAACAATTGAAAATTTTTTTTTTGTCATAATGAAATTAAAAAACAATTGCCCTATTCACAAGCCCCCTAGTACGTGCTAAGTGCTAACAAAATACAACGGTGCTAGCTGTGTTGTTGGTAATTTTCATGCAAACATGCGATACAACACTTAGTACTTTTTTTCATATGTTTTTCAAACGTTGTATTTGTTTAAATGTTTTATGTTTAAATGAATTATTATTTTTGTGTTCATGTGTGAATTATATTAAATTAAATTGAATTAAAAGATATTTTTATTAGTTTTGTTTATTTAATTTATTGATTTGACAATATAAAAACTGTTCTTTAAGATTTAATATTGCTTTAATGACTCGATTTCTAATATTTTGTATGGTACCGTCATCACCTATACCAAAAAGAGATGCTACCTTACGAACACAAGCACCATTTCCTGAAGATCCCAAGCAGTAAAGTACAATTTTAAGCTGCAAGTCAATGCGTAGTTGGAGCCTTTCGCCAATTGTGTGAAAAACATCGTCATTTTTTATAAGGTTGAATATATAGGCAAATTCCTCTGGCCGTAGTCGTATCATATGAAGAAATCTGTTTTCATCAAAATATCTTAAAACCCGATTATGCCATAATGATGATTTTGGTAGCCCTAAATGTATAATTCTGCGACTGGAGAGCAAGTACATTAGGTTCATCCTAAAAATGTCTTGAATTTCATACTCACACAAAAAATTTATTAATTTACTTTTTTCTGTTTTCTCCCCCATTTGGCTTATAAATAACAAATGATGAATAGCACTTTTGTTCTTCTTATTTACTTTTTGACGTATGAAGTACAATGTACAACGGCACACTGATACAATGGTTGTTCACAAAGAAGTAAACAAAAGGTAGTATGCAATACTACCTACTTCTTAGCAGAGCTTGTGAATACGGCAAATGTTTCAAAAAATTTTCAAAAAACAAAAATATAAAAAAGTGTTTTGTGTTACATACATATATTAAGAACAAAAACATTTATGTTATTTTGTGAATTAAGTGTCTGTATATATGAGCGACATTATCTGTATCTGCTTTAAAATTAATTCTTTTAGTCAATGGAGTATTTACAATGTGTAACATTTCCAAAATATACCGTCTCTTATATTTTTTTTCAATACTAAGAACTGAAGCATTTTCAAAGTTAGGATAGTGACCTTAGTCAAAACAATGAGTGGATAATGCTGTTTTTTGTGAATTAACATATCTTAAGTCCGACTTATGTCAAGCAATTCTAGTCTTAAGTTTATTTTTTGTTGTACTAATATATACCTTATTGCAAATCTCCTGATCACTACCTTTACAAGGTATTTCATAGACTACATTAGAAATGTCAAATTTATTAATTCTATCTTTAGTCTTACTAAGTAAATTATTCAGTGTATTATTTGCTTTAAAAGCCATGTTATATTTTTCCTTATTGAAGATTTTTGAATTCTTTAAACGTTCTGAAAAACCTTGTACATAAGTTAAAGACTTATAAATGTTAGGTTCCAATGTCTTTATCTTATTTGTATTTCTTTTATGTCCGTATTTCTTTTATAGTCTTCACCACAAAAAATAAAAAAAAGCCTATAACTAAGTTTCCGTTTGTAATTTCTACCCATAATATTTGCTTTTTGATTAAATTCCACTAAACTAGATTTACATATGTATATGGTGAAGGGTATATAAGATTCGGCATAGCCGAATATAGCACTGTTACTTGTTTATTTTATTTTCGAAAGCGAATATTTCATGAGATTTACATAAAATATTGTTACAAAGATGCTTTAATAAAATCATAAAAAGATGTAAAAATAATTGACGCCAAGAAAGTTTAACGAAATGTCCTATTGTGTTTGTTCTCATAGCTAGAAGTTTCTACAAATCATCTTTATCGCAAAACAAAATCAACTAACACAAAGCGAGAAATAAACAAACACAACACACAACCATACACACACCTGCATTGTATAACAACTAAATAAAAATACACAACATGTATTTTTAAATAATGATTGAAGGTTCTAGAAGTATATAATAATGCTCACTAATGTGTCTGAGATAAAAGTGGCAACGCAGCATTTTCAACTACGCAATAGATGGCGGCAGAAATTCTCGAACATTCAAGAACGCCTAAAAATAGGGTATATAAAAGCAACGCCAATACGTGCTGATTCATTCGTATTGTGAGCGTCATCTAGTTAAGATCTTGTGGTACAACAATTAAAGTTGCCAGCGTGTATTATTAATCGCGAAAAGTTAAATCGTCAAATAATTGATTAAATAAAGTGTATTTTAATTAAAACTCTAAAAGTTCTGTGTTTAATTACACTGTACAACAAAATCAAATTTTTTCAAAAATTACAAGATCCGGGCTGTAAATTCTGATAGAGGAGACAAAAAAAAGATATACGTGTATCGGCGTTTTGAAAGTTTACATCTGTATTTCATTTGAAAGAGGGTTAATGTTTCCCAGCTCTGGCACATTCTTATTGTTAAACGGCATAAGAAACCATGTGACCCTTACATTTTAGGTAAAAAATGTGTTCAGCAAATTTATGTAAAATGTTACGGAGAACATTTTTTTAGAAATGTTAACCCCCTAACTCCTCAAGATATGGGTCTTTTTTGTCCTTCTTTTAAAAAATAGCAAAAAACACCATTAAAACAGGGTTTTAGAGGGTTAAAATGTTCCACAAAAATGTTACCCGTTAAATTTTACTATAAGTCCCTGAATACACCAATAAGGAAAATTCAACCATAAAGTCAGAAATAAGACGCAACAAAAGAGAGCTTAGGATTAATTTCGCATTTATTAAGAATTTTGTTTTAAAGCAAATTTGGATAGCATTAATTACATTTTTTTTAGCTCTAGGCTATTCCACTTCATTATCATACAATGTCCAGCATATTTCAGCGATAAGCGAATGAATGCTTTTACCTTTATAGCGTTTTTCAATGGGTGCGCATGACTGATGAAATTTTTCACCATTCTCATCAGATTCTGTTGACAACTGGTTCTCAAAGTAATCCATATGGGAATTTAAAAAATGAATTTTGGTTGACATATGAACGCAATAAAAAGTTCCTGTTTCAGCGATGGTTCCATCAACATAATGACTAGGACTTCGAAGTTGTAGCACAGGTACTGGTAGTTCGTCAGAATGCGGAAATGGCAGCATGGCTGATGGCACAGTTTTGTATACAAAACTCTTTCGCCTATATCTATTCAACTTTAATATGGAAATATTTTGGCACACGTAGCACGTAGCGTCATTATGTTCACCTGGATCTAACCACCGCAAAGGAATACCAAACTGCATTTTTTAAAAATAAGAAAAAAAAAACATCAAGTGAAAAAATTGGAGCTCGCCCATATCTTCCGAGGTACGGAGCTTAGAAATTTTCCAATTTTTTGAAATATCAATATGGATATCATTTTAAAGCTTTTGAAAATATCTTTAAGGAAATAGCATTAAGAGCTGATGAAATTTTTATGTAAAATAATATATATGTAGTACCAATTTTTTTTAAATCTCTGTCACCCCAATTTTTGGTTTTTTATTGGAATTACTTCACTGAACTAGATTTACATATACTATATGGTGAAGGGTATATAAGATTCGGCATAGCCGAATATAGCGCTCTTACTTGTTATTTACAATCTTTAAGGGGTGAAATAATTTTGCGAAGTAATTGAAAATGTATTTATGGCCTCAATAAAGTGTTGTTTTATCATTATTCTGGCTGAAAACAATTATTTTACGATTATAAGAAATACAGATTCAAGGGGAATACTCATATAATAAATGCCTAGGACCACTACTTCATAGAATTAAGTATTCTTCACATATTTTATATCCAAAACTGGAACTGAAAACAAATTTTTTTGGTTTTTGTTTTAAATGTAAATTGTATGTAGAAATTATCGTTAGTAATCTGTTAGTAAAATAAGCCTTTGCTGAATATGGTTAACACCATCGTTAATCGTTTTAGTTACCAATCATGGAAGGAATGGCCCCGTTGATGGAACACTAAAATAATTTATAGAAAATGTTTTAAAGCTTTTTCAAGTATTTAAAATATGACTTGTAAAAATGGTTTAACAGTTTGTTATTCTAGTACCTGGTTTTATTTAGGGACATTCCAAAATTTGTGGAATTTTAACAACCACAATTACTAATTACATTATTTTGTACATCCAAATTGACCTGGGGTGGAATTGTTACATCCGTGAACGTACAACACGTATCGTAAAAATACGTTTTTCGGATTATAACATACGTTAACGAATGGAAATTAACAATAACGCAGATTATAACATACGTTATCGTATACATGAACGTACATTTTTTACGAACTGTCATACGTTAACAAAACTAAACAAAAACGCTAAAAAAAGTGCGAATTAAAAAAATTGAATCTTAGTTTATGATAAAGTTATTATTACAACAAGTTAAATCTAAGATTCTTGAATGAACACAAAAATTTGGCAAAAAACATGCTTCCTAATTGGGCATATTAAAATCTAATGCTAACAGACTATGGGATGAGCTTTCCAAGTGTATGAACGCACTAGTACCACCAGTTAATGATGTTATAATTTTAAAATAGGAAATTCGCAAATTATATTTTTGCAAGAAAATATTTATATTTATAATTTTGGCTGATCAAAAATAGGTATCAAGCAAAGAAAAAAGCTTTTTTTTTTAATTGAAAAACCAGAATGAAGGAAGCCTTTATGAAGAAAAGCTGCTGGTGCCAAGTGAAGAAGTGTTAATTGAAGCAGCAGCCCTTGAATCAAGCGCTATAGGCAAAAAATCGGTTTTGAACTTTGGAAACAACAAAATTTGAAAAACTGACTAGCCTGAATACTCTTTCTTTAACTTTAGAACATTTTAATTTCAAAACTATTGTGACTCATTTAAAAAATTACGATTCGTTTACAATCGTATGTCATAATGCCATTTAGTTCATATGATTAACGTAATCACGTATCACGTAATTTTTTTTCGAACGATTGTCGATACGAACACGAATGTAACGACTCCACCCCTGATTTATCATAAAATTTAATTGCTTTTTCAAATTTGTTATTCTAAATGAAACATTTTCCTTTTAATTTTCAATTGAATTTTTTTTTATATTTACCTGTGATTTTTTGGTCTATGGACATTCTCGAATTGTTTTTTTCTAAAACAGATTTTTTAAAACCACAATTATTATCCCTTTTCACACGTAATAAAAGGTATATAAAAGGGCAGTAAGTAATAACAATTTTCGTAAGATAAAGGTAAAAGCATTCATTGGCTTATCGCTGAAATATGCTGGACATTGTATGATAATGAAGTGGCATAGCCTAGAGCTAAAAAAAATGTAATTAATGCTATCCAAATTTGCTTTAAAACAAAATTCTTAATAAATGCGAAATTAACCCTAAGCTCTCTTTTGTTGCGTCTTATTTCTGACTTTATGGTTGAATTTTCCTTTTTGGTGTATTCAGGGACTTATAGTAAAATTTAACGGGTAACATTTTTGTGGAACATTTTAACCCTCTAAAACCCTGTTTTAATGGTGTTTTTTGCTATTTTTTAAAAGAAGGACAAAAAAGACCCATATCTTGAGGAGTTAGAGGGTTAAGATTTCTAAAAAAATGTTCTCCGTAACATTTTACATAAATTTGCTGAACACATTTTTTACCTAAAATGTAAGGGTCACATGGTTTCTTATGCCGTTTAACAATAAGAATGTGCCAGAGCTGGGAAACTTTAACCCCCTCTCAAATGAAATCCAGATGTAAACTTTCAAAACGCCGATACACGTATATCTTTTTTTTGTCTCCTCTACCAGAATTTTTAGCCCGGACCTTGTAATTTTTTGGTGTGTTGTACAGTGTAAGATACGAAACACTCTCGACATTTTCTGAAAATCTAAAATTAGACAATACAATTTTTAACATATTTATGCGAGTACCCTGGATTTTTTTTTTTAAATAATGAATTACAAACATAAATTCATACTATGTATGAAATAATTGATATTTTCTTGTAACAAAGAATTATAAAAGCCTATCATATAATTTTTGTTTAAACTTATTTCTTATAAAAATAAACAGAACTACATTCTTGATATTTTTATATGACTAAAGATATGAAATAAAAACCGGGACATTTAAAATTACCTAAAAGTAAAATATTTTGGTATTGAAATGACATATTGGCGATAACAACTAGTTTTTTGTTTTAAAAAGTTGAAGTACTTTTATTATTTATTATTAATGTGTACCAAAACGATGAAATAGTCTAAAGATGACTACCGGGTCTTTAATAGTTATAAGGAAATGATGTATTTCAATATATAAAACACTTGGACATACACTTCCTATTAAAGGTGCCTAAAGAAATCGTTTTTTTTTAAAGCATAAAAATTGTGTTAAAAAAGTGTACATGGTAATGTAGACTATGTTTAACAAAATGAATTAAAACTTTTGCTCTAATTTGCTAAGTGTGCTTGGACTTTTTAGTAACATTATTTATTATGCATTTAGTAAAAGTTTTTTATTAACATTTTTAACAGTTTTCAGTTATTTTTTATCGTAAGCATTTTCAGCAAATAATATGAAACCAATACTTGTATTATTTGTCACCCTATAAAAATTGTATTACAATATTGCTGCTTAATTTGTGTTTCTGAGATAGAAGAATTATATTTAGATCACTTATCACTTCACGTGACCGTTATTAGAGATTTCCATGAATGTTACCGACAACAACGGCGGCTACAACAATACCAACCAACAATTTAAATTGAATTTAGCTTTGAAAAGTAAAGAATTTTTTTAAGATAAAAGAGAACATGACACTAATTTTCTTATTAAATAAATATGTGTTTATTTTATTTAATGTGTTCAGTTATTTTACAATTATTATTAAGTTTAACTGTAACAACTTAGCTAATTTTAAAGAAACTTCTCCTAGAGGAGTCCGTAACTTCTACAAGTTGTCATAGATGGATGGTAGAAGGGAAATGAAGTAGCTTTAGCGGACGAAATAAGAAGCAGTACTTTTATTTACAGTGGGCAGCTGAGAGCAACAGAAAAGGTGGCTGAAACTCTAAACGGTATGAAAGGCAACGATGCTAAAAATACTCAGAGGTAAAACATAGCTGGCATACACCATATGGAAAATAACGAGAATCAGCATATACAAACAATTATTTACAATTATTAAACTCGCCAAATAGCAAGCCAGAAAATTTCCCATTTTTAGTTTCCAAATTAAAATAAATTAATAATGCTGCTATATCTATCCATACAACAAAACTGCATGTACTTGATATATTTTTGGAAAATTTTGATGTTGGTGTCGATAGTAATCGATATGGAATACAAAACATCTATTTTTAGAATTTTTGTCTGTTTGTGTTTGCATCACGAAAAACTGTTGGATGGATTTATTAATCATAACAACATTTATTACCTGCTTCCAAACGACATTTTAAACAGCCTTAAAATATGTTGAATGGGGTTTAAAAAGGATAACTCTTACAACATTTTTTATTAAATTAGTTTGAAAGCAAATGTTCCATATGGAATAAAGGGAATACCAAAAAACCTCACCTCAAAGTTTATTACCTTATATACCGTCTCTTCACCATAAATACTGCAAAATATGCTTATGTTAAAGAAAACTAAGTATAAAATATACATATTTTTCTTATTTAAAGACAAAGTAAATCTCATTTTTATATTTGTCCATGTTCATGGACACTTAGTTTATAAATCATTATAAATTTGTATGAATTAATATTTATTTTTATGGCTTAACATAATTGTTGTTAGTTAAAGCACTGCAATGCCACAAAATATTGCCTCATAAAAGAACTTTGTCAGCACTAACTTATAAAAATGCATTTTAAATAGAACGGTTTTCTTCCAAAACCGAAGTTTCCTATTAAGCTAAAAAATCTTAATTAGTCACTTGCTTTTTAACCATTTTGAAATCAACGTGAATTTTACTTACCGTAATTAACAATTATGTAACAACTTACATTTCAACAATATTGAAACCCTTGGCTTTATACTTACCATTAATTATAAGTTAACCTGAAATAATTCTCATATTGATGGAAAATTAATAAACCTGAGAAAACCTGAAGGAAAGAATATACATTTGTATCCTTTTTTTATTACCATCATCATCATTTTAAGTGCACTAAAACAGGTGAGCAACATTGTTCCTAACCCTCGTATGCATTGAAATCACCTTTTATTAATTCCTTATTTCTTTGCATGCTAATTAACAATACAATCATTTTATTGAGTGACTGTAATTGCAAAGCAATCAAAGAGGTGTCTTTTATACCTAGCTTAGCTGCTGCATTGTATCAACCCTAAAAAAATAATAATACAAACCCAATTGTATTCAATATTATTAAAATAACTGAAATAAACTTTTTATAAATTTGGTTGTTCGTGTATATAAATGTCTTCCCAATTCGCACGAAAATTGTTTTTTTTTACTTTAAAATTGGGTAAATGAGGGCGGTTTTGAGATTCTTCTTCTTCTTGCACGAAACAACCCAAACTTTTTCTTCGTGCAAGTTATTTAAACTTAAGGCTAAAACACAAACTAAATACAATAAATTTTTTTTCCTTTGTTTGATTTATTGGAATTAATTATTCTTAGAAAAATATTCAAAATTCTTTGAGTTCTTTTAGTGTTTAAAATTTAGATTTTGTGTTTCCGTACTTTTATGTATATAATTTTGTCTTTTTATAAGAAAAAAATGCTTGCTCTCATTTTCACGAACTTTACACAAAAAGTAAAGAAACAGACCTATTATTTTATAATAAAATTTTAATACCCTGTTCAGACATACGTTTTAATTTATACAATTAAAATTTTAATTGAGTAATTAATTTTGGTGTTCACACATATCCAATTTAATTTACTTAATTAAAATTTGACAGTGGAATATAGTGCTGTTCAATAATAAGAAGTTGTTACTAATTGTTATTGGAAAGTGTTTACTTCAGTACCTCAAAAGAAGCAGCGAAAGAGTAAAAAAGAGTAGAAGATGTGAATGTTAATAAATTTGTTACTACTTTTGTTACTGTCAAGAACAGAACAGCTGATTCTTGTTCTGTTTTACAAAATAAGTTAATGAATATTAAATACTTTGAACTGAAAGTTGTTATTAGCACTCTACACGATAATATTTACATCACATCGTTGTGGCTTTTTTGCCATAATTTATATGGCGATTTTAAAACCGAATATCTACGCTGAAATTTTTTACAACCACACAGCAAAAAATCTACATAACATTTATAGTTTTCGGTTTTAAATACAAAATATTTAAATTGAAGCTAATGTTTGTATAATAGTTAGAAGAAAGCTGA
Source organism: Gymnosoma rotundatum (assembly GCA_916610165.2). Taxonomy (NCBI): domain Eukaryota; kingdom Metazoa; phylum Arthropoda; class Insecta; order Diptera; family Tachinidae; genus Gymnosoma; species Gymnosoma rotundatum. Next base: position 40,883,061 of record OU744339.1, read on the forward strand.
GGAAACTATGTACAAGTAAACGCCAGGTTAATAAAACAATAAACAAAAGAAATAGAATAAAATAAACTAAAAGTTTTACAAAAAAGACAGAAAATTTTTGGCAATTTGAACACAATCGATGACAAAGCTCTTGCAAATGCTAACTGTTGCAATACAAAATGATTTAAGCAACGAACACCGCTTTTTTGCTGTTTTAGATACAAATTTTTTTTTTATGGTTTTTTGTTATTATGGTAAGTTCGGCTTTGTTATTTTTTTTTCAAAAATGCGTTTATTCCGTTTTTTTTATTTGGAATAGTAATGTTGTAAATTTTTATTTTACTCTATCGTTGCTAGTTTCTGCCGGAAATTTATTGAACAGACCTAATTTTTACATTATAAATTTGTGTTGGTAAATTTGGAAGAATGAAGAGAAGTTCGGCTTTAAAAGAAAGTTTGCTTGTTTTTATTTGAAATATGGAACTCTTCCAGTTTGTACGATCAAGTTTTGACTGCACGCTAGCTTTGAATTTCCATAAAATTTTCAAAAACTTTTTATTTCATATAATTTGAAAATATTTTATTTTTCATTTTTATGGCAGTTACTTTTGTCATTGTATAAAATTTTCTCTAACTGAACACACTTCACAAGGGTTGTTGGAGTAAACTTAATCAATTATCGACTTAAATAACTGCTAATTGAAAATTTTTTTAATTAATTTCTTATATGGTAAATTAAATTCAATTAGGGACTTAATTGCGTAAATTCCTTTATTGCGCAATTAAAACGTATGTCTGAACATGGTATAAAGGTGTATAGTAAATACATCACTCGAATTTATAAAAGTTGGCCAATATTTTTAAATTGATATAAGCGCAAATACATTTGAAAATTGTTTAAGTCTTGAAATATTTTTCACACTCACCAAGTTTTACGGCCTACTAAAACAGGGTGTTTTCAAATGCAGTAGACGAAAATCTTAAGTCGTCGTCTAGGAATCGCAATTAGTTTCATTAAAAATATGTAACTAGTCAAGCACTCTAGACTTTAATTCCAATTTGTATTTCACTCCACTGTGGGATGGAAACAAAACTTAAAAAAAAATAAAAATTGCTTAAAATAATAAAATTCAATTAGCTTTTACTTAAGGGTTTTTGCTTAGGTCATTATTTATTTTTTAGTTAATGCACTTGTATCAATACTACATCATCTTATGATTGCACAATTTTACTTCACAAATAAATGCATTCATGTAACAAATTAAAACTGTTTATGAAATATTCATATTACACTTCTTATTCAGCGAGGAGCCACTAAATATTTGTATAAGTTACAAAATGTAAACAACAATGAAATATTTCTAAAACCATTTGTAACCGATTGTAAAACCGTGAGAAAAGCTCTCTACTATTCCTTATCATTATTAGTATACAAGCATTTTAAAATTTTAAATAAAGACAATTATTATTAAATTCATCTTTCATTTCATTGAAAATAAATTACTCACTATCGAACCAACTGAAGGTTCTGTTTTTAATTTAAACTTTTTTGAAATATTACCATTAGCCTTTCGCAATTACTTGAATTTTTTCGAAGATTGTTTTAGGAAAATTCTTAGTCAAATGAAAAGCAATCAAAAACAAGAAACTCATTAAATGAAAAACGAAAATAAATACAATAAATATTTATAAATTGCAAGCTTTTATTAAAATAGTTTGGAGTATGAAAAGTATTGAATTTCTTTTTCTTTTTTTAGCAAAAGTACTATAGTTACGACTTTCTCTGTTATTAAAAGGAGTTAGTTTGACAACTTAGCAACTCAAGTCTAAATTTCCACAAAAATAAATAAAAATACAAAAAGGAAAAGTTTGTATTTACAAAACGTTTCTTTAACCGTTGCCACTACACTATTGAATACTTATTGTTTAGCTGGGGTAGTGTTAAGCAACAACAAACATCAAAAACAAAAAATGTATACACTTTTACATAAAAAATATAATTTTACATTATGGTTTGCCCACATTCCTCCACTTAAATGCATTTTGTATATAAAATGAGTTTTAGAAAAGTCGTTTAAACTTCAAAAGGAATATTTAATTTCGATATAAAAACTCGTTATTTATTTTGTAACAAATTCTCGCAAAAAAAATCGACTTTAAAAGATTTCAGTTATCTTTCTATAACGGATCAAAAGCTTGGACACATAACTTAAATTACATTTACTATTGCGACACCCTTTAACTTCCAAATCCCTACTTTATACATGCTTTAATACCGGATTTAGAAATACAGTTTCTTTGACATTTCAACCGTCTGTCTACAATTGTGCAGCAATTTGGTTATGTATATGAAATTACATCAACTATATGGGCACTCTTTAATTTCCAAATAAAATAATTGCTATTTATTATATTATGCTAATATCCCATAACATTTTCAATAAAAATGCAATTAATTTGTTGGTTTGGAACAACAGGTATCTATACGTATTTCGCCGGTTGCTAAGGCCAGCTCAGGAAACCTTTATATAAATTTTTAGAAAAGCCAAAAACATTTCCTTTATGTATAAAAACTTTAAAAATAACATGATAGTTATTTTAGAAGCCAATACAGAAATATTAAGGCTTTAACAAAAATTATCAACAAACAAACCACGTTTTTATTTTTGCTTACATTCCTTTCAGCGTTAGGTTGGTTACATGCCGACTCTAATGCAGGGCAAAAATGTTTTATTCTCTATGGTGTGACCAATACTAGCTTCGCCGGCCTTCAGCCAGGCGCAATGATTTGATTTTCTTCTCTGTGGTATAACAAACACCGTAAATACTAAAATTAAAAAAATGCTTAACCCATTAAGAGCCGATAACATTTTAATGCAAAACCATATATAGTACAAATTTTTTAATTCTCTGTCACACCAATACGAGTATTTACCTTTTTGATTAGAGTTAATTCACTAAAATAAATTTACATATATAGTGAAGGGTATATAAGTTTCGGCAGTCTTACTTGTTTTTAATTCATTCACATTTAATTATTCCAGGCTCTTATTTTATTATTATTTATTTTTTAACTTCCACTTATTAATAATTCTTTTATTCTGATAACATCTTGCTTCTTTATGCTCTATTAAAATGATTCACATAATTTATGGACACAAGAATTATATGAGTGTGTAAGTGAGCTAAATTTTCCGCATGGATGTTTATATAGTTTTTTATTTCAGATTACAAGAATGAAAACGGGCAGGACAGAAAATCATTACATAGAATATAACCAACAAAAAATTTGTGAAAAGGTAATCGAGTGTGGAATTAAGCATTTTTGGCAGAATACTTAACAACTAGATTGTCAACTTAATGATTTTAACAAGGCATGAGAGTTTTATAATCAATTACTGAGAATCGATTACATTAATTGTTGTAGAAAACAATGAGTACGGTAGTCTCTTTTAACATAAAGAGTTCTTTTAATATTTCCTTTTTTGGAAACTAATTTAATGTGTTTTGTAACGAGTAACAAAATATGGCAATATATGGCTTACAAAAAAAATAATATTAAAATTAGTTGGTTAAATAGATGATGTTTACGACGTACCTAACATAAGGTAGGTACATGCGAAAAATGCTGATGAAGGATGTGGCGGTCCAGAAAATGCCGCATTTCATTCTGCTAAGCGTTTAATTTTTCTTGTTTTCTTTGGAAATGTCCGTATATATTTGTAAATAATTTTTCTTTCTAAAAATATTTAGAAATTAAATTAAAAATGAACCAAAAAGCCGAAAATAAGTCCATTTTAATTCCTTTATAAGATCTATGTTTCAAATCCTGATTGGAAAAAAATTTAAAAAAAGAATTAAGGCAGAAGAGGAATTGCTACTTTAAAGTTGTTAAATAGATATTGATTCCACGTTGCAGTAGTCTCCCATATTTTTCTTGTCACCAACGCGCACATTGATAAAAATTCTTATTGTAATTATTGTAAGCAACTAGTAGATCATTTAAAATAATTGCATGTACTTATAAATAAATAAATATTTAAATTGTTTAATTGAATTTATTTACAATTTAAATATAATGATAAACAGCCTGCACCTGCTAGTTAAGTCTTGTTCGAGTGCGCTGTTTTCAGTTATGCTATGGTATTTTTAGGATTGAAAATTTTTATTAAAAGCGTCTAAAAACCAAATTTTTCTTTATATACAATATCTTATCAAAACTGCAAAGCAAGTTGATGTATCGCTATTAATGATTGATTATGCTCATATTCTTAGTTACAAAGTTTGTTAATTAACTAGATGGTGTTTACAATGTACACTAAATAATATTATTAATAACACATATCTGTCCAGCATAATCCTGCCTTTAACTAACGACAAGCGGAAATATGGCCCTGAGGAACGTGTTACGTTACAAAATTTGATGATTACCATAATAAACTAAATACATGTATGTAACTTTCAAAAAAAATTAAAAAATTAAGAAGAGATTATTTATAAAATTATATTTTAATTTATTTATCAAACACAAAAGTTACACAAAGGAGTAGTGAAATATTGAAAAAATACGATATTAAGGCCATTTGCTTGATAAATTTTAATTAATTAAAAGGTCAAATAAGAAACTATATTGATTATTTATAAAAATTAAATAAAAATGTTTTGAAATTGTGAAACTGCTTACTTGTTGGCTTGGTGGAAGATTATTCCAAATATGAGTTTGATCATTTTAAAACTGCCATTCACACACTAGTCATTGATGTAAAGGTAAGCTAATGCTTCGTTGCCTTAGTGATTGAGAAAAACGCATTTTGTGGGTGTTTGAGTTTTTACTCCGTACAGAGGAGTCCTGACCAAACAATACATTCACTTTCCGTTTATTAACTGTAACACTTCTTCCAAATAATGCACATTTATACAGCTGGGAAAGAATCAGGTATAACAAAATTTAAAAAAAAACCAATAATGAAAAGAAAAAATAATGAACTTTTATAATGAAAATTATATCAGACATTTTACTCTTTGAAAGAAGAATACCCTTCTAGTTGGGTGTCTCTGAGCTCATAAAGTCAGCTACCGACGTCAACAGGTGACGTCATATACAAAATTAATATGGTTAAAATGACAACATTAAAAGCTAAATATACGAAGCATGTATAGTAAAAGAACGAAATCTAAGCTAGGGCTACACGCTGGACTTAAATAATGTTGTTAAAGATCTCCTCCTAGCTCACTTAACTATGCAATATTACGCATATAATGTTTATTGTATCGTTTAATATTTGTTACTCTTATCTAAATAATACCTTTAGCACGTTGAACAAGTGAATGTGGGTATGTGAAGGGTTAACGTGTGCTTGAAAAATTGAAATTTATGGTGTCATATTGAATGCTGTTGACTAAACAAAACGAGCAACTCTTTGTTTGTTTAAATGCCTTTTTTCTTTCCCTGCCTTAGTTGCAAACTTCCGGTGAAAACTGATTGCGGGTGCGCCATTAAGTCGTTGTATTTGAATTGTTCTTTATTTAACTTTTATCATTTGTTTAGTTTGCTTTTTTAACTTTTTTTTCATTTAATCAATATTTTCTTGACACTTTAATGATTCCATTGCCATAGCGTCCATTGACATATAATGGCCTTGATGAAGCCCACAGCATGTGCTGTCTGACTTACCTACCCGTTATAGTAAACGATTTCAATTAAAGAGGTTTGTATATGGCGTGCACTTCTATAACTGCTTGTGCGAATAACAAAATATCGTTAAAAAATATAAAAAATTTTTGTTTTGTTACATTCTGCTCAGTAAAAATATGTTAAGTAATGCTCTTCTACCTTTATTTTGTATACCCTTCACCACAGGTAGAAAAGAGCATGTATAAGTTTGTCATTCCATTTGTAATTTGTACAATATACATTTCCAACTCCATAAATTTTTTATATTCTGCGTTCTTATGCATAGCGAAATCGCTTAAACGAAGTCCGTCTGTCCGAACACGGAGTTCGCGTTGAAATCAACTTTGTAAAGCCACTAGATGAGCTACAAAAAATTTAAATACCTCAATCAATAAGATATAATTTAAAAAATTTTGCTATTGAAAATCAGCCAGATCGGCCCATGTCTTTCGTGGCAGCAGGCAAAACAACACACCTGCCTTTACCTTTTCCTTTCTCAACCTTCGTTTGTATTTCAGCATATATGGCATATAACATGTGTATATAGTACACATTGTTGGACCTAACACGGTACCCTGTGGAAGTCCTTATTATTAAGATAGAAATTGGAATTGAATTAATGTTTCTAGTTTAAATAAAAGAACTAGGTGCTAAACCTTACCAAACGCCTGTTGGACATCTAGGAATACTGCAGGATAATTTTTTTTTGTTTCCAACGCATCTGTAATTACATTTATAATTCGATGGCATTGTTCTGTTGTACCATATTTGCTGGGAAATCCAAACTGAAAGTCTGGTATTGTATTATATTGGTCTAGAATAGATTTTATTCTATGGAAAATGGAAAATGGTATAAACTTACAGTCGTGTTCAGTATTAGCGTTAAAAGTATAATACTCTTTTTAAATAACACTTTTATTACTTTTGAATCATTATTGTCTTATCCCCGCCTTAATTTTGCTTAATTCCATGTTCACTTCAGTTGTTGTAAAATGATTCACTGGAAGACGCATTTGGCATTGAGAATCCAAAAATTCTAGTATTAATGTACTAAAAAAATTCTGTAAATGATCAGAAAATGCTTTTACTTTTGTCTGATTTACATCAACTGTTTTGAAAATCTCTAACAGGAAGATTTCGTTAAGTTGGCTTTTGAGGTATTTTAAGCATTCCAGATACATTTTGCTTGCTTATTATATTAAGTTGTTGCTTAAGCTGCTTCGTAAACGGTTAAAGTCTCTCTTGCCATTTGGATTTCTGGATTACTTAAATGCCAATTTTCGGATTATTCCTTTAATACGAATGAGGTTTCTTATTTTAGCAGAGATATGACTATTAGCTGCTGCCTAATTTGACCTGTTTCGGGACGTGACAAGCTAGCAGCCTCTTGTATTAGATTAGTACACTTTACAATAGCTTTATCTAGTTCATGGCCGTTATTTATTATATTAGTTTAAGTCTACTCTTGTATCTATCTAGCAATCATATGATTTTATGTCCGTTCGATAAGAAATAAGTTTTAATTTTTTTAAAACAGTATGCAATGATATATTATAGGTGGCTAAAATCGGAGTGTGGTCTGAACTAAGATCATCACTGTTAAGTATACTTAAGCAATTGCTAGGTATTCCAGAATAAAAGAAGAAGTCTAGCAGGTCAGATACTTTAGAGGGCTGACTGGTTTGACTGTCACAGGAAAGAATATAATAATATATTTAAAAAATACACTTGTAAACCTCACGACCCTTTGGGTTTCCTTATCTGGATCTACACCAAGGATGCTTACATCAAAATCTCCTACTACTAGAAAAATAATTATAATAATAATAGAAATACATACATAAAAACGCATCGGGTATAAAAGTGATTTAAAAGCCCGAAGTTATCCATAAAAAATATTTAGAAAAGGTAATCGAGTGTGGCGGAAGGACTTTCCAACTACATTACCAACCTAATGATTTTACCAAGGCATGAGAATTTTATAATCAATTCCTAAAAATCGATTATATTGATTATTGCTGGAAATTATGACGACCATTAATAAATATTTTAAGGTATTCTCTTTTAAAGAACTAATTTAATTAATACTTCCTTTTTTGCGAACTATTGTAATGTGCTGTGTAAGCGAGTAACAAAATACTGCAAAAAGTAAGTCATTATATGGCAAGTACTTTTCAAGGTAATGTATAATTTTTTGATGGGTAACAAGTAACACAATACCTGCCGAAATTCGCAGATAATAAGAACGCTTGTTTTGTTTTTTACATCTCGATAATCGGGCATATCCAAATTTATGTGGAATACTTGTGGAATACTCAATAATATAGACAAAATTAAAATTTTTTTTTATAACCCAACGTAGTTTTTTTAAGCCTGTTATTATTTATCCAGCGATTCTCCAATTAAAAACCAATTTCCTCTACATATTTAGATTAGGAAACAGAAAAATATCTTATGGTCAAAATCTTCGTGAAGAAAGAGTACTATTATATTTAAAACCTTAACCTTTATTTTTACTAACAAAGCTTTCATTTATTTGGCCGGATGAGAGCAGATTTTTTTTATTTCGCTTTAATTGGGATTTATGATGTATCGCAGCCTTTATTATTTTTTTATTTTATTTTTTGTAAGTAGCAAGTTAGGATATTATGTTTCACATTCTCAAAATTGAGGCCATCATCTCACCTCCCTATTTTACGATCTATGCTTTCATTGACATTATATTTTTTAATAAACGATATATAGTGGTGAAGTTTCTGCGGATTACTTGTTCGTGTACACTACTCGTCCGCGTACTTTAAAAGATCGGTCCTCTTAGCAAAAAGAAAAACACGTGTGGACTTTTAAGCTTCAATATGCTATAATAATAAAATTCAGGTTATAAGTAAGTTAAAAAGAAAAATAGAAAAAGCTGGAAAGCTCCATACAAAAAATAAAATCATAAGGATAAATAGCTGAATGTAATAGCCAATCATCATACAGCACGTACTCAGCTTAAGAACAGGTGCAAAATGTAGTAGTTTTTTATAACACTGTTGCAATTAAATGATGTATCCTTTCAACACTCTCACCCATCGCTCAATTGCTTGTGAGAGATAATATCTGCTAGCAGCTGCTGAAGCCAAACTGCTTCCTTTGCACCCTCCCATACCGCCAAACATTCTGCTTCTGTGGTGGACAATGCTACGGTTTTTTGACGGTGACTTCTCCAAGTTACTGCATTATCGTTGATTAGAAACACATAACCTGTTGTAGATCTTCTTGTGTCGACATCTCTACCAAAATCTGCATCAAATTTCATCGTGTTTTTCGTTTTATGCTCGATACAATAGTCTATTGTCGCTTTAAATAACGAAATATTCGCTTTAAGGCATATACATGAACACTTTTAGGATTACTATATATCTGGTCTAGACACTAAAGCCGCAAACATCCAGGAACCAACGGCTTGTCTGAACAGATACTGAACATCTGCTTCTGAGCTCGATTTGGTTAAATACACATTGTAATCTGTTATAAAACCATCGTCTACATATAGCAGCAGAATTATTTTAGCGTTTTGAATATTTCCATTAAAAACACAATGGTCGGCAATAGACTGTTTCATTTTGAAAGTTTTTAAAAATTCAGTAAATTTGTTATTCCAATTTCGAGAGGCTTGTTTGAGACCGTAGAGTCCCTTCTTAAGTCGAAAAACTAAATTTTTATTTTTGGCTACTTTTATACCTTTTAGAATTTCCATATATATTACTCGTTGAGGTCGCCGTACAAAAACGCTGCTTTTACATTAAACTGCATCATTTCCATGTCTTCTGCTGCAGCCAAAGCAATTGAAGCTCTCACTGAATCAAATCTTATGACTGGAGAATACGTTTCTTTAAAGTTTATTTCAGCCTTTTGACTATTCCTCAATTGAAATATCATAAGAAATTGATTTTTGGAGTCCCTAGCACCAGTTGCTAAAACATTCTCATTCTTGTCCTTCAGTACACAACAGTTCGACTTGATTAACATAAAGAAAGCTTTACTGGTTGTCGAACCACTAGAATTTAAATTTTGTCTTAGTTGAGGGACATATTGAACATATGTTAGAATTCGTGGGACCCACTCGCCATTTACAAGAGCTTTAATGTGTTTAGTACCGAAACCTTCAATGGGTAGTTTTTTGTTATTAGGGATATACACAAATCGTTTTGAATTCGTAAAGTGTAAATCAGAGAACCACTCCTTCCGAGAAGTCATGTGTTCAGTAGCTCCTGAATCAGCGATCTAAATATATCTATCTGGAGCTGATATTATATCTGATGTTGATGCAATAAATGCTACCTCGTCGTCACTCTTTTGTTTAAAACGGTCTTGTTTTGCACGACATTCCTTTTCTCAGTGTCCCAATTTATGACAAAAATGACATTTTGATGACTTCATTCTCGCTGCAATGGACTTTTTTTGGTTTTCCGATTTTACTTTGAAAGCTGCCTCTGTTACCTCTGTATCGTTGTTCTTTTTAAGCTGATCTTCTCCTAGTTGTAGTCTTGCCATCAAATTCTCTATTGTTCTGCCCTCTTTTATATTGTACCACACGGTATTTTTTGCGGCAGGCTGCTTATGATTCGCACCATCTTTATATTTTCGGATAGTATTTCTCCTTGCGATTCTATTTCTGCGGCTAACGATAAAACCTTCGAAACGTATGCTGCTACTGACTCGTCCTCTTGCATTTTTAATGAAAAATATTCTTGTTTATCATGAACTTCTTGTAATGTTTTATATAGCTCATTTGAACATGACAATACGTGATTTGCTTGATATTTTCTGAATTGAAGATATAAGTATTCCCACGGCTCCACCATCACGCTTCATCCAAAACTCCTTTTGTTCTTGCGATAGCGTTGCTTCAAACTTTGTCTTTCCTTGCACATATTTAATAGCCCTTGACCTTTAATTTTAATATAAGCTTCCTGGGCTCATAACCTGTTAGCAAAAAGAAAAACAAATGTGGACTTTTAAAATTCAATATGCTATATGTTTATTCGTTAAAATTCAGGTTATGAGTAAGTTAAAAAGAAATATAGAAAAAGCTAGAAAGCTCCGTACAAAAAATAAAATCATAAGGATAAGTAGCTGAATGTAATATCCAATCATCATACAGCACGTACTCAGCTTAAGAACAGGTGCAAACACACACATCATGAACCAAATTCACAATTTGTGGATATACTGTCACATTTATATTTATGTAATTAAATGTATTTTGTACATACAGAAAGTCGGTTAATATATTTAAAATTTAACTACTAATATCATATATAATCTTGGCATATTTTTTATAGTAAGGAATTGCAATTGATATTAGATATTAAAGGTTGGTCGCAACAATTATTAAGAAAGTATAGATAACCGTTTTGTGCCTTTGCTAAAGTCGGTTCTGTTAATTGCGATATACGAGGGTTGCTATATATATTTCTGGCCTGGCAACACTAAGTGCTGCCAAGTGTAATCTGACATTTCCGTTGGAAAGCTTGTCTATTTTAAGCATAATCGTACTCAAGACGTTTTGACGTACAACCATTATTTGTGTTGTTTACAGTGACTTGAAAAAATTAATATAGCAAAAAAAATGGAATTAACTCGCGAACACTTTCGTGCCATCATTTTTCACAACTTTCGACGTGGATTATCTCGACAAGCGTGCATTGATGAACTTAAATCTTTGTATGGCGATGAAGCACCATCCTATACAACTGTGAAAAATTGGTATAATGAATTTAATCGTGGCCGAAGCTCGCTCAAAGACGAATTCCGTGAAGGTCGTCCAAAAACGGCTGTTGTGCCAGATAACATTGATGCTGTGCGTGAACTCATAATGCAAGATTGACATAAAAAAAAAAACCATTTTTGATTATAAATATTGGCATTTTCACTATTAGGCCAGAAATACAGCTATGGACATATAAATGGCACACATTTTAATTAAGAAAAAAACTTATGTTTTGTCAACTAGAAATTTTATAAAATGCTACAATCTCTTAAGATTGTTGCTTTAAGAATTTTTGTTTCAGCAGCACTCAAATATTCCGTTATATTCTGCTTATTATTTACCGTTATTATTTGTGCAAGCATACAACAACCGAGGAGAGGCGGATCATATGGAAAATGAATGAAAATGGGAAAAGAGTCTCGGAAATTGCTAAAGAACTGAAAGTTTCAAGAAAAAAAGTTTACAATGTTATTAAATCATGTGAAGAGAATCCCGAAGTATTGATTAAGGGCAAAAGTCGGAAGCCAAGACCTCGAAAAACAAACTTTCGTACAGATACAGCAATGGAAAGAATGGCAAAAATTTATCCATTCAAGTCTTCACGGCAGATAGCGTCTGATATTAATGAATCTTTTGGCTTGGAAATATCTAGCAGGCTTGTCAGAAGAAGATTAAACGAGGCAAATTTGTTTGGGCGCATTTCCAGAAAAAACCATTGCTCTCAAAAAGAAATATTTCAAACCGTTTAGCCTTCGCCAGAACCCATAAGGACAATCCTATTAATTTTTGGAAAACCGTGTTATGGAGTGATGAGACAAAAATTAATAGAATTGGACCAGATGGCAGAACTTTTGTTCGTCGTCCCAGATGCCAAGAATATAATCCTCGGTTCATGCAGAAGACGGTAAAACACGGCGGTGGTAGCATTATGGTTTGGGGTGCATTTTCTTGGCATGGCGTAGGTCCACTTGTAAAAATCAATGCGAAAATGGACAAGTTTCAATATTTAGATATTCTAAAAAACCATATGGAACCATTCGCTTTCGATTCTATGCCAATTAAGTGGAAATTCATGCAAGATAATGACCCCAAACACTCGTCAAACCTAGTAAAAAATTGGTTTCGTTCGGAACAGATTCCGGTTTTGCATTGGCCAGCCCAGAGCCCTGACTTATATACTATTGAAAACCTCTGGAAAGAAGTCAAGGTTGAAATCGCAAAAAAAAGTTATAAAAATATGGACGATTTATGGTCAGCCGTTCAGGAAGCTTGGTATGCCATACCCAAAACAAAATGCCAAAAACTTGTGGAAAGTATGGGTCGTAGATGCGAAGCTGTCATCCAAAACAAAGGCTACAGCACAAAATATTAATGGTAGAGCATTTGTACATACCAAAAAATCAACAAATGCAGTATTAAAATGACTTTTTTAAGTTTGTGCCATTTATGTGTCCAGCTCAATTCAGTGTTCCTTTTAAAAATTATGTATATTTTTTGTTAATTAATGAATTTCAACTTAAGTTTATATCATTCTTAAATACAAATAATAAACCTTTGGATTAATCCAAAAATTTGTTTTTGATTAATAGTATTCGCGATATTTTAGCCTAAGAAAAAACTTATTCAAATGTGTGCCATTTATATGTCCATCGCTGTATATAGAGCAGCCCTCGTACAACTAAATTAGTTCAGCACATTTCTAAAAAAAATCCGAACGTATTACTTCTAAACATAAAACTAGTTAAACTTTTATAAAATTATTAGTAAACTGTTTGTTTTTAAAAAATGTAAAATAAATTAATTTTGATTTAGGTTCAAAATATTTGTAATAATATGAAAACAGTTCAACTAATAATTTAATAAATAATTAAATTAAAAACGCAAGGCACTGCGCATGCGCATTTATTCTCATCTCATTACAATCAATATGATACTAAAACAGCATCTACAGTGTAAGGAAGCAAGTAAAAATGATTAAAAATTGCATTTTCTGACCATAGCGAAGGTTGGACCTTTTGGTTTTTTGTTGTCTCTGCAACCCAAATTTCTGCACTTATCTATATATCCTCTTATTTACATGTTGCTTAAAGTTTTTCACAAATGCTGCTTTTTAAAATTCGTTTAAATTTTATTGTAAAATGACTTATTTTAATGATTTTTATAATTTCTCTTAGAGATCTACCATATTTATGGAAGTCTATAATCAATTTTTATATATCCAAAAAAAGTTTACAAGATTTTCAACCCATTGCACTTTTTATTTAAAAAATATTTAAAATTTCTCTAAACAACTTCTTTTGCTGTTCTGTTGGAGTTTATGTTTTGTATCATGAAATTTAATATACGTATTTACATAAACTTTAATCAAAAAATAAGATTGCGCAGATCCGTTATTTTGTTTGTGTGACGTAGACATAGAAGCCCAATTCACAATCTTATTAGATTGCAAATTTACGACAATAGAAAGTTAATTAAACTCTTTTTGTCGTTTTGATTTAAACCTTTTATGTTTCTTAAGACACCAGTAAGGAGTGCCTAAATAATAAGAATAACGACTGTCTAAACAAACACCTCTTTAACCTTTGCTGACACGTTATAATATACAAAATGTTATCAACCCAATTATGAATATTCTCACCGAATTTCTTTCCCACGGAAAAAAATTTTCTCGAAAAAAATTCCTCCAATTATGAATTCCGTGGGAATAAAATTATAAAAAAGTGGCATCATCGTAATTTTAAGGCAGTTTTTTTTGTTTATTTTCATATAATTTTTATTTTATAATTTACTAGATGAACTCGTTATTAAATAAAATTAAAAGTATTTATATATTTACTTCAAAAAATGCCCAAGATATGACGATATTAAATTTTGGGTTATATGGGCGAGGCCACGCCCCTTTGTCCGCTCCCAACTTTATATAGTCAAGAATATCCTATTGCGAAAATTTAATGACGATTGGTCCAGTAGTTAAGACTATATTACGATTTTTAATTTTTCTAAAAATGAGGGTACGTATTCCTAATTATGCCAATACCATATGTACCAAATATCGTCGACGTAGGTCAAAAAATGGCCAAAATATGGCGATTTAAATTTTTGGGTTATATGGGCGGTGCCACGCCCCTTTGTCCAATTAAAACTTCATATAGCCTATTATTCCTTCCCGAGTCACAGTAACATGCTGTGAAAATTTCAGGAAGATCGGTCCAAGGGTTTGGCCTCCTATAAAGCACAAACAAACAGACAGACATTCATTTTTATATATATAGATAATACCTACCTTTTCCCCCTAAATTTTTTTCACTTTCCGCAGTCAATTAAAAGGGGAAAAATTTATAATTGGAGAAAAGGGAAAAGTAAAAGAACTCGCACGGGATTTTTGTTTAAAATTGGGCTGTATATCTTACCTTTTATATTGAGTAGGATCTGATATTTCCTAACAAGAATTTGTTAAAGGCAAACGTTTTTTTTATCATAATTTAGTGGTTACATTTTTATTGTAATTACAAAAAAAATTAAGTGAATTTTAAGCAATTAATCATTATCAAAACAGATAAAAAACATGGAAATTGTAGCAATTTTACTATAAACGTTAAACAATTGTATATTGATGCTTTAGTTTTAATCATTATTTTTTTAAGTTTCTTTATAAGAATTTTTTTTAATTATACTAGATATTGACTTCTTCAAACGCTAAATTCTATAATTGAAAGCGTAAGCGCCTGTGTGTTTCAAATAAAAATTCATTCTGCAATTCTATAGAAAACACGAATTTTTAATCTGTCTCTGTTAGCAAAAACAAGAATAATTACTTTGCACAATGGCTATGAAATATGAACTTATTTGCTAGAGAATGAAGTTAAAGAAATTTACCTAAAATTTACGAGTTTGTATATTATATGTGTAGATAAAGGGTGTTTTTATAGACGTGTTAAAATTTAATTTGTCAACATTTTTTTAACTGGCAGCCATTTTTTAGTTGTAAAGTGCTTTGTGCTTAATTATGTTTGGCATTTTAATATGAATATACTGACATCTGAACAAGATTTCAAATTTTTTTATGAAAAGCATGAGGATAACATAAGTCCGTGCAAGCCGTAATGGTCATATGTCAGAAATTATATTTAAAATATAATGCCAAATGATAATATTTCTAACAAACTAAATTTAATTTCAATTTAAAAAATTTATCTTTTGTTATTCCGCCTTAAAGTTCTATACGTCTATAAAAACAAACACCCCTTACAAGATGCTTTAATCCGTGTTTTTATATCTCTTCTTTCTTTCAAGCAATCAAATATATTTACGAAATATATGTATATGCTGTTACACCCGTGAATTATTGGCTAGTTAGTGTTGCCTTGAGTAGTCGTTAATTGTTTTTATAATTAACAACATTCACATAAAAACAAAACTAAGATTAAATCGCAACATTTTGTTTTCTAACAAATGATATGTTTATCATGATGGTAAAGAGCTTTTGATTAAATTCGAATGCAAGTAATTTTTGCACATGTACGAAAATACTATGTAATAGAAACATTGAACGATTATATTGTATGTATAACGCTGTTCTTGTAATGTTTAGGTAACAAATGTTGTCTGTTTCTTAAAGTTGACTAAGTGTTGACATTGACAATACTTTTGTCGTTTCAACAACGCCATTATTCATTCATTGTAGTTAGTGTTAGATAAACGACCTTGGAAGCAAACCTTTATCCATAAACATAAACTAGATAACCTGGCAAAAAAAGTTGTATATAAGCGCTGTATTTTGAAAGTGTTATAAGTCCACTTTTTCAAAAAAACTAATTTAATAGTAATTTTATATGAGCTGTATACTCCTTCTATCCATAGATTTAATTACAATTTCAATTAAATAAATTGACATAAAATAAACAAAAACAGTTTTGCTGTACAATTCTATGGCACAAATATTTCTTTTGAAATTGGAAAAAGTCCATTTCTAATAAATTTCTTTCAAACGACAGAAATTTTGCAGTTGTGGAAACATCATCAAAAAAACTACGAATTATACACTGCCCAAGACTATTGTAATACGAGGGCTGCTCTATATATTTCTGGCCTAATAGTGAAAATGCGAATATTTATAATCAAAAATGGTTTTATTGTTTTTCAAAGTATTCATATTATTTACCCTTCCGACATGGCCAGAAAGCATCAGAAAAGCAATATGATACTTAAAACAATTTTAAAACAAGATTATCTGAAATTACTTTATTGCAAAGAAGGGCGTACTGTTTAAAAGAGTATTTAATTTTCATTATATGTTTTTTAGAAAGTACTAATGATACATTGTATGTAAAGTTAAGTTAATTCGCGACAAAATCGAATAATTGTTTGAAAGAAAGGCAAAACTTATTACGAAGCCCATCTATAACAATATACGACTTTTTTTAATAATTCTAATATTCAACACTGATACTAACCTCGGCTTTGACTTGGAACTTGCTTTGCCAAAAGATTATTAAAAAGCTTGGGTTAAAAACTTTAGAATAACTCAAAATGTTTTAAAACTTTCTAAAGATATGAGGCAATGTACAATTATCCATATGTATCTATTTTTTTAACACCTACCATTTGCTTGAAACAATTCACATTACATTTGTACACTCCAAAAATTATTGTGGATTATATGTGTCTTTAATACACATCTCTTGTTTTTAATTCTAGGATCAAAAAAAAACCGCTAGCTATTCTTTTTTGCCTTACATCGTTCCTTCGACAGTAAATATCCAAAATTTAAGTTCAATAAAAATTATTTCCTGTTATGATGTAAGTGGCCTTTATATAAAACCGCTTGTTAAATTGTATATTTTTATTTTATGACAATTAATTAAGCACTCATAGCTGAAAGAAACAATATTGAGTTGCAGCTAAAAGTCGTACCTTTCGGCCATTTTAATAATTAAAAGCGTATATTACAGTGGTTGATAAAATATATTATTTTAATGACCTTTTGGATGTTGCTGAAAGCTGTTTTTTTGTATTTGGATTAAATATTCAGGATTCAAATGAAACTTAAAAATTTTGGAATTTTATTCAATAATATTTGTATGAATATATAATGTTAAAATAATTACATACATATGTACATAAATTTATTTAAATAAATATATAAAAAATTTGTTTCCAAGTGTTTATCATAACCGATGTTAAAACTGAAAAGGTAAAGCTAAACAATTTTTCTTTATGAGAACCAAAATACTTATGTATTGAACTCAGTTGTGTTAGTAATTTATTCCGATTTATACGATATTCACAAATAATTATTTCAGTCGTTATAACTTTTTAAAATAACAAATTCAGTGATGCAGAAAGAAATTTTTTAGTAATTACAATCGAATTTTGTGTTAGTAGTTGTAACCACCCAAATTCGATTGGCAACAATTTCGGTTGTCTCTGTATATTCTAAAAAAGAAGAATAATAGAAACGAAGTAACTTCATGATTATGTTTATGCTTAGTTAATAGAAAGTTTTTAACTTATTAAAGTTTTCATTAATTTAAAATTTGTTGGTGTTACTACCACCTTTGCACTTGTAAAAAAATGTTGCTTAGGAGTGCAAAATTATTAAAATTGAAATAAAGTGATGATTTTGAATGCTTTCCTTAAACATTTACTCAAATCCATATAAGGCACACTAGGATGTGGTTTTTCTTTTAACAATTTTCTGTTGTATTGAACAAACACTTAAAATTATAAAAAATAAAACAAATTTACATAATATAATATATAACAGAAAAAATTAATCTGATATCAATTAATTGTTTACGTTCACATTAGAGATGGGATCCTGACTTCTTTTTAACTTTAGATCATGCACGTTAGAAAAAATTTATATTCATGTAATGGACTTAAACCTAAAGAAGTGTAAGCATAGGAAATTCTCACGGAATTTAATTTCTACGTAAAAATACTTACTTCAAGGATGTTCATTAGAATCAGTAACTGAATTCTTAGATCTTGGTATCATTCTTAATCGCAAGTTACATAAGTGGATTCGAATTTCAATGATGGTAAACAAAGCTCCTGGTGTACTTTCATTTATTAAGAAGTGCACGCAGAAAAAAAACATGGTTGTGATATGGTCACAATAATCATATTAAGTTCTTTGTAACAATGTATGGTTACGGAGAACCAATTATAGTTGTTTTCACCAAAACTTTAGTCACGATAAACATTTTTTGATAACTTTTAACGATTATATGGTTACTGTGCACAAAAAATGCACATTGTTGGTTTTAGTTTAAAAAAATTTGAACCACAACCAAAGTTTTATAACTTTTTATAAATAATATAAAATATTTAACCATAATATATTATTATTAATCAAAATATGGTTAAAAGCAACATAATAATGTTTGCGCTTATAAATATTTTGTTCTAGTACTTGACAGTTTAGTAATTTTTCTTGTAGCTAAAATTAGAAACTGTTTTTTATTGTTAAAGAAAGTGAAAAAACTAAAAATGTATGTATAAAATAAATAATTAAAAATAATGTGTAAAATATGAAAACAAATAAAAAGGGAACCAAAACATTAACAAAAAGTTTAAGTAAATTTGTATGTATTGTAAGCATATAAATCTTTACTTTTGTGTTTGAAGTACAATAGCGAAATCATTTATTCGGTCTTATAAACTATATTTTTATATAACTGATTTTTGTAGCCTATGATCTAAGCGTTATTTTAAGCAAAAAATTGATTTCTTCATGAATTTATGTTTTAAATAAATCGTTACTTAATAAAATTTTGTACTTATAACTCAATTACATGACATTTTCAGCTATATTATTATATATTAATTTGACCATTTAATGTTTATATCTGAACATAATAATGGTTATATTTTAGACAACAATATGGTTGCGCATGTAACAATACTATGTTTTGTTAGCAACCATATAATGCAACCATAGTATGTTGCTCTTAGATTATGGTTACCTCAACCATATATTTTCTTTGCGTGTAATACTCAAAGATCGCAGCCTTCTATGAAAAAATAAATGGTCTGCATCCTCGTAAAGAATCTCAGAACCGTTCATAGTTAACAGTAGGGATGAGCGATACCGTGATTTTTAAGAACATGGTTACCAGTGAACGTGATTTTCATCACCGTTCTTTTAAGTAGCTACCGTGATCACCGTTTGCAGTTATTTTTTGTTTTTATTGTTTAAACATAAGTACATGTTTATAAAGGAAGTAAATAGTACTAAATAATATTTTATGCAAATAGTAATAACAATGGAAAAGGTGTTTTGATCTATTCATTCAAAGCAGCTGTATTTAAATTTTCGGTAACACTGATTTTTATAGGTTCAAATAAAAAAGACACATAATATTTTTTTTTTTTGTTGTGTGTGTTAAGTTTGGTAAGAAGAATAGCTCTTGTTAATAAGTAGAAGCAAAAAAAGGCTACACGGCATTGAAACCGCTTTGACTTATAAAAGAATGAAAGAGTCAAGAGCACTAATATTTCTCTTTTAAAAACTAAAATTAAATTTAAGTTTGTATGTGTACAAATATAGAGAAACGTTCTTACGCGAAACTGTTACTTGATAAATTCAGTCACTGTAGTGACCAGTGATTTTTTAATCACAGTGATTCAATCACAGGTACTAAAACATCGCTCATCTCTAGTTAACAGATCAATCGGAGACAAATATGCTGACAACTGAACAGCCTCCAGATTTCCCGATGCGGAGAAGAATTGCCTCACCAAGGAGATCTCTAAGGATTGTGCGCCCTCCACAAATTTCACAGCCATTACAATTAATTAGATATCCACCCGCGCAAAATCAAAGAAGTGTAAATCTCGCCATTTGGTTCTTTATACACAAGCAACCAAAACCAATCTTTCCTATCTCCATAACCTCTCAATTTAGTGCGTAGAAGCCGGAAAGGCGTAGAAGATGATAGGGCGGATAATTTGGCGTTACACAAGAAGACTCACTTTCTCTCTCAAGAATGTCGTCAATATGGCGATAACTCTCAAAATTTTCATGGAAGGTGACAAACAGATACTTAAGCCTTTCTAAAGTCCCAACCAGTTCTCGTCCGATTGTCAAACATAGCAAGTATAGTCTACAATTTAGGTAAATGTATTTGCTTCTACCCTTGAAGATTACGACGGCAGTCTTCAAAATTGTCACGGTAAGTCCCCATTGTATAAAATAGCCCATATCGACAAGTATAGCCTTTGTCGTTTATTAATGTTCCTTGCTCAATCGCCTGATACAGTTATCATAATACATACCATACCATCATGCCAAACTGTGTCAAAAGCCTTGGCAGAGTCTAGTCTAACAGCTGTCGTAGCGCATCTCTTATTCGGTTGTCGAAAGTCCACTTCTAAAGCTAATGTGCCCGAAGAAAGAATTTAAACAGCTTTTCAAAGTAGACAGCAGGGAAATGGGTCTATAGCTTAAACACACACCAGGATCTGATCTAGGTTTCATTCAAGGACCGACGAGAGCCGATTTCCACGCATTTGGAAAATAACCAATATTATAACAATAGTTTAAAACTATTGCTGAAATTCTTCATGTCATAACATTTGTTCTTTTTAATGCAATATCATATATTTCTTCCATACCACAGGAACTTTTATTTGATCTACGCCTAAATGCGTTGCTAGCAGATGCAGAGCTAAAAAACCTAAAATGTCTACGTTCGTGCTAAAATCAATCAGTCCTCCTTCAGCTGTAAGAGTCCTGCCGAAAACAGTCAAAGATATTGTCCTGTCCAAAGACGAGAGAACCGCCCGCACAATCGCTCCGAATGGACCTTAGTGTGCACTTTGGCTAGAACGAGTTACCTGAAAGAGCCAAATTGTTAACGGATTAGCCATTCCCGCACTGTCAGCAACAACTGTGTCATCAGCATCCATTAATTTTCGAATTACGGATCTACTGTAGAGTCCTGCTACTGTCGTTGTTTAGGTATAAATTCCTTTTGAGTTTTCGGTTTTATAAAGTTTTCTTTAAGTGTCTATTTGATACCTATTTTACATCCTTGTTGGAAAACCTTTGTTTTCAACGAGTAAACCGCTAACGGTATTTAAATGTTGTTGGCCACTTCTTAGTTTTATTATACATAAAATTTCATTCGTTTGGAACATCCTTAGAAGAACACTACGTGTAAGCCCTTTACAAGGTAAATATAAATTATAACTAATTTTTCATAAATAAAAAGAAGGGAACTTGTTCTCCAATATTTAATATTGAAATTAATTAATTTGTGTTATTATTTCTCTTTTACATTGGAAAATTTGCTCGGACCTACGCCAAACATTGGTCCATTCAAACCGGATGCCCTTTACAAGAACAAGTTTCAAGGTAAAAACTGCAAGTCTCCTTCATCGGTCTGGTAAATAAAATCAACGGAAAAATAAGGTTAGTGGTTGAGTTAAAAGTTTTTTATTAAAAAAGTGAAATTATTAAAGAAAAATACAATCAGTTATTATACTGGTGTGTGTGTAATAACAAAAAGAAGTGGTTATTGGAAGAATATATATATTGTGAATTATTTGAATTCGCCCTTATACTTCATCCCAGTGTTAGCTTGTTTTATACAGTACTTTGCATTTTAATAAGTACTAATTTTGTCAAGGCTGAGTTTGTTTACGCGGACGGACGGCTACAGAATAAAAATTTTTTAATCCGATAGTAATAGTTGTGTAATAAAATAAAATTTAACAAAGCCGGAATAAAAATAAATTTATTTATTGCTGCGTCATTTTGTTTAAAATAAATTTTGTGCGGTTTGTGTAAAGCAATAGTAAAAAGATCTCGATACAATTAAGATATTGTGCAAGGGTGTTAATTTGTTCAACAGGTGCACTATTGATATTTGTATGGTGCTTTATTTATTGCAATAATTTTATTTGTTTATTTATTATTCTGAAAATGATTTATTAACAGTTTTTTATTGCTTTACACATATATTATCGTTGTATAAAAGATTTATTCATTCCTCTTCTTCCGCGTTTATAAGTGGTCACCCTACGGTCGGTAGATTCAACCTATCTAAAGTTAGTCGTTTTGTTTTATTGAAATATTTGACCTTTGATAATAAATTCGCTTGTGTTTTTGTTGGTCGATTTGTTAGGAAGGATGTCGAACACGATTGAAACTTTTGCTCGCGCTTCGGATGCCATTTTTAAATTTGAAGCGAATTTTAACGAAATTCGTGACGAAGATCATCACGTTTACACTATAGAGGTTTTGAGTGATGAATTAAAATCCTTGTGAGCAAAAGTCAAAAGTTCATATGAAGAGTGTATCGAATATTTCGAGTCGTCAACAAAAGTAAAATCAGAGATTCTCGAAGTAACTGAAGGAAAATACCAGAGCACATTCACTACTTACGCTCGTTGCATAAAAACAATGAGACTGAAATGTGATGAGTTGGAGGCTACTTCGAAACCGAAAGCACTGGTTTTTGACAACAATGAGCCGGCATCGGATAAAATTTGTCACAACATGCCACTTCTACCATGCGATACGGATATATTTAATGGTGATTATATTTCCTGGCCTACGTTTAGGGATCTTTTCACAGCGTTGTATATAAATAATACACGTTTAAGTAATATTGAACGGCCATGTTATTTAATTAAAAGAACCGGCAAGGAGGCTAAGGAAATTGTATTAAAGTGTCCGCTTACAAACTCTGGGTTTGAGGTGGCGTGGAAGTCACTTGTATCCCATATGAGAATCCGCGTATGTTGGTGAATAACCAATTAAAATGTTTATTTAATTTAGAGTCGGTCTCAAAAGAAACTAGTTCAGCATTGAAAAATTTACAACGCGGTATTAATAGTTTCTTGACTGCTATGTCAGTATATGATATTTCAACGGACAATTGGGATCCGATAATAGTGTTTATTTGTATTCAGCGTTTACCATCCCAAACAGTAACGCTTTGGGAACAGAGTATTAGCGATAAAACTGCTATATCTCTGTGGAAAGATTTGGATTAGTTTTTAACGGAAAGAATTCAAACTTTAGATTGTATTCGTGACCTCACAAATTTAGAAAGTGATAAAAAAGTTGGTGAACGTAAAGTAAAGGCTCACGTTTCTCATACAGGTTCATCTAATATTTGTATTTTGTGTCCGAAACAAAACCACTTATTACGATTCTGCCGACGTTTTAAAAATTTATCTGTATCTGATCGCTTTTCTAATATAAAGAAATTTCATTGCTGTGTGAATTGCCTTTCAAGGTCACATGAAGTGAAAGATTGTAAAAGTGAACATCGTTGCTTCACATGTAATCAAAAACATCATACTTTACTTCATCGTGATTCTTCAATTAACAATGCAGTTTCATTATCTACATCGAATAGTTCGAATTCAAGGCCAACAACGCAATCTACTTCAGTTGAATTACAGAGGCCAACGACATCTGCTGCTGCTCAGTCTAACTTTAATCGTCAAGTTTATCATATTTCACAAAATTCGTCAGTGTTATTGGGAACTGCTATGGTTTCTATTAAATGCCATGATACTACGTATCCTGCAAGGGCTCTTATTGACCCTGTATCAGAAGCTTCATTTATTTCCGAGCGTTTGCGAAATCAATTGCGACTTCCGTCGCATTCTACGAATGTAAAGATTTCCGGCGTTAATAAAGGAACTTCTACTATTTCGAAAAAAATTTGTAACATTCGAGTCGGTTCCCCAATGGATGCATCAATTAATCTGGAAACTTTTGCACTCGTCTTACCTTCTATTTCTGGTAATTTACCTTCCTTTATTTGTCCATCGGATATAAAAAGTGAATTACCTGGTATACAATTGGCAGATAAAAAATTTTATCAAAGCAGACCAATAGAAACTGAATCAGAATCAGAAACTGTCTTTAATGTTTCTGCTGATAATTCTGTCAACGTTTTTCAACATCTATATCTTTTTCTGAGGAAGATAATCTAAACAGAAATCTTTTAAAATTTTGGGAATTAGAGGAAACTCCAAAAGGGGACATTCTTTCTCCATCAGATAGACTTTGTGAGGAAATTTATAAAAAGACCACCACTAGAGATTCTTCAGGCAGGTATATTGTATCACTGCCTTTCAAACCCGAATTTCCTCGTGAAATTTATTTGGGGTTGTGATAAAAAGCATGTATGACGACGTCATAGTGGATTACTTGAAATTGGATCACATGCGACCTGTTAAATCAGGGCCGCAAGCGGTGACCAAATCGTGCTACTTACCACATCATCCTGTGATTAAGCCTGAAAGGACCACTACAAAATTGAGAGTCGTTTTCAATGCCTCAAATAAAACCTCAAATGGCAGAAGTTTAAATGACTGTCTTTTCGTAGGGCCTACTATGCAATTAGATTTAGTTAATTTAATTCTACGCTGGCGACTTTTCGAATTTGTGTTCAATTGCGATATCTCTAAAATGTATAGACAAATACGTGTGCAACCGTCTCACATACCATTTCAGCGGATTCTTTATAGAAGTTCAGTTGATGAGCAAGTGACGGAATATGAATTACAGACGGTTACCTTTGGGTTGAATTGCGCTCCCTATTTAGCGATTCGGACCTTATTACAGTTGGCCGATGATTGCGAGGAAGCATTACCACTGGCTTCAAACATTTTAAGAAAAGGTATGTACGTTGGTGACGTGCTAACTGGAGCACATGACATATCAAGCGCCATATTAGCAAGGGACCAATTGTCTACAGCATTAGCTTCTACAGGTTTTGAACTTAGGAAATGGACATCGAATAATGCGTCCATTTTAAAAGGCATGCCATCGGATCATTTGGTTGATTCGAAATTACTCACCTTTGAGGAGTCTAGCTGTTCGAAGACCTTAGGGATTTTTTGGAACGCTCAGTTAGATTCCTTCTTCTTTAAAGTCTGTCCTTTAGAGGTAAAATCAGGCTACACAAAAAGAGAAGTGCTATCTACGATAGCAAAAATTTTTGACCCGGTTGGTTGGTTAAGTCCGGTCATTGTCATAGCTAAAATTATTATGCAACGCATTTGGCTTGACAATATTGACTGGGATGATTGTCTTACTTCTTCCACAGAAAAGGAATGGATTAAATTTGTTGAATATTTTGACAAAGTGAACTTCGTTCAAATACCACGATGGGTTAATTATTACGAAGATTCCATTACGGAAATTCATGTTTTCTCCGATGCATCGGAAAAAGCTTACGCGGGGGTAGTTTATAGTCGTACTGCCTCCCCATGCAGAAAAATTCAGGTTAACTTATTAACCTCTAAAACAAGGGTAGCTCCAATTAAATCAGTGTCATTACCACGCCTTGAATTGTGCGGTGCGGTATTAGCATCTGAGTTGCTTAGAAATATTCTTAGTGAAATAGAAATCAAGATATCAAAAGTTTATTGTTGGACGGATTTAACCATCGTCCTGGCATGGTTGCGTAAAACCCCTTCTGCGTGGACTCCATTTGTAGCAAACAGAGTTTGTCGTATTCAAGAGAATACAGGTAGTCATAATTGGTTTCACGTACGATCAGAAGATAATCCTGCCGACTTAGGCAGCAGGGGGGTAGAACCACTTGGAATAAAGCAAAGTGAACTTTGGTGGCACGGCCCTGAATGGCTGAGTCAGAATAAAACCAACTGGTATATACACAGTGTTGAAAATCTTGATACAGATATAGAAAGTCGCAAAATTAAAGTTCATGCTTCATTTTTTTTGAAATTTGAAGATATTTTAGATAGATTTTCGTCACTTGATAGAGCATTACGTGTTATTGCATATATTTTTAGATTTTTTCACGCTTTGCATAGATCATATAAAGGACAGTTCAAATACGAATCTGTACTTATTTCGAGTGACGAACTTAATAAAGTCAAATTACGTTTGGCTATTGTTGCTCAAAAAGCATTTTATGCTGCTGAGTACAAAAGTCTCTTAGATAGGGAGCCTCTAACATCTAAGAGTTCTTTATTGCCGCTAACTCCATTTTTGATTGAAGAAAAGGTAAGGAGATTAAATCGTCGACTTGTCAAGTCACCATCATTATCATATCGTGAGCAATATCCGATAATTTTGCCCTATGGTTGTCGGTTTGCAAAGTTAATGGCAGAATTTATACATTTGTTGTCCATCCACGGTGGGAATCAATTAATGCTCAGAATTTATCGTTGTGAATATTGGGTGCCTAGGTTACGGACATTGGTTCGTACGGTAATAAACTGATGTAAGCGTTGTATAATTGACAAAAAACGCACAAGCAGTCAAATAATGGCTGCTTTTCCAGCTGAATGTACCACGTTAGATAGGCCATTTACCACTACTGGTGTTGATTTCGCTGGGCCTTTTGACGTGAAAAATTACAATGGTAGAGCTTGTAAGATAACAAAGGCTTACGCTTGCATATTTGTATGCTTTTCTACAAAAGCAATACATTTAGAAGCAGTATCAGATTTGTCAACTGATACAATTCTAGCTGCCTTTAATAGATTCATTTCGAGACGAGGTTGTCCTCTGACCATGTTTTCGGACAATGGGACCAACTTCGTCGGCGCGTCAAATGAAATTGCTAGAGAATTTAAAACGTTTCTTAAAGAATGCCAAGCAAGAATGTGTTCGACTTATGGACACAAAGGTTTAACATGGCGATTTATACCAGCTGGCGCACCCCATATGGGCGGTCTTTGGGAAGCTGGCGTTAGAAGTTTTAAACTTCATTTTAGAAAAGAAATGCAGTCTTGCAAATAAACCTTTGAAGAACTGTCTACTGTGCTAGCAAGGATAGAAGCGTGTCTGAATTCTCGTCCATTATGTCATATGCCTGATAATCCTTCTGAACCTATTGCCCTCACACCGAGACATTTTTTAATAGGGTCGACAATTCTGGCTCCGCCAGAACCGACGATTTTCGATTGTCCAATTAGCGTAGTGAATCGTTATCGTAAAGTTAAGGCGTTGATTCACCAAATTTGCAAGAGATGGAAGGAAGAATATTTAGTAGAACTGCATAAACGCTATAAGTGGAAATATCCACAGAGGGAAATTGCTGTAAACGATTTAGTAGTTGTTAAAAATGAGCAATTCCCTGCCATTTCATGGAAGTTAGGAATTGTTGAGAAAATCCATACTGGTACTGACGGTCACGTTCACGTAGCTGATATTCGTACTCAAAACGGGATTATAAATCGTCCAATAACCAAACTTGTTGTTTTAATTGAATAATAATTTCATGTCACTTTTATCAATCTTTCAATGCTAACCTATATTTTTCATAGAATCATGGACCCTCAAACTAAAGCCACTCAAGCTGCTACAGACTTGTTCGACGATGGTCTGTTGGATTACGAAGAGGCCATGGATATTAACGAGGTTGGTGGTGATATGGCATCTGGACCTCTCGGGGAAACGGCTGATCCACAGCCTGTTCCGCCTTTAGCGGGTAATATTACGGAATCAACCGTAATGGTTTCGCCGAATAACCCAACCACTGGGAAAGTGGAAGCCCTTTCTTTAACTGCGGTTGTTCTGGCACATAATCTAGAATATAGGTTGGCCACTCCCGCCACGAATGTTGTGAAACGTCCGAAGTGCAAAATTTGCAGTAAAAATGATCCGGTCCGTTTTTGTTTAAAAATTTCGAAACATGAGCATTGAGCGAAAGTTGCACATGGTTGTCGAACATCATCTTTGTGGTCGATGTTTGTGCAGTGATCATGTAGAAAAGAACTGCATGAGTACGGCAACACCTGGCTGCACGACCAAAGTCCGCCGGTAAAAAGGTGCCCAAGACTGGCGCCAAACCGGCTTCGGTGTCTGTCAATATGGCGATTCGCCAGGCGGTATCTTTTTCACCAACTCTTCGGCTCAAAATATGTTTTAATCGTTTAAAAATTCCGGTAAGAGCGGTGTTAGATGCTTGTTGCCAGAACAGTTATATTTGCTCCCAACTTGTTGACAAGTTAAAATTGCCTTCAACGAAAGTGGGGTCAGAGCGGTATTCCAAGATTGAGATTGAATCCGTCTATGATTTGTCTCAACGTATTTTTATTACCGCTCGGGTACACGAAATGCGTAGAATCAAAACGCCAACTACGACGGTCACGAATGCGATTTTAGAATCGTTCCAGGGCCTACAGTTAGCAGATCCGAATTTTAATCATTCCGGAAATGTTGCGCTGGTTTTAGGCCCTGAAGTCATTCCGCTTATCATTAAGGGACGCATACAGGCAAGTCTTGGGCTTCCACTTGCCCAATATACCATTTTTGGATGGGTTATCTCGGGCTTATCGCCGTATTAATCATCGGCCCATTATGGCCGCAAAAGAAGCCCATCATGGCTCACCAAGGGTCCCTCATGACCCACCAACAAAAAAAACTTATTGTGTACATATATATACAGTCCACAGGAGTCCTTCATGATTCAAAAATAAAAGAAAAAATATATATAATTGTATTCATTACTTATACTTTTAAGGAGCCCTTACTGGCTCAGATATTTATACATATTTACTTTGATTTCCATTCGTTTTATGTATTTAAATTTATTGCAACATCTTTTAACGTTGCAAGGTGGCCGGCAATGTTTAGGTATAAATTCCTTTTGAGTTTTCGGTTTTATAAAGTTTTCTTTAAGTGTCTATTTGATACCTATTTTACATCCTTGTTGGAAAACCTTTGTTTTCAACGAGTAAACCGCTAACGATATTTAAGTGTTGTTGGCCACTTCTTAGTTTTATTATACATAAAATTTCTTTCGTTTGGAACATCCTTAGAAGAACACTACGTGTAAGCCCTTTACAAGGTAAATATAAATTATTACTAATTTTTCATAAATAAAAAGAAGGGAACTTGTTCTCCAATATTCAATATTGAAATTAATTAATTTGTGTTATTATTTCTCTTTTACATTGGAAAATTTGCTCGGATCTACGCCAAACAGTCGTTAAGTCAAATTTTTTAAAGAAATTTAGTCCAGTGGTCCCGGTCAAAAGTAGCTATGGCCACCTGTATTATTTTATTCAAATTTCGAGTACCTCTTTCAGAATATTTCGTCTATCTGGGTCATCGCACCTATGCAATATTCGCCTTAGTCGCTTTTTTTCGTCGACAGAATGAAGAATGTGTTGTGGCAGCTTCCTCTAGCTCCTGTGGAGGATTTTGGTAAAGAAGGCTTAAAAAGGCCTTTCCATCGCTCCAACACACATATGTTTCAGTCGCTGTCACGTTTCTAGTAACAGGTAGTCCACATGTGTCAATATTTAGAGCCAGTCTGCTAGTAGATATTATTCTTTCCATTTTCTCAAGCCTTGTGGGGCCTTTTCGTATCATAAAGTCGGTAGTCAAGACTTCTATCAATACAGCCTTGTGCCCCGACTTGTCCTGAGTTAGTTCGCACTTATTGTATTGATGTCCACATCTAACAAGAAAAAGTCAATGAAAGGAGAGAAAACATAGTTAATTTTTGTCGATCCGTTAGTTTGTTAACTTACAATGTCGGACGTTGTGCCCTCTCGTGTTTGTAAGCGAATCTCTGCAATAAGAATGCTTTGTATTAAGGTCAGCACCAATTACCAGACTACAATTACTTACAAGTGCCTGTATTTCCTCAAGGTATTCCGTAGTGAAAGTGTTACTCGGTTTTAGGCGTATTGAAATGGAATTCAAATCTGCACTGTTTAGCCTTCAAATACGGAGAGCCATATTCTCAAATAAACCAGTGCTTCGTAAGATTTTCTCGCAATAGAAATAATCCCTATTGAGGACAGCTGTACCTCCTCCTCTTCCATTCTGCCGTTCACGTCTAAAAACCCTATATCCAGTTATGTCGAATTTATGACAAGAACTTAAACGGTGTAGTACGTTCGGTTTTTGTCGCGTCGGAGCTCCTGTAGTATCTCTTAAGTCTTGAAACAATGGAGCTTATGGTGATAAACATAATTTAGCCGCAAGATCCTCCACACCGCAAATTACGCATTTTACAGGCAACGCCATCGTGACCTGTCTAGTGACAGGATCACTTAAGGAGGTTCCCAGAACATGCTCTCTTACCCGTGACCTGTCTAGTGACAGGATCACTTAAGGAGGTTCCCACAACATTCTCTCTTACCCGGACCATAAATCAGAAGTTTCCTGAAGAGTTAAGTAAGCGATAACGAAATGGCCATCGATACGTGCTTTGACCCTCAATAATCAATATGGGTGATTTAAATAATTAATCGGGAAAATAGTATGAAAAAAAGATTTTTTCAAAATTAATTAACATAATTAAAAACTATTATGTTCATCACTTTCTTAAAGTTAATATCACAGTATAGATTTATAACAAATTAAATTTCCCTGATATAGTTGGGTTTATCCAACGAAACGTCGGAATAAATAAATAAATGTTTTACTTTCTAAAATTGACCCGAAAGTTCAAAAAGAACTTAAAACAACAGAAATTAGGAAAAAGGTCGGAATAAAGAAAAATTAAATTTGATTTAAAAAAAATATTTGCTGTACAGAAATAGTCCTGTTACACTTTTATGATGTGCAAGTTAAGGTATGAGGTAACATCCCTTAAATTATATGTTCGAAATAAGTCACACGCTTTATTTCATTTATGCTGACATTGCGTCTGCTAAAATTATTTAATTGTGTTTTGAGTTTGTAACTCTAAACTTTTGTTTTCGACTTTTGAATAAGTCACACGAGTTACATATAAAAATAATATAGAATAATAAGTAAACAAAATTGTAATATTAAACCCATTTCCGATTTGTTTAAAGAAATAATACATTTTTGCTTACCACTTAAGATTTACTTAAAATAATTGTTTTTTTAAATTTTATTATAATTCTTAAGAAATAAGCCAGTGATTGTAGTGACAAAATTAGTATTTAAGCTACATTGCAAAATTGTAACAGGCAGTCCTAAATCACACACTAAAATAGCCGGATCATACACCAACCAAAAGCGGGTCCCTGCATAACATAATAAATAAAATATAATTTGAAAACAAAAATAAAAATTGTGTTTTTTTAAATAAGTAAATAAACACTAATTTAACTGGGGGCTCAACCGGGATCCTCCATCGTATAAATCCTGAAAACAAAGGATTCGGTCGAGTGATCAAAAAAATAAGTATCCTTTTTAAAAGGAGAAAAAATAAAAAAACAATTTAAGTGACGAAAAAATATATTTATAAAAAATATATAAAACTGTGTAAGAAAAATAAATAAAAATATAAAAGAAACAGGAAAGCAGACTAATCCTTTTAAGAGTGTTGTGATTTTTAGTGAACAAAAAACAAAAATTAATAATAAATAAATTTTATAATAAAAGGAAATAATAATAACTAATGAAATAAAAACAACTTTGGAAAATTTTTCTTGTGTTTTCACAAAAAAGGATTAACAAAAATTTTTAATAATAAACAAAACCTTTTCGATTTATTTAAAAATAATAACATTTAAAATTTTATTGAATAAATTTTTAGAGAACAAAATAGTGCCATTTCTGATTTTTTTACAAGAAGTTTTAGTACGAAGTGACGCAAAAGGAAAAGTATATGTTTGCAAAAATTAATGAAAAAACAATAAAAATAATACAAAAAAAAGAAGAAAACTAACAACAAGAAAGAGATAAAAGGAATAATCAACAACAACAAAAATAACATCATCCAAATAACAGACTGGAAAAAAGCCAATCAACAACAACAACAAGAACAACTTCATCATCAGCAGTTACTAAGTTAAAATTAAGTTTGTTAATTATGTAAAATATAACATTTTTTTTTTAATTAAATAAAAACCGAATATTGGGAGGAAAAAAAAGAAGAATTATATTGAAAATTTAATAAAAAGAAAATCAATTTAAAAAATTCTTGATATATTGAAAACTATATCTGAAAAAGGCTTGTATAAAAGGGAATTATAATGAAAATTGAAATTTAAGAATTAAAATTCTTAAAATTGCTGTATTGTACTTTATATTTGAAAAAAAAAGAATTATATAAAAAATTAAAATAATATTTTACTTTATATAAAAAAAGAGAATTATATTTATTAAAAATTGAAATAAAAATATTGTTAAGCACATAATATGTTATTTTAGTAATTGACATATTTCAAGTTCCAAGTGCTTGAAAGTGATTAATCAAAATTAGTACAATTCAAATTTATGCGTTTGAATTGATCAATACTAATGAATAAACCTCAACACTTAACAAATACTTTTAAAAATTATTTGGTGATTTGTCTAAAATTCAGAATAATTTTTCGGTGGCTATCTTGAATAGAATATAGATAGGTTTTAGGAAAATCAGTAAACTGGATTCGGAAATAGACGCTTTATCGGATTTGTTTAGGAATTTGGGAACAAATATTGAGAGCGAAATGGCTAGCTTAGATCAAGTAAGGGCTCTGTTGGAGGCGCAGACGGCTCCATTAATAGCTAGAATAGAAGAATTGAGTAGGGATTTGGGCGCACTAACTACTTGTAATTCTGTGGGAGAATTTGAAGAGGAAAAGATTAGTATTGCAATACGTTGTGATAAACCACTGGACGTAATAAGGTCTTTGCCGGTTTTTGATGGCAAACATTCGTATGTCAGTTGGCGTGAGGCCGCTACAAATTCAATGAAAATATATGCGAAAGGCAGCAAACGCTATTTTTCTGCTTTAACTATTTTAAAAAACAAGATTGTTGACGACGCCAATGATACCTTGACTAATCATGGCACTGTTCTGAACTTTGACGCGATTATCAGTCGCTTAGATTTTGCATACGCTGACAAACGTCCCTTGCACATAATTGAGCAGGAGCTCAGCGTAATGCGTCAGGGACCACAGGCAATAATGACATACTATAATGAGGTTAATAAGAAATTGACGGACTTGATAAATAAGCACATAATGACCCACGGAACAAATTCGGACATTACAAAGGAACTAAACAATAGGAATAGACAATACGCACTTAGGATTTTATGACAGGGTTAAACCCTCCTTTGGCCGATATCTTATTTTCGATATCACCTAATAGTTTGCCAGACGCGCTAGCAAAAGCTCAAGAATTAGAAGCAAATAAAGTGCGTACTAATTTTGCTTTGCATTTTAATAGACCACAAATGACTAACTTTCATAAAACAAATAATGAACCGATGGAAGTAGAAGATTCGACATATGCTGTTGCTAGGCCAACACCCAACTTCGGACAAAGAAAACCACAGAATTTTATTTATAACCAAACACGTCGTTTCAACAACTTTCAACAGACAGGACAATTTAACAATCCCCAACATGGTCTCAAGAGACAATTTAATAACAGTACCCAAATAAGCCGACAACCTCAACAAAAACATCAGCGAATAAACAATTTGAACGATAGTTCTTTTTTAGATCAAGGAACGGACTGCCCTACATCATCAAGGCATCCACAAGAGGAAGAAAATATAAAATTTTGATTGACAGCGGTGCGACAAGCTGTTATTGTAGTCCTGGAGTTCTAACGAACAGACAGGAATTAGTAATTAAGAAGAGGGTAAAAACCATTAATGGTTTTACCATCATTAAATATTTTTATGAAGCCAGTATTTTCGGCTTTAAAGAAAGATTTTATGAAATTGAGAATCTGGAGGCAGACCTCCTTATAGGATACAACTTTATGAAAAGAGCTAGTATTATTTTAGATTTTAAGGAAGGGAAATTGATTTGCGGTAAACACTGCGAAAAATTAATAAACATCGAATCAGAGGATTCGAGCGAAAATAAAAAATTGAAAAATCAAAAACCGTTTGAACAAATTGAATAATGAGGACATATTTAATATTGATAATGAAAGCAAAGAAAATTTGAACATTTTAAAGGAAAATGTTATAAAATTTATTTAAAACATTCATTCTAATATAGATATGAATCTGCCGTTTAGAACGGATATTAAAGCAGAAATTCGAACAATTGCTGAAGCCCCTGTATGGATCAAGCAATATCCTTACCCATTTTCTGCAAATAGCTTTGTAAATAATGAATTAAAAAAATTACTGGAGGACGGAATAATTCGACCTAGTAAAAGTCCTTACAATTCCCCAATATGGGTTGTTCCAAAAAAGGAATAAATGAAGATGGTACTGCAAAATTGCGTATGGTTATTGACTACAAAAAATTAAATGAAAACACGGTATGCGACAAGTACCCCATCCCGGATATGAATGTTATATTATCCAATCTGGGAACAGCAAAATACTTTTCGACTATCGATTTGGAGTCTGGTTTTCATCAGATTCTTATGAAAGAAGAAGATATTGAGAAAACCGCATTTTCCGTTAATAATGGAAAATATGAGTTCATGAGATTACCATTTGGTCTTAAAATAGCCCAAGCATTTTTCAACGGGCCATGGTTGACATTTTACGAGAATTTATAGGTAAAATATGTCATGTCTACTCAAAACATTTACAAGACCATCATAAACATTTGCGATTAATAATTGATAGATTAAGGGAGTCGAATATGAAAATCTCATTGGAGAAAACTAGATTTTATGAGAGGGAAGTCGAATTCCTTGGATATGTAGTTGGACATAATGTGATAAAAACGGACCCCAAAAAATTGGAAACTATAAATAACTATCCTTTGCCAAAGACTTTAAGGCAATTAAGGAGTTTTCTTGGAATGGTAGGATACTACCGAAAATTTATAAAAAATTACGCTCAAATATCGAAACCATTGTCGAAGTATCTAGCAGGTGAAAACGGTAAAGTTTCACAGTGCATGTCAAAGAAGATAGAAATAAAATTAGATGAACAGGGTATACTTACTTTTGATAAATTAAAAAAATTATTGTCTGAACAAATTGAACTGACGCAGCCTAATTTCAATAAAAAATTCATCCTTACCACCGATGCTTCTGATGACGCAATAGGCGCTGTCCTTAGTCAGGATGGTAAACCCATAACATTTATTTAAAAAACTCTGAATTCTACGGAGAAAAATTATGCATAGAATGAAAAAGAACTTTATGCTATTGTATGGGCCTTGAAAAATTTGAGAAATTATTTATACGGTAGTTCAAATCTCGAGATTCATACGGATCATCAGCCATTAACATTCGCAGTTTCTACACGAAACCCTAATGCAAAAATTAGAAGATGGGGATCGTTTATAGAAGAATTTTCACCGAAAATGATTTACAAACCAGGTGTTAACAATGTAGTAGCAGATGCTCTTTCTCGTCAATATTTAAACAACATATCAGACGAAGAATCTCTACACAGTACTTAACATTCCACTGAAAGTAGTGATGATTTCAATATTCCAGAGATTTCGAAACCCTTAAATGAGTTTAAACAACAAATACTTTCGTGCAAAGCGAATTTTACGATTCACGAAATGATTGTGACATTTGGAAGAACGAGACATATTATAGAATATGATACAAGAGAAAATCTCAAAACTATTCTTTTGGAATTCATTAAACCAAACTTAGTTACTTGTGTTCATTGCACACCAGAAGATCTTTACGATTTTAAAGAAACAGTGAAAGGGGTCTTCACAAATAAATTTGTATATAGCAAAATAATTCCACTGGACATTACAAATGTCGATGATCAACAGAACATTATTCGGGATACTCATTCTCGAGCACATAGAAGCTGTAAGGAAAATTACAAACAAATATATAAACAATATTATTGGCCAAGAATTATAAAACAGTTCAAGGAATATATCAGGCATTGTCAATTTGTAACCAAATAAATATAATAGACACCCACAAAAGATTCCAATTGGAGAGGCTCCAAATCCTAACAGAGAGGGGGAGTTCCTTAATATAGATATTTTTTATGCCGAGGGCCTTAAATTCATAACATGCGTTGATACCTATTCAAAATTTCTCGTTATTAAAAATATTGAGGATAAAACTAACATTGGAGAGAAGGTTTTGGATGTTCTTCAGAATTTTCCTAATGCTAAAAAGGTGACACTTGACAACGAACCAGGTTTTTTGACTGCGCAATTTAAATCTTTGATGCAACGTTTAGGCATCGAACTTTATTATTGTACACCACGGCATAGCACAACGAATGGTCAGATCGAGAGAGTCCATTCCACTTTAATAGAAATAGCTAGATGTATCAAGGAAGAATTTAATCTTATAGAGGATACTGAGGTTTCTTATAGAGCAGCTCAACAATATAATAATACAATACACTCGGTTACACAGAACAAACCAGTAGATATACTTTTTAATAAGGTCACACACAATTTAGTAGACGTATTGGAAAAGGCTCAGAGTAAAATGATTTCGAGGAATAACCCAAGCCACATAAAAACTTACCAACCAGGTGACATAATATATGAAAAAATAATAGGGCAGAGAAATAAGCTACTGCCTAGATGCAAAAAACAGAAGGTAAAAGAAGACTTAGGTAATAAGGTTAAAATTAAGTTTCGAGATAGAATTATACATAAGGACAATATTAAGACTTGAGAATTTGAAAGGAATTTTTAATTTTTTGTTTTTTATTGCTTTCTAGAAAATGAAGTTTTTGTTGATACTTTTTGCATTGTTTGGGACTTACAAGACAGAAGTTCAAATACTGGACTATACGAACTCACAATTGATTTCAATACACCAAGGACAAGCAAGACTACAGAACGGAAATTTTAAATTGATTCATGTTTTGGAACTTGACGAATATGAACGAACTGCTAACAATCTGGAAAATGAAGTTCAAAGTAAAATGTTAAAGAATAGCACATCGCTGCCTTTTCTGTTTCATGATATCAACCAGATAAGAAATCAAATAAAACGAATGAAGCCTAGAGTGAAACGCTCAATTGACATTATTGGGACAGTTTGGAAATGGATAGCTGGTTCACCTGATCACGAGGATCATAACATTGTAGTGAACAAAATTAATGGACTACTTACGAACAATGAACGACAGAAAATTATCAATGAGAAATTCATCCACAGGATAGACTTGTTGACGAACGCAACTAACAATATTTTAAAGACGATTCAGTCTTCTGAAGAAACCCAAAGAATAACAGAAGACACCATTAGAAATAGAGTTAATGTTGTAAAAGCAGAAATCATTAATATAGAATATGCCTTACAATGGGCAATGAAGCCAAACAATTTTTAGATCTTTAGGAATTTCCGTACACTAATTTAGAAGAAGCTTTAGGTTTTGCTACAGTTAAGATAGCCACGGATTATTCTTCTTTAATTTATATAATAAATCTACCCGCAATTTATAAAATAAACTGTGAAAAAATATTATTAAAACCAGTAAAACGGAATGAAAAAATTACAAAAATAAATTCCGAAAATGTAATTATATGTAAGGAAAAAATTTTTGAAATAATAATAATAATAATTTATGTATTTGCAACAATGAAAATTTAATAGATATAAGTAATACGAATTGTATACCATTAATTTTAAATAGCAGGAATCACAATTGTACGTTTGTAAATAATCAACATGTTCCTACTATACAGGAAATAAATGAAGGCACAATACTTTTAAATCAATTTAACGGAACTTTGAATATATTTGAGAATAAAACTTATCAATTATCGGGAACTTATTTAATCCAGTTTCATAACGAAACAATTGGTATTGAAAACCAAATATTCACATCAAAAGAAGTTTCAAACTTGAAACCACTTCCAGCTGTACTACAGCTATCATGTAATAAGTCAGTAGTTGAGCAGGACTTGTCCTTAGAAATGATAAAAGATCTTCAAGTAGATAACATAGACGAAATTAATTCAATATCAACTAAAAGTTTTCTAATGTTTTCCACAAATATCAGTCTGTCTATTTTGGTAATAGCTGTAATTTGTTTAATATTCTTCAAACTAAAATCAAAACCAAATCCTGATATAAATGTCATAATAATGGTTAAGAAAGAAGTCGAACAAAATGATTCAACAACTGATAATCCAAGTTTTCAAGAATCCAATAGAAGATTCTGTAGCATTAATGAATTACCAACTTTTTAACAATCGGGACGATTGATCTTAGAAGGGGAGGAGTTAAGGTAAGACGTAACATCCCTTAAAATTATATGTTCGAAATTAGTCACACGCTTTATTTCATTTATGCTGACATTGCGTCTGCTAAAATTATTTAATTTTGTTTTGAGTTTGTAACTCTAAACTTTTGTTTTCGACTTTTGAATAAGTCACACGAGTTACATATAAAAATAATATAGAATAATAAGTAAACAAAATTGTAATATTAAACCCATTTCCGATTTGTTTAAAGAAATAATACATTTTTGCTTACCACTTAAGATTTACTTAAAATAATTGTTTTTAAATTTTATTATAATTCTTAAGAAATAAGCCAGTGATTGTAGTGACAAAATTAGTATTTAAGCTACATTGCAAAATTGTAACAGGCAGTCCTAAATCACACACTAAAATAGCCGGATCATACACCAGCCAAAAGCGGGTTCCTGTGAAGGCATAACATAATAAATAAAATATAATTTGAAAACAAAAATAAAAATTGTGTTTTTTTTTAAATAAATAAATAAACACTAATTTAACTTGTATGTATTTATATCATTGTGTTGAGTTGATAAACGAAATGGAAAAGTTCGGACACAAAATGTTCTGTTTAGCTGTCTAACGCAATTTTTTGGTACAATATGTATTTTTTTTAATGTGTATTAATTCTTAATAAAAAATTTTTTTTCCATTGAGTTCATTGCTAAAAAAGCGAAAGTAATTTTTTAAATTTACTTAGGGACTTACCCGTTATAATATTTAACAATGTTTTTGATAAAAGGAAACTTACAATTAGCAAAAAGGTAAATTTTATTTAAAAGAAGTAAAAATACAATAACCTAAAGCATAAATTTTAAAAAATCCCAAAAAAAAACATCTCTTAATCCGCAAAACGCAAAATATATCCTCAAAGAATTCCTCAATCCCCAAACATAAATTT
This sequence comes from Gymnosoma rotundatum, assembly GCA_916610165.2. NCBI lineage: Eukaryota > Metazoa > Arthropoda > Insecta > Diptera > Tachinidae > Gymnosoma > Gymnosoma rotundatum. The sequence continues at coordinate 40,922,418 of OU744339.1, forward strand.
TTTCCCCATTTTAAATGTAAGATCCCCGATTTATTGATAAGTCCCCTAATCTGATAACACTGATTCTCACATCACATAGTTTTATATTGTTTAATTGCTCTACCACGAGTTTTCCCTTTGAAAGCACAAACAAAGACTTATGTTTTTCATCCATATTGATAATAATTTAAAACTTTAAATTATATGTATATCAACTTTTTTTAATTGCAATATTTTCGAATTTGTGATTTTAGTTTTTAACGTCTCCATTTGAAGATACTGATGCTTAAAGTGTTTATAATGTTTTAGATATTGCTAAACTAATCTTCCTCTACATTTATTGCGGATCTCAGCGTGCTTCGCAACGCATGAATGTTAATTTTGTTGTCATGAAAAGTCATAACTCACGAATGCGTCGACCGATTTCGTGCATAACTACAAACGACCATATGAACAAACCCTAAAAATTTAATCATATTGGGTTTGATTGATGGTGAGTTATAAAGTCTTGCAACAATTTTTTATATATAAACGTATTCAAAAAATTCCATTTTAAGTTATTTATATTTGGATGACATTTTTCATTTAAAAACAAATTCTTTTGTTCCAAATTCAATTGTTCGGAATTCATTTGACTTTTTTGTTCAGCTTCTTAAATTTATTATTAACTAGCTAATTACGGTGCGCTTCGGTACCCCAATAATCGCAATTCGGTCACTCTTCCAAGCCAATTTTCATTTAGTTGTGCACATTACTATGGAATTTATTGGACCTTATGCATCAGGAATTATAAATAAAATATCTTGCTGTGTTCTTGATTTTATTAAAATCGGCGCAGCCGTAAATACCTGTTTTTACCTTTGTACTTGTACAAAATCACATCTTGTCATGAAAAGCCATAACTCACAAAAGCGTCGACCAATTTTCTGCAAACTTTAAATAAACTATATACATGACCATACGAAAAATTCCTAAAAATGTAATTGAATTCGGTTTGACCTTCGGGAGTTATACGGTCACAACAACTCGCAATAATTTCGTTTATATAAGATTTAATAAAAAAAAAACTTTTATTTGAGTATGATTATGATCGCGTCCGTATGAGCAGCTTACGGCGCGTCGCGGCAGCTTATGTTGCGTTGGTTCAGGATTCTTTTGATTTATACGAAAATAAAAGACAAATCATTCCAAGGCTAGTGAATTTACAGCTGCATTTAATAGTTTGCCGTTATCGTCAAAATTTTAAAATAATTTAAAAAATAAAAAATTCTCAAATAATTTAAAAAAGGAACAAATAAAAAAAAAAACAAATATGAGGTATTGCTGCATACGCAGGAAAAAAACAATCGATGATTTGCTTGTTTTGTTTAGTCAACAATTTTTGACATCAACGCGGTGCTTCAGAACAGAAAAATTACATTAGGTTTTTGTTTTTGTAGCCAGGTGGCCACATAACTTTAATTTCGCCTTAATACTTATTTCCATGTTTACCCACGGCGAAACAAAAGAGGTGGTTTCGATAGCGAATTCATTAATTTTCGCTGTAAGCGCTTTATATCAAGGCGAATAAAATAAGGTGGTAGCGATGGCAATTCGTTAATTTTTGCCGTAAGCCCGAACATCAAACTACATTTAAAAAAATAGTTTACAGGTTTTGTATATATAGAGTTTGACAGTTAAACTAACCAAAAGTATACACTGTTTTTAAAACGGGACCAATCCATAAGCATAACTTTTTAAATAAAGAAAAAAATTCAAAATCGGTTCAGATATGATAAAAAAGCAAACATTTAGTTGATTTTTTTTTAAATTCGGTTAAAGAATAAACAAAAATGTAAGAAAATAATTTGAATAGTTTTTTACTCCACCTACTTTATTCATTCATGCGTTACTCTTGCTGTGCTAACAGAATATTGCACACATAATGACAATTACTACTGGTACAACACACTTTATAAATTTTTAATGATTTCCCCATTGGCGATTGTAAAACTGAAATAAAAGAAAATAACAATAAAAATAGGATAATGAAAAATTAGTAACGGCTTCTTAAGGCTTGTTACTTTATGCAAAGCAAACTTAAAAAGTTAAACAGTATCGCCCCGTTAAACATTGTCGTAGTTACATTATGAAAAATTTCATTTTGTTGTAATTGTTTTTCTTGTTTCAACTTAAAAAATAAAAACAACCATTTTAACGAAAAACCCCTGTAAATGAACAAAGTAACGCGCCCAAAACTTTGGATATTAAAAAAGTAAAATATCTAGAAAAAAAATTAATTACACACAATCGTACGAACATATAAGAATTCAATTTATAGACTGTTTATTTTCTCCGGATTATCCATTTTAATTATGTTTCTTGCATAACATATTATATAACCGTATTTTAACTATTTAAACCTTTACAAAAATATTTGCAAAAAAAAACAACTTCTTAAAATCTTGATTCTAGTTGCCAGCAGCTAAAAAACTGAACTAGTAATTTTATTAAAATAATATTATTTTTGTGATGCATAGTGGTTTTCATTATTGTACTGATTAAAAAAAACCAAAATTATAAATGAATTGAAATTATTTTGGCTTAAGAAAAAAAAATTTATTTTACAAATGTATGCGGACGTTTTCCACAGAAAACAAGAAAAATTAGACGCTAGCAGAATGGGATGCTACACTTTCTGGACCGCTACCTTTTTCATCAGCATTCTTCGCATCTATCTACCTTAGTTGTGTATTTTATAAATATCATCTATTTAACCAACCAACTTTGTAACTAAGAATACGAGATATATACATATCAACATTAATTTGGTTAGACGAAATTTACACACAAACCAACGTAATTCTTTACTGTTCTCTCTGCTCTTTGCCTTATACATTTGTTTTTGCTTTTGTTCCAATCATCGATTGAAGACGAATGCAAATTTTGTTTTTAGTCATTCTTACTTGTTTACTCACAACATTATAGATGCTGTTTCAGTATCATATTAATTGTTATGAGGTAATTAAAAATTAATGAACTTAAGCCAAAATTTCAATTAATTTATTTTCATTTTTTCATGTACATTTTCTCCGTACACGAAGTTATTTTAACTTTTATATGTAGCTTTTTTCCGTACACGAACTTAAAAAGAAGTACTCGTACACAAGCAAAAGCTATAATTGTACATTCACGTACATGTACGCAAATAAATATTTTAATAAAACACATTCGTGGATGTGTATGGAAAATTTCAAAATTTTTAAAACACACATAATTCTTTTTTGTTAGACCTTTTTAATTAATTAACAAAAAACAACAACAAAACGTGATAAATTTTTTTTCAAACCAACATATTTCAAAAAACAAAAAATGAAAAAATCAATTCTACTTCTTCCGGAATATCTATATTTGTCTTATTAACAAACCATTTCTTGTTGTTGTTTTTTCTTAATTAAATAAATATTTGTTTTCCTGATAATGCTACACAATGGAGTAGTGAAATATCGAATATATATTTAAAAAATAAAAAAGACCTATTGCTTAAAAATTAAATAAAATATAACACATAATTGTTATGTACGAGAATTTTGTACAGTGAGTGTACTTTTATGAACTCTGATTAAAATATATTTTTTTAACTTTTATAAAGAGCTTGATTAAAAAACAATAAATATTGTTTTTATGTATGTATATACGTATGCATGTATTCGTATACCTTTGCTATATGAGATAACATAACATCCAATAGAAATTTTAAATAACTATTTCTTACACTGGAAACGAGGGCAGTTGCATAAGGTATTTTGCAACTAATTTTATTTAACCGAAGCATGAAAACTTACACATATGTTTTGTTTCTTTAATATTAATTAAAAATACATCATATAGTCTACGAGTCCAGACGTGTAAGGCTTTTTTCTAATTATTTTATGTGAGGTATTTTTCCGAAACTTCGTTCTTACATGTATTAAATTCCCCACACAACGACACATAACAGCAATTTACACTGAAAACTAGGGCAGTTGCCCATGAAAGTTTACACATGTGCTTAGTTTCTGTAATATTAATTAGTAATATATCTTATAGTCTGCGAGGTCAGACGTGTAAGGCCATATTTTCTAATTATTTTGTATAACCGATTCTTGCGAAACTTCGTACCTACATGTATTTAATGTATGTAACAATAATATATTACGATAATTTATACTAAGTGCGAGGGCAGTTCCATTAGGCATTTTGCAACTACTTTTATATACTCTAGCCCGTGACAAAAACATAAACTTATGTAAATAAAAATTACTTTTAAGCTTTAAAATTTGCTTCTACCCTTATTTAAGCATTTTAGTTGTCTTTATAAAAACTTTTAGCCAGCGGCGGTTTTAAGCGCCAAATTATAATTCATTTTATGCTTTTCTTTCTTTAAAAATGAAACTTTAATTCATATACGAAAATTGCTTAGTTCAATAATTTCTATTTATATGATTTCATAATATACAAAAGTGCTTATACAAATCAAAGTTCAATAACTTACTTTAATTTCTTTGGAATTTATTCTTTATTAAAATTACTAAGTTAATAAATTCTAATGCAGCTATTTAATTTAGATGGTTTTAAGTGGTGGATGTGTTGGTATGTCTCAGTGGCTTTGGTGGGGGTATATGTGCCGACATAACTCCGGCCATCCCGGGTGGCATTTTGTCTTTTAATAATAAAATAAAATAAATTAACAACCGCTTACAATTACACTCTAATATTTACTTAAAATAAAAACGAATAATTTTGTGTGTTCCATTGAAAACCATGAATTTTGAATCGTTATCTCTATAAAAATTTAAAGTATCAGAAGCTCCCCTGTACACTTCACGGATAGCGAAGGGCACATAAGTACTTTTGTAGACTTATGGCGTTTTCTAGATGATCTGCTTCTGAAGTAATGTCGTCGATATAAATTTCATAAATTAATACGTATGTGGCAGTATTTATTTCATAAATGGAAATATCCTCAGTTGGCTCAAATCGCTAAAGAATCTGCTGGAATTTTTGATATTTGTTGGAACATCTTTTCGATATCTGCACCAAATGCTATCTTGTGTCTTCGCCATTTAATAATAACCGATGAGAGACTGTTTTAAAGGGCAGTTCCAGTAGAGCGTTCCTCGTTTAGGCATTTTTGCACGAAGATCGTCTGGGTATTTTTCTATTTTTGACATATGTCTCAAATCTTCATACTCTTGCATTAAGCAATTATAACTCCCAGCAAAATGCATACGTTTAGAAGAAGAAATCTCTTTTTTCCGAAAGCGTCTAAAGGCATTGATGACATTGTTGACTAGCAATTTTACAATATACCGTCCAGTTTCTGCTCGAGATGTAAATAATTTTCACATTTAATTTCTTCAGTTAATTTTCTCTTTATAACCATTTTTTCCATTTCCTAGAATAAACTAAATATACTTTCTAAATTAGCGTTCATCATCATAATATCAATCAACAATTATTGATGGGCGCAGAAATCTCCAGAGTAGAAGTGAAGCCTCCACCGTTTTGGTGCTCTGATCCGTTGTTATGGTTTAGACAAATGGAATCGCAATTCATTATGTAAGCGTAACAGAGGATTCCACGAAATTTCATACCATCGTAGATTCTATTGAGAGTAGCATTTTGAGCAAGGTAAATGATATTATTATCAATCCACCAAGTACGAATATGTATGAAACGTTGAAAGAACGCCTAATCAACTCATTTACTGATTCAGAGGAGAAACGATTACGTAAACTTCTAAATGATGTAGAAATAGGATGTAAAATGCCATCGGAAATTTTAAGTAAGATGCGGCAACTTGCACAAGGCAAAGTTTCAGGTGATTTGCCAAAACAGCTTTGGCTGCCACGTCTTCCATCACAAACAAAGGCAATTCTAGCGGTAAGTAATGACACTTTGGACAAGCTAGCGTTGATGGCGGATAAAATTGGCGATAGCATAGAGTCTATAGAAATAAATATAATTTCAAACACAACTTCTGGAGATCATTTTTAAAAAATTTAAGTGTTTCCTTAAAGATATCTTAAAAAACAAACGTACCTTTCTATGAAAAGTTCATTGGCCAATAACTCGTAAAATATTGGCGAGTGCCCATTTTTTCACTTGATTGTTATTTCTTTTATTTTTTAATTCTCTAACGCCATATTTATGTTTTTTTTTTTATTGGAGTTACATTATTGTTCCAAATGATATGGAAAATGTAGAGGTAGGCGTGGTGTTTTTCCCGCTGCTTCGAAACACATACACCGATCTTGCTGATTTGCAGTACAAAATTTTCAAAACTATGTCTAATCAATTGGCGTACCTAAATTTTTCCTAATTCATTTGTGTCTTAGTAAATTTGAATTCAACCCGAACTCGGAGGGACACGGACATCGCTCAATTAACTTCACTATGCATAAGAGCTCAGAATATACATATAACTTAGGGGGTCGAAAAAAAAAGAACATTAATATGTAATTTGCTTTGAGAGATTTGAGAAAAAAGAACAGATTTTAGTACGTATTTAAAGTAAATTGAATACTTAAATTGTTGCATGGCAAAACGTGAAAACCCAGTATATCTGATCAAATGCATTTCAACTACACACTTGGATTAGATCCACTTTTAAACACTTCAAATAAAAGTAAAAATACACAATTTTTTATTTTTTTTTTTATTTTTTATTGTGCTATTTTCCCGGTATTGATTATTGAAGGTGAAAGTACGTCTCGATGGCCATTTCGCTATCGCTTACTTAGCTCGTCAGGAAACTTCTCACAAAAATTTTTAAATGAACTAAAGATTTTTGTCTAAACTTTAAAGAAAAGACAAAAATCAAAGTTCAAGCAAAAACAACAATAATCAACTTTGATTTTATTTTTCTTTATACTCTGCATACGGCAGACTTTTTTTCTGCTCTTTTATACAGTTTAAAGATGTTGAAAAATGAAAACAACAAAACACTACGTTATTTTATTCTTTCTTTTATGCACAGGCACTTGCAATTTTAATAATTAAAATTAAAACACGGGAATAATTAATAATATAATTTAAACTTTAAAATTTTTTATTGTGCTATTTTCCTGGTATTGATTATTGAAGGTGAAAACACGTCTCGATGGCCATTTCGCTATCGCTTACTTAGCTCGTTAGGAAACTTCTCACAAAAATTTTTAAATGAACTAAAGATTTTTGTCTAAACTTTAAAGAAAAGACAAAAATCAAAGTTCAAGCAAAAACAACAATAATCAACTTTGATTTTATTTTCCTTTATACTCTGCATACGGCAGACTTTTTTTCTGCTCTTTTATACAGTTTAAAGATGTTGAAAAATAAAAACAACAAAACACTACGTTATTTTATTCTTTCTTTTATGCACAGGCACTTGCAGATTTAATAATTAAAATTTAAAACACGGGAATAATTAATAATATAATTTAAACTTTAAAATTGTTTATTGTGCTATTTTCCCGGTATTGATTATTGAAGGTGAAAGCACGTCTCGATGGCCATTTCGCTATCGCTTACTTAGCGATAAAAAATTAAAAATTTTTGTGAGAAGTTTTCTGACGAGCTGAGTAAGCGATAGCGAAATGGCCATCGAGACGTGCTTTCACCTTCAATAATCAATACCGGGAAAATAGCACAATAACAAATTTTAAAGTTTAAATTATATTATTAATTATTCCCGTGTTTTAAATTTTAATTATTAAAATTGCAAGTGCGTGTGCATAAAAGAAAGAATAAAATAACGTAGTGTTTTGTTGTTTTTATTTTTCAACATCTTTAAACTGTAGTCTGCCGTATGCAGAGTATAAAGAAAAATAAAATCAAAGTTGATTATTGTTGTTTTTGCTTGAACTTTGATTTTTGTCTTTTCTTTAAAGTTTAGACAAAAATCTTTAGTTCATTTAAAAATTTTTGTGAGAAGTTTCCTGACGAGCTAAGTAAGCGATAGCGAAATGGCCATCGAGACGTGCTTTCACCTTCAATAATCAATACCGGGAAAATAGCACAATAAAAAATTTTAAAGTTTAAATTATATTATTAATTATTCCCGTGTTTTAAATTTTAATTAAAAATACACAATTTGGTTTTTATCAATAGCACAGTTTCGAACACTGTTACTGTTATAATTAACTTATTATTAAAAATGAATTATTTATCAAATGAATTCTATAAAGCAATAAATTACAAACATTTCTTTTTATTAATAATCTTCGAAATAAAAAAAAATATATATAAAAAAATTTAATTTTAATGATTATATGACGTGTGTAATCAATTTCTTTTAATACTTACATTATTTTTTAGCTAATATGAACAAAAAATAAAGTTTAATTCCACAAGTTTCTGCTGAAGAGAGAAACATTTAATTATGTTTGCTTTGCAACAGAGACGGACATCCAGAGTTGCTAAAAGCACAAACAGAAAATTATGTTAAGAGAAAAAACTTTCAAAAAAGCTAAAATTATAATACAAATATTCTATTTCAAATATAAATAGAGGCAATAATATAACCAAAGTAGATGGAAATAAATTAGATAACGCAATCACTAACCCTTTTATTGCAAGAAGTTAAAAATTTTATGATAAATGTAAATTGATAAACTTTAAAAAGTAATTAACACTACATGTATGCATCTAGAACATATTCAATCTTCTTTATGCTTAACGGATAATGTAATCAAACGACCAAACGATTTCTAAGAAACTCAAAATAATTCAAATAACAAAAACTAAGTAATAAACATAATCCTAATATTGTGCCTCTCGGCAATATTAAACTTAAATCCAAACATAAAATTGAATACGGAAAAATACAAAAGGTGCAACTCGAATTTTTATACAAACAACGTAAGAAAATCATTTAATACTATTGGGGACATGTATAATTTAAATTCCTTCAGCTAAAATTAAAATATTTCTCATTGTTTTAACACACATATTATCCATTGTTGTACATATAAAATATTGAGTAAGATTTTCGGTGTAGTAAAATAAATAATTTAACTATCTAGTTACCTGTTGTAAATAGTAACCTTGAATATTTTGTTGAATAAAATAATTCAGTATCTGTATAGATATTAAATTGTGTATACATAAAATAAATAAAAAATAAAACAAAAAACATAACATATTTTTGGCGACGAGAATTTTGGAACTCAATAAAACTGCACGTGTACAAGTATATTAGAATATTTACTGTAGTTAATACAATTGTTTAAGATAAACAAAGTTGAAGAAAGCAACCAGGTAGCTCTATTTTCGACGTTAGTTGGACCGGAGACCTACAAGCGTATAAAAAGTATTATTTTACCTGAAAAAGCCACAGATAAAGTTTTTAAGGAATTGATAAAGAAAATTACGCCACATTTCATACCTAAGAAGAATATTATTGCAGAACGATTTAATTTCTATAATTGTTCACAAAAAGCAAATGAATCAATTGGTGAATGCATCGTTAATTTAAAATTGTTGGAATCTCAATGTAATTTTGGTACATTTTTACAAGAAGCATTGCGGGATCGTTTGGTGTGTGGGGTACGTAGTAGTCAACTTAAAACAAAATTATTATCATCTGCAAATCTTTCCTAAGAGGAAACTTGTGAGATGGCGCAATTGTTCGAGTTGGTAGACAAAGAACAACAAGAAACCTCGTCGTCGTACGAGGTAAACAGAGTTAGTTATCAACGTCAAAGGAAAACTTATGATAAATGTAAAAAATGTTCCTTAACGCATGTTGTTGGTAAATGTCCGGCAACAGAGTGGAATTGTTTTAGTTGTGGGAAAAGGTCATTCGTCGAAATCCTGCTTTAATGAGATGGATTATAAATTGGGATTAATTAAATGGGTTAATCAAGAGAACGAGCTATTATTAAAAAACGTTTTTTTAGTTTGGAAAAAGTATTATGATGAAGATTGACACTGGAGCCGTGGTATCCGTTATATCAAATGCAGATTATAAATATTATTTTCAAAATTGTAAATAAAATAATGGTAGCTATCCTCCCTTGCAGGTCTTAACAGGGTCTAAAGTGGAACTCCTTGGTGAGATACCAGTATTAGTAAATGGTAAAAATTTAGAACTTTTCGTGGTAGAATCAAGTATTCGCTTTAAGCCATTATTGGGAAGAAATTGGTTGGATGCCATATGCCCATGTTGGAAGAATTTTTTCACTTGTTCCGAGTGTAAGTCATGTAAAATTTTTTCCGTACAAAAAGACTGCATTGTTAGTATTAGGGAGGAGATAAAACTTAAATTTCCGTCATTATATTCAAAAAGTTCGGAAGCTATTAAGCAAGTTTCTGATAATATTTCGGTGTTACCAGGCTCACAACCAAAATTTATTAAGCAATATACGGTCCCTATAAGTTTAAAGACTAAAGTTGAAACGAAACTCAAAAATATGGATGAAGGTGTCATTCAGCAAGCTCCAAATAGTAGTTGGGCTACACCAATAGTTTGTGTTCTTAAGAAAGATGGCAAAATTCGAATTTGTGGAAGCTTTAAAGTGACCATAAACTCAGTTATAGAAAGGGATGTATATCCATTACCCTTAATAGATGAAATTTCCTCAAATTTAAGGGGAAATAAATGTTTTTGTATATTGAATATGAGTAAAGCTTATTTGCACTTATCCGTAGATGAACCGTCAAGGCCATTTTTGACTATAAATACACACATGGGCCTTTTCCATTTTTGCAGATTACCAGTTGGCGTTTCGACTGTTCCAATGATTTTTCAACGTTTAATAGATCAGATAGTACAGGGATTAAAAGGTACCGCAGTATATTTAGATGATATATTGGTGACCGGGTGTAGTGCAGAAGACTGCAAGGAAAAGTCATTTAAGGTCTTAAATAGATTGCGGGAATTTAATGTTCGTATTAATATATTTGAGTTTAAATTTTTAAATGATAATATAGAATATCTGGGGCATATGTGACTCCGGAGGGTATTCGTCCCTCTAAAAATAAAACGGATGCTAAAATGTTAGCACCAGAGCCAGTTAACGTTGATCAACTCCAAAGTTTTTTGGGTCTGTTAAATTACTACGATTCGGGCACCTTTGTATAAATTACTTACTAAAGAAACCCAGTGGAACTGGGATTAGGAGTACATTTTAGCCTTTTCAAATTGTAAGATATTACTCTGTGAAACCAACCTGTTATGTCATTTTGACCCATCTAAGGAGATTGTTGTCGCTTGTGATGCATCTCTGTTCGGAGTAGGTGCTATCCTTAGTATTGTATTAGACGGTCAGGAAAGACCATGTTTCATGGCTTCCTCTACGTTAAGTAAAGCTGAGAAAAATTATTCTCACATACAAACATTGAACCAAAAATTTAACTAAATAATGCAAAATGAGGTGTAAAATTGAAGAAAAGTAGGTTATTATACAGCTAACAAATTCGTTATTCAAGGCTACGGATTTATTTCGTTAAAAGAAATTATATTAGTAAATAGTTAAATACAAGAAATTTCTTCGCTTTGACTATTGTTGTTCGGTTATTTAGTGGGGTGTAAATTTGACGAAAATTTAGTTAAATTAAATAAAAATTTTTATTTGTAATAACAAACTAACGTTGTCAGTTTAAACAATTTATTTATTTATTTTGAAGAAATTTTATTCGATTGAACTAATGAATTTAGTATATGATACTAAATTTTTTATTTATTTTGAAGATAAATTATTCGATTAAACTACCTCGTTTTATTTGATTTGTAAACCCGTGTAGGAAATTTTACTTTTACTATCTAAGACAATTTTTATATGCATTATAAAGAGTAAAGTAGTTTACAAACTGTACATCAGCTCTGTAGTTTTTTTTTTTTTTACTTAACTCTTTATAATTTATAAATGTAAAATGGTCGAAGATAATAAGAGATAATGTTATTAATGATACAAAAATGCACTATTAAATAAATAAAATAAAAACAATATTAATTATAAAAATAAATATATTTTATTGTAAAATATTGATATAAATGCATATATTAATATCAATTTTGATTAATACATATTTAAATATATACTTATATTAAATAAATACTTTAGCTTTGCTTTCTTCAATTATAAAACTTCCCTGGGAATCTCGTATAGAAAATTTGGTACATATTTTTTTTCCCATTTAAAACATTAAAAATTTTAGCTGATGGTATCAAAAGATAAAAAATGCCTATGTAACGACCATCTGAAAGAAATAAGCAAGTTATTTTCAAAGTTCAATTGAAGTAAAATAATTTAACCTTACTTTCACTTATGTTATTCATTTGCTTCATAGTTTCAAATAAAAGTTTATTAGAGTGATCCTTAATACGGTTTTGCAATACGGAGTCAATTTTTACCGAAAAGGTATTGGAATTGTCAGTGAAGCATTCCGCCTTTGGATATAATTGCTTAAAATCTATATTTACCTTTAAAAAGTACAAGAACATTCAGTTATGAAGAACTTAATAATGCACATAAAGATCAAAAAGTAAATAATTAGAATTTTCATGCTCGAAGGTTAGCATTTGTTGCTTAATTAAGGACGTACCAACTTGAAACCAAATGGCTTTTTATACTGTGTCCATTTCATTAATACGTCAGAAGTGCATTTCACATGTGATACCTCATGAAGCCTGTAATTTTTGGTTGCAGAACAATGGCTCTCTACTTCTGCTCAAGAGCAGTTATCCATTAAAAGCGCTACAATACTCGCGGAAACATTTCTTCTGGGACATCTTATAACATATATACATATCGCACTTGATCAACAATAGGGTATTAACTCAAAATTTTTGAAATATCACTTTTGTCAAGAAATCAGCTAATAACATCAATATCTATCTATTTTAAAAATTTCAACGTATTCCGTTTACTCTTTCATCTCGAAAATCACTTTTGAGACCATATTCATGAAACAAAAAGGTATTATTTCGAGTTAATACAAAAGTTAACATGGAACTGATTCGTAAATTTACAGAAAAAAGGTATTATTTTGAGTTGAGTCTCATTTCAATTTGGTTTTATTTTGAGTTGATACTGTCTTGTTGATAAAATTTGTTTCATTTATGATCGAAAAAATGCAGAAAAATGGTATTAACTCAAAAAATTGATTTTTTTTTTGCAATACTTGCACAGATTTTTAGGAAAAACAATGTAAATATATTTTTAAATGGAATTTTCTTCCTATGGTATATTTGAATTTTTAAATTCTGTTAAAATGTGGCCAGAAACAGTTTTTTGACTCTACTGAAAATTTTAAAATTTTGAGTTAATACCCTCTTGTTGATCAAGTGCGATATGTATAATACCAAAATATATATATATATTGGTATATAGTTTTTACCTAGATCTAAAACTCTTTTATTAGTATCCTGTGAACTTTTGTATGATACCACCTTGTTTAAGCTTACGCATGACGTTAAAATATTTGTCGTACAATTTACCTTGGGGCTTTTTCCCAGGTTGCTGTAAATAGTAATAATCCTAAGGACAGAAAATTGTGTAAGTATTAACATTGCATGTACATAAAAAATACCTCTTGTACTTACCAGAGATTCAGTTTGAAAAACTTGGACAATGTATTCAGCTTTTTGCTTAGCTAGTTTGACAGTCATTAATAATTTTTAAAATAATTAATTGCACTAGCTTATAAAGAACAACAATGTGAAATGAAATGTTTTCGTCACACAAGCTAACTGTTGTCGCTTTTTATTGTTATTGTACGAAGTTAGGAAATTTCTTCACATCTATGTAGCTTTATTTAATGTAAATAAAATTAAGAAGTTAAAATTACGATATTTCTTCAATTCTACAGGTCATTATTAAATTTTGCGTACCCTTAGTTATTCCAAGAAATTTTATTCCATTATAATAAAGAAAGTTAGTAGAATTTTACAAAATTTAGTCAAATCTACGATACGTTTATATATTATCTCTTCTTCTCGCTTTCACGGATTGATATTTAATAGTTAAATTAATAGTTAAATTAACAAAATTTAGAAAAATGAACGAATCATTATTTAAGTTAACTTCCTTTAATGGTGTCAATTAAACATTATTTAGTGTAGTTTTGATTACGATGCATTTATACTATTTTACTACAGTTTTAATTAAAAATCTGTTGATATAATAAAATTTAGTTGTTATATTAAAAAATTTTATTTAAGTTAATGGATTACATTTTACTAAATTTTTTACAAAAATCAATTATTATATTTGAAAAAAATTTGAGAGTATTAATAAATTTTCTATGTATTTAAATAAAAATTCAGTTGTTTTAACGATGTTTTTCGTTGGGGGTTTACTAAATTTTTTCGTCAATATTACCTACAACTATTGGTTCAGTGCAGAGAAGCTTTGGCGGTAGTATTCGATATAAAAAAATTCTTTACGGTATATACAGATCATCAACCTTTGGAAAGACTCTTAGGAAATCAAAAGGCTCTAGCTAGTATTGTCTCTATTCGTTTCTATAGGTCGATTTTATTTCTATCGAACTATAATGGCAAGATTAAATATCGTCCTGGTCGAAAAAAAGAACGCAGATGCCTCGGTCTCGGTTACCAGTAGAAGGTGCTACCCTCATAAATAATTCTAATGTTAACTTTTTCAATTTTGATACAAGTTATATACCAATCTCATTCGAGGAAATAGTAACATTATCTGAGAAAGATCAAGCTATAAAAAAAGTAATAAATTTTGTGGAAAAGTGTTGTTGGCCGAAAACGGCAAAATCAGATAATTTATTATCCTCGTATAATAATGTTAAGAATTCTTTAGTAGTAAAAAACAAATGTTTGTTCTATGCAGATAGGGTAGCAGTACCAACCGTTTTAAGGCAAAGAATTTTAATATTACTACATGAAACACATGTAGGCATTATCAGAATGAAGCTTTTGGAGCGTAGTTGTGTTTGGTGGCCGTCAATTGATTCAAATATTACATAATTTGTAGCAAACTGCTCGGTATGCCAGAAAACTCGGAATAAGGTCAAGGACTGTCCAAATTTTACGTGGCCGTAAACTTCATATCCTTTTGAAAGAGTTCACGTTGATCTATTTCAATTTCAAAATAATGATGATGATGATTTTTCAAAGTGGCTGGAAGTTCACATGTTAAATAAAACAACAACAATGATGGTAATTGAAAAATTAAAACTTATATTTTCAATTTTTGGCTTTTCAAATATTTTGGTGTGACAATGGGCCGCAGTTCAAAAGCGAAGAATTTAAATTATTTTTAAAATGCAACGGTATTCGGCAAATGTAAATTTAATATTTTTATTGTACTTTTATACTACCCAAGCTTGTGAACTATTATATTTATTAAAAAAATGCTTTTAATTTTAAGTTGCTATTGTATAATTTATAGGTGTTACTCTACAATTATTTTTTTAAAGGGAGAAGAAATGTTATACATATAAAACTGTAGAAAAATAATTAATTATATTGTGTGGTTACCTGTTGTAAACAGTAGCCTTGAATATTTTGTAGAATAAAATAATTCAGTCTCTGTCTAGATATTAAATTGTATATACATAAAATTAATAAGAGATAAAACAAAAAACATAACATCCATTTAGTAGTAATACTGCTTATTTAAAATGCAAAATTAACAATGAATATATGGCATTACATAAGGACAACAATTACAATGGCCAACAAATAAAATATTGTTACAAAAATGAGATCTAGCAACACCTGTTATTGTTATCCGTATGAGCGTGGTGAATAAGTTAATTCAACTAATGGTGTGTCTAGCATAATACAATTAGCCAACAAAAGCTGAGCAACCTCGATGGTTGCGTTGGTAGAGGTGCGTGCTGTAAAACAGCAGATCGTGAGTTCGACCCCGCCTTCGGACATGCGTACAACGAAAAATAATAATTGTTGTAATGCAATTAAAAATTAAGAAGCAGCAGTAGAAGCCATGGCAGATAATTTAGTGGAGACGTCCAATTTAATATAAGAGTAACAGATAATTGACAAGAAGCCCTTTATAATAAAAAGTAAGAATGGTAGTGGTTAGCGCAGGGAAGTGTAACAGCATAACAACAAAGTGCGGCAGAAGTGTGTTATGGCTATTAGATAAAAAGGGGATGACTGGCTTGGATGAAAAGCGTAGTGGAAATGTCTGTGGATAGTTAAGGTTACTAAACAAGGCCGGAGTAACACAGTAGTGCAGCGTGGATGGCTGCGTTCGTAATAATAACGCATGTTTAGCAAATACGAGACCATTCGATTCACAGGACCGAAGGATAAAGAAGTATAGCCAAAGAAAGCCACAAGGTAAGAAGAATATAGAATTAATAATAAGCCCCAGTGGTATTTGTAATCAAAACAATCCATACCTTTTTCTTAAAAAAGGAAAAACGTAACAATATTTTTTTAATGTTTCTTTTACTTCATGAATCAAATCTTACCAATTTTGGGTTAAAAAAAAAACGAAAATAACCATGAAAAATTTTTATAAGCTCTAGTTCCTTTGATACACCATGGCTTAAAATATATAACGTTAACAAAATATATAAAATATACAACGTTTATTGGTGGTCATGCAGAAATAGTCATTTATATGGTTTGTAAGGTCCCGCCAAATCATGGGCGCAGCAAAAAGGCATATATCGTTTTATATTTTGTTAATCCATTCTGTTAAAAAAAACAAGAGTCCGACATGTATGTGGAGCCCACGACTTATCTTGGTCACCTATCGTAACTCCATAATAATGCTGATAAGCATTCTTAACAGCTAGATTGCGTTTCTATTACGAAAGTGTTACTTTATCGCAAATATAACAAAAGTTATTTACTGAATTCAAAATAACAGCGTTCCGTTTTGGTTTACTACATTTAAGTATCACTCCAAAACATTAAACTTAAAAAACAACAGAAACCACAACAAGCACTATCTGAATAACAGATACATCACGTATTTAAACCAGAGTTCAGCATTTTTCATTTACGAGCGTTTAATTATTACCATTTATAATATTTTTAATAAATGATATTTCTACGACTTTTTTTATTTTGCACGTTCATAAACGACCATCAAAATTTTTTTTACTACGATCACACATGAATGAGTTCGTTTTTTTTATTTTTAAGCATTCATACACGATAAGGGATAAATAACATGATTCGCACTATGCTGCTTTTTATAAACTAATGCAAAGAGTTCTTCAGTGTTGAAAACTTCTCACTTATAAGCAATCAAAGATAAGATTAATTTAGTTTCTCATAAATGAGAAAAAAAAATTTTTTTCTTTTTCACGGTCATTAAGGAACAACAAAAAATTGTCTGCATGCGATACCAAATAAATGGATGTACATATGTATTGGCATTGTTGCAAGTAAGGTTAAAAAATAAAGAAACTGCCTTTTATAAAAGACGATATTATAACTAGACTTTATAAATGTATTTTTTTAGTACATTCATATAATATGTATGCACGTATATTTTAATTTTGTTATTTAGTTGAAACATTACTATGTATGTATGTATATGTTAAAAATTTTAACCATTCTCTGCATGATTTTTTTTTTATTTTTTTAAAATAAATCAGGGTGATGTAATTAATCCTCTAGATTTAAGGAAAAATACTAAAAAAAAACCCAGTGTAAATAAAAATATGTATTATGTAAAAAACAATATGATGGAAATTAACATCATCATGCATTGTCACATATTTAGCTCAGTACTTAATGTTGTATTATAAATACTACTATAAATTTCTTTTACTCTACTTTCACTTTGTTAATTTTAATCATAGTTTACTTTGATTTATATATTAAGAATTTTCAATGTAATAAGGAATTAATTAATAAGAAGACATTAAGAACATAACATGGCGCAGTCGTAAAAAAAATATAAATATATATATATATAAAATTATATAATAATCTTAAAAAAAAAAAAAAAAAAAACAGAACCTACGTAAAAAAAAAGGAAAAAGAACCAAAATGGATTTAAAATCTATTCCTGATTTAACAGTTTGTGGTAACAAAGCCAAGAATTGGGAAATATTTCTGCGTGATTTTGAAGATTATTTGGTCGCAAAGAATACCAAGTCAAGTGACAATGTAAAACTTGCCTTGTTGAGGAACCAGATTGGAATTGAAGGCAGAGAAATAATACGGTCATTGGATATTTCAAAGGGATATTAATAACTACGCAAAAGTGATCAAGGATTTAAACGACTATTTTTCACCAATGAAAAATATTTTATATGAAAGATTTTTGTTCTACAACCGCTCACAAAAACCGAAGGAGCCAATTGACGATTTTGTAAGAGATTTAAACGAACTAGCCAGAAGCTGTGAATTCTCAAATGTATTGGAAATGGTAAGAGATCGTATTGTATTGGGTGTATCAGACTCAAAACTTCAAGAAAAGTTAATTAAAATGGAAAAAACTGAAACAGAACATATTATATTGGAGTGCAAAATATATGAAAAACAAAACCAACAAATCAAATCAGCTTGTGCATGATGTTCAGCAAGAAGATGGAAATAATGATAAGACATAAGACTTAGATATTATTATAAAGCAGCAGAAAGCTAAATTTAAATATAGTAAAAATAAAAACAATTATGACAAGTTAAATAACATGAACATTAAATGTACTAAGTGCTTAAGATTTCATTAATTTAATAGCTGTCCGGCATTAGGAAAAATTTGTAATAAATGCAAAAAATTTAATCACTTTTTTAAAGCATGTAGATCCAATATTTATGTTAATACTTTAAATCAAAATGATAGTAAAAGTTCAAATTCTAATTGTGATTTTGTGTTAACTGACAGCGTTAATTTGTTAAAAGGTAATGATATTTGGTGTCAGGAAATAAATATAGAAGGTCATAAAATTAATTTTAAATTAGATACGGGTTCTGATGCAAATATAATTCCAATTTCTGTCTTAAAACGAATATTTAGAAAACCAATCTTTCAGCCTACTAAAACTATTTTAAAAACATACAGTGGCCATAAAATAAGTCCATTAGGTAAAATTATGCTGAAATGTGTTTCGATGGACAATACTTCTAACGAATTATTTTTGATCGTAAATCATGGCTTTAAACCAATTTTAAGTAGAGATACTTGTGTCAAATTAGATTTGATTAAGAGAATTTGCAATTTAGAAAAATCTTCGATTTGACTAGAATCCTTATTTATTAAATTTAAAGATGTTTTTGAGGGCATAGGAAAATTTGAAAAAGAATACAGAATTGAAATAAGTGAAAATGCAGTTCCTGTGGCTCATCCACCTAGAAGAGTTCTAATGAAAATTAAAAATAAATTGGAAATTAAATGAATTGGTAAAAATGAATATAATAGAGAAAACAGATAGTCAAAATGCATGGGTTTGCAATTTAGTTATTCGTGAAAAAAGCGATGGTAGTTTACGACTATGTTTGGATCCTAGAGAACTTAATAAATATATAATACCCAACCATTATTTAATACCAACATTTGAAGAAATAAGTGCAAATTTAGTTGAATATGCATATTTTTCAGTTTTTGATCTAAAAGATGGATTCTGGCATATACCTCTAACAGATAAGTCAAGCAATTTAGTAACTTTTTCAACACCTTTTGGATGTTATAAATTTAAAAGATTGCCTTTTGGGTTAGTTACTGCATCTGAAGTATTTCAAAGATACAATTTTGAAACTTTTGGAGATTTGCCTGGAGTAAATATATATATATTAATGACATTATAATTGGTGGGAAGACGGTAGATGAACATGATAGGAATGTAAATATATTTTTAAAAAGAGCTAGAGAAAAGAACATAAAATTGAATAGAAATAAAATTCAGTTTAGAGTACAAGAAGTAAATTTATTAGGCCACATTATTTCAAATCATGGTATTAGACCAGATAAAAAACGTGTAGAAGCCATTTTAGCATTAAATTTTCTTAAAGATCAATCTAGCCTACAGTTGTTTTTGGATCTGGTAAATTACTTAAGAAAATTTATACCAAGTTTAGCTAATGTGACATCTCCGTTGAGAGAATTACTAAAAAAGAATAATGATTATGTAGTATTACCTATTCATGAAGAATGTTTTAATAAAATAAAGCATATGGTTTCAAATCTTACTATACTAACACCCTTCAATCAGAAAGATGATGTACTAATTCAAACTGATGCTTCAAAAGATGGACTCGGTTGTTGTTTGTTTCAAAATGATAAAATTATTTCGTTTGCTTCAAGATCTTTATCAAGCGCAGAAAAACAGTACGCTCAAATTGAAAAGGAGTTTTTGGCAATAGTATTTGCTTGTAAAAAGTTTCATCAGTTTATTTATGGAAAATAAGTTATTATCATATCAGATCATAAAGCTTTAGAAACTATTTTTAAAAAGGATATAAATAAAATTGGATCATCTAGATTACAGAGATTAAGATTGAAAATGTTTCCATATAACGTCGTTGTTTTGTACAAGCCAGGAAAGAGCATAGTTGCTGCAGACTATTTTTCTAGGAATTTTATTGAAACAGGTGACACGGAACATGAAGACGGCGTAACAGAAATGGTGCATAGTATAAATGTACAAGATGATATATTAGAAAGAATTGGAAATGCAACCAAAAATGATGAAAAACTAAGTTTGCTAAGAAAGTATTCTATGGAAGGATGGCCCGAAAAAAATAAAATACCCAATTATATTAAAGGTTACCACAATAAGCGATACGATATAACAGTGGAAGGCAAATTAGTTTTTTATAATGATCGCATAATAATTCCAAAGATTTTGCAGCCAAATATTTTGAAAAAATTACACGAAAGTCATATGGGTATTTGGAAAACTAGGAAAAGAGCAGGTGAGTTATTTTATTGGATGAATATGAATCAGGATATTGAAAACTACATTTTAAAATGTGAAAAATGTCAAGAAGTTAGGCCGTCTAATATAAAGGAACCTATTATTCCGCATGATATTCCGATTTTGCCTTTTGAAAAAGTTGGCTGTGACATTTTAGAATATTCTGGAAAACATTTTTTAGTTATTGAAGATTATTTTAGTAAGTGGTTTAAGTTAATTCACTTAAAATCTAAGACTTCTTTAGATATCATTGAAGCATGGATAGAAGTTTTTTCTAGATTTGGGATACCAAAGGTTGTTGTAGCTGATAATATGCCATTTGGATCATATGAATGTTCAGAATTTTCTAATAGGTGGAATTTTAAAATAATTACAAGTAGTCCAAATTATCCTAGAAGTAATGGTATGGCCGAAAGAATAGTGGGCATTGCTAAAACAATTTTGACAAAATCAGAAACAAAAGAGGATATATACAATACATTGTTAGAATATCGTAACACTCCGGTTAAGGATTTAAACTATTCTCCAGAACCAAATTTAAAATACATAAACAGTAATTTTATTAAAAATGAAATGAAAAGGAAAATAAATAATTTTGAGAAGTATTATAATCGAAACACAAAGGAAAGGAAAGGATTTAAGATTGGTGACAATGTATATTTTGAGGTAGATGTACCTCGAAAGTGGAAACCCGGAGTAATAATTACTTATCACAATACGCCCAGATCATATACTGTAAAGAATTTAATTGATTGAAAAACTTATAGAAGAAATTCCTTTCATATTAAACTGATACCATGTTTCCACGGTTACTTAAAACACTTGTTTTGCTCTCTATTCATGTTTTAGAGACCAAACTACTGCCAAATAACATGTTTCGCCATACAAAATATTGAGAGCAAAACAACTCAATTTATCTTGTTTTATTTTTAAATACCTCACGAAACACGAAAAAACTACTATCATCTCTAATATTTATCGACCGTTCATCCAAACTAGTTGTCAAAAACAAAAATATAAACAAACAAAAGTATAAATTTTTATTGTGCCAATCTGCTCCCATTTACTTGCACGTTTTCTGATCTCTTAAAATGAAAAGTATTATAATATAATAACCTTTAGTATTCTTACATACCTTTTTTTTTCATTTAAAGCTAAAAACAATCGTATACGCGCGCAATTTGTTATTATGTACATAAATAAATATGTATGCATGTATGATTCTAAACAGTGCCGTCAAATCGAAACAGGAATGTGTCGTATAAACAGCATTATTCGCAATCTTGTTTAAGAGAGCGAAACAAGTGTTTCAAGTAGCCGTGGAAACATGGTATGAGAAAACAAAATGTAATGATTTTAGTTCTGATACTATTAAAAACGAGACTGCTGTCAATATTCGAAAAAGTAGTCGCATAAAAAAACAAACTAATTTTTACAAGACTTTGTAAATATTTTTAATTAATTTAATTAAATTATTATACGTACATATTAAATATTTTGTGTATCAAAAAAAAAAAAAAAGACATGTTGTATTATAAATACTACTATAAATTTCTTTTACTCTACTTTCACTTTGTTAATTTTAATCATAGTATACTTTGATTTATATATTAAGAATTTTCAATGTAATAAAGAATTAATTAATAAGAAGACATTAAGAACATAACACTAAATATAAAAAAAAATTTTTTTCCTCAATCTTCTTTATTTCTTATGATAATTTAAAAAAACAATTATTATTTTTATTTAAGCACATTTTGACGCCACATTTATTGCACGAAATTGTGGAATAGCCTTTATATTTGAGAAATTTGCACCGGAGTGACCCACCTACTTTTGGTCAATGTTCAGCACCATCTATTCTTATGTCTTTTGAAGGTGGTGGAGCTAGAGAACCTTTTCTTTTTTTATTGTAATTCTTCTTCTAGTACACTGGTACTAGGAAGCCCTTTTTCAGCTTCTTTGGTGGTTCTTCTGTTGCATAGCACAAAGGCCAACTCATTTCTAAATTGTAGGCAGACTCTTTTTGGTTTCACCTCTTTCTTGAGCATTTTTTTATGAACAATCTAAGAGTTTATAATAGCTAGCTCAAATAGATGAAAAAATACGCAAATACAACTTTTTAGACCTCATTTTTATATGATTTCTGTCCAAAAAGCTATCCGTGGGATCTACTCCTCCCATATGTTTATTGTACTCTTGGACAATAAACGGGCAAGTAATATCAATTTTTCCTTTTGTTATCCTGTCATATCTATTGACTTTAGTTAAAGGCAACGCTCCAGAGTAAGAAGATAACACAGTTACTATCTTTTTATCTTTCTAAGCCACACAATTCAAATCTATAACATCATGCTAAGACACCTTTCCTCAAAACTACCTTTTGGCACAGATTTTTTCATGAAATGTTTCTTCTCTGGAAGTTTATTATTTGGTATCCTGCTTTGTTGCACAGTTCCCACTGTATGAATTCCTGATTTAGCTAAAAAAAACTACCAATGGCAAAGAGGTATAAAAATTATCGAAGTATACAATGTGGTTTTGCTTTCTTGGCACTACATGAAATAAACGAACTACAACATTTCCTGTTGCACCAAGATCTGGTTCATCTGGGAGTTTCTCTGTATTCTCTTGTCCAGAATATACCTCAAACTTGTGGGCATATCCCATCAAATCACAGAGAACATATAATTTGAAGCCCCATTTATGGGGCTTCTTAGGCAGATACTGTTTTAAAAAATTCCCTATTATGGTAGAACACATCTGTTCATCCACAGAAAGTCTTTGATTCATTGGTACTGAAGCAAACCTCTCATTTAAATGCTTGTTAACAGGGCGGATTTTATAAAGCTTGTCATGTTCTGGATGACCTATTATTAAAATGTAATGATAACTTTATTACCTCAAACTTGTTCAGTGGCATTGCTGAAGAAATGGGCTCATATCCAAACTTTGGCGACCAGTATGATCTTGTGCTAGGAAATTTGACTACTGACATGTAGAATAATATACCAAAGAACTTATACAAATCATAATCTGTAAATGTTATAGATGATCTGGGATTACTCTGTATTATATATAAATTTGTCTCCTTTACTATTGTTTTGATAAAATCTTTAGTAATAAAATGGTTAAAACATTGATATGGAGTTTCTAGGTGTGATAGACCACCTGAAGCAGTAGAACTCCCCAAGAAAGTAATTTGATCTGTGTCACACACCAGATTCCTTTTATTCCAAATCAAACTTCTTTTGTCAAATGAAAAACTGGATGAAGACTGCAAATTGGATGAATTTGATCGGTGAGAGTGTTCTTGATCTTCTGGTTCTATAAGAGGAGGATCAATGTCAGCAGTTTCATCCACATTATCATCATCATCATCATCGTTCTCCTCCTGCAACACTCTTATAAATTCATCAGCATCGCGGTTTTCATCATCGGAATCTTGGTCATCAAGGCCATCTTCTGAGAGCCAACCGTCTTGTAACTTACTAAAATAATCTTCAATATCTCTCTCATTTAAGTTTCCCTAAAAAACAACATAAAATAAACATTTACAAAAAAATGTTTGCCATACATTACAAGTAAAGTTACTGCACAGTGATGTAAATTTCCATCACATAGTTTTGAGAAATTTATTCACAGTATTTTCATATAAATTTTACATAAAATAATAAAAACATGAATACAAACTTTTTTCCACTCATTTTCACTTTTATTGTATTTGATATCTCCGTTTATTTCCACAACAAACAGCGGAATGACAAGTTCTAGGCCTGGTAATTCACAGTGACGTTTGCTATTTTTTGACAACTGCGTTTTGCTGTACGCAATAGTCGCCTAAAAAGTCGCCAGCATCAACAAATTTACAGTACAAGGGTTTTGAGTACCTTTTTTTGTTGACTAAATATTATGATTGAAATTTCCATCATCATGGGTTAACTAATACCTATTTTCGGATAATTTGTTTAAAGTATTTGAATTTTTAAACAAATTGAAAAATAAGTCAAATGAAGAATTACTAAGATATTCACAATTATTAAGCTGCTGTTGCTAATACGAAATACTGACTTCAAAGGTTACATTGGAAAAAATAAGCTTAAGCAGTTATACCAAATATGTATTTAGTTTTAAAATACCTAGCAGAGTAATGTTTTAAAGGTATTAATATCTTAAAATACAAAAAAAAAAACAATTTGTAAGAAACGCGTATGACATAAAGAATATGCGACAATACACACACGCGAACGCTTAATGAAACATTTTTTCTACGATCTTTTTTCTTATGTAAAACTATTGTAAATTCTTATAAACGAAAAAAACCAAAATATTTTCAAGGCTTTCGCACATTAATGAACAGAACAGTACTCTCTCATGTGTGAGAAGGGAGAGAGCATTTCGGTACTCTGATATAACCTCAAAATAGCTGTACAACGTTTGGTTTGGTCAGTTAACACGTGTACTAGTATCCTAAAAATAAAAAATAAAGTAAAAGTTAACATGTAAAAAGTGACATGTTACCGTATCTCTAAAACAAGAGCTAGTTGGTCATTTTCGAGGCAATTTTTGAACTCATGGGCTGAAAATACAAAATAAATGGTTAGTTTTAAGTCCGAAACATATCAATTGTTGGTCAGTTTTATTACTTTTTAGTTGGTGATCTTAACTTTAAACAAATAGAATGGGGTAACTGAGCTTAGAATAAAAAAATAGATTATTATAAGAATGGTAAACAGACATTGGAATGCAAGGATATAACACAAGCCGGCCTTTGGCCGGGCGCAAGTATTTTCTCGTCTATGGTATAACCTACACCAACTTCGCTTACCAAATATTTTCTTCAAGCCAGTTCATAAAAACGTTGCATCTTTTTAACATAGAATACCATAAAATATATCTATAATATTTATGGACGTTTCCACTCTACGTTGATGGACTTGGTGCCGCATTACGATGCGATCCATGGACAAAAGATATGCCATCTTATTAAAATATTATTGAAATGACAAAAATATTACAGAATCAATATATCAGTATGTTTTTTAATATACTGCTTGGAATTCTGTCGTTACTCGTTGATAGTTTGCCTTAGCTTTTAAATGCGTAATACGAGGGCTGCTGTATATATTTCTGGCCTAATAGTGAAAATGCGAATATTTATAATCAAAAATGGTTTTATTGTTTTTCAAAGTATTCTCCAGCATGATTTATACACTTTTGCGCTCAAAACAGTTGTCGAAGCACTTTTTCCACTCCGATTGAGACTCCTCTTAAACATGGTTTTTGAACACTTCAACAGCTTCTTCTGGCGACGAAGATCGTTAACCACGCATTTTTTTCTTGATGTGCGGCAACAAGAAGAAGTCATTAGGTGCCAAGTCAGGGCTGTATGGCGGATGACTTATTAATTCGACGTTTTGGCCGGTCAAAAACGCTCTGGTTTGAGCCGATTTGTGAGAGCTCGCATTGTCATGGTGAACAATGATTCGTCTTCTCTTGTTGGTTTTTCGAATTTCTCCGATGACATCAGGCAAACAAATTGTAGTGTACTACTCAGAAGTGACCGTCCTACGTTGCTCAAGCGGAACAGTCGCCACATGACCAGTTTTGCCGAAGAAACAGGCGACCATTGTTTCGAAGTGCTTCTTCCACGAACAACTTTCGTTGGATTTTGCTCGTCTTTGAAGACCCACACGGTCGATTGTTGTTTCGTTTTGGGCTAATATGCATAGATCCATGATTCGTCACCTGTGACGATCCTTTAAACGTCTTTTGAAGCACCGCAATCATATTTTTGCAACATTTCTTTGCACCAATCGACACGAGCCTTTTGTTGAGCGACTTTCAAATTGTGCGGGATCCAACGAGAACAAACCTTTTTTACGGACAGGTGTTCATGCAGTATCGAATGTATGCTGGTGGAAGAAATGTCCAAGGATGTCTCTATCTCTCGGTATGTCGCATGTCGATCTTACATTATGAGTTCACGCACGGCATCAATGTTCTCTAGCACAACAGCCGTTTTTGGACGACCTTCACGGAATTCGTCTTTGAGCGAGTTTCGGCCACGATTAAATTCATTATACCAATTTTTCACAGTGCTATAGGATGGTGCTTCATCGCCATACAAAGATTTACGTTCATCAATGCACTCTTGTCATGATAATCGACGTCGAAAGTTGTGAAAAATGATGGCACGAAAATGTTCACGAATTAATTCTATTTTTTTTATATTATTTTTTTCAAGTCACTGTAAACAACAGAAATAAAGGTCGTACGTCAAAACGTTTTGAGTACGATTATGCTTAAAAATGACAAACTTTCCAATGGAAATGTCAGATTGCACTTGGCAGCACTCAGTGTTGCCAGGCCAGAAATATATATAGCAGCCCTCGTATTTGTTTAATTATTGTCGAACACGTTTTTTCTTTCCAGGAATTAAATTTAATTAAATTTTTCGTATAATTGTAAATTTTTATTATTAATTACGTTATTTCCTTCTGGGAATGCACTGACTCCAAGAAAGAGCAATGGCATATAGCTTGTGATCGTGTATTATAAAATTATTGAAAGCAACTTTTCCTTTTCTTGGCTATTGATATATTATTAAATAAATGTGCAAGTTGTTGTCGAAATTTAAGTTAAACTTTCAAAATTTTGTTTTAATTTCTCCAAACATTTTGTTTTTATCTTTCTTCTAAGTTTTTTTTAAGGTGGTAATGATGTTGTCTTTTAAGAGTTTTTTATGTATACTAGTTTAATTTCAGTTTTTAATATGAAGGCGAACTGGGTGCATAGAGCTTGCATCTAAAACTGATTTTATTATCAACTAGCCATTCCTTAAGTTTCCTTCCTTTAGTACTGTCAATAGTTTCCAAAATCCATATACCTTTTATTTTAATCTTCTACCAATAGGTTGCAATTGTTACCATGTAGTAAATCTAAAGAATGGAAAAAATTATATCGGTGGTCTCATGTAGAAAGGCCCTAACTCGATTTATTACGAAATTAATATTTTTCGTGATTCCAATATATTTCACACAGACACACCTTGTCACAAAATTTGAATGCAATAGTATCAAAAATAACGGATTTCTAAGCATTTGCATTTTTAATATTACATTGTGATAAATACAGTTTCTATTATGTTTTTACCTTCTCCTGTAAAGTTACTTATATGCGAGTTAGGGCCTTTCTACATGAGACCAGCGATATATTTTGGAACTAAAATTTGCATTTTTATTTCTAGAAGGACAATAAGCAGATATAATAAAATTATATTTATTTCCGGTATAAGTGACAAAACCAAGGAGCATCTCTGCAAAGTTCTCCATACAATTTGACATCGAAAATAGTCACAAACTATAGTTATAGATCATGGCCACAATCTACAATGATTTTAAGTACTAGGCCGTACGCCAAAACACACTGGGAGCTTTATCAATAAAAAGCTTATATTGCTGTTATTAAAAACTAAACTAACTACGCTGTGATGTATTATAATAAAATCACTTAATTTTTCTAATTGAAAGGAATTAACTATATTGTTAGAGTATATATTATATTTTTGAATACTTTTAATTAACATGGCTGTACCCCTCCTTAGTTTATTCTTTCTTTCTTTATCTAAGTTTGCCATTCCGTTGTGATTTCTAAGGTATGCATGTCCGACCCTATAAAGTATATATATACTGAGTTCTTATGCATAGCAGAGATTGAGCGATGTCCGTTTGTCAGTCCGTGTTCCTGTTGCACTCAACTTTGCCTAGGCACTAGATTAGGCACGGAAAATTTTAATGCACCAAACGATCAGACAAAGTTTCGAAAATTTTGCTATTGCATGATCGGATCATGTCCGACGAGGGAGCGGGCAAAATACCACTCTTGCCTCTAATTTTTTCATATCATTTGGAAAAAATCCAGTTTAGTAGAGTAACTCTAATTAAAAAAAATATATGGGGCGATAAAGAATTAAAACCTATGACTAATCGATTGGCGTATTTTAATTTTCTCTAGCTCCATCTAGTGCCTTCGCAAAGTTAATGTCAACCCGAACACGGACGGACAGATGGACGTCGCTACGCATAAGAACTTAGAATACAGGTATCCCTGGAGAATCTTCTGTGAACCCAGATTTTCTAGCCAAAAAAGGTTGGCTTGAGAAATGCAAATAGCGCTTTTCACTTCACAACAAAAAAATTAAAGTTCAAATTGCATGAGAATATCATGAAGCTGACAGGTCATATCCAGAAAAGGTAAAAAAAATAGTTGAAGAGCAAGAATACAAATTAAAAAAAAATTTTTAATGCCAATGAAAGCGGGCTTTGGTGGAAAAAAATACCCAATAGAACAATTATTTTAAAAAATGAAAAAACTGCACCTGAATTTAAGATATCAAAAGATCGTGTAAAGTTACTTCTGTGCAGTAATGCCCCGGGAGATTATATGACAATATCAATGCTAATTTATAGATCTTTGAATCCCCGTCCTCTTATAGGTATAAATGAAAACGCTTTACCGGTATATATGAGAACAAATTCAAAAGCTTAGGTAACTGCTGATTTATTTCTAAATAGGTTTTTAAATTGTTTTGTTTCAGAGGTAGAAACTTATTTAAAGCACAATAATTTAGATTTCAAGGCGCTTTCACAAGTAGATCATACGCCAGGTTACCCGCAAGACTTATGTCATCCTAACGCCCAAATAGTGTTTCTACCTCCTAATACCACTTCATTGCTACAGTCTTTGGATCAAGGTATTATTTATACCTTTAAGACAGTACATAAGAGGATCATTAATAAAAATATTTTTTTTTTGGAACTTAACCCTGTTTTTGTAACAGCTCCTAGTGTCTAGCACTGTTTCACATAACGCGTTATATTACAGGAATCTATCAACCGTGTTATGTACTTTATGGGGTCGGAAATGGATATTGTAGATATTATACACGGAATGACAAACTTAGATGTACCTTTCTTCCACCTGTGGTGAGGGGTATAAAGACAGCAACATTGTGAGCAACTGATGTATGCTGTAAAAACATATATATATTTCATTGGTGGGAGTTTAAGATAAATTTACTGATGGCCAAGTTTTGGACAGACGGACAGACGGACATCGCTCAATTGACTTAGCTATGCATAAGTCAGAATATATATACCATATGAGGTCGGAAATGGATATTGTAGAAATTACACACGGAAGGACAAACCTCATTATACCCTTTTTGTGGTGGAGGGTATAAAAACATCATCCTAAAGATGCTTTCTTACAACAATCAAAGCGTGACCATTATTTTTGCCAAGTTCGATTGTTCTTGCAAGGCTGCAGCTTTTTCTTTCCATGCCTCGACTTGTATTTTCGTGGCTTTTTGCACCTTTTATCTGTATTTTTAGCGTCTATTAATTTTTTTTCAGATACATATAGTGTATTATGTTGTGTGTATTATGTTGTGTGTATTATGTTGTGTGTATGTATGTTGTCGTGTTTTCTTTTTCTACTTTGTTGGTCTGATTGCTTTGTTCTGTTGTATGTTTGTTTTGGTTGGATGATGGTATTATTTGCATAGGTGTTTACACTGTATGTGCTATTTTCTTATGTGGTTAGTTATAAAGTGTAGGAATGTTTTTAAATTTGGTTTAAATATGACTGTAATGTGTTCGTATGTGGATACTGTATGTTCTCCTTTTATGCTGTTGATGTTGTAACAGCGATTTTGAACTGCTTTTAGGTAGAGTGACCTCAAATTTTTTTTACCACTTGCTGAACCCAAACCACCTTACTCTTTGGTTCTGCAACCCCAACTTTGTAAGGATATTTACTAAACATGGGCCACCTCCTGTTGCATGCATACTTTTGTTATCGCTTATTTATCTTTTAAGCTAAACCTTTTGGTCATGCCATATCTATGCTTAGTTAATATTGTATATCGCACACCTAGTTAAAAAGTGACACAACTCAAAATGTTAACTTTTCAGAAATCGAATAAAAATGGTTAAAAACAAAAACTTTGGACTATTAAGTAGAAAATCCACACCGATTATGATATAAGAATTCTTTTTATTTGTTTAATATTTCTACACTAGATAATGAACAATTTAATTAAATTCAATCACTTTTGAACTATGTGTGCGATATGATGTTTACTAACAAAATTTTAAAAGTACATCCTTTTTCCAATCTGTCCCACCTTTGCTACACAATAAGATCCTGGATCCAAATGAATGGCGGCCGGTTGGTTTTGACCCCATAAAGTATACATATTCTGAGTTCTTATACATAGCAAAGTCGACTAAGCGATGTCCTTCTGTCCGTTTGTATTAGTGTTGAAATCAAGTTTGTCAAGGCACTAGATCAGCTAGAGAAAATTTAAATACATAGATGGCGAAGCGTATAAAAGATTCGGTATAGTTAAATATAGCGCTCTTACTTGTTGAAGCAAAAATGAAAATGTAATGCCTTCCTTTTTTTAATATTTCCAATATCTAAAAATTTTTTTTGTTTTCTTGCACCCATCTGTTTATTGTTTAACCTAAAACGTTTAAAACGTTTTAGACAAACGCTTGAAAACTTGAAAGAACATCGATTGCTATGACCAGTATTAATATTTAAAATTATGAATTCAAGGATGCCGCAACAACTACTGCATTTAATTTGATGAATATAGCCATACTTTACCTGTGTTGCTAAATCCGCTTAAAACAGAAAGTTTTATATTCGGATTTTAAAATAAAAGGGTGTCCCAATAGTTAATGTAAAATGATGTATGTGGCCATACTTTTGAACCGTTATAGGGAGGAGTATGAAATCTGTTTAAAGTCGGTTTTTTTGCAAGAACTTTTTTTTTAATTAAAAGATTATCAGGCTTGTTCTAAATTCCACATTGAAGAAACTACTGCAGAACATCGATTTCGATCGAAGTTCTTAAAATCATCAAACCAAAGATATTGATATGCTTTTTTATGGCCATCCAATAGGTAATATGATAACGTTCGGGTTTAACTTTAAAAAATGAAGACAATATCCAATGGAAAAAGTATTCTCAATACAGATTTCAACAACTTAAAGAATCGGATATGCATTGGTAAGTCAACCTTATTTGCAAATAGCTTTCTCTATACGTTCATATAACTGTGCAAGATATTCAACATTCAAAAAAGGTTACATATAATTGGTGATAACTCTTTCACATATTTAAGAAATTTTTATTTACACTGATGAAATTAAACATCAAAGTGCTTATTTAATCAATTTGGCTTTCATTATAAGACTTTCAAGTTTTCTATACAAAACTTATGTAAAATCCACTGATGAGCTATATGAGCAGTAGTGAAATGGCCATATGGATATGCAGTAATACATTTCAAATTTTAGTTTTAAAATAATAAGTATTTCATGAGAATTTCATTAAATATTTATATTTGAAGAAATCAAGCACAATTAAAGTAAATTAATATAAAAAAGAGTCCAAATAATAAATTTTCATATAGATGTTCATATTTATATTATATTCATTTGTGTAACGGCCTCAGTCAGCACCTTAAAGGCTTTATTGAGGCAAGTTAATGGCATTTCAATTCTTAATATGCAATGTTTAAACTAAGTGTTATATAATAAATAAAGTTGTTGATAAAATCGTACAAAACCACATACATATATAAATTGCATTAGTGAGCTTAAATTACAAAACACTTCAAATTTTTTATACAAATTGTCTTTACATTTAGTTTTAAATGGTGAAATTATATTAATTGTTTTCAGATCCAATACAACTAATGAAGCCAATAAGCTGCCTACTTTTTGCAAGTCTACGCCTTGGCATTTGTAATTTATTTGCATTTCTCAAATTGGAATATGATTGATTTTCAACAAAAGATATAAATGGATGGCCAACATACATACTTAAAATCTTGATATTCATGCAGTCCATAAACTGGTTATATTGTTTTACAAATAGCGAGATATTATACCTCCATCCCTTATTTAGCGCGTAAGAGGCAAAGGCAATGTAACTCATAGCTTTTGCACTGGTATGCCATCCCTAAATAACAGCGTCAACTTCGTGTCGTTAACAGTAATGTTATCTCATTAATTTTAACAAAACCCGCTGTATAAGAATAAAAAAGAGATAAAACCGCTTGATTGCCTTGAAAATAACTTAATTGTCATTACTTTTCAACCATAACAAAACAAACCAAACCAACAAGCAGCCAACTTCACTTCCTAACTCACTGTTAAAATTGGATTTTCCAATTGCTAAGCGTTGACGCCGTGCTATTTAGGGATGCTTCATACATTTTGTATGTACATGAGCAATTTTGACAGTTATCTTACGCTTTTCGCGCTAATTTTGGGATGGCAGATACTATTGAAAAAAATATTGGTAAATTATAAATTATTTTTAATGCTTTATTTTGCATGCGTTGAAGAGACTTTAGTACACTCTTCTATTCTATTTTAAGCTCAACTCATATAACTTAAATGTGATTCTATCACAGTTTGTTATATCATCAATTTTATACGTGCAATAAATTTGTTTAATTCCTTGAGAGATTATGATCTTTTAAGTTCTGTTATGCGTAGGGCCCATGCATTGTTAGCTATAATGTGACTCGAAGATATTAAATTGAGCTTGTTTCTTCTAAAGGCCTTCCATTTAGGTTAACGACAACGTTAATAAAGCGAGAAGAGTTAGGCCTAAAACGAATCAGTTTTGCTTTGTCAGTATTAAGTACAAGTCGGCTTAAATCAGCAAACTCAGGAACTAAAGCAATATCTCTTTCAATATGTGTTTGCAATTCGAAATCATCCTTAAAGGGATAAAATAAAAAAAAGTTATCTGCAAACATAAAAATTATACCCGTTAAATCAAGATTTTTAATATCGTTTAGATATAATAAAAAAATGGACCTAATTTACTACCCTGTGGCTCTCCATATTTTTCGGGGCTTAAGGAACTACTACATTAGTTAATTTGAACATATTGTTTTCTATTTGTTAAAAAACTTTTGAATAGCATCCTTAAAGGGATAAAATAAAAAAAAGTTATCTGCAAACATAAAAATTATACCCGTTAAATCAAGATTTTTAATATCGTTTAGATATAATAAAAAAATGGACCTAATTTACTACCCTGTGGCTCTCCATATTTTTCGGGGCTTAAGGAACTACTACATTAGTTAATTTGAACATATTGTTTTCTATTTGTTATTCCATATTTTCGATACCATACAATGACAATTATTTGATCAGTATATAATGGCCTATAAGATCAAATGCTTTTGAAAAATCAAAAAAACATGCCAGCCAAATGTATCTCACTACATCTAAAACTGCAGCTTCAGAACCACACTATTTTCTAAAACCAAACTGAAATTCATATATTACGTTGAATTCTTCCGCAAAAGATAAAAGCCCGTATTTTATTATCCTTTCAAAAAGCTTATCAATTGTAGAGATTACTTTATGAAGAAATTAATTTTATGCAACGAATTTATTGTAGAAATAAAGTTGTAATTCAACAAATTTTTTTTCGCTTAAATAATATTTCTATAATTGAAAAATTCTTGTAAAAAATGGACTTCAAAACAGATTTCATCTGTCTGCCTATACGGGTTTAAAAGTATGGCTACATACATACTTCAAATTACATTAACTATTAGGACACTCTTATATTCCATCTTCAAACTTTATACGTGTTATAGGGGACTTAGCACTATAGCTTCTTGTTAATTTCAATTGTCTGTCTACAATTGTTTAACAGTTTGGCAATATACATCAAATTAAATTAACTATAGAAAGATCTTTTAATTTCCAAATTCAAATTTAATACTTGCTATTGAAGTAGACTAAGCAAGCAGGTTCTTTGTAAGTTTCAACCACATATTTATAACTGTTGAACAGTTTGACCATATACATTAAATTACATCAACTTTTTAACACAATTTAATATATAATTTTAAATATTTTTATTAAATTAGTATTTGAACTGTGAATATTATAAATAAATTGAAATTATTTTGGCTAAAGTTCATTTATTTTTAATGTCTAAATTTGCATTCGTCTGCAATCGATGATTGGAATAAAAGCAAAAACAAATGTACAAGACGAAATACAGAGAGAACAGTAAAGAAATACGTTGGTTTGTATCTAAATTTCGTATAACCAAATTAATATTAATATGAGTATATCTCCTGTTCTTATTTAAAAAGTTAGTTGGTTAAATAGATGATGTTTATAAATTACGCAACTAATTTAGGTAGATGCAGGAGGTAGCGGTGCAGAAAGTGCAGCATTACATTCTGCTAGCGTCTAATCTGTAAAATAAATTTTCTTTATTTTTATTTTTAATGTCTAAATTTGCATTCGTCTGCAATCGATGATTGGAATAAAAGCAAAAACAAATGTACAAGACGAAATACAGAGAGAACAGTAAAGAAATACGTTGGTTTGTATCTAAATTTCGTATAACCAAATTAATATTAATATGAGTATATCTCCTGTTCTTATTTAAAAAGTTAGTTGGTTAAATAGATGATGTTTATAAATTACGCAACTAATTTAGGTAGATGCAGGAGGTAGCGGTGCAGAAAGTGCAGCATTACATTCTGCTAGCGTCTAATCTGTAAAATAAATTTTCTTTCTAAAAAAGATTTTTAGAAATTAAAAATAAATGAACTTAAGCCAAAATAATTTCAATTCATTCATAATTTAAAATATTTATACTTCTTACCATACCAAATAAAGAAGTGGACATTCCGTCTAATTTTAAGTGCTTGTATATAACGGTTTGAAATATGAAGTCCTACAGGTTAAATAACATAATTTAATTTTTAAATTCATAATGTATATTTCTTGTTATAGCGGACATAGCACAACAGGTCCCATGTAAATTGTAAACATTACACGCAAAGAAAAAACATGGTTGTGATATAGTCACAATAAAAATAATATGTTCTTTGTAACATTGTAAAGTTGCAGAGAACAAGTAATAGTTGTTTTCAACAATACTTCAGTCCCGAAAAACATGTTTTTGATGATATCTAACCACTGCACAAAAAATACAACATGGTTGGTTTAACGTAAAAAAAAAAAACCCAAAGTTTTATAATTTATAAAAATAATATAGTATATTTAACCATAATATATTTTTATTAATCATAGTATGACTAAAACAAAACAATATAATGTTTACGCCTAAAAATTTTTTGTTCTAGGTCTTGACAGAATGCTTTTCTATCAGTTCAGTAATTTTTTGTTAGCTTAAAGCAGAAATTGTTTTTATTGTTAGAGAAAATTAAAAATTTAAAAATTTATGATCAAATTAAACAATTAAAAATAATATACGTACAATATATGAAAACAAATAAAAAGGTAAGCAAAACATATCAAAAGTGGATGAATATATATACGCATATGTGTGTAT
The DNA here is from genome assembly GCA_916610165.2 of Gymnosoma rotundatum. Lineage (NCBI taxonomy): Eukaryota > Metazoa > Arthropoda > Insecta > Diptera > Tachinidae > Gymnosoma > Gymnosoma rotundatum. Next base: position 40,958,650 of record OU744339.1, read on the forward strand.
GTAAGCATATAAATATTTATTTTTGTGTTTTAAGAACAATTGTGAAACAATTTACACATTTTTCATTTAAAGCTGTCATGTTATACATCAACTATAATTACTATTATATAACAGACTATCGTGTTATAAGTCATGGATAAATGCGAAGTGAGTTCCGAATAATCATTACGTACCATATATCTTCAATACGAATATATAACGTTTACTCTATAAATGGATGTTCATGCAGGAATGTATGAAGATAAGATGCCGTTTTTAAACTTATAAATATTTTTTTGTGTAAGTGATTCTGATAGCCTTTGTTTTAAAGCCTTTAAATTATTAGTCATATACAATAAGCAAATAATTGCCTTTTTTGTGCATTTATTAAGCAATAAATAACTTAGTCTTTTATATAGGGAAATATTTACACTCACGAGAATGTATATAATTCAATTATATAACATGACATTTTCAACCATATTATGATGTTTTAATGCAACCATTTAATGTTTATATTTTAACATAATTATTTTTAGCTTTTACCAAGTTATTGTTATTCTAGACAACAATATGGTTGCAAAAACCAGCTTTATTATTATTAAATGTAACAATACTATGATTTGTTAACAACCATATAATACAACCATAATATATTGCTCTTAAATTATGGTTACCTCAACCATGTTCTTTTTTTGCGTGTATAGACAGGTTCAAAAGTGTGGCCATATTTATCAAATTTAATGAACTATTGGGACATCGTTGAATTTATAATTTTGAATATTGATACCTGTTACTGTAACGGTTATAGCAATCTACATTCTATCCAATGTGCACGTTAAAAATATGTATGTTGTGTGGGGACACCCTTTATTATGAACTGTTATGGATTATAAACTGATTTTTTAAGGGACCAATCTGTAAGTATCACGTTTCAAATAAAGAAAGAATATTTAAGTTCAGTTCAGAAATGACTGGAGTCTGCGGGCACAAACATAACAAAAGCAACATTCAGTCGAATTGTTAACCTGTTAATTTAGACATTGGCAAATTTTAATATTGTGTTTGATTTAATAATTCTGATCTGATAACTCTGTTTTTCTCTCACTACACACGTTAAAATCTCTCTCTTGGTGTTTGCTGTGAGTATGAGTACGAATAAAGTAAAGCCAGCATCGCAAATATTTTACTTGAATATAACCCCATTCACACAGGCAAAGTTTACTTTGCAAAGTTTTGATTTTATGTGAGAGAGAGGGAGAAAGCATGATGAGCAGTACAGACTTTGATGTACTCGCAAAGTTGCTTTGAGCCAGTTTAGATTAAGGACATTGTAGCTGACTTTTCTATTGTTTTCTCTTTTGGTGAATCTCCGTAAGTCATCACGCGTTTACATTAGGACTCTTTTGTAGCAAGTGAGAGAATTTTATGATGTTTTATCAACCAATCTTTCAAGTGTTGCCATAAAGTAAACGTATTAATTTTTCAACAATTTTTGAATATTATAGGAAAAAAACAGCCATTTGGTAACACCGCTTAAGCATATAACTGCAAAAAGCGAAAGAAAGAAACAGGAATGAGAGAATATGAGAGAAAAAACTAAAAAGAGTCATGAAAATTCATTTCGTGCTACTTTTGCTACCCCGCAAGCTTCTCTACACCTCTTGCCTACAAACTTCTGCATCATGACTTTTGTAGCTGATACAATGCCCATAATGTAAACTCCCTCTTTGCTTTACTTTCGTTGCTTATACACAGTTGTATATATTTACATATACATATAAGCACCACATACAAAACGTCCAAAAATAAGGAAGGATCAAACAGAAGAAAACAAAAATTTGTAAAAGAAAACTATTCGTGTCTGAACACCAAACAAAGTTTAAAAGAAAATTAACAAAACTTTGTCAAAGTAAAATTTCCTTGTTTGAATGCAGTCTATGCTAGAGACTTAAACTCAACAATACTAAAATGGAATGGGTATAGTAAATACTCGCACAAAAGAAATGCGGTGGCGATCACACCGCAACCGCATTTAAGATGAGTATACCTAGTGTATTAAAAATAGACACTCTTGCAGTTCTCTGGTACATACACATTAAAATATTCATACATATATAAATACCATGCAAGCGTTTTGCAGAGCGTCTATAAATAGAAGTCACTTTTTCGTTACTTCTTTAGACTAAAAATTTAATTTCACAAAAACTATATTATTACCGAATTAAGATCTTTTGTCAAACACTATTTTATCTTTACAAGAAGTTAATTGGACAACAAGAGCCATTATATTCATACAAAACACGGTTAATATACTTTGTTATTTTAATAGTAACTTGTTGCAATTACCAGATGTTTATTTCTTGATGGAAAATTAACAATAAAAAACCGTATAAGTATTGAATACAATGTTACAGATATACAAAAATAATTGTGTATTTTAGCGAAAATTCCTGATTCAATACTTTAAAAATACACCAATTCTACACTTCTAGCACACACATATTCCATACTACCCCATTAACCGATTTTAATACTTCAAGGGGACGCTAAATAATTTCCTATTGGTTGTACAACTGTAAATGTACGTTTCGTTAAGTAGTAACTTTTTCGCTAAAAATGCTTGCAGGGTATGTATGAACATATACATAGATATAAATATTGGTACATTTGTTTTTAGGTACACACATGCCGAAATATTTGTAAGATAATACATATATACATTCACAAACATACACACAACTACTGTCATGCTCAAAAAGTCCTTTTGGCAAAGTACTTAGCTGTTGTCGGTTTTATAATTTGGCCCATCTATCAAATTAAAATATATACATATAAGAAAAAAATCAACAAGTTAAACAACATATTAAATGCATCAATAAATGCTCAAGGAGGCATAAGTAATATAAACGTGTAAAACGAAATCAAATGATTATAAAGAAACACACATTAATAAATACATGCATGCTTTTTTCCCCAGTTAGCATTTGGAAGATTGTTTTTACAAAAATCATCAAAGTGAGTCTTTTAAGACTACCCAAGATGACTTAATACTGATTCATCAGTTATGCGTTTAAAAAGAGGCTCGAATATAACTCCGACAAACGCATAGAAAGCGACTTTCTAAAAAACAAAAAGTACAAAAAGCAAATGCTTGAAATTCGACTGTTTTTAGAATTATTTTGGAGACATATTTAACGCAGCCTAACGATTAAAAAAGGATTCAAATTAATATTTTATTTTTATTTTTAATTTTCGTAAAAATACATACATACAGTGGCTCACAGCTTATTTTATGCACTGCATAATTTTATCCTTTAAGTCCTATAACAATAATACCAGTAGGAATTAAAAAAAGAAATTGGTATCAATAAATAGAGAAAAGGGTCTAGTTTAACAAGAAAACTTTAATTATTTAGAAAATTAATACTAACATAATTAAAAAACAAGAAAAGTAAAATATACACCTTTTTTCATCTCACAGCTTATTTTATGCATTTACTTCTTTTGGTAACGCGTTGTCTAGCGGAAATTTATTTTTAATTCTACCCTATTGTACTTTTCGATATGATTGGCACTTAATTAATGGTCTTATTTTGTCAATAATTTGGTTAATTTCGAGAAATTTAAAATGGGTCCACGCACAACATTAGTACAGAAAGAATTGGTAGTAAATCATTTTAAAAATGGTCACTCACAGCGGAAAATAGTTGAAATGATGAATAAAAAAACTTAGACGTCGCAACAAATTATCGAGTGCTTCGTTCGTGAAAACCGTCAAAAAATTTTAAGCAAATACAGGGCTCTCAGCTCCCAAACTGACTTTCGATATTCAATATGACATAGGCAAACATTGCTGCGTTGAAACTTTTCAGTGTGTTCTTCGTCACCATGATTTTAATGGTCGAGTTGCACGTAAGAAGCCTTCCATTAGCGCAAAAATCAAAATATGCAGTCTCAACTTAACTGTAGAACACGATTCCAAAGACGCATCGATTTGGAATGCAGTTATCTTAACCGATAAATCCAAATTTAATAAATTCCGCTCCGATGATAAGTCCTACGTATGGAAAAAACCTAACACCGAGCTTAATAAAGAATATTTAAAGGCAACAGGTAAGCATGGTGGTGGCAGCGTCATGATTTGGGCCTGTATGTCGACTGTTGGTACTGAGAGTTTAGAGTTTATTGAAACAACCATTGACAAAATAAGTATCTTCAAATTTTAAAGGATCAAATTTTCGATTTTATCAGGATAACGATTCAAAACATAAATCGGGAATTGTAAAGTTTTGGTCAATTTATAACTACCCTTACTTGATGATTACGCCACCTCAGTCACCAAGCCCCAATGTCATTAAAAATCTGTGGTCCATTTTGGAAGAAACATAAGGCAACACGAGTTTTTAAGCAAAAATAGCCTAAAAGAATTGGAGTGATAGAATATTTCGCCCAATTCATCGCGAAAACTAGTTGCATCTATACCAAACCGTCTTAAGCCTGTTATAGACAATAAAGTGTATCAGACAAAGTATTAAAAATATAAATTAGCAAACACAACTTGAAAGTTTTCAATACTTAAGATTACCGCATAAAATAAGCTGTGATATGAAAAAAGCTGTATTTTTTATTTGTTTTACTTTTAGGATAATTAAATCTTAATTTTTTAAAAATTGAAGTTTTCTTGTTAAATTAAGCCCTTTTATCTATTAAATGATACCAATTTCTTGTTTTAATTCTTACTGGTTTTATTGTTACAGGACTTAAAAAATTAAAATATGCAGTGCATGCAGTATATGTCACTTCGTAAAAAAATAGAGACACAAATGTAAAATAAATTTTTTCAAATTTTTTTTAATTCATTTTTTTTAATTTGAATTTTAAGAAATTAGGAATTACATGCTAACGAATGTAACACTACGCCTTGACGAGCATTTGATTTGTTCACACATGAACATAACGTCAGCAGAATAGGTTACAAACATTTGTTCATGTTTGTCTGCGTGGAGAAAACTGTTTCGTTTTCTCGCTGTTTGAAGCCGACATGACATCGACAACGATGGTCTACAATAGCCATTTTAATGTGCGGACATGAAATTGTTCAATGTTTGAACAAATCAATGGCTCCTCAAGACGGCGTGTAATAAAAAATAAGTAAAACGTTGTTTGCAATGTTGCATTTTGAGAAAATATAATTAGAAATGTTCGTATAATATGGTTCGAAGAAGACTCGCTTACGGCTAGTAATATGATTAAAAGTTGACTCGAAAAAGTATCGTGTTTGAATATAAGTACGATTGAAAATAGTATCGAAAATGAGTCGAACGTGAGAGTCATAAGGGACTCGTTCAGAAGAGTCGCGGATAGGGTACCATTCTCTACCGACAAAGCAGTCATTTTCGACTCTAAAGCGAGCGCATAATCGATTATTTTAATCGTGTCGAGGAGTCAAAAAAGACTCGAATATGATCAATAATGCTAACTGGGTCGTACATAAATACCCAGTTAGCATTTTTTTAAATTAATGATTACACTGCACAACAGCATTTCTGATGATTGGAGTACAATACATGATTCTAGTCTAGTTTTTAATGGGGATTTCAAATCTGTAGTCAGAATTTTCCAATCAGCTCTAGTTAATATGGCACATAAGCTGTTTTACACAAAAACTCCATATTTTTCGTAGTAAATATTAGTTAATTAAGCTCTTGAGATAAAAATTATTCTTTTTTTAAGAGCTTCATATATAACGGGAATTCAGAGAGCTTCTCTGCTTGTTCCAGAAAAAATCTGTCATCATTTGCGCGTTCCAGTGGACCTATTAGCTCATAAAAAAGGTCTATATAAATACCTCGTCAATTTCTTAACTAAAGTCCCTATGATTGGGGAAAAATATGTCTAAATAATTTTTAAGGAAGTGCAGTTTGATGTTTATGCAGATTTATGTGGGTAAAGGTTACCCATACGTTGCAAATAATGTTGCAAATCGAATGTTTTTTCATAATAAAACACTATAATTCTGTGGTTATGAGGAAAAACAGCTTATATTTTTTAAATAAATGTTAATGTAGAACACTTTAACGCATTTAAAACGGATTTTCCGTAAAATTATTTCTATTAAAATGAAGCTTATTATATTTTTTTCTCTTTCTATTAACAAAAGAAAATATTGTTTAATTTTTAAATAACTTCAATATTGAAATAAATGATTGTTCTTTTTAACAAAATTTTCATGCTTAAGTCGACTTTAGCAATTTTTCCTTGTGGGCACAGAGTTATAGAAACAATTTAAATTAATTTTATTCCTTTAATGAAAAAAATTCTTTCTTTTATAAGATTTTCTTACAAAAGTTGAAGGCAGAGAGCTATTCTGAATGCTCCAACAATATTCAACCATCATATGTGCGTTCCAGTAGCCCTGATAGCGCTCCTCCATGATGCGGAGGTCCTGAGGGAATCTCTCGCCTTGTTCTTCACTTAAGTCTCCAAGATTTGCGGGAAAATGATCCAGGTGGTTGTGAAGAAAGTGCAACTTGATACTCATGTTACATGCTAGCCTTTGAAAGTGTTGAGGAAATTAAGAATTTTTCTTATTTCCAGAAAATTTTCAACAAGTCAAACAAATTCATTCCATGCCGCTTTTTGAATCCCTGTCATAGTGTCAGTTAAGTTTGTGTCTTTTATAAATGATCTTATTTGTCGCCCGTCAAAAATTACCGCTCTTATCTTTTCTGTACTCAGTTTTGGAAACTTTTTTGATAGGAAAAGGAAACACTTTTCATTTTTATCAAGGCCTTTTAGAAATTATTTTATAAGTCCTAGTAGTCCTACTAAAGGTGGGTTTATCACGTTTTCTTGTCCCACAACTAGCCCTTCTCGAGGAGGCCAATCATTTTTAATCCAATATTGGCATTTAGGTATACTATCCCACAGGCAAATAAAACAGGGATATTTCGTGTAACCACCTTGTTGGCCTAAAAGAAAGTTGACCATTTTAAAATCGACACATATGAGCCAATTGTGTTCCACATATTTAATTTTGTCTAGAATTGGAGCTATACTTGTATATTCTTCTTTAAATTTTGTGGAATGTGCAATAGGCAACGAGCCTAATTTATTCCCATTGTGTATGAGAACACTTTTAGAGTCTATGAATAGACGCCACTTACTGGGGATGTAATTTTGAAGTCCCATGCAACCAACAAAATATTTAACGAGGTTTTGTTCTCTTGTTCGGTAATAAGAAACTTTGGTTTCTCTTGTTACTAAATTCCTTTTTTTAGCCTAGACGCCAAAATTTCTGAGGCAGCCTTTGACAGTCCCAAATCTCTGACAAAATCGTTTAAATAATTTTGGTTGAATAGTTTTGGCACTTTCAGGTCACATTCAAAATCGTGCATGACCAAATTAATTTTTGTAAGCCTCAACAACAACGCTGTCACGTTCTAACGGTATTCTTTGAATATATATTCTCCGCAAATGAAGCAAAAATGATATGGATCATTGACACAAACTCTTCTTGATGACGCCATGTTAAATTTTATTAACAAAACTTACATTTTTTTAATAAAAAGCAAATTAACCGACTAAAACAGCGATATTTTTACAAAGTTTTATTTCGTAAACTAGAGCTGTTACAAAAAACCTAAAGGCATATTTGAAATCAGCAACGTCAAATTAGTAATTATAATGTCATAAAAGTCAATCATCAAGCCAAAGTTGCCATATTGTTGTGCAGTGTTATATTCAAAACTTTAACTCGTCGTTACAATTACAATAATCGTTTATGCGCGAGTCCAATAATCGAGGTTTTGACTCATTTCGATAGTGTTTTCAATCGTATTTATATTAAAATACATAACTTTTTTGAGCCACTTTTCGGTTATATTACTAGCCGCATGCCAGTCTTCTTTGAATCATTTATACTTTCATTTGTGATTGCATTTTCTTAAAATGAAACAATGCAAATAACATTTTACTTATATACTCCTAACCACAAAAAGTTGAAAAAGGGTATATCTAAGCTTGTCATTCCGTTTGTAATTTCTACAATAATCATTTCCGACCTCATAAAGTATATATACTCAGACTTCTTCTGTCGATTAAGCGATGTCAGTTTGTCCGTCCGTTTTAGTGTTGAAATCAAGCTTGCCAAGGCCTTAGAATAGCTAGAGAAAATTTAATACGCCAATCGATCAGACATAGGTCCAAAGAGGTGCAGCAAGATCGGTCCATGTCCTTCCAGGCACCGCACAAAACACCACGCCTGCCTCTAATTTATCCATATCGTTTGGAAGAATGAAGTTATTTGAAAAAAATAACAAATATATGGGGCGATAGAAGTTAAAAAGCTAAATACTTGTTAAGTTAATTACTTCTTTTTCAATAAATTACAACTCCGTGATCGTGTAATTTTTAATTTTCCTAAAATTCAGATTTGGAAAAATATGTTTTTAATTATTTATTGCAGAGTTCTGTAAACAGTTTTAAAAATCATACATAGACAAAATAAAATACTCTGACAACTATCACATCACACCTGTAAAATTAGATGCTTTTAAACATTTGTATCTATATTTTCTGTAAAGCATATTAATCTGTTCAATTTTGTGGAAAATGCATATGCATTATTTCCCTTGAAAAATTTAACAATTAGCTACTAGTGCCAACACAGCGTTTTAGAAAATAGTTATCGGTTTTAACGCCTTCAAGAATTTCACATTGTCTGAAAAAATTTTAAATTTACTGAAGCCAAAGAAAAGTAATTACTCATCCATACTTATGGAATTTATCCCATACATACATACATTTATGTTTTTGTTTTTTAATTGCAGTAATAAACAAACGCTTTTCTGCTTCAATAAAGTAATTTTTGTCTTTTTCTCCTTTTAAATGTCCACTTTTTTGTTTTATACATTTTTTACAAAAAAAAAAAAATCAAAACAGAGGTCTAAAAAAGTGTTTTTAAAAAATTCCGTACGAAAAAAAGTGCTGCTTATGTGGTCATGGCGAAATAATATAGGTGGTCTCGATGGCGAGATCATAGATTTCGCCGTAAACTCTAAATGTCAAACTTCATATGTAAAAATATGTATAAATTTTTTGTATATTGTGTTTTACACAGCGTTGCCACACAAGAAATTTACTTCCTACCAATAATTTTCAAAAATCCTACCAAAATCGTTAACAGCCTACCAAAAATATTAAAATGCAATTCTTCAATAAAATCAAAATTTTTATTTTGGCTTATATAGTAATATAATAAAAAATTCCAGTTTTTATAAAAAATATAAAAATATACATAAAATAACAACATAAAAGCAATATTTCATTTAAAATGACGGATGTATGTATGTGTATACAATATGTATACAGATAAAAAAACAAAAGGAATTTAAAATACAAAAAATATCACATATAATTCATTGGTTTCAAAATAGTTTTAGAGCATACTATGCACAATTAACACCCATTCCTTTCCTGGAGCCAATCAAATTCGCTCAACCATTCGGTTCTAAATTTTCTTTTGACTGTTTCTTTACAATGTTCACTAAAAGTATTATATTATTTAAAAATGTTTTAAAACAAAAATTTTAAGAGTGGTTCTACCTGGTTGATGGAATGTCGTTTCTGAAATTATATTATTATATTATTTTCATTTAATTTTGGAGTTTTTGATAAAAATCTGAAAAAAATACATGCAATATTAGTAAATATTTATGTAATTAATTGATACATATTTAGAATTAATAAAGTTTAATTACTTTTCCATTTTGTCTATTAATTTTTTAATACATACACTTGAAAATAAACCTACACTTAAAAATATTGTTAATTTCAATTTCATAAAATAGTTCGCGTTTCTTAAACCAGAGATGATTATAGCTTTAATCATCTCTATGCAAAAAGCAGAGATGTTTTTTAGTACACCCAAAACAGTTTTTGAAAATAGTGGTAACACTATCAAAGTTATTGTTTATATTATTAAAAGTTACATTTTTTTATTTTATGTTCTGAATTATTAAGATGAAAAATTTACTATGCTAAAAAATTGCTACAGGAGGAAAACCTACTAAAAATTTAAAAAAAATTCAGCAAACCAACCAAACTACCAAACTGTTTTTTAAAAACGAAAAACTACCAAGTTTGGTCCGATTGGACCAAAGCGGCAACGCTGGTTTTACATTTAGCGTTTACAGCGAAATTGATGAATTCGCCATCGAGACCACCTGTATTATTTCGCCATGATTTCGTAACTATTTCACAAATAAACAGATTAGTGCTTCATCAATATTATTTCTTTTTTATTTCCCAGTATTTTTTTTTTATATGGACTTTTTTAACATTTGGCACGAAATGATGCTTATGAAGTAAAATATTTTACGAAAAATAAAAAAATAAAATATTTTAATCATTTTTTCATCGTTGGGCTGCGCTGAATATGACTCTTAAATAATTTTTGCATTTGTCTGAATTATATTCGAGTCTCTTTTTCAACGCACAACTGATTAATCAGTTTTAGATTATCGCGGGTAGTCTTAAAAGACTGGACTTTGGTGATTTTTGTTAAAACAATCTTCCAAATGCTGACTGGGTATGAAAACATGTTTGTAAATGTACTGCATATTAATACTGCATTTTATAGAAATAAAGTATATTTATTTTAATAATTTTTGTTTACCTACCAATTATACCTTTTGAAATTTAAATTTTATGAACATTAAACGTTTGCACAAATGCAAAAGTTTTTTTATGATACCGGTAACAAGTCTATAAGTTATAAATTACAACAAGGGTTAATTTTCGGTTACGAAGTACCCAAATTTCTCTATTTTGGATCTCTTAGTGATATTCTATAATCCATTTTATTACTTTTCTGCACTGATGTTAAACAAAAATAGACTTTAATATTTTCAATATAAAATGGGTAATATTAATTAAAACTGCTAAATAAGTATTAAGAAATGAAAATAGTTTTCCAAAGCGTAAGTAATTAATTATGCAATTATGCCCAAAGGCATATTAAGAAGAATTAATTGTATAAAGCTGCTTTAAAAGATCCATCTTTTTTATCATTTCGTCTTAATCTTGCTTTTAACTGACTTCAAAAAAGGAATGAGGTTATCTTTTCGACTGATGTTTGTGCTTCCATAACTCAGTCATCTCATAATCTTAAAAATTAAAGCGTGTCCCCATACAACATACTTGTTTTTTATGTGTATTATGAACCGTAAAAGACACCACTTTAAAATTAAAAAAACTGTGTATTCTATAGCTCTCAATGGCAAAAAGTAACACAAAAATAAATCTTAAAATTGAAGGATGTCCGCATAGGTGACGTAAATTGACTTATATGGGCCTATAACTGTTAAAAGTGAATGAATTTAGGAATTAAAGAGTGTTCCCAAAATTAATGTAATTTGACCTATATGGCCATATTTTTTGAACCGTTAAGTAAGAAGTATAAATATTTTAGATTCTAAATTAGAGGGTGGCACAATAGTTGATTTAATTTGATGTATATGGCCAAACTACTGAACAGTTGTAGACAGACGGTTGAAATTAACTAGGAGCTGTAGTGTAAAAGGTAGATTTAGCCGACCGTTGACATCGTACATGTAAAGTAAATGTAGCTGTACAGTAAACGTAAATGTAGTTGTGCTTATAGAAAGTGTAAAAACGTCTCATGTGTTTTTGACATACGCAAAACATAAAATAAAACTGTGTTGTGTTTTGTCTTATTTTTTATTTTGTGTGTGCTTTTAAATTAGAATGGATACCGAAGATTTGTGTATTAGTTTTAACTTCTTGCGTTTATGTAAACTTTCTTTTTTCTGGATTCTTATATCCTGGAGAATGTTTATTTTAAAGGCATTCATTAGCCTGAACAAGAATTATTAATTTTCATAGTCCATATTTTTTATATTTTTTTATATTTCAGCTTATAAATAAATAAAAGCACACAGCTGTTAAAACAAATGATGGCCACTTTGCGATTTTGTGTAAAAAGTACGTAAATATTTCAATCGTACTAAAAATTATGTTGTATTGTATTAATAAAAAATATTACATTTGCATAAATTATACTCAGCCTAACAACTTTACAAAACATAACATGACCCAGCAAAAAAATTTTGAAAACTTAATCGAGTATGGAATTAAGACATCTGCAATGAATGTCTTGAATGGCATACCAAGACATTCACTTTAATAGTGAATGCGTAAAATATTACATTCACTACCAATAAAACAAACTAGTACTTCTACGATCATTAATTTCCAAACAAAACATCAAGACATCAAAACATTTTATAAGCAAAACAAAAGTACTACCTTTCAGAGTATACTGAAATGAGTACTCATTGCTGTTTCAAATGAAAAAAACTCTTTGGTTATGTTTGTGTGTGAATAGGCTAGTTGCGTACATACAATAGGGCGCCTCACACAAATTGAAAGTACTTAGGTCCACATGGATAAGAATCACAAATTTTAGAAAACCTTTCAATTTTTTTTGATATGAAATATATTAATAGGCCAGAAGCAAGAGAAATTAATTAAACTTTTTTCAACAAAAAACATTTATTTTTTAATACGTCATTTATAATAACATAATATAAATCCATTAAGAAAAGCAAAGCTAAAATACGATCTAATCTATATAAATTAACTCTTTTTGTAATTCATTTTTATCTATGTTTGAATTTAAAAACATTATTTGATTTATGGAAGTATCATTTGTAGCAATGCTACATCTTTTATCTGAAATTAAATTGCGGGCAATGGAAAATGTCCTTTCAGAGGATGCACTAGTTGCGGGAGCTGCTAGTATTTTGCAGCTGGTTTTATATAATAAAGGAAACTCATTTTTATGTTGTTCCCACCACTGCAAAATGTTAAAATCATCATGTAGCATTACTTTAACACTTTCGTACATATGTATTTCACTGTTGATTATGTCACGAGCATTTATGTTATCATCCTGTAACACAAAATCATAAAACATTTTAATGTCGTAATTGGAAAATCGTGATGTGGAATCATTTTGTTCTTCTATCTCAGATGCATCTTCTATATAACTTTTCATTATCTGTTTGCACTCGGATTTAATGAGCTGTTTTTCATTTTCATTGAAAGGAAGTAGTTTATTAGCTGGAGGGAAAAGAAAAAGTGCAATTTTATGGTAAATTGTTAAGTTTTCCATTACAACTGTATCCAAATAACCGCTCAATTTAACTTTCAAATTTTTTATTATTAACAAATCTTCCGAACTTTCAGCACACGCTTTCCTCAAGTTATGAATATGAACAATAACCAGATCTAGCGTTGCATAATTCTCTCTTTCGAATTTCTTGAAAGATTCTTGAAATGGTTCCAAAAGTTTAATAATGACGCTTACTTCATTTAAATTAATGTTACGTATTCTATTCATTTGCTGTTTTTCTTGCAAAATTTGTACTATTGCGGCCCAATTTTTTTCAATTGAAACAAATAAATAGTACACTGTGTTCCAACGTGTCGGAGAAAAACTCTTCAATGTAATACAGAGCGTTGAATTTAGTCCCGATTTTTTAAAATATTTCACTAGTTTGCAGCATGCTTGGCATAAATTTTCAGCTTCATTTACTTCCTCAATTGATTTTTGCAATGAATTGTGGATTAAGTGATTAACACAATTTATATGATTATACTCTCGAAAGGCAGCAATCATGTTTGAACCTCTATCTGTGACAACAATAACATTATCGTTGAGGTCACAGTTAAACTCCTTTAATAATTTAATAATTTTTAAAATAATTTTATCATCTGAAAATTAAGAAAATCCTCATATATATGGTTCATATATTGTATTAATAAAATACCTATGGGTACATATCTGACCCTCCATAGACTTCATTCCAAGCAGTCTTACAACGAAATTACCATCCTTTGTATAGTGAATTGTCAACGATAAAAAGCTTTTGCGAATATAGTTATCAGTCCAAATGTCAGAAGTGAGCCCAAGTCCAATATTTTTGATTGATGATATTTCGGATGAAACTTTTTGAAAATATGTTTGGTACAATTTATTAATGTTTCTTGACACAGTCGTTGGGTGCGGAAGTGCATTTTTTCCATGTTTTGCACCTAGGGATATGAAAAATTCACCTACTTTCATCAACTATTCGAAAAGGTCTGCAACTTACAATAGTCCATTCAGTGAAAATTTGTACTGCTTTATTTTTAGTTTCGGCGTCTACTTCTATTTTGCAACTACTACTACTTTTTTCTGTCAATAAAATGTAGCACTTATGTTTGACTAAATTCGATGTTGACTTTTTATTGAATTTATAAACATTTAAACATTTTCGGCAACCAACAATATTATTAATCTCCTGTCAAAATTCGTTTTAATTTTCCCAAAAATATTACACACATTGCTCCACCCTCTTTTGTTATTAAATTTATACTCCCCAGTCAAAAGCCTAAATTTAATAGTGGAATTACTAAACAAGCATTCATTTGATTCATCCGCGTTTATTGATACCTGTTCAAATAAATAAATATACAAGGTAACACAATTTTTGTGCATTGCCCTAATAAATGTTTTTTTTTTTATTTCAAAAGAAAAAAACTTAAGGCCCAACTATAATGTGCATATACCAGCTTATGCCAACTTATACAACTGTGCAAATACATTAAATTATATGTGGTAAACTATAATGTACATAAGATAACTTTTCGTCAAGTTTCGTTAAATTCCATTTCTTTATGCAAGGTACGAAACTGATCGCACTTTCCGTACGGAAACAGCTGATTGTGCTTTGGTTTATACATTAATAAAGAAAAATTTTAATTAAGACCTAAATTGTTAAATTTTTTAGTTTTTAATTCATTAAAAAATTTTGAAAAAACAAAATTTTTCTTTATGGCCAATTTTTTAATTTAAATTTGTATTTATACACACATATGTATACCATATAAGCGATGAACATCGTTGCATTTTTGAGTACGGTTGGCCACAAACACGAAAAAAGAAAATAATTTGTAATAATTTTTTTTTACATTACTCGTAGAACATAAACCAAAATATGTAAATGTGCTTGTGAATCTTATTAAATATATAAAATATTTTCTTTAAAGCCTTTTAGTTAAAAAATTTTGTTGATTTATATAGAAATTATTTTTGGCAAAATTACGAATTAAACATAAATCTGCAACTGTGGCAAAAAAGTTACTAAATTTATATAATTCCATTGTAGCCACATAAATTTCTTTGATAAGTTACCTAAGCATTTGACAGGCTTTTCGTTGAATTTTTGACATAAGCTAAAGCTAGCTTATGCACATTATAGTTGGGCCTTTAGGCTGTATTCAGTCATAGCGAAACTCAAATTGTTGTTGTATTAACAAACGAAAAAAATTGCCACACTCCTTCTTTATTAAAAACTGGTTAGCTACTGAATTGATTGAAAGCTACAGAATATACGAGTACATGTGTGAATTTTTGATGTTATTATGGTTGCCGTTTGAACAATGACAATGCAGTGACGATTCAATGAAATAAAAAAAAGTATATTTTGCTTGGTGTACTTCAAAACATTTCTAAAAAGCAAACAGAGTTTATAATTTATTGCGAAATAGCAGGTAGAGTATTGTGTTGGTTTGCTATATATCAAGTGGAGTATTGTGCTTGGTTTTCTTGTTAGAATACTCATTCTCTTATTAGTCATTGCAAAAAGTACTACGTAAAAGAGTGCAATGAAATAAAACAAATGCGGAGATGCATAAATGAATGTCTTGATGCAGCCCTTTGATTGGCAATCACAAAAGTAAGTCATTATATGGCAAGTACTTTTTAGCGTAATGTCTAATTTTTTTATGGAGTATAATATATTTAATTTAGAATAGAAAACTTCATAATTTATTTAAAATTGTATTGTGTGTCATAAAATTTAACAACTTAAAAGTTTAAGTAAATAAGTACTTGAAAAGGGGTATTGTACTTCACTTCAATTTATGATAATATTTGCCATCACTGACTACATCTGTCACGTAACCTCGTATTGAAAGTCTATTTTCAGCAGGTTGAAACGTTACGACTAAGTGACATTTCAGTCGGCTAAGCATTTAGCTCTTCGTATATCAAAAATGATCAGCTGACACATCTACATTTGCATTTCTACATTTACGGTCGGCTAAATAAACGTTAAGTCTACGATAGAAAGTATAATGTTTAGAGTTGGAATATATGGGTGTCGAAATACATAATGTTATTTGATGTATGTGGCCATACTTTTGAACCGTTATAAACAGACATATGAAATTTGTTTTGATTTCGTTTTTTTTTTTTTGCCGGAATTATTTTATGTCTGTGCCCGATAAACACAGTCATTTGTTAAGCGATTTTGAATTTTTTTTCTTTATTTAACGTTTATGCCTACAGATTGGTTTCGTTGTAAAAAACAGTTCATAATTTTAAAAATAAAAGGTTGTTCCCATACAGCATTCATGCGTTTTACGTATATTATGATCCGCATGCGGCACAGCTTTCAAATTTAAAAAATTGCGTATCAATTTTGCTCCCAATAGCAAAAAGTAATACAAAAGTTAATCTAAAGGTTAAAGGGTATATCCAGGGGGGTCATAAAATTGTCCCACATGGGCCTATGTTTTGAACCGTTACAGACAAACGCTTGAAAATTGGACACAATGTCGATTACTATGACCGTACATTAATTAAAGGTATCCCAACAGTGCATTTATTTTATTGTATATTGCCACATTTTTAAACAGTTGTAAACAGAAGGTTGTAATTTAAACTGAACCGTGTATTTATTACTTCGCTATAACAAGTAAAACAGAGAAAATGAAAATTAAAGGGTGTCATAACAGCTGATGTAATTTGACGTAAATGGCCAATCTTTTAAACAGTTATAGACAAACGCGTAGAATTAAAAAAAATTTTTTTTACTGCGTCAGCAATGCAAGTAACATAAATTTAAATTTGTTTGTTTTGAAGTCGATTTTTTTGCACGAATTATTCATTTATGTATGGAAGAGTGAACAACAAAAATATGCGTATTATTCATATGTGATAGGTGTAGGTAATTATTATAGTTCTCACTAATGCTGTCTTGCATAAATAAACGGTATTTTTTCCAGCTTTGAACATTTTTCATTTATAACATCATTCATTTATAAGTGAACTTATGAAACTTATCATGAATGAGATTTTTAAAGTTTTATATTTAATTTTACTATTATAAATGAGCACAAAAAATTTCTGCTTACGATGGCATGTGAATGGACGTATTACCAATAATACATAGATTTAAAGGTGGAAAATCAAAAAAATCTGCGTTATGCATGTGTGATAGGTATGCAAGAAGAGTTATTGTTTTTGTCATATTAAGAAAGCAATTAAAAAAATTTGCAGTGTCAAACTTTTCTAGCCTCTTTTAGTTGTTCGATACTGTATCAACATTTTAACATAATTAATTTAAGTTAAGTTTTTTATAGATATTAGGGCGCCTTACTGTTTTTTAAATCGAATATATATATATATATATATATATATTAATATATATTAATAAGGTAATTGTAAAAATGTTTGCTTTTAAAATAACTTGTAGAGAAAACTTTTTAAGGTTCTAAAGACCTGAAGGGTCGTCACTAGTGTGATAGAGGGCTCTTCAGAAACTAGTGGGTTGCGTAAAATACTTGCAAAACATATTACGTATTCCGGGATACATCTGGAAAGAACTTGGACAACCAGTTCACAGGAGTCACTGGAGCTCTTGCTGGATGCACAATTCCCGGGCTGTCATTCAACCATTGAAATGCAATATGATTCTAAAGGGATGGACCGTGTGGAAAATTCTGTTGGGATGGATACGGATAGACTAAACTAAGCCACTAAGAGTTTCTATCCACTTAAGTTTCCACGCTCGGAGGGGATTATTCCTGCCGATCTTTAAAATAATTAAGATCTAGTCACTCAAAGGCTCTTTCCACAATCAGGCCAAATTGTTGGCCGGTCGACTACCGGCTTTGTAATATCCTTCGTTAGTGGAAGGATAAAAACTATCACTTCTGGCACGGCAAAGGTCACCAGAGTGATGGTAATGGGTATGTCACACGGTGGAGTTCTATCTCTGCTTTGTAGAATGTGGCGGTGGCAGTGTCTGTGATTCACGCCGATACGTTGCTACAGAGGTTGGAAATAGAGCTCATGGTAATTTGAACCTGGGAGGAGCAGAGCGGACTTATTGTTAATCCGAACAAAACAGAACTTGTTCTCTTCTCTAGGAAATACAAACTTCTTTACTTTGGTTTAACTAGACTGAATTGAGTTCCACTTAATCTATCTAATTGTGCAAAGTATTTGTGCATTATATGGGATAGTATGCTATCTTAAAAAATGAGTATTCTGGCTAGGACGTCAAAGGCCATTACGGCTTTGTCTGTATGCAGGAGGGCAATTGGCCAAACTTGGGGTATCAACACAAGGGGTGTAAATGTGCTTCTCTAACCGGTCATCAGACCGTTTTTGCTCTATGGAACTCATGTCTGGTGGAGGCTACTAGAGAATGCGGCGAATGTCTCTATCAGTGAGAAGGTGCTGCGCGTAATGGCGGTCTTGTGGATCTTATGACCAAAGAGATGGCGTTAAGAACGGCAGTTGGATTAGGCGACATAGGTGCATGATACCGCAGATCATGGATATATTCTAGCGTACTGATCACGGATGTTATTCCTGATCTTGTTAACTATTGCAGTCCAAAAACATATTTTACAAGGGGATTCCTCTTTGACCTGACGGATGGCTCTATGGTCGAAAGTTGAAGGTGGGGTCTACATTGAGGAATTTGGGATAAGGATGATATTCAGACTCCCAAATGACTAGAGTGATTTACTAGCAGAAATATCTGCACAGGCAGTAAAGCCGCGATTATTTCTCTTACAGATGTCTTTATCAAATCCAAACATACCCCTGAATACCGGGCATTTTTGAATGGTATGGGAGGGGTTTCAACTGTCAACCAAAAATGGATTAGGAAGTATAGGACTTTAGCAATCATGTTCCTGATGAACTGGCAAAGAAGGGGACAATACTTGAAGGGGGTGCCATTGACACCTTCTTTGGCATACACCTTTTTGCTTGCAGATAGCGTTTTGATGCTGCTCTATATGATATGGCTCAGGTCAGATGGCCTATTGAGTCGACATGATTGATCGCTCTAACAATCTGGCCCTCTTTGGATTGGGACAAGGCGGCTGCACTACTGCAGCTACCGAGGGGTCGATTGCACAACTTGACGCTGCAGTTATTGAGCACTGTATGCTTGGAGTATAGGTCTCCATTTTCAAGATTTTTGCAGGTGTTGTCAGAACGAGAAGAACAAGCAGACGGTGGAACACCTCCTCTGTCTGTGCCCTGCTCTGAGGTGTATAGGACTTCGATACTTCGGTCATCGATGCCACAGGAGTCTATCTGATTTATCATCCTTTTTGAAGTGCAGCGCCAACGGTCTTTATCACGCGAAATTTTCTCTGAATTCCTTAAGCCCACTTATTCTTTCTCTGTTCCTTATTCCTTATCTTCATCTCTTTTTGTATGTTCTGACTTTCTTTTCTTTCTCTGTTTAGTCTTCCTTCTCAGCAGGTAGCACAAAGGGACACTAATCTAACCTAAAAGTTACCGAAGAATGTCGTAAACTTTAATAACTCATAGGTACAAATACAACATCACACAGATATACTTTAAAATAAACAAAAACGCTTTATTACACACGCCGGAAATTGATCATCGCGAACGCGATCTTCCTCGAAATTGTACATTCTCAAGGGCACTTGCGTGAAAAAAATATATATTTTCACTTGAACCTTGTAGGAACTTTCTTCACGTGTATTATTGAAGGCATATTGTCCCATTTTTTCACTTTTGAATGGAAAGAAAAATACAAAGTCATCATTAGAAAGAAAGGAACAAATTACCTTCTAGTCTTTCACACATTTATGAAAAGAAGCAGCAAAAAAGTCTATAGTGCGAATTTTCTGTTAGAACTTTGAATGTAAGAGCGTACAGAGACGCCATTCAATTGCCTATAGAAAAGCAATTATTTATCACTTTAAAAGTTTGGCAACATACATCAAATTACATTAATTCTTAGGAAACCCTTTAATTTCCAAATCCAAATTTTATACCTGTTATTATAGAGGACTTAGAAAAAAAGTAATACAGCACCTTGTAAATTAAACCGTCTGTCTACAACTGTGCAGTAGCTTGGTCATATACATTAAATTGGCTTTTGCTTTGAAACTTAAAATTATGTCTAAACCATGTTTACAAATTTTGAAAGAAGAAAATCTATTCAGGGGTTTTAAAATATCAGCGTTTATGTTAAAAAGTTACCATGAAACTGATTTCGTTAACTAAAACTCGCATTAATGTGGCATGAAAGCGGTTCTGCTAGGAAACTAAAAATTATGTCTACAATTTCTTTACACATTCTTAAAGAAGAGCATTAAATGAATAAGATTCAAGTTTTACACTTGCTGTGGACATTTTTTCTAATTTTTAGGTATGTAATTGATTATGACAATTCAGAAGATAAGTCAAATTGCGTCGGTTATGGAAACACCCTTTAATTTTTAAATTTAAATTATATAATTTTTAGTTTTTTATTAAAGTATATATCTATAACGGTTTACATTAAATTTCATTAACTGTTGGGGCACCGTTTTGTTTCGAAATTACAATGTTATACTTATTATATGCGACTTAGCAATACAGTTTCTTAGTAAATTGAAACCGTCTGTTAATAACTGTTCAACAGTTTGGTCATTTACATCAAATTACATACACGATAAGGGCACCCTTTAAATTCCAATTTCAAATTTTATATTGGCTGTTATATCGGACTTAATAATACAGGTTCTTTGTAAGTAACATCCGTCCGTCGTTATTGGACATTCTGTCTAATCTTCAAGCACTTGTATATAACGGTTCAAACGATAGGACATACAGATCAAATTACATCAATTAAGGGAATTGCTAAATTGAAATTATATGCTTGTTGTTATAGCTGATATTGCAATATAGGTTCCTTGTTAATTTTAACCGTCTGTTTATAATGACTCAAAAGTTTGGTCACATGTACCAAATGATATCAACTATTTAATTTCCAAATCCATGCTTTGTATTTTTTGTTATAGCGAAAATAGCAAGTTTTAACCGTCTATCTGTAACTGTTCAAAAGAATGGCCATCAACATCAACTCAATTACACTATTGGGGCACCCTTTAATTTATAATTTTTATTATTTACAATTGTTGTTATATCGGTCATAGTAGTCGGCAATTTTTTCAATTTTCAAGCGTTGTCTATAACGGTTCAAAAGTTAGGCCTATATAGGTAAATTTGCGTCACGTGTTGGGACTCCCCTTAATTTTTAGATTTATTTTTGTAGTACTTTTGGCCATTAGGAGCTATAGCGATACGCAGTTTTTTTAATTTTAAAAACTTTACAGTTCATAACACACGTAAAACATGTATGTTATATTGGAACATCCTTTAATTTTTTAGTTTATGAATAGGACCTATAAGTGAGCTTAACATTTCAAATAAGGAAAAAATTTTAAAGTCGGCTTAGCATATACTGTTATGCAAGCACAAACAAAAAAACGTGACCAAAGTACACAAACGCGCATAACGCATTTTTTATTGTTTTATGATATTATATTATGATTTTCTAATAACATTTTTGTTCTGTAATAAAATCGATAATTTTCTTTATCGAATATTTTTCACCTTAGTTTTTGTGTGGCTCGGTTCTTTTATTTAAACTTATGTATTTTTTAAAGGAATTGTATTTTTCAACTCCCAAATTCTAAACTCTAATTTTACACCGTAGTATTTTAAAAGTTTTAATAGGCAAATTTTGTTAAACTTCATACAAGCAAGTTTAATAGAATTTAAAACGATGTAACAAGAGAGAAATACCGAAGGAAATGGGCAACGTTAAAGGCCGGAAAGCAGGAACATCCATATTTTGTTACGACAATGAACTGACTTTATTATCTTACAAGCCAAAACTAAATAAACTTGTATATCTTTAATCTAGCTGCGACGAACATGGAAAGATAAATCTGAAAACAGGAAAACCAAACATGATAGAATTTTACAATCAGACTAAAGGCGGTGTCGACACTTAAGACCAAATGTGGCTCCTTTTTTTAAGAGACAGGGTTGAGACACCTACCTTGCAGACGTCAATTAAGGAAAGCATTCAAAATATAATACATAATCCGCAGGAAGGCGTCGAAAACGTTGATAAAAGACCAAAAAAAAAAAAACGTAAAATCTGTCACGTCTGTAACAAACGAAGAATGACAAAAGCTATATGTGTTACATGCAAGAAAAGCATCTGTGGTGAACACAAAATGGTTATTAACTAATTTTTTTTTTCTATTACATTACTTGATTGAATTTCTGTAAAACCTGTGAATGAAATAAGCAATTTTTATTTTTATTTGTTAAGTTTTTTGGTGTCTTAAAAGTTAATTATTTTGAAAATGTAAAAAAAGGAGTAAAAATTTGTACCGAGTTTTAAGGGAGAAAAATACTATTTATTTAATTTTTATATTTTATTTCAATTTCTTAATAAAATATGTAACTAAAAAAATGTTTGTATATTATTAACTTTAAAAAGTGTTCTTCTAAAATTTTTATAAAAACTAGTTCTCCGATTCGACGAAGTGTAACCTCAATGTACTAAAATGAAGAGTAACCTTCCATTAAACGTGTCGTAATTCATTAAGTGATATATCGTATTTTTGCTCACACTTTCAATACCTATAAAGTCACTACCTACTGCTGTTTTTGATGCTCATTTACTTTTTCAATCTGTCCGTCATTTGTTACTGGAACTTAACTTGAATTTATATAAGTGTTTTAAAAAAGATATTATTTCACAATATATGTGATAAACATGTAGTTCATCACTTTTATTTTTTTGGACCTCGAATTTACAGTTTTTGCCTCTAAATATACATATATATATTCTCTAAAAATTATTATTGATTATTTCACAAACAAACAAACTGAGTTTTGTAAGCAGTTAGAAGTAAAAAACAAAAAAAATCTTATCCTTAATAAAACGAAATACTAAACGTTAACCCAAGTTACATTTTTAAAGAATTAAGGGCCGTTTTGACGTCGGAAGCTTTAAAAACAAATATAGAAAGGACACCCTAGAAGTAACTTTACCTACAACCTTCAACATGTTGCCAATAAATATTGCAAACAAAACCACGAGGAAAAAATTATTTAAGCGATATTTTATAAGCTCTAAATAAATATCTTATTTTTTTAGGATTTTATTTATTAAGACACGAAAGATTTAAAAATATTTTTACTAATAATTTAAAATTGTACATATATTAAGTAACTTATTCTACAGACAAGCAATTAAGCTTCGCGGAATTAGGCTTAACAACGTGTGTGCATATTTTGAAATTTTTATGTTGATCAATAAAAATAATTAAAAGAAAAAAAATAAGACATCAAAAATCACATCTCATAACAACATAATATTCTGTGTAGATTTTGCAAAAACGCCCTAAATTAATATTTGTCTACTTTTGGTTTAACACTTTGCACACACTTTCTTGCTTGATTTTCGAATACACGTAAGGAAGATTAAAACCCTCAAACCACTTAAAATATCATACGTGTAATAAATAAGACTTTAAGACAAATTTATTACAAATAAACAACTCCATGTATAAAGATTCTTAGAAAACTTAAACTCCAGCTATCATATTAAAAAAATATAAATTTTTGCCCAGAATATCTACTTTGGACAGTTTTCTCTAATGCACAAAATATTGGGTATATTTTTCGCTTGAGAAGTATGAGAGCACCTTCTCACTAGGACTTCCCATAAAAAAACAAAGTTTATTGTTTCAAAAGAACATTTTTGTAAATAAAAACGTATATTTTGTATGAATGTACACTAGAGTGGTCGTTATCTCAAATGGGCTGGAATTGTTTAAAAACAGCTATAAAAGAGTTTTAGATCAAGTAGTAAAGATTAAGATTCTTTAATATCTATTTCCGTCGAATATATACATATATTCTGAGTACTTATGCATAGCGAAGTCGAATAAATGTTATCCGTCTGTTCGCTCGTGTTAGTGTTAAAATCAACTTTGCCAAGGCACTAGATGAGATAGAGAAAATTAAATCCGCCAATTGATCAGACATAGTTTCGAATATTGGTATTGAAAATCAGCAAGATCGGTCCGTGTCCTTCGAGGCAGCGGGCAAAATACCACGCCTGCCTCTAATTTTCCCAAAACATTTGAAACATTGAAGTACCTTCAATGAAAAAAAAACAAACATATGGAGCGATAGAGAAGTAAAAAATAAGAAAAAAACATCAAGTGAAAAGATTGGCACTCGCCGATATGGGTTAAGGAGAAATACAACCTTATGGTTATTATCATTTTTTATCATATCGCACCTGTTCGACTAAAGGGCTTCAACTCAAAATTTTCAATTTTTCAGTAGAGACAAAAAACTGTTTATGATGATATTAAAGGAATATAATAGAAAAATTATGGCCTCGTAAAAATAATTTGTTAACTTTAATATAACACTCGATTTCTTTCTTATTGTTTTGTTGAAACAATTAAGTACAACTAAAAATATATCTGTTTTTTTTTATACAAAAGTAAGTACTCGGAAGACATGGTGAGCGACATAACGGGTTTTTTTAAAGAATGAGTAGTCAAAAGATTGGGAAAAAATTACAGTGGTTAGAGTTGTTCAATATATATCGTTTTTTAACAATAAGGTGAAAAACTGAAAATTTTGAGTTGACGCCCTTTAGGTGAACAGGTGCGATATATGTTTTCTAATTTTTTATTCTTTTTTATTAAAATATATTTAAAAATTTTTGTACAATGTAAATAAGCAAAATTTTTTAAAATATTTACTATCTGTGTAAATCTAGTTTAGTAAAGTAACTCCAAACAAAAAAGCAAATATTGGGGCGACAGAGAATTCAAAATAACTATGACTATGATTTTTAACATTTCATTGTTGGTGATGGGGATGTAGTTGCGACTTTCAGTACCACAATCAAAAAAGGGGTCTAATGGCGTTTATTCATTCCTTTTATTAACAACACTTCTACTAAATACGTATAGAAATTATTTTTGTTTGGCAAGAAATTAGATACGGTTGGTTGCGCTAAATATTGCACTTCTATTTTATTTCTACTCAGCACCTTTCAGTACCATTTAACTTTGTAATGTGGTGCTTCTTCTTTTCTGCAAAAAAAAAAAATAATAATAATAATAATAATGTTAAAAATGTCATAAAGTTGCTGCTTTTCTGTTGTTTCTGTAAATTTAAAGTCTTTTAAAATGAAATTTGTTTTAAAAGTCTTCTAGCAGGTTTCTTATTAAAAGTAATTTCTTTTGACTGTTGTAGGTAAAGAAGAATAAAGCGTAGACTCCAGTGTTGCCAGGGGAAGACAAAAAAAGCTTCGCTTTTCCTTCACAAAAGTTACATGTTTTTTGTTAAAACTTACATTTTGATATTTTTCATTAATATAAATTGGTAGCTTATGTATACACTGCGGTTCATCATTCTTAATAAATAAACAAAAAAAAAAAACAAAATCAGGATAGAATCAATGCATTTTAAAGTAAAAAAACTGTAAAAATTAAAATAAAAAAATTTTGTTATGAAGCAAATAGTTAATACTTAAAAATGGATTATAACGGTATCTTTTCTCTTTTTTTGTAGTCAAGTATTAATTTTTTTTATTATTTTTTGTGACCATCATATGGTCACTCTTTATAAGTTTCAGTAGACTAAATATTTTCCCCTCACACCCGTTGAAGTATAAATTTAAATTTTTGAGCATTTCAGTCAGGACTAACCTTAATATTCCGTGGTTGACAAGTCCATGCTCGCGCCCTTCAATAAAACTAGTTAAGAAAAAATTGTCAGTCATTCTATGTTGAAGCTTTTAAGCAAATAAGACTTAAATTTAAAATGATTAAAATAGTAAAGATCTTTCGAAGCTCAATCTTTTGAACAAAGAGATTTTACCTGATTTATTAAAAAATTTGCATTTCTTTTAAATTCATATGTGACGTTTTGCGGAATATAAAAAGCAAACAGACAGAATTTTATATTTCAAGGCAAAGAAAGGATAGACCGTAGAACTGGCTCCACTAGCAAGTTGTCAAATTTTTTAAGCGAAATAAGTAAAATGGCTAACAATTTTCGAAAGTTCGAACAGAGCACACATAATAAGTACAGCTCATATTATTTAGCAATTGGAAAAAATTGTTGCCAGAAATATTTTGCTCTTAGTCCCTATTTAGGCGAGCAAACATTTGAAACGGAAATATTTAGATAGATAGAAAATTACGGGTGGTGAAGAGAGAATCGTTTTTGTGTTCGGTACTCGTTGATACGCTTTGTTGACATTTTGTCAACAATGGAAATAAATAAAAAATCAAAGGAGAATTCCAAATGTTTTTCTTCCAAATATTCGTTCGTCTAAACTCGGACTTAACCTGTGTTTAGATGGTGTGTACAAGTCATATGGAATGCCAAAATTGCTATCCATATGTAATTTGTTGTGTATGTCAAAAGTGTGTTTAACATACGGTTTATAATTATTATGTTCAAAATTGCATATGTTACATAGATATATGCCATAACCTACAGTTGTTGAAAAGAAAACCAAAATGCCTAAAGCAGTGATGTCAACTATTCATTTTTTTGAGCAATAACTATTTAAAAAGATGGACGACAAGTACCATCTTGGCTTTCCTTATTATTATTTATATCAAAGTTGCTATATATATTTGCCATAATATTAAATTGCACTTAGGCTGTGTTCGTTATAAGAACACGTCACAAGCTCAAAACTGCACGTTCAATTCACGTACTTGGCTTAGTTCGCATGAAGTACATGTTACAAACTTAAAATTAAGGTACTCGGCACAATTTTCTTGTTTCTTTTTACATTTCAAGTTGTTAGTTGCCCTAATAAAACAGTTAACATACAAGTCTTGCTTATTGTACACGCAACATAATAATATGTATGCAAGTATTATTTATTAGTTGTAAAAAAACAAAAATAATAAAAATGTACATCGAATACAAGTTTGTTAAGCAAGTCCGTTATTTCAGCATTTTCAGCTTTTCGCTACCTGTAAGGAGCACACACGCCTTCATCTTAAAAAAAGACCTAGCACACTGGAAAAATTTATACTCATATTGTTACAAACTAATTATTTCCACAAAAAATCATCTTTCTTCTATTTGCTTTAAACTTCTATTAATTTTTCTTTTACGTATGTACGAGTATGGACATACGACATGATTTTTGGAGTCCATTCCCACTAAGGAAAAATATGAATTATAAAATAGTAATAAGGGCAATAAGTCAAATTTCTATTCATTTTGTACCATTAAATAATTACTGATGAATTTTATTTCTTTTGTATCATTTTCTTTTCTAATATCTCAAGCATTAGGTCAGCTTTTAAAATAAAAATATTGTTAATTATTCTTTTTATTTTCAATATTTCGCCACACCGTTGGCTGGCATCTTCAGGAAACAGGAAACAAAACATATGAAAAAACGGTTCAAGGCTTTCTGTTTTTTCTGTCGTGGTAAACATGTTTATGGAAATGCCAAAATATTATTTTTTAGCCTACGATCAATTTATATATATTCCCTACAAAACTTCAAAAAATATTTTATTTTATTTTCATAAAATCTAACTTTTATCGTAAAAATATTTTGAGCGTAAATTTAATTTAATTTTTTAATTAGAAGTTAGCATCACTAAAAACATCTGTTGTTAACTAGGGTGTCAGACGATCAAGTTTTCATTCATTTTTTAAAATTTCTCTCATTTTTTTTTACCAATACACTCTCACTTTAAAAACTAGCTGAGCATTTGCTTTCAAATTTTCGTTCAATTGAGTCTTTCAAATTACATTCAAGAAAACAGCTGATTGAAGTTTTTTCCTCTAAATAAATTTTATTTGTTTTCTCGACGACATCTTGCTTAAAAACATGGTTTGAAATTGCGTGCAGCCTACGTCACAGCTTGAAATTTTTGTAAATTTTGACAAGCAGTATGTGTAAATTTCTTGAAAAAGAATTGAACAAAAACTTGACCGTGTGACTGCACTGTATATAGTTCAACATATCAAAATAGAGCGTGCTCCAAATAAAAAAACTAACACATGTTATAACACATAGGAAAATGACATATGTCAGATTTCATAAGGTTTACACGGTGTTTTTATTTACATATGCAAAATCTGAAATTCTATATGACTTATACACGCTGTCTAAACAACGCACTATTAAACAGAAAGTAACTTTTGACAAATTAAACAACTTTAGAAACATTACTTTTTTGTTTATTTTAAACTATTTTTTTAAATAGAATTGAGACTTGTAAATTTTGTTGGTAAAACCGATTTGTTATGTTAAGAAAAACTGCTAACAGAGACGGTTATTTCTTGTCGCAAATAATATGAAAAGTACTTTTTCAGTAATGTTACTTTATTTTGTGGCTGTGCCGTCAAAAGTTTTGGCCAAATTTGGCCAAATATTACAAAATTATACATAATACGTAGAGCCTTCAAAAGGACGAAAAATGTAACCAAACGGCAACTTATAAATTGCAATGATTATGAAAACATTTTATCTTTAACACCTTTATCCTTGACTTCTTAATATACCAAACGAGCTTCCAATGTGCGTTTATATGAGTATAAACACAGCCTCAATTTCGGCTGACAATTTGTGTGGAAGTTTATATGTATGAGAAGATAAATATTTCCAAATGTGTATTGAAGTATTTAATAAAAATAAAGCGTTTGCAAAATAGCAAATTATTAACACTTAACTTTTAAAGAATGAACATAAGATAACCATATAATTTACAAAAATGTCGTTCTTAATTCTAGTTGTATGCATTGTTTTCTATAAGACTCAATCCTGAAGCCTTTAAAAACAAAGTTTGTTTTTTATTTTCATTGCTTTTAAAATAATTGATTGTTACATTTGTATAGGTCTTCTTCACTCTCACTGTTTCCCATATTTATATTCGTTATCATAATTATATTTTTGGGAAAATAAGATTTGCAACTCTTTACAACAATAAGTTTGTTGTTTGTGTGGTTAAAAGAGCTAAAGTCCTTTTGTTATCACTACAGCACATATTTCTTGTTTTAATAGAATTAAAGAATTCAACTCCTATTCATCTGGAGTTCATATTACAAAAATACCTAGCGTGGTCTTAGTAAATGTGGCTCGAATTTGTTCCTCACAGTTTCTAGGTGCCCCCATAAAGAAATGTTCTATTTTGTGCAAAAATGCAGAAATGTTACAGAACTAAATTCCTAGCGAGAGTGGTTTGATATCCGCAAATTGGTTCGCCAGAAAATGAAAACCGAAAAATTTCCTTGGGTAGAAAGTGCAATTAATTAATTTTCTTCAATTTTTGTTTTTTTTTCAGTTTACTGGACCATTCTGATCCAAATATAAGACGTGCCTGTAAAATTGAAAAATTTTTAACTAAATACTACTTTTGCACTTCTTTCCAACAGGCCGCTGAATTCTTATTTTTTAATTCTCTGAATTTACTTCGCTAGACAAGATTTGTTCCAAATAATATAACAAATTTTGAGTTAGACGTTGTGTTTTGCCCGATACCTCCAAGGATATGATCGGATCTTGCTGATTTTCAATAGTAAAATTTTTGAAACTATGTTTGATTGATTGGCGTATTTTATGTCTGATCGATTGACTGATTGATTATATATAATGGGGTCTGAAATGGATATTGTAGAAATTACAAACTGAATGACAAACTTAGTTATACCCTTTTATCACTTTTTGTGGCGAGGGGTATAAAATCTGTTTATTACTATAGCACCAAATGGCAAAAATTAATACAAAAGTAAATCTAAATATTAAAGGGTGTCCCTATAGGTGACGTAAATTAACCAATATACACATATCTTTTGAACCGTTATGGTAAAAAGTATTAACGCATAAAATTATAAATTAAAGGTTGCTATAGTAGTTAATTTAATTTGATGTATATGGCCATACTTTTGAACAGTTGTAGACAGACGCGTGAAATTTAAAAAGAACCCGCATTGCTAACTCCGCTATAACAAGAATAAAACTTGGATTTGGAAATAAAATGGTTTCCAAATAGTTGATGTAATTTGATGTTTGTGGCCGGACTTTTAAGTTGTTATAGATAGGTACCTGTATTGTCCCTATGGCCGTATCTTTTGAATCGTTAAATGCAAACACTTGAAAATTAGACACAATATCCACTACTTTGATTCGTACAATAAGAATTTTAAATTACAGGGTTTTACAATAGTTGATGTAATCTGATGTGTATGGTCAAGCTGTTAAAGCCTATATAATTTTAATTCGGATATTAAAGGGTGGCGCTATAGTTGCTCTAATTTGATTTATAATGTCAAAATGTTGAACAGGTGAACATGTATAATGTTTGGGGATGGAATATAAGGTTTTTCAATACTTAAAGTAGTTTGATGTATGTGGCCAGACTTTTGAACCGTTATAGGCAGACAGGTAAATTCTGTTTTAAAGTCGGTTTTCTTGCAAGAATTATTACAGAACAGTTTCCTATAGTTTAAAAAAAGTGCAGTTTCCAATTTTTTTCATTGTTAAATTTTATCGGAAACATTGTTTACAGCTCCTAAAAATGTTTTGGAATTTGTTCTGAACGCCGTTGAGTACATATGTAAGTATTGGCCAAACTATGTCTTGGTGAAGGTATGTCTTGGTGAAGTTAATATGTTATTTTAGTCTGGATGGGTGCGGTAAAATCCGCCAAATTTTTAAACACATATACACAGATTCCAGAGTGTGTTAAATATTCATTTTAGTAATATTTGTTTTTATCATTGCTTTTCAAACATTTTTTGTTGTGTTTCAGAAATTTTTATTTTGGACTACTGAGAGAGTCTGTAATTTTGTAATATTTTTGAAAAACAGATCATTAGTCATACATTGTCTGAATGTCGATTTCGATATAAATACTATTAAAAAAAATAGTGAATTCAGCCAAAAGCAATGTTTTGTTGTCTGCCATTTTACCACATAAGCAAAGTAAAGTCTTGCAGATTTTTTTTTTGTGTTTGTGAGTACATCGCAATGTATCGTGAGAATAAGTTTTTGTAATCGTGACTAATTTTTGTTTACACTTACATGAGCGTTCATTTATTTCTTTACTTATTTTATTTAAAGTCTATGGATATAAATATAAATCCTTACAAACCATCAAAGAAAATAATAATAAATTTATTTACAATTATAATTTAATAATTTAAATGTGAGTATTTAAAAATAATCACCCCTATTGTAAACAAAATGTGAACTTTGTGTTCCCATGACATTTTTTTCCCCATGAAGGGAAAATTGCTATCGTGAGTTTCATCGGAACGTTTATTCCCGCTATCAATTCGTACTGAATACAAATTAGAAAGAAGAAGATATAAGTAGGGGAAAAAACATTACAAATTTTTTAATGTAATAAAAAATTTAGAAACGTTAATGATTGGTGCTATTGTGTTGTTGCAAGAGGAGAAGATACTACAACAGAGAACAATTTTATTTCAAGAAGGTGACGTGCAAGACGCTTAAAATCCCTTGAAGTTACTCCTGACACAAAATATTCAATAAAATAAATTTTTGTATCTGATATTTAAAAATTTTTTTATTAAAAAATCTTCATAAATTTATAACCAATAGATAAATCTCTTTGTTTTCCGTCTTGACGAGCATAATGTCAGTCTGCACTGCAGTAACAGGTGTTGAATTAAAAAAATGTGTTATTTATGTAAATGTACTAATTAAAACATATAAAAACTGGCATAATGTATGCAGTTCCCCAGCAAAATTTAAGTGAACAAATCTAAGGGAAAAGTGAAAAAATTTTGAGGGAAAAAATCAATTCCGATAAGGGGAATTTTTGTTTAAGTGAAAAATTGTTCACGTGAATTATTCACGATTGCAATTTGGGGAAAAGGGAAAAATTTTCGAGTGAAAGTATATTCATAATAAGGGAAAATATATATCGTTTTACAACATTAACATTTACGGAATATCAATAAGACTAAATAGTTCATTAAACTGCTTGCACATTCTTCTTTATTTAAATTTATATTCCTAAGAAGAAATTCTGGTACGACACCACCATTTATTAATTTCATTGAAAACGACGTCAGCCTTGTTGACTGAAATATAACCATTATTATGTTCAGATATAAACATTAAATGGTTAAATTAATATATAATAATATGGCTGAAAATGTCATGTAATTGAGTAATAAGTACAAAATTTTCCAATATAAAAACCTCAGTATTGTTTTATTAAGTAAAGGCCTCGTTATGCGAACGTTGATGTAAGAAAAACTTAACTTATTTTAACGTACGGTCGTTTATGTACTTATAGAAACTTTACAAATGTGACGAATGTCAATAAAATAAACAAAAACAAAACATTGTGCAGCACAATGTGTTTGTAACACCGAGTTCACACACGTCAATTTTTCTTGCAGCAATTTTTATTTTTGTATGTGGGAAAAAGAGAAATAAAACGATTCTACACTCTTTTCTCTTCCACAAAGAGTAGACTTGCTTCAAGGAAAGTTGACGTGTGTAAATCCGGTCTAATATTAATTTCAAAAGCCCGAAAAGAATTTAAAAATGGATATTGAGGATTAATTTACTGATGTCCATGAAATAAGTACAATTGTTTTGCAAAAAAAAAAAACTATAAAGCCAAAATATTAAATTACAAAACCTAACACAATTTTCAATTTGCTGCAGCTGTTCAGAACAGTGTTGAGATTTGTGGCATAGTTACGGGCACTGTTCCGTACATGTAAATTTAGAAAAAGTACTAATTTCGCTTCGAAAAATATTTTACATTGCAATATGTGCAATGTATTGACAAATTTAATTATCTGTTTTAAAAAATATTATTATGTATTTAATGTAACTATTTATTTTACTTTTATTAAGCAAAATAATAAAACTGACGAATGATACAATTATTATCAATACTTATCACATAATATTCCAGCACTATCTTACGAATGTCACGTAACAATGCCGTCAAAACCTATTTTATACAGGTTGAAGCGTTCCGGAAACGTGACAGTTAATTTCGGTAAGCGTTTGCATTGTTTTAGTATATTTAAAAACAAACGGCCGTTAGGTTAGCTTACGTGGACGATCGCATAATTGTACCTTAACGATTTATTTAAAACATAAATTCATAAAGAAATCAATTTTTTGCTTAAAATAACGCTTAGATCATAGGCTACAAAAATCAGTTATATAAAAATATAGTTTATAAGCCCGAATAAATTATTTCACTATTGTGATTCAAACACAAAAGTAAAGATTTATATGCTCACAATACATACAAATTTACTTAAACTTTTTTTTAATGTTTTGGTTCCCTTTTTATTTGTTTTCATATTTTACAAATTATTTTTAATTATTTATTTTGTACATACATTTTTAGTTTTTTCACTTTCTTTAACAATAAAAAACAGTTTCTAATTTTAGCTACAAGAAAAATTACTAAACTGTCAAGTACTAGAACAAAATATTTTTAAGCGCAAACATTATTATGTTGCTTTTAACCATATTTTGATTAATAATAATATATTATGGTTAAATATTTTATATTATTTTCAAAAAGTTATAAAACTTTGGTTGTGGTTCAAATTTTTTTAAACTAAAACCAACCATGTGCATTTTTTGTGCACAGTAACCATATAATCGTTAAAAGTTATCAAAAAATGTTTATCGTGACTAAAGTCTTGGTAAAACAACTATAATTGGTTTTCCGCAACCATACATTGTTACAAAGAACTTAATATGGTTATTGTGACCATATCACAACCATGTTTTTTTTCTGCGTGTATAATACAGTTTATAAAACTGCATTTTACTTTAATTGGTTAATTCATATTTGTGAATTCCCGTTTGATATGAAAACATTACTTTTTCTCATTATTTTTGTTTTGTTCCTTTTTGGTTTTATAGTTTTAAGTTATTAGTTTGAAAGTGATGTTAAGTGTTTTTGGTAATTAAATTTTAAAAGCTTCCCTTTTTATCCAATTTTTGATGAACTAACTGTTAATTTTTTATATTTTTTGCAATTGATGTGCATTGCGAATGTACAATTTTTATATTAATATGGAAAGTATTTGAAAATGACCTGTGTATGCGAAGAATACTTTTTTTTTATTTGCTCGTATTTTTAAAGTGCCTCTTGCTCCAAGAGTAAATTAAATCCTGTTTGCTTTAAAAAACTTTTATGTTCCAAGCTCCTCATGTATATGAGCATTTCAACTAATGCTATAATTTTACATGCATATTTGAAAGCAAATATGGTTTCAAAAGAAAAATTGTTTTTTATATAAATAACTACACAAATAAATAAAATTCCCTGCTCCAGTGCTAGTCCACACAAATTGTAGCATAGAATAGAAAATTAAAATAAATAACTTTCCCATAAGTAACGGTTACTAGCAAAAAGTAAACATATATATATATATATATATATTTTGTCAAAATTATTTTCTAATAAAAAATCTTTTTTAAAGAAAATCGCATTTGGCTTATGGACTTTTTCATATATATATATATATATATATTCATAAATATTTTTCGGGTTTTATCAAACAGATTGTATTGATTACAAATGTGTGTACCGTTTTACTAAAAATTTTTTAATAATTTTAATTCACTTAGCTCAAATAATAAAAAAAAAATTATAGAACGTTAAATAAATGCAGTTTTAAGCAATTTTTCTAAAAATTTACTATATATTGATAATTTAATAATCACCACCATCACTTAAAAGACTTTGGTCATTTTATATTATACTACATACATTATATGATTTTTTCTACCATTCTAACATCCTTTTTGCACATTTCTTAAACATACTCTATTACTACGAGGCAGTTTTTACGTCCTAAAGTTCAGAAAATGACCTGTGAAATTCGATTTAATTTTTGATAAAGCATTGGCTGTTAAACATACAAATACACATTTTTTTAATTTCTGCAAACAACATCCGACTTCAACACAGATTTTTCAGTCTATCTATAGAACTGCCAATAACAGCTACGTTGCATAAAATTTTAGCACATTCTTCACAAACAGTACAAGCCTCAATCGTGCCTCTTGGATGGGTTGGTGAAAGTGTTACTGAGGCGGAAATAAATTAAAAAAAAAAGATCGCATACACGAAAAGACTCTAGAAAACACAATATATCTGATGTTTTTAACAGAGCCATGGATTCTTCTGACCCATTCTTATCGAGTATTGCAGCATTTAAGAGAAGTTGTTTCTCTTTACGAGATTCCAGATGTTCCCGAATATCAATTGCCGACTACGTCAAGTGCTTTCGCAAATGACAATTTTTCTGATTTCGAATGGAAGGCAGAGGATTTATCTCATTTTAATATAGAGTTAGAAGTTGATGAAACATGGAACAATGGAACAATTTTGAACTAAGTGTTATTTATAATCTACTCGTACTAACCTTTGTAAAATTTAATATTTTCTTTTTAGTGGAATTAAATCAATTTAATTTGTAAGCCGATCATTAGCAAAAGAAGACTTATATAATGGTATGGTTTATGTTAATAATTTTATTAGCAAATAAGCGTTTTTCTAGCAGAGTGTTGTTTTAATTTTAAATTGGTGCCCTTTACACAGAGAAAAGGAATTCGTTATAAGTACCGAATTTGTTTCCAATCGAATTTTGTCGGTTGTGGTTATTATCTTGAATTCGGTTGTAATAACTGAATGAATATAGCACCCACAACTATTTAAAAAATGGTTCTTGGGTGATTATAAAGTATTATTGTGAATTAAATAAAACATTAATTTATTTTAATATTCACTTTTATTTAAAAAAAAATATATATAGGAATAAGATTCTACATCATAAGTTTCACATTTCGACCCATCGAATTTAGCCTACTCCTTTCTTTACATCATGATTCATCTCTTTCACAAAGTTTCTCATACTTTCCATCCCATAACTCACGTTTTCTTGCTGCAAAG
Organism: Gymnosoma rotundatum; assembly: GCA_916610165.2. Classification (NCBI taxonomy): domain Eukaryota; kingdom Metazoa; phylum Arthropoda; class Insecta; order Diptera; family Tachinidae; genus Gymnosoma; species Gymnosoma rotundatum. Next base: position 40,994,815 of record OU744339.1, read on the forward strand.
TCTATTCAACATTTTAGAATTTTTTTTATTTCCAAACGTTTTTCTGAGATTGATTTCGTACTTACCTTTCAACAATATTGGAGAACTTTTCACCGCTAACAATATATCTTTGTATTTTTAAACTCAAATATTGATATTATTTTTTTTCTTTGTTATGTGTACAATTTTTTTTTATTATGTTAACCATTTTTCGATTTTAGAAGACGTAATCGATTTTTATGACTCTTACTCTCAAAATTTGGTTTTCAGTAGTAATGTGCTGAAAAAGTTTAGTTGCATCATCCATTTGTTAGAATAGATGTTAGTAAAGACACAAATCGGTCAGGATAACTTTTTTAAGAGGTGTTACAACCAACATTTGGACGCAAATATCATTTGTTAGCTTTTAGTGTAAAAAATAAGTCAAAATTATAATTTATTTATATTAAAAATCAAATAAATTCAAACGTATCAAGAGAATTTTTACCAACTTTTTTTCTGTGTGTATTTTAAAGATTACGAACTATTTTTTAAAGAAACAATTTTCAAAATCTGTTCAGAAATTACTGAGTTCTGCAGGAACAAACAAACATAAAAAAGCAACATTTAGTCGAATTTATAACAAAATTTTTTTTTAAGTCGGTTAAAAACCACGATAAAGCTAGATAGGTAATTTGATCGTGTCTAGAAATTGAATTAAGAAAAACAGGGCCTAGGATATATGATTTAATAATTAAATTATTAGCGAGTTTTTTCTCCCAATCACGATTTGAATTAAAATTTACTTTTCGGCTTAGATTATTTTTTAAGTTAATTTCTAAAACTTTTTAGTAAGAAAAATTATTTACGAATGTAAGCAGACGTTTTCCAAAGAAAACAAAAAAATATTTATAAATTAACTTAAAAAGGAACCTAAGCCAAACAAAGTAAATTTTAATGCTTTTACTATTACAGGGTTATAGCTATTGGTAGCCTTCTTTTAACATGTGTACGTGCACAGAATTAGATAAGCATTTTGAATTCTGAAATATCGCACAAAAATAAACCACTTACAGCTCCCAACAAAAATTTTTGAAAAGGTAATCGAGTGTGGAATTAACCATTTTTTGTGGAAGTACTTCCCAACTAGATTGCTAACTTAATTATTTTAACAAGGCAATTACTGAGAATCGAATATGCTTGATTTCTTCAAATATAAATATTTCATGATATTCTCACGAAATATTTATTATTTTAAACTAAACTAAAAAATGAAATGTATTACTGCGGGGAAAGAATATCCATATGGCCATTTCACTACTGCTCAAATAGCTCATCAGTGGATTTTAACCAAATTTTTCATAGAAAATTAGAAAGTCTTATATCAAAAGCCAAATTGATTAAATGAGAACTCCATTGAATCAATAAGACAAAAACAACTTAAAAATGTTCTATACAAAAACACAGCAAACAGTAACTATTTTTATTTTTTCTTTAATTTTTCTACATAAGGGATCCCATTGGGAACTATTCATATGTATTTGAAAGATTCAATGAAAAAATAAAAATTGAAAAAACAATTTTTATTAATCAGCAAAGTGCACATGCAAATATATCAATATGAAAATTTATTATTCGGAATCTTTTAAAATTTAATTTACTTTATTCGTGCTTGATTCATTCAAATATAAATACGAGGGCTGCTCTATATATTTCTGGCCTAATAGTGAAAATGCAAATATTTATAATCAAAAATGGTTTTATTGTTTTTCAAAGTATTCTCCAGCATGATTTATATACTTTTGCATGCGCTCAAACCAGTTGTCGAAGCACTTTTTCCACTCCGATTGAGACACCTCTAAAACATTGTTTTTGAACACTTCAACAGCTTCTTCTGGCGACGAAAATCGTTGACCACGCATTTTTGTCTTGATGTGCGGAAACAAGAAGAAGTCATTGGGTGCCAAGTCAGGGCTGTACGGCGGATGACCCATTAATTCGACGTTTTGTCATGGTGAACAATAATTCGTCTTCTCTTGTTGGTTTTTCGAATTTCTCCGATGACTTCAGGCAAACAAATTGTAGTGTACCACTCAGAAGTGACCGTCCTACGTTGCTCAAGCCTAACAGTCGCCACATGACCAGTTTTGCCGAAGAAACAGGCGACCATTTACTTCGAAGTGCTTCTTCCACGAACAACTTTCGTTGGATTTTGCTCGTCTTTGAAGACCCACTCGGTCGATTGTTGTTTCGTTTCGGGCTCATACGTATAGATCCATGATTCGTCACCTGTGACGATCTTATAAACGTCTTTTGAAGCACCGCAATCGTATTTTTGCAACATTTCTTTGCACCAATCGACACGAGCCTTTTTTTAACGACTTTCAACTTGTGCGGGATCCAACGAGAACAAACCTTTTTTACGGCCAGGTGTTCATGCAGTATCGAATGTATGCTGGTGGAAGAAATGTCCAAGGATGTCTCTATCTCTCGGTATGTCGCATGTCGATCTTGCATTATGAGTTCACGCATGGCATCAATGTTCTCTGGCACAACAGCCGTTTTTGGACGACCTTCACGGAATTCGTCTTTGAGCGAGCTTCGGCCACGATTAAATTCATTATACCAATTTTTCACAGTGCCATAGGATGGTGCTTCATCACCATACAAAGATTTAAGTTCATCAATGCACTCTTGTCGTGATAATCCACGTCGAAATTTGTGAAAAATGATGGCACGAAAATGTTCACGAGTTAATTCCATTTTTTTCTATATTAATTTTTTCAAGTCACTGTAAACAACGCAAATAATATTCGTACGTCAAAACGTTTTGAGTACGATTATGCTTAAAAATGACAAACTTTCCAATGGAAATGTCAGATTGCACTTGGCAGCACTCAGTGTTGCCAGGCCAGAAATATATATAGCAGCCCTCGTACCAATACAAAATAATATACAAAAATGAATTGACAGAAATGTCAACTATAGAGTCCTTTTACATAATGTTACATACATATTTAGTTGCATGTAGTTGGCTGACGTCAAGTTATGGTATTATAAAATTGTGACATTATAAAATTTTGTTTTGTTTTCGCACATTGTTGTCCCATTAATTATTAGGTGAAATATGGTAGAAGTCTATTTTTATATTTGGGCTATAGAAGTATTAATATTATTAATTACCCAATTTTACAACAAAAAAAAAAATTGCTGAAATGAGAAAATAGTGGTTATTTAAATTAAAACATTTAAAATCATATTAAATAAACTCAGCTAAATTTCAGATTAAAGTATAGAAATTTTTTTTATTATAAAAGGCATGTTATAAAAAAAACCACAAGTGGAAGTTGGGCTCGAACATGACGGATTCGGTACTACGCATGAGCCACCTTTTAATTTTTAACCACGCTAATTATTAAATTTATTTTTTACACTTATTTTTATAGCGAAACGGAACACTCTTTAACTTTTAGTATTTGTTGTTATGGTAATAAACCTTCTATGAAAATTTTAGAGTCTACTCATTATCCAAAGTTACAGTGATGTGACACGGCAGACATTGTAGCAAAAAGATAGAAGCACTTTTTTTCACTTTGTATACAACCACTAAAAATGTGTACTTTTTCCATTCTTATTTCATTTAGAATAGTTTCCATAACACTATTAAGCCAAAAATGTTGTAAGCAAGCATTAGTAAGCACTAGAGATCTGCATGAATGCTTTCAAAACGCTTTTTGAATCATTCGTTTTTTTCACGTTACGATTGCTTTTGCGCCAAAGTTTTCGAAACGAACGAAACAAATCACGCATTACAAAAATGAGTTACGAATCGAAATAAAATATAACATGACTCAAATGTGTGAAATCAGTTTTATACTAAAAAACGAATCGTTTTTAATTTCATGAGTTAATTTTATTCTGCTTAAAAAGAATAATGCAATATTGCTATTTTTTAATTTCTATACTATTACATTCATACATACATACATATACCCAGTAAAAAATAGGATAATCCAAAGAGTAATCTTGGAGCGCTCCTTTGCGAGTAATGGATTACTCCATAAAACTCCGAAACTCATTGGATTTTTAACACAGCATGTCCGCAGACACGAGTACTCCTTTTAAGCTCCTTATGGAGAACTCTCTTTGATCTTGAAAATAACGACAGAGGGAGTAATCGTTTTTGCCTCCTAAAAGAGCCTAAAGTGAATAATCGTTTTTGTCTCCTAATAAACATTCATATAAAATACAAATTTGGTTATTTTTTACAAAAACAAGAAAATATTAATTTATTTTTTAAAATTTTTTTAAAAATGTTATTTTTTTATTGTTACATTCGACGAGGTCGTAGTTTTTGACAAATAGGTCTGTCGGTAAACAGTTGCTTTACATTTACGAAATGCCACCTTGAAAGATTTTTCGTATTTCGGGTATGTTGGATACGTACCTTTAAGTGCTTCTGCAAGAAAATTAAAGAAAAGATAACACGTAACATATTATTTAAAACTTGATATTAAAAATTCAGCTATTATCGAAATAAAAAAAGTTAAGCAATTTGTATTTGTTTAAGGCTTTCATATTTTTTGATCCATCCCAATTTAATTTGAGTAACATATTTTCGCCGATCATTTTGCGTAGTGCTTTTTCAATTTTAATTTTGAAAAACCTCAGTTTAATGTAAGAAATCTGAAATAAATTAAAATAAAAGAGAATTTTGAATACTTATTTAACTGATTGCATTAAAAAACAACAAAGAGGCTCTATATATTTACCTGTCACATTAATCTAAGAGCTGGTTATAGTTTCCGGCGTAAATATTGGCTGCGTTTGGAATATGTTCGCCTTGAAACTAATGGTTCATGAATCAAATATGAATCCGAATTGATCACTAGTTTTGTTCCAAATTATTTGTATTTTTTTTTTATAAAATATTCTTTTACTGAATTTCAAGTTTTTCTTTTAAAGACAATTAAAATTTTCTAATCAAAAATTATTTTACATAAAAACAAAAAAACCAAAAACGAACTGATACATCCCCCATTAATCCATTTGGAGTATTAAGCGAGGCATAAACAATAAAACAAAAAAAATTTCGATAGCTCGCTTATTACTCCAAATGGATGAACAAGTCATTACTCCTTTATTGCTCGATTATGGATTAATCCATATATTTTTTACTGGGTACATACATGTACATACATATACGAGTATACATACATGTTTGTGCTGATAGTATTTATATTTAAAATATTTTTAGTCAAATATTTCTAGGTCATATCGTCCTAGCATCCAAGAGAAATTTCACATAACGATAATTAGACTGAATACAAGGACGGTTGCATATGTTACTTTTAAAGTACTTTTGATTGACCGACGCATGAAAGCTTACACATCTGTTTAGTTTCTGTAATAAAAAGTAGTAATCTATCATATAGTCTACAAGGTCAGACGTATAAGACCTTTTGTAATTATTTTATATAACCGATTCTTGCGAAACTTCGTACCTACTTGTATTAAGTTTCCGTAATAATGAAATATTCGATAATTTATTCTGCATATATTACATGCAAAACTTACAGATTCCAAATAATGAGTTATATTTATTTACTAATTTAGTATGTTTCCCTCATTACAATGACGAATGAATAACAACTGTGATTCGTGCCTTTTTTGCTGACATAATAACAATGTTGACAATCAATCGATATTTTTGATTTGATTTGGTTAAAAAAAACAAATCAAGTTATGATTCTTTAAAACACGCAATGTTTTGATTCATTCAACATCTTTGAGTCAGTTTACATAAGGGCATTGTAGCTAACTTGTTTACTGTTTTCTCTTTTGCAGTATCTCCGTAAGTCATAACGCGTTTACATTATGACTCTTTTGTAGCTCATGTGGCCAACATATGTTTGCTGTTTTTCTTTGCGAGTTGTCAAAATTGTTGCTCTTTTTCTTATTGTATATTGTGTATTGTGTGTGCATTTGTATTACATGTATGTGTTCAATTGCTTGCTTATTTTTCACAAACATATACACACATATTGGCAGACGTTTTTGACAGCCCAACAAGATTTTACAAAAACAAAATACATGCAAAAGCTAATGCAATCACCTGTATCAATGTGTCTTGATGTTTTATCAACCAATATTTCAAGTGTTGCCATCAACAATTTTTAAACAATATAAAAAAAACAGCCATTTTGATAACACCGCTCAAACATATAACTACAAGAAACGAAAGAGAGAAACAGGAATGAGAAAAAATGCGAGAAAAAACTGTCAAGAGTCATGAGTATTTATTTCGTGCTACTTTTGCCACCCTTTAAGCTTCTCTACACCGTCATGACTTTTGTAGCTGATTAATTCCCCTAATGTAAACTGGCTCTTTATATATATCATCCGATTCTCTTTGTTTGACATTTTAACGAGAGAGTATTTGGTGTTAGCGTAATGATTCAGTGTGAGTTGAAAAACGTTATACTCAGGCAGATCTATTGTAAGCACCATATAGTAGGCTCTGTTCCTAAATGCATCCGATAAAAATTACTCAGTTGATTGGCTGGAGATATTTTTTCAATAAATTATAAAAAACTAAACAACATCGAGACGTCCCTTTAATCGGTTAAAGTTATTTACCTAGAACCCTTAAGGTTAAGCAAAATGTGAATTAAATTGATAATGTAAATTAAATAGAATAAATGTAAAATACTTTCGTATTAAAATTGCTTAATTTAGTTAAGTGCTGTAAGAAAAATTACTAAATATTCATATATTAATTATCAATAGTCAAAATGTTAAGATATTAATTTGTAAAAGGTGTTTTGCAAGCCGATATTTGTTTCATTCTTTTCTTAAAAACATTTTATTGTCAGTGTACTGACGTAGATTATTTTTATTTTTAATACAATTTAATTTATATAATTGGGAAATACTGAATTAAAAGTAAATCTTAAATAAAAAACACAACAGATTTTACGTATATGTATCATGGCGTTTGCATTTGTCCCCATATGCAATTGCACATTTATGATAAATAAATAATAAATACTTACTCTCATATATCAACCTGTTAAATGGTTATACAAACTTGCATTTGGCTGGTAGAATAACACTTTGCTTTATATTTCATTTTTTTTTTCATATTTGCTGTTAAACCAATTTAAATCCATGGGCTTTAAAATTAATGTTTAATTAATGTTTTATCTCCTACATAAGAATCAAATAATAACTCATTATATGATTATGTAGGATCAATGGCACCGCTTTCTTATTTTGGTTTCCTCTGTAAATATACGGCATTCATTACTAATGTTTTAATTATTATTTATAATTTAATTTTTATTCTAAAAACCATTTTTTAAGAAAAATTATTTTATAACAGTATGCGAACGTTTTTCCAAAGAAAACAAGAAAAATTAGACACCAGCAGACTGTAATGCTGCATTTTCTGGACCGCTACGTCCTTCATCAGCATTCTTCGCAACTACCTACCTTAGTTGTGTAATTTATAGTTATCATCTATTTAACCAAATAAATAAGAATATGAGATATATTCATATCAATATTAATTTGGTTAGACGAAATTTACAAACAAACCAACGTATTTCTTCCTTGTTTTCATTTTAATTCGTCTTGTACATTTTTGTTTTTTCCTTTGTATCATCCTTCGGTTAATCACGAATGCATTTTTTATTTTTAATTATTCTTCGCTTGTTTTTTTACAACACTATAGATGCCGTTTAAGTATCATATTGATTGTTATGAGAAAAGCAATTAAAAAATGGTTTTTAGAAATCAAAATTAATGAACTTAAACAAAAATCAATTTCGATTTATTTAATTATTATTTATCTTATAAATACCTCGTAATTACAGAAAGCGGTCGGAAAAGTAAGCTTCCATTTCATTTAAGACGAAACTAAGCAATTAAATAAATAATTAAAAAATAAAAACTCATTTTATTTTTTGGTTTTAATTGGAGCAGTGGGTAGGATCCCTTTATTATAAAGGTTCTAGTATTTCGTGCAAAACGTATAAATAATAAGTAAAATACTGCGAATCCTAGGGGACCCACCAAGATTGATTCAGAAAGTAAAAAAATAATTTAAAAAAAAAAAAATAAAAAAGTATATGAAAAAAATTAATATTAAAATTAGAATTAAAATTAGAAATCAATAAAATATACCCTTAAGAGTTTCGAACTTTGAGGAACGAACCAAGAATAAATCTCAACAGAGTGTCAAATAAAAAAAAAAAAAAACTAAAAAAAACCCAATAAAAAACGTCAATATAATCAATTAAATAATAAATATTAGTCAACTTGTGTTTATGGGTGTAAGAGGAAAGGTCGGTTTGAAGGGAAAAGAATTGTTGAAGTTTTAGTACAGACTTGCTTGTACTTGGCAATTCTGTTTTTGCTGTCATTCTTGTCTAGGGATTCAAGTATCTTTAACTAAATTATCTTTAACTAAATTATTTTTTTCTTCAACTTCTACTATATAAACCAAACTTAAAATCACTTTCACAATTACAATAAATACAGATATGAAACAAAACGTCAACAAATTAAGAAAATTTGAGGATAAGAAAATTAAACTTGCTCAGCCAAGTTGCTGAATGTGAACATAAAAGCAAGTTCAAAAGAAAATAAATAAAATTGAAAATTATACTTGCGCAATTAAAGTTGCCTAATCTGAAAGGGGCCTAACTTCATTAAAAAAAGAACAGAAAAGAATTAAAAAAAGGAAAAACAAAATAAAAACAAAGAAGGCTGTAAAAAAACAAAAAAATTTAAAAGTTAAAGTCCTATTTAATGTGAAATATATTTTAAGGATAAAATAAAAACAAATGATGAATAGTGGACTATGAAATAATTAATCAATTAAATTTAATATAATACGTAAAGCAAACAAGAACAGTTTATGGCATATAATTAAATAAAAAAAAAAAAAAAAACATAAACACGTAGAAGCAAAAATAAAGCCAAACAATAAATAATAACTCTTAAAAGCCATGTGTGATTGTGCTTGGAGAATTTACTGAAGAAGAATAAGAAGAGGAAGAATAGAGGTAATTATATCAGCATTTTTTTTTTTTACAATGTTCATTTTTTAAGTATTTGTTTGTTATTTAAAATATTGTATTCTTTTTACATTTTTACGTGCGTGTGTTGTTTTTCTTTTATATTAAATCAAAACTCTCTTTCTTTTTTTTTTTTAACCCAAAATTATTATAATATTTATTGATTGTTTAAAAAAGGCGCGCACACCTTAGATCTTATCTGCAACAATTAATAGAATTTTTCGGGGATAAAAAGGATTTGTATTCATTTACCTAACCTGTAGATAAAATAAATCCTCTCTTTGTTCAGTATGATGCTCCTTCTTAGCTCTTATTTCTGGATTTTGTTTGGTAAAATTCTAAAACTGCCTATATAAGCATATATACCTATTTTGCCATCTTTTTTAAGATATAAAGTAATCGGCCTCGTAATCCTTGAATAATCTTAAATTTAAAAAAATTTTTTTATTTTCTAATTCACCAAAAATATTGTTAATAAGTCTCTGAAAAGTAGCTGGTGCTGCTTTGAGTCCAAGATCCAAAATCGACAATTAGCTACCGTCTTTTCATTAAATTTTCTATTATCAACAACTACATAGGATCAGAATAAGGTGATTTTTATGGTCTTATTATCTTACTATTTAGCATTTTCTGAATTTGTTTTCTGACCTTATCGTTATGTATATACGGATATTTGTAGGTTTTTAAAAATACAGGAATATCATCTTTTGTAATAATTATGTGCCTTATTGCTTTTGTAAAAGATAAATTTGAATTTTTTCTATAAAACGAAACACAATAGTCACTCAAAATAAGCTTTAGATTATTTTTTCTTTCTTATTCAAATGGTCTATTCTAATTTAATCAAATAAGAAAAACTCACAAATATTTTCTTACATTGAAATGTCACTTAGTTGTCGGAAGTAACAGGCCAGCAATCCTCTTCACTAATTTACATTACATTTGAACATTCAGCAACTGTTTCTAATTCCACTTTAAAATTTTCTACATTAAAAAAAACCCTTCATTAAAAATTATTTCTCCAATATCATTACGATCTTCCTTGATGTGACGAAGCCCACTTTTGACATAAGTAATTAATTTAATATTAATTTTATTATATATTATAAGTTGACTATTAGTATAATCTATAACAGCATTATAAGCTCGTAATATATCACTTCCAATGATTCCATCATAATATTCGTGTACTTTACATTCTATTAAATTTATTTTATTATTTACATCACCTAGTTCAGAAAACATTAGCACTTAATAAATATTGTCTGAAAATATCTCACTTTGAACGGTTTTTAACACAACTCCTGTTGAATTGATCCTGCATTTTGGATGACGCAAACCAGGATGTAGAAGTGAATGAGTCGCTCCAGTATCTACTATAAACTTAAGATTTTCTTTTATTATTATATTCGGTAATTCTCCGGAGAGTCTGGAAAACGAAAATGTTCTGTTAATACATTTTCATCTGAAGAATTTTGATTAAGACGATCTGAAGAGATCTTAAGTAAAATTTTCCGCAAAACTGGCACTTTACGTAAATTACTTACAGTGTTACAATTTTGAACCATAATAACATTCATTGGTTCAGGAATTTCTTGCGTCGGAAAATAATTTGAATTAAAATTATATATGTAACTTACGATTACAACTTTGACTATTACTAAAATTGTAACTACCTTCTTGAAAATTTTTATTTCTATAAGACTTGTTAAGATTGTACTGATTGTTCCTATGAAACTATTATTGTTATAACTGTTGTTCGGATGTTTGTTTGAATTGAATTGTGTGTTACCATGAGTATTTCTTATATTTTCAAACGCATTATTGTTACCATTACTATTTGTACCCAAAAAAACTCCTAATTCTATTACTCGAACTATTTTTATTTCCTTCACTTCCATAATTAGCATACCCCAACATAAAAAGGATATTCATTGCACTCTTAATAGTATGAGAATTCCCTACATGCCAATATTGCATCCATCGGTTCTGGTATTTTTTGTTTAAAAATATCAAGAGAAGTTCTAAAATTATTTCTAGCGACATGTTGACGGTTTTCGTCAACTCCGAAAACTGAAACCACCTTATTATTCAAACTTCGTAGTTTATCTTTAATATTATTATAAAATTTAACAACATCCGTTCGAAAAACCACAGAACGAAGTTCATCAGATAACTCTTCTACACTTCGATTTTTCCCAAAATAATTTATCACAACTGTTTATATCTCCGACCAAGACTGCACATGAAAATTTATTTCTTTTGCCTCTTTGGCTTTACCCTTAATTCTGCTTTTAATTAAATCCAGAAATAAGAGCTAAGAAGGAGCATCATACTGAACAAAGAGAGGATTTATTTTATCTACAGGTTAGGTAAATGAATACAAATCCTTTTTATCCCCGCAAAATTCTATTAATTGTTGCAGATAAGATCTAAGGTGTGCGCGCCTTTTTTAAACAATCAATAAATATTATAATAAAAAAGAAAGAGAGTTTTGATTTAATATAAAAGAAAAACAACACACGCACGTAAAAATGTAAAAAAATACAATATTTTAAATAACAAACAAATACTTAAAAAATGTACATTGTAAAACAAAAATGCTGATATAATTACCTCTATTCTTCCTCTTCTTATTCTTCTTCAGTAAATTCTCCAAGCACAATCACACATGGCTTTTAAGAGTTATTATTTATTGTTTGGCTTTATTTTTGCTTCTACGTGTTTATGTTTTTTTTTTTTTTATTTAATTATATGCCATAAACTGTTCTTGTTTGCTTTACATATTATATTAAATTTAATTGATTAATTATTTCATAGTCCACTGTTCATCATTTGTTTTTATTTTATCCTTAAAATATATTTCACATTAAATAGGACTTTAACTTATAAATTTTTTTGTTTTTTTACAGCCTTCTTTGTTTTTATTTTGTTTTTCCTTTTTTTAATTCTTTTCTGTTCTTTTTTTAATGAAGTTAGGCCCCTTTCAGATTAGGCAACTTTAATTGCACAAGTATAATTTTCAATTTTATTTATTTTCTTTTGAACTTGCTTTTATGTTTACATTCAGCAACTTGGCTGAGCAAGTTTAATTTTCTTATCCTCAAATTTTCTTAATTTGTTGACGTTTTGTTTCATATCTGTAATTATTGTAATTGTGAAAGTGATTTTAAGTTTGGTTTATATAGTAGAAGTTGAAGAAAAAAAATAATTTAGTTAAAGATAATTTAGTTAAAGATACTTGAATCCCTAGACAAGAATGACAGCAAAAACAAAATTGCCAAGTACAAGCAAGTCTGTATTAAAACTTCAACAATTCTTTTCCCTTCAAACCGACCTTTCCTCTTATACCCATAAACACAAGTTGACTAATATTTATTATTTAATTGATTATATTGACGTTTTTTATTGGGTTTTTTTTAGTTTTTTTTTTTTTTTATTTGACACTCTGTTGAGATTTATTCTTGGTTCGTTCCTCAAAGTTCGAAACTCTTAAGGGTATATTTTATTGATTTCTAATTTTAATTCTATTTTTAATATTAATTTTTTTCATATACTTTTTTATTTTTTTTTTTTTTAATTATTTTTTTACTTTCTGAATCAATCTTGGTGGGTCCCCTAGGATTCGCAGTATTTTACTTATTATTTATACGTTTTTGCACATACACGAAATACTAGAACCTTTATAATAAAGGGATCCTACCCACTGCTCCAATTAAAACCAAAAAATAAAATGAGTTTTTATTTTTTAATTATTTATTTAATTGCTTAGTTTCGTCTTAAATGAAATGGAAGCTTACTTTTCCGACTGCTTTCTGTAAAATATATTACGAGGTATTTATAAGATAAATAATAATTAAATAAATCGAAATTGATTTTTGTTTAAGTTCATTAATTTTGATTTCTAAAAACCATTTTTTAATTGCTTTTCTCATAACAATCAATATGATACTTAAACGGCATCTATAGTGTTGTAAAAAAACAAGCGAAGAATAATTAAAAATAAAAAATGCATTCGTGATTAACCGAAGGATGATACAAAGGAAAAAACAAAAATGTACAAGACGAATTAAAATGAAAACAAGGAAGAAATACGTTGGTTTGTGTGTAAATTTCGTCTAACCAAATTAATATTGATATGAATATATCTCATATTCTTATTTATTTGGTTAAATAGATGATAACTATAAATTACACAACTAAGGTAGGTAGTTGCGAAGAATGCTGATGAAGGACGTAGCGGTCCAGAAAATGCAGCATTACAGTCTGCTGGTGTCTAATTTTTCTTGTTTTCTTTGGAAAAACGTTCGCATACTGTTATAAAATAATTTTTCTTAAAAAATGGTTTTTAGAATAAAAATTAAATTATAAATAATAATTAAAACATTAGTAATGAATGCGGTATATTTACAGAGGAAACCAAAATAAGAAAGCGGTGCCATTGATCCTACATAATCATATAATGAGTTATTATTTGATTCTTATGTAGGAGATAAAACATTAATTAAACATTAATTTTAAAGCCCATGGATTTAAATTGGTTTAACAGCAAATATGAAAAAAAAATGAAATATAAAGCAAAGTGTTATTCTACCAGCCAAATGCAAGTTTGTATACCCATTTAACAGGTTGATATATGAGAGTAAGTATTTATTATTTATTTATCATAAATGTGCAATTGCATATGGGGACAAATGCAAACGCCATGATACATATACGTAAAATCTGTTGTGTTTTTTATTTAAGATTTTCTTTTAATTCAGTATTTCCCAATTATATAAATTAAATTGTATTAAAAATAAAATAATCTACGTCAGTACACTGGCAATAAAATGTTTTTAAGAAAAGAATGAAACAAATATTGGCTTGCAAAACACCTTTTACAAATTAATATCTTAACATTTTGACTATTGATAATTAATATATGAATATTTAGTAATTTTTCTTACAGCACTTAACTAAATTAAGCAATTTTAATACGAAAGTATTTTACATTTATTCTATTTAATTTACATTATCAATTTAATTCACATTTTGCTTAACCTTAAGGGTTCTAGGTAAATAACTTTAACCGATTAAAGGGACGTCTCGATGTTGTTTAGTTTTTTATAATTTATTAAAAAAATATCTCCAGCCAATCAACTGAGTAATTTTTATCGGATGCATTTAGGAACAGAGCTTATGTGCAGAGATATGGTGCTTACAATAGATCTGCCTGAGTATAACGTTTTTCAACTCACACTGAATCATTACGCTAACACCAAATACTCTCTCGTTAAAATGTCAAACAAAGAGAATCGGATGATATATATAAAGAGCCAGTTTACATTAGGGGAATTAATCTGCTACAAAAGTCATGACGGTGTAGAGAAGCTTAAAGGGTGGCAAAAGTAGCACGAAATAAATACTCATGACTCTTGACAGTTTTTTCTCGCATTTTTTCTCATTCCTGTTTCTCTCTTTCGTTTCTTGCAGTTATATGTTTGAGCGGTGTTATCAAAATGGCTGTTTTTTTATATTGTTTAAAAATTGTTGAAAAATAAATACGTTTAGTTTATGGCAACACTTGAAATATTGGTTGATAAAACATCAAGACACATTGATACAGGTGATTGCATTAGCTTTTGCATGTATTTTGTTTTTGTAAAATCTTGTTGAGCTGTCAAAAACGTCTGCCAATATGTGTGTATATGTTTGTGAAAAATAAGCAAGCAATTGAACACATACATGTAATACAAATGCACACACAATACACAATATACAATAAGAAAAAGAGCAACAATTTTGACAACTCGCAAAGAAAAACAACAAACATATGTTGGACACATGAGCTAATTCAGTCACCTGTTTAATTTGCCTTGATAAAACATTATAAAATTCTCTCACTTGCTACAAAAGAGTCATAATGTAAACGCGTTATGACTTACGGTGATACTGCAAAAGAGAAAACAGTAAACAAGTTAGCTACAATGCCCTTATGTAAACTGACTCAAAGATGTTGAATGAATCAAAACATTGCGTGTTTTAAAGAATCATAACTTGATTTGTTTTTTTTAACCAAATCAAATCAAAAATATCGATTGATTGTCAACATTGTTATTATGTCAGCAAAAAAGGCACGAATCACAGTTGTGATTCATTCGTCATTGTAATGAGGGAAACATACTAAATTAGTAAATAAATATAACTCATTATTTGGAATCTGTAAGTTTTGCATGTAATATATGCAGAATAAATTATCGAATATTTCATTATTACGGAAACTTAATACAAGTAGGTACGAAGTTTCGCAAGAATCGGTTATATAAAATAATTACAAAAGGTCTTATACGTCTGACCTTGTAGACTATATGATAGATTACTACTTTTTATTACAGAAACTAAACAGATGTGTAAGCTTTCATGCGTCGGTCAATCAAAAGTACTTTAAAAGTAACATATGCAACCGTCCTTGTATTCAGTCTAATTATCGTTATGTGAAATTTCTATTGGATGCTAGGACGATATGACCTAGAAATATTTGACTAAAAATATTTTAAATATAAATACTATCAGCACAAACATGTATGTATACTCGTATATGTATGTACATGTATGTACCCAGTAAAAAATATATGGATTAATCCATAATCGAGCAATAAAGGAGTAATGACTTGTTCATCCATTTGGAGTAATAAGCGAGCTATCGAAATTTTTTTTGTTTTATTGTTTATTTCGATAATTTTATTTCGATAATAGCTGAATTTTTAAAATCAAGTTTTAAATAATATGTTACGTGTTATCTTTTCTTTAATTTTCTTGCAGAAGCACTTAAAGGTACGTATCCAACATACCCGAAATACGAAAAATCTTTCAAGGTGGCATTTCGTAAATGTAAAGCAACTGTTTACCGACAGACCTATTTGTCAAAAACTACGACCTCGTCGAATGTAACAATAAAAAAATAACATTTTAAAAAAAATTTTAAAAAATAAATTAATATTTTCTTGTTTTTGTAAAAAATAACCAAATTTGTATTTTATATGAATGTTTATTAGGAGACAAAAACGATTATTCACTTTAGGCTCTTTTAGGAGGCAAAAACGATTACTCCCTCTGTCGTTATTTTCAAGATCAAAGAGAGTTCTCCATAAGGAGCTTAAAAGGAGTACTCGTGTCTGCGGACATGCTGTGTTAAAAATCCAATGAGTTTCGGAGTTTTATGGAGTAATCCATTACTCGCAAAGGAGCGCTCCAAGATTACTCTTTGGATTATCCTATTTTTTACTGGGTATATGTATATGTATGTATGTATGAATGTAATAGTATAGAAATTAAAAAATAGCAATATTGCATTATTCTTTTTAAGCAGAATAAAATTAACTCATGAAATTAAAAACCATTCGTTTTTTAGTATAAAACTGATTTCACACATTTGAGTCATGTTATATTTTATTTCGATTCGTAACTCATTTTTGTAATGCGTGATTTGTTTCGTTCGTTTCGAAAACTTTGGCGCAAAAGCAATCGTAACATGAAAAAAAAACGAATGATTCAAAAAGCGTTTTGAAAGCATTCATGCAGATCTCTAGTGCTTACTAATGCTTGCTTACAACATTTTTGGCTTAATAGTGTTATGGAAACTATTCTAAATGAAATAAGAATGGAAAAAGTACACATTTTTAGTGGTTGTAATCAAAGTGAAAAAAAGTGCTTCTATCTTTTTGCTACAATGTCTGCCGTGTCACATCACTGTAACTTTGGATAATGAGTAGACTCTAAAATGTTCATAGAAGGTTTATTACCATAACAACAAATACTAAAAGTTAAAGAGTGTTCCGTTTCGCTATAAAAATAAGTGTAAAAAATAAATTTAATAATTAGCGTGGTTAAAAATTAAAAGGTGGCTCATGCGTAGTACCCAATCCGTCATGTTCGAGCCCAACTTCCACTTGTCGTATTTTTTATAACATGCCTTTTATAATAAAAAAAATTTCTATACTTTAATCTGAAATTTAGCTGAGTTTATTTAATATGATTTTAAATGTTTTAATTTAAATAACCACTATTTTCTCATTTCAGCAATTTTTTTTTTTGTTGTAAAATTGGGTAATTAATAATATTAATACTTCTATAGCCCAAATATAAAAATAGACTTCTACCATATTTCACCTAATAATTAATGGGACAACAATGTGCGAAAACAAAACAAAATTTTATAATGTCACAATTTTATAATACCAAAACTTGACGTCAGCCAACTACATGCAACTAAATATGTATGTAACATTATGTAAAAGGACTCTATAGTTGACATTTCTGTCAATTCATTTTTGTATATTATTTTGTATTGGTACGAGGGCTGCTCTATATATTTCTGGCCTGGCAACACTGAGTGCTGCCAAGTGCAATCTGACATTTCCATTGGAAAGTTTGTCATTTTTAAGCATAATCGTACTCAAAACGTTTTGACGTACGACCATTATTTGTGTTGTTTACAGTGACTTGAAAAAATTAATATAGAAAAGAATGGAATTAACTCGTGAACATTTTCGTGCCATCATTTTTCACAAATTTCGACGTGGATTATCACGACAAGAGTGCATTGATGAACTTAAATCTTTGTATGGTGATGAAGCACCATCCTATGGCACTGTGAAAAATTGGTATAATGAATTTAATCGTGGCCGAAGCTCGCTCAAAGACGAATTCCGTGAAGGTCGTCCAAAAACGGCTGTTGTGCCAGAGAACATTGATGCCATGCGTGAACTCATAATGCAAGATCGACATGCGACATACCGAGAGATAGAGACATCCTTGGACATTTCTTCCACCAGCATACATTCGATACTGCATGAACACCTGGCCGTAAAAAAGGTTTGTTCTCGTTGGATCCCGCACAAGTTGAAAGTCGTTAAAAAAAGGCTCGTGTCGATTGGTGCAAAGAAATGTTGCAAAAATACGATTGCGGTGCTTCAAAAGACGTTTATAAGATCGTCACAGGTGACGAATCATGGATCTATGCGTATGAGCCCGAAACTAAACAACAATCGACCGTGTGGGTCTTCAAAGACGAGCAAAATCCAACGAAAGTTGTTCGTGAAAGAAGCACTTCGAAGCAAATGGTCGCCTGTTTCTTCGGCAAAACTGGTCATGTGGCGACTGTTCCGCTTGAGCAACGTAGGACGGTTACTTCTGAGTGGTACACTACAATTTGTTTGCCTGAAGTCATCGGAGAAATTCGAAAAACCAACAAGAGAAGACGAATCATTGTTCACCATGACAATGCGAGCTCTCACACATCGGCTCAAACCAGAGCGTTTTTGACCAGCCAAAACGTCGAATTAATGGGTCATCCGCCGTACAGCCCTGACTTGGCACCTAATGACTTCTTCTTGTTTCCGCACATCAAGAAAAAAATGCATCGTCAACGATTTTCGTCGACAGAAGAAGCTGTTGAAGTGTTCAAAAACTATGTTTTAGAGGTGTCTCAATCGGAGTGGAAAAAGTGCTTCGACAGCTGGTTTGAGCGCATGCAAAAGTGTATGAATCATTCTGGAGAATACGTTGAAAAACAATAAAACCATTTTTGATTACAAATATTCGCATTTTCACTATTAGGCCAGAAATATATAGAGCAGCCCTCGTATACACACTTCATTCAATATTAACAACGTGAAAAGAAAAATAAGGATAAACGAAAGAAATAAAATTTGTATATATACATACATATGTTATTTATTCTCAAACAAAAACTAAGGAAACAACACCTTGCGACACCTTAAGATGCTTTTTATGCGATTCATCGCAGGTGCAAAAGGGTACATCTGATTTTTTCACTCGCGCACAACACCACGCCTGCCTATAATTTTTCCATATATTTTTTCAACTTTTGTTTGTATGCTTGCAGGTGGTTGGGTTTTCTACTTATTCACCTCTTCGACGTTTATTTTGAACAGAAAAACTTAGTATTATGAAAGAATTCCTTATGCCGATTTATATGAACATGCGGTCGGTCAACGAAGTACTCTTACTTGTTTAAGAATTTATTTGTCAGTTTATCGACAGCAAACTTTTAATTGCTTCTATTTCTATGAGTGTATAGCATTCACACACGTCACATAGTCATACACACACTTTTCACTCAACCATATGCATAAAAGCTAATACTCTTTAGCTCTTAAGTGCAACCAGCTCCAACAGGTTAACAAAAGTTTATAGCAACAACAGCACTTAAGATTTTTTCTCTGGATGTTTACTCATTCATGTTTAATTTATAAATTTTCGTTATTTTACACAAATATATTTCGTAAATTTGTGCATTCAAATTCATATTGTCATGTTGCACAAATCTGCAATTTATAATAATTTGAGGTAAATAAGAGATTTTTGATATGAGCGACAGGACTTTCTGCAAAAAAAGAAAAACAATCATTACAATTATTTATCTTTGCAATCAGCACTGATTTAATTCAAGTGATATTTATTTTTAAAACTAAAAAAAATTTAGGAAATTGCAAAAAAAACAGATTTTCTTTTTTTTAATAATTCGTGCTGAAGTCAAGTTGTTAGATAAATAATGCCATTGGAATTTGGAGAACTTTAAGTCCAGAAACATTTCGTCGTGCGGGAGTTTATGTGCTCTATCCGCCATTAAACACATTTTGAGTTAATGATGCCATTTTAGGTTTTCAACCAAAAATTTTCATATCTGTAATTCGTTTTCAGCTATCTCATCTAGTTTCTGAGATAAATAGTGTCTTTCAAACCAGAATTTTTTTGTGTGCCACTGAATGGTATATAGAGCAAAATTTCAATGTAAAAAGTTGAAATTGTTTTTTGATCATCATTTTGCTCTACGTGTAATTAATATTTTTCCTTAGATAAATATCTGAAGCCTTTGGAAATTCACAGTATTCTGTCCCTCGTTAATTATTTGAAAATTTTTGAAACAAATAAAATAAAACTTAAAATTATTAAAATGAAATTCTTAGATTATAAGAATTTTTTCTATTGTTTTATTAAAATAAAACGAATTCAAGATATCCAAAATAACTTATTTGAAATAGCATATACAAATTCAACCTTGCACCGCAAAAATATTAAAAAAAGGTTGCCGAAACCAATTACCAGTAACGTTAAATATTTTCAAACTATAGTTAGATATTGTTAAAAAGAAAGAAAGAGTTAAAAGTTAAAAAATTTCTGATCTAAAGTTTTTATTCAGTTCTATATCAGAAATAGACAAAAAATATTATCTGAGCCAGATAAATTAATCTAAATTTAGTGCTTTTGTTAACTTTGTTATAATAAATTTAATATATTTAGTATTAACTTTGTGAATAGTTTTCATTTTTGGTTTTATCAAATGAATATATCGTTTTTTTTTTTTACAAAAATTTTGTTTTTTATTTCATTGTTAATGTCGTTTAGCTCTACGTGTATGTATTTGCAATGAAATTTGTTTAAGATGGCGCATGGATCAAATAGAATTTTTGTTAACTTTAGAAAATATCGCGCTACAAATTCCGTCGAGAAATAAAAAAAACATTTCGTCAGAATTATCTAAAAATTTCAAAATTCTATCGTATACTTTTTAAGATTTCTTATTAATTTTTTGCCTTTGCAGGTTGAGAAATGGACATAATTGATTTATAATTAGAGTTTGTTTAAGATACGAGATGGATAACTTGATAGCAGTTCCATATCATTTACAAATACTATATACGATTTGTGTTTGCATCGAGGCAAAAAAATAACTACAAGCGAAATTTTATAAATTTTCTGATCTAAATCTCTTGCTAACAAAGTCTGTTGTTGTTTATTAATATCAATATTAAAAATCGAAAGATAGAACAAATTTGTAAATCAAGTTAATAATTTGGTATTACCACATTCGCAGATAAAAATCTACCTTAAACATATTTAACTGAAAAAATTCTGGGTGGCAGATTTTTCGAGCAACAGGCCTTATAGGTCAAGGCAATTCGTCATCAAAGCTTTTATTGCTTATCATGCTTTATTTTAAATCTCAGGAAACCAAGGTATTTAAGAATAACAAGTATAACAAGAGACGTGTTTTCACCTTCAATAATCAAAGTCGGTGATTTGAGTATTAAATCGGAATAATAAATTTAAAAATAAACACGAAAAAAAAGATTTTTTTTTAATTAATTGATATATCGCACTTGATCAACAAGAGGGTATTAACTCAAAATTTTAAAATTTTCAGTAGAGTCAAAAAACTGTTTGTGGCCACTTTTTAACAGAATTTAAAAATTCAAATAAACCATAGGAAGCAAATTTCATTTAAAAAGATATTTACATCGTTTTTCCTAAAAATCTGTGCAAGTATTGCAAAAAAATCAATTTTTTGAGTTAATACCATTTTTCTGAAATTTTTCGATCATAAATGAAACAAATTTTATCAACAAGACAGTATCAACTCAAAATAAAACTAAATTGAAAAGAGACTTAACTCAAAATAATACTTTTTTTATGAAAATTTACGAATCAATTCCATGTTAACTTTTGTATTAACTCGAAATAATACCTTTTTGTTGAAATAAAGGGAATCACTACATTATCATAAATATGGTCTCAAAAGTGGTTTTCGATATGAAAGAGTAAACGGATTACGTTGAATACGTTTTTACAGTAGATAGATATTGATGTTGTTAGCTGATTTCTTGAAAAAAGTGATATTTCAAAAATTTTGAGTTAATACCCTATTGTTGATCAAGTGCGATATGTAAAGTTCCCGTTTTTTTATTTTTTTTTTTCTGCAGCTCGAAAATCAAGGATAATAATGTACAGGGCCCTTCGATGAAAAGTATACATACTCAATCGTTTTTCTTATTAACTAGTAAAAAAAAAATTGACTTTCGCGAGAACTGTTGAAGTGCATGATGTTTTTACTGGCTTTTCTTCTGACTCATCACTGAGAAACTCCAAACCTTAGAGGCCGTCTGCAATATTCTCCCCAAGTAATAAAAAAAAACAATTTCTACAATTTGATATTTTAGCAGCAGCAACTGTGACGAGTTAAAATTTATTAAAATTAAAAATTACAATCATCTATAATCGAAGCAAGCAGAGAACAATACGTTGTTTAGTTTATCACATTCGCTTCTTGTAAAAGTTCTCTGTAAAAAATAACACAATTATATTAAATTAATTTAAATTAAATAACCATTTTAAATCTGTATGATTCATAAATACTTGTGTACCTGTAATAAATAACATAATTAAACTTACTGCCAATCAGTTCATTTATTTGTATCCTAGTCACATATAATGGGTTTTGATAATTTGTTCAAAAAAACAATAAAATAAAATAAAAATTTCCAAGCAACGATATATAAGAATTTATATACTTATTGCTCTATTGTTAATATTTTTATGGAAGGCACTTGAATAAGGAATCTCATTTTGTAACTTTAATTAAGTTTACCTCGTAAAATAAAGTTGAACAAAATTTTTTTGCACAACCAAATTTCAAGGTGTTGGCTTTAGTTTCCTGAAGCAATAAAAAATATACATATTTTTATTTTACTAAAATTATGCATACATTTAAAGTCATGTGTTTCTGCGGTACTATTTCGTGTGTTACATGAGTATGGAATATTTTAAAACTAAGCGAACTGTAATTTACTTCAACTTTTTAGTTTTGGAAAAATTAATGTATAATGTCTCTAAATAATTTCGCCAAAATGAAATCTATGCTTCCGTTATTGCATCCTTTAAGGATTCTATCGTCTCAAATTATTTTCCTCTTCATAAACTTATTTGCAAGTCGTTTTGTGGGATGCAAAAACCAATTCTTTGGTAACAAAAAATGGCAGCCCATACCATTATTCCGCCCTCTCACCTGCGTCTGCGGTTCAAAAATTATTTCTCCTTATTTAGGTCCCCGTTGGGACCATCAATGTTTAACTTTTTTCATCTTTACTAATGTTTTTGGCTATTTGGACCGGATTCTGACCCTGAGATTTCAAAACCAGAATTTTTTCTTCCCACATCTCATTTTGAATAAAATTTATTTAAAAACTATCAAATAATTAATTCTCTAGCCATTTATATCGAAAAAAAAAACCAAATCATAGCCTTCCAGATTAATACTAATATTCACACGAAATAGCACCACAGAAATAGATGTCGTTAAATAAATGCATAATCTTAGTAAAATAAAAATGTGTGTTTTTTTTTGTTATTTCTAAAGGAAACTTAAACCAACACCTTGAGATATGGTTGTGCAAAAATTGTTTTTTTTTTTAACTTTAGTTTAGGTGATATACTTAATTAAATTTAAATAAAATGTGATTCCTTATTCATGTGCCATGCAGTGTAAGCCATGTGTTGAGTCAGCAGCCCAATAATCCCACTGACGTCCTTTCATTATAGTTAATTAATACTTGTGTTTATTGAATCGATCTATTAGCCACCCAGCCTAATAAAAGTGCCCATTTTCTTTATGCTTTTGAACTTTATTTCCTCAAATAAACTCCAGTTGCAGGCACCTAGTCATTTATTTTAAATTGACTTGCTCTTCTAGCTGTTGTTAATTTTTTTTTTTAATTTTTTTCTTTTTTTTTTTTTTTTGCCTTGTGAAACAATTTGATTAACGTGTGTTCTTCCATATCATTGCAATCCTACTGAAAAACAAAACGAAAAAATATATTGCCCACGTTGAAGACCAAAGCAAAAGCGGTTGTATATTGAGTTTTAGTGTGTCAAATGAAGGACAATAGTGTGCACTTAAAAAATATTTTTGTTAATAAATCGTGCAGGACGTTAGTTCCACAAGCAATAAAAAATACATGTTTAAAAAAAATTCAAACGTAGAATTTTATGTGTGCTTGTTTTTGTCCAACTATAAAACAAAACAAATAATATAAATAAATGAAGACTATTAAAAATAATTGAAATCGTGGGATTGTTTATTACAGTATTTTTTAAAATAATTATTTTTGCTACTTTAAGCAAATTGCTTTTCTTCTAACACATTGCTGATAACTGGAATTTTGTTTAATTATTTAAACGAATAATATCATATGTTTTTATTTTGTGAAATGAGAAATTACAAATTTATACCCTGCGTTATGCGTTATTTTAAACAAATCAAAAGAAACAATAAAATCCCCTTAAAATTAAAGCCATGCCATTTTGCTTACCCCTTTTTACTTCACCAACAAAAACAAATTTTATGCTAGTTTCATGAAAAATTTCATGGTATAAGTTCGCTTAAAGTAAAACAGGACCAAGTAAAAGGAGGCTTTTTTCTTCATAAAACATGATGAAAAAATAATTTTTAATTTAAATAAGAATTTTAGCTTTATATCAGTATTAAAGCATGTGTGGATTTTTTCTGATCTTTGCAAAAAAAAAATAACTACCTGATCTTAAACCATAATTTTCGCTGTATGGTAAACAACACACTGATAATCTTTTCATTCATGATTTTATGAGAAATTCAAAGCACACCACAACTAGAAAAAAGACAATACGGCGAAAACAATCCTAGTCGTATTTTATAAACCCCATCGCATAATTCAATTAAGTTTATGACACAAATTGCTAATACAAATACAATACAAACTTCAGAATGTGTTTCATATTTTAATAAGAAAAATAAACAAGTTTTTTTATTTTTGCTCATTCCACTTTTTGTAGCATTTCAATGCATTTAGATGTATAACACCCCTATTTTTGTGTTGACACACCCATATCCAACGAAAATAATATAAAATGGCATATATGTATGCATGGCAGTGGCATATTGCTTTGATTATTTCTTGCATTAAGATTCGTGCCTCTTACTAATGAGTACAAATTACGGAAGGGACCATTTTATCAGGCTTAATTTTTAGTATTATTTGATGAAATGAAAGTAAAATTATATCTTTTCATGATCAGCACTCGCTTATTAATCAAGAAAAATGCAATAGAAACTTTAAACCTTTCAATGTAATACATTAAGAAACTTATTTTTGTTTTTAGTTAGGCTTGAGTTCGTTATAATGTATATATATATATATATATATATATATATATATATATATATATATATATATATTTTCTATTATCTCGATTAATTATTAAAATTACCGATATTCATTATTGCGGGTCAAAGCACGTCTCGATGGCCATTTCGTTATCGCTTACTTAACTCTTCAGGAAATTTCTGACAGACATTTTACATAAACTAAAAATTTTTGTCCAAACAATAATGCAAAGACATAAATCGAAGCTTAAGCAAAAGCAACAACAACCAACAGTAATTCTATTTTTCTTTCTCAACTAGATACGGCTGACTTTTTTTCGGCTCTTTTACACAGCTGAAAGAGGATGAAAAATAAAATATCACAAAACACTAAGGTAATTCATTTATATGCACGGAGACTTTTCAAATATTAAATAAAACAATGGGAACTTTTTATTATATTAATAAATTTTCAAAATAAAATCTTTTTTTCATGCAATTTTTTTTTGTGCACAAAAATTCAATCTTTTTACATCAAGAACTTAAAACGAAGTCGAAGTCGACTGAGCGATGTCCGTCTGTCCATCTGTCCGTCCGTATTGTGTGAAATCAATTTTGCCAAGACACTAGAAGATCTGGAGAAAATTACGCCAATCTATCAGACATAGTTTTTATTAAAAACAAGCAAAATCGGTTTATGTCCTTAAAGGCAGCGGGCAAGACAAAACGCTAATTTTCAACACGCTCTAATTTTGCCATATATATTTTTTTAACTTAAGTTCTATTCCTGCAGGTGGTTGTGTAATGATAAAAAATTAAAATTAATTGATTGATAAATTGAGAAAGGATGATTAGAGCAACCTTTTTTTTTATTATGCTGGGACAATAACCCTACACACAGAAAACAGATAGGTTTAAATTCGATTAGTATATTCAAAATTTAATTACTAATATAATAATCGGATTTTTAGTATTAATAATTAATAATTTTGATTTATTTTTTATATTTAAAGCTAACAAATGATATTTTCCTTCAAATGTTGGTTGTACCATCTCTTTAAAAATTAACCTGACCGATTTGTATGTTTATTAAAATATATTCTATTAAGTAGAAGATGCAACTAAACTTATTCAGCATAGTATTACTGAAAACCAAATTATGGTAGTTAGAATCATAAAAATCGATTGTGTCTTTTAAAATCGAAAAATATTTGACATAATAAAAATGAATTTGTAAAAATTACTCAAAACTAATCAATTATTTAGTCTAAAAATACAAAGTATATTGTTAGTGGTAAAAAGTTCTCCAATATTGTTGAAAGGAAGGTCTAAAAACAATCTCACAAAGACATTTGTAAATTAAAAAACTCTTAAACTTTTTATACACTTCGCTTCAGCAAGACGTGAGGTATGGGATGGAAATTTAAAGAAACTATGTGGAAAAGAAGAATCATGATGTAAAGGAAGGCTGAAATCGATGGCTCAAGACATGAAATGTGATGTGTAATCTTATTCTTATA
The DNA here is from genome assembly GCA_916610165.2 of Gymnosoma rotundatum. Classification (NCBI taxonomy): domain Eukaryota; kingdom Metazoa; phylum Arthropoda; class Insecta; order Diptera; family Tachinidae; genus Gymnosoma; species Gymnosoma rotundatum. Next base: position 41,021,337 of record OU744339.1, read on the forward strand.
ATTTATTTTTAAAATAAAAATAAATATTAAAATATTTTTTTGTTTTATTTAATTCACAATAATACTTTATAGAATAATTTTTTAAATAGTTGTGAGTGCTATATTCATTCAGTTATTACAACCGAATTCAAGATAATACACACAACCGGCAAAATTCGATTGGCAATAAATTCGGTTCTCATAACGAATTTCTTTTCTCTGCACAGAGAAAACAGATTCCTTATGATAACCGAATTTCTTGCCAACCGAATTTTGTCGGCTATGATCATTATTTGGAGTTCGGTTAACATGACTGAATTAATATTGTACTCCCAACTGTTTAAGAAAATAATTCGAGAAAGTGGACTATTACCAATATAAAATATTGTGAATTAAACAAAAATTATTTCATTTTTACATTTGTTTAAAAATTAAGTTAGAAAAATATGACTATGTTTAATAAATTCCCTAATGCAAAACGTAAACTTCAGCCTCCCTATTTCGTTTGGGCTTGTTACTTTCACTTAAAACCATCAACTTTCCATTTCAATCGAAAATAAGACATGTTTCGCTAATCTTTAATAAATGAAACGTTTTTAAAATATTTTCGTTTACAAAAGCCCTTTTTAGTCAATCGTGAATTTACCCTTCAACAAAACTCGCGAATTTTGCTCGCATAAATTTTTTTCTTTAAAAACTTAAATAATTTTTAACTTCAAATGTATAAATTTAATTTTTGTTATATATGTGTGTCAAAACTATTTTGATTTTCATAGGTAATGCGGTCGATTTATATGATTCTAACTACTAACATTCGGGTATGAGTACCAATGTGTTGAACTAGTTTAGTTGCATATACCAATTAACAGAATACATTTTAGTAAAGACACAAATTTTTGTTAATTTGTTAACAATATCGTTTGTTAGTTCTTAATATAAAAAATCTTTCAAGGTTATGTTTTATTGATAATAAAAATTAAATTATGATATTAGCAGTTAACTTTAAAATATATTAACCGATTTTTACAAATCCTTTTTCTGTGTGTGTGTAAGCAATATTTACAATTTTCGAAAAGGGCTTCTTTTTGATCAGAAAAACTTTATGCTGGGAAAGATGCCGCTTTTTTATTTTAATAATTTAGTGGAAAATCTGCAGTATGCTACATTCGGTTATACATGTATGTTGAACGGTATGCAATATTCGGCATAGCCGAATATAGCACTCTTATTTGTTTTTTATTTAAAAATATGTTATTTCCCCAATGAGTAAATAAAAGTATATATGTATATAAAAAATATAAGAACAACATCAAGAAATAATAAAGAGAAAATTTTTAAAAATAAGTGAATAAAAAAATAAATTTTATTTTTTTTTTTGGTCAAATCCATTGTGGTTTTAAGTGTTTCAACTTTTTATCATGAAATTTAGTAATTTTTATATTTTAGTTTAATAAAAACAAAAATGAATAAATGTCAAATATTCATCAACGTACATATGTACTACATTACACACAAACATTTAGTGAAGATTCCAAAGAATCTTTTGCTGCTTGGTTCTTTGGGACAAACCCTAGGATCAGCTCTATTATGAAATGTTATTCATCAGAGCGTACTACTCGTACTCGTCATAAATTAATAACATTCACATTGATATTTAAACACATAAACTATTAAAAGTCTGTGTGTTGTGTACATATGGGAGTTTGAACATTATATACATACAAATGTAAGTACATATGTACATACATACACCCATACATACATCAATACATAATTTGGTATAAGGTTTGTAAAAGAATATTTAGTCGTTTTCACAAAATATTGTGAATTAAACAAAAATTATTTCATTTTTACATTTGTTTAAAAATTAAGTTAGAAAAATATGACTATGTTTAATAAATTCCCTAATGCAAAACGTAAACTTCAGCCTCCCTATTTCGTTTGGGCTTGTTACTTTCACTTAAAACCATCAACTTTCCATTTCAATCGAAAATAAGACATGTTTCGCTAATCTTTAATAAATGAAACGTTTTTAAAATATTTTCGTTTACAAAAGTCCTTTTTAGTCAATCGTGAATTTACCCTTCAACAAAACTCGCAAATTTTGCTCGCATAAATTTTTTTCTTTAAAAACTTAAATAATTTTTAACTTCAAATGTATAAATTTAATTTTTGTTATATATGTGTGTCAAAACTATTTTGATTTTCATAGGTAATGCGGTCGATTTATATGATTCTAACTACTAACATTCGGGTATGAGTACCAATGTGTTGAACTAGTTTAGTTGCATATACCAATTAACAGAATACATTTTAGTAAAGACACAAATTTTTGTTAATTTGTTAACAATATCGTTTGTTAGTTCTTAATATAAAAAATCTTTCAAGGTTATATTTTATTGATAATAAAAATTAAATTATGATATTAGCAGTTAACTTTAAAATATATTAACCGATTTTTACAAATCCTTTTTCTGTGTGTGTGTAAGCAATATTTACAATTTTCGAAAAGAGCTTCTTTTTGATCAGAAAAACTTTATGGTGGGAAAGATGCCGCTTTTTTATTTTAATAATTTAGTGGAAAATCTGCAGTATGCTACATTCGGTTATACATGTATGTTGAACGGTATGCAATATTCGGCATAGCCGAATATAGCACTCTTATTTGTTTTTTATTTAAAAATATGTTATTTCCCCAATGAGTAAATAAAAGTATATATGTATATAAAAAATATAAGAACAACATCAAGAAATAATAAAGAGAAAATTTTTAAAAATAAGTGAATAAAAAAATAAATTTTATTTTTTTTTTGGTCAAATCCATTGTGGTTTTAAGTGTTTCAACTTTTTATCATGAAATTTAGTAATTTTTATATTTTAGTTTAATAAAAACAAAAATGAATAAATGTCAAATATTCATCAACGTACATATGTACTACATTACACACAAACATTTAGTGAAGATTCCAAAGAATCTTTTGCTGCTTGGTTCTTTGGGACAAACCCTAGGATCAGCTCTATTATGAAATGTTATTCATCAGAGCGTACTACTCGTACTCGTCATAAATTAATAACATTCACATTGATATTTAAACACATAAACTATTAAAAGTCTGTGTGTTGTGTACATATGGGAGTTTGAACATTATATACATACAAATGTAAGTACATATGTACATACATACACCCATACATACATCAATACATAATTTGGTATAAGGTTTGTAAAAGAATATTTAGTCGTTTTCATTTTTTTTAATTAACTTTTTGAATTTCTTTTACCTTTCATGTTCTATAAAACCATATTAGCCAAATTTTTTTACTAATTTAATTTATGTATTTGAAGAAAGAAAAGTCATTTAAATTGTTATTTTTAAAAATAAATCAATGAAAGATTTTAATGACAGCTTGTCGGTTTGTTGTAATTGATAGATATCTTAAATCAATATTTCATTTTGACATGAAATGAAACCTATTTTTTTTTTTTTGTTTAGCAAAAATTTTCCAATTGCGTTTTAAATTTATTTGACAAGAGTTAACAAAAATCTTATTTTAAAATAATCCCAGTTAGAATTCGGAAGATTGACTTCAAACTGATTAATCAGTTGTGCGTTAAAAAAGACACTCGAATATAATTCCGACAAAAGCAAAGAAAGCGACTTGTTTAAAAAACAAAAAATCCAAAAAGCAAATGCTTGAAATTCGACTCTTTTTAGAATTATCTTACAGACATACTATACATATTTAACGCAGCCTTACGATGAAAAAAAAAATTTTTTTTATTTTATTATTCTATTTGCAATCTGTCTACTAAAAGACAATAAGCAAGTGATATAAACACGTTATATAACAAAAGTTATGTAGTTTCAGCAAACTACATAACTATATAATAAACAAAAAAAAAATGATTATTGACTAGCTTCTGTAAGGCAAGTCTAATATATGTGCACGTTTAAGTCTTCTGGTTTCAGATCCTACGTCTAAGAGCAAAGCAGCTAAAGGATTTCTGTGATTACTTAATCGTCCAAGATAGTTTTCACTAAATTTTTAAATTTCTTCTCTTACTGAGGGCAAATTAAGATCTCTACGAATGCATTTGTTAGAGACAAACCATGGTGCTGCAGTGCTTAGTCTTAAGGTTTTGGACTGATATCTCTCAAAAATATCAATATTTGATTTGCTTGATGTTCCCCATAACATAATTCCGTATGTCCGTACAGGTTTCAGAATAGCTTTGTAGATAGCGCCTTTATTGTTTAAATTAAGTTCTGATTTCGGCCCTAACAGCCAATATAGTTTTCGACTTTTATTATTTAATTGTTTTTGTTTAGCTTTAATATGTGGCTTCCAGGTTAATCTTCTATCTAAGGTGATTCCTAGATACTTAATAGCAGTTTCTTTTGGTATTTGTTCATTACATATAGTCACACTTGAACAGTCCCCTCTCCGTAATGTTAAAGTAATATGTTTGGACTTATCTGAATTTACCTTAATGTTTCACTTAGTCAGCCAAGTTTCAGGGATATTAATTTGGATAATCCGTGAAGCTTCTATCGGTGATTGGCTAGAAGCAGCTATAGCTGTATCATCCGCATATGTTGCTACTAAGATATCATCTGTGATTGGAATAGCAGTAAAAATCGTGTACACTTCTGGACCAAGAACACTTCCTTGGGGAATTCCTGCTTTGATTTCATAAATACTTGATCTTTCGTTCCCGTTTTTAACATAAAAATGTCTTTTAGAGAGATATGACTTAAAATAGCTATAAAATGGATCTGGTAAACTTTCTTTATTTTAAAAAGTAATCCGTATTGCCACACTCTATCAAATGCCTGCTGTATGTCAAGAAAAACAGCTGAACAGTAACGTTTGTTTTCAAGAGCATCAATAATTTCATTCACAATTCGATGACATTGCTCTGGAGTTCCATGTTTATGACGAAATCCACACTGGTGGTTTGGAATAATATTCTGACTCTCTAGAACTGGCAGCAATCTAAGTAAAAATATTTTTGAGAAAATTGTTAGTACACTTATAAACTTATTGGTCTATAGAATGACATCATCTTCTCCAGTTTGTTTGGTTTAGGAATCATAATAATTTTAGCACACTTTCATTGGGGTGGGAAATGGTTCAATCTCAGTATTGCATTGAAAATTAAAGTTAAAAATATTATACTTCTTTGAGACAAGTTATTCACGACGTTTGCAGTTATCAAATCATAACCAGATGCTTTTTTTCTATTTAACATTTTAATTTCTGTTTCTACGTCTTTGGGAGTAAAATATTTTATAGGTAGATCCATTTGACATGGCGAGTCTAAAAACTCAAGTACTTCATTGTGTTGATCAATAGTATTAAGTTTGGGTTGAAAAGTATTAGATAGATGTACAGCGAATGCCTCTTATATGCTCTTATTTGATTTACACCTAGTGCCGTTAGTATTTTGTATTGTTATATTACGTGTGATTGGCCTTTTCAAAAACTTAGTAGCTTTCTACAAAAGATGCTCATCATGTCTGGAGCTGTTGATTTTTTTCAAAAATTCTCTAGTTGATTTATTTTTATGTTCATATAGTAACTCCTTTAGGTCTTTACAAGCTTTGTTGAATAATCTCTTATCTAAAGGATTTCTACTTTGCATCCAATTTCTTCGTAGTCTTCTCTTTTCTGCTATAAACTGTCTTATTTCTGTCGAAAAATAATATGGGTGTTAACTGTATTTATATTAACCGTTGTGTTGTAATTTAAGAGTAAAGGAGATCATCTAGACTTTTTATTTCTAACTGATTAGTTGGTATTCGGGAGTATATAGCAAAATCCAATAAGTCTAGAAGCTTTCGGGGATCAGATGGCCAATGTGTCGGGGAACCTGTTGATAATACAAAGTACTTATTTTTCCTTATGCATCGATATAATTCCTTTCCCTTCGGGTTCGAAAGTCTTGAACCCCACCACGGGTGCTTGGCGTTAAAATCACCACCTACAATAAATTTCTGGCCTAATGAGGTAAAAAACCGCTGGTAGTCCGGGCATGTTACAGTGTGCCTTGGTGGAAAATATATTGAACTATAACCACATCTGCGTCATTACATTTAATTTTGATATTGGTTGCCTGCAAAAGGTCTTCTTTAAATTCACTAAGTATCTCGTATTTTATTGAGGATTTGATTAGAATGCAAGAACCCGCGTGTGCACAGTTATCTGGATGGTTAGTGTTAACTAAATTATAGCCTCTAATGCAAAAATATGATCTTTCTGTTAAATGAGTTTCTGAAACCAAAAGCATATCAATAAAGTTGCTTTTAAGAAAGATTTCAATTGTATGATTGTAAATGCCATTGGCATTCCATATTGCTATACGTAAGTTTAATTGCATAGTTTGATTACAAGTGCAGATATCATGTTGAGTAAAGTGGTGGTGGTTTGAATCTGTTTTTCCATTAAAGATTCAATTCTTAGAAAAGAGGATGATAAATGATCATAATGATAACTTTTATTTTTCACTGCTTGAGAGTATGAAAATTGTTCATGACCCTTATTACTACTGATTATATTATTAGTGCCATTTATATTTGGAAAGTTATGAGCATCAACATTAAAGCCTGGCTCTTTATAATCAATGTTATTATTGTTGTTACGGTTGCTGAGAAACCTTTTCTTTTTTAAAAGTTCTTTATAAATTTCACAACCTCTATAGCTAGCAGTGTGGGCTTGTGAACAATTAAAACACTGTGGGGGAGTATTTTCGCTTTTCGTGCACTGGACTGTAGGATGATTTAAACCACATTTCACACATCTAAATAGCTTTCTACAGTAAGCTTTAGTGTGGCCGAACTGTTGGCATCTGTAACATTGCACGATGTCGTTATTTTTTAATGGTGGTTCCATATTTACCATTGCATTAAAAAGAAATTTTACATCAAATATATCTTAATTGTTTTTGCTTGGCTCTAGATCAACAAAGAAAATAGACAGCGGACTTTTCGTTATTGTGCTTTTCACATTGGCAATGTTTCTTACTTTGTGACCTAATTTTTCTATTTCTTGTTTGATCGATTCAGTAGGTGTTGAAAAATGCAAATTTTTAACGACAACTCTGTAAGCTCTTTCCTGCTTTGGTTGGTAAGTATGGAACTTTATGTTTTTATCATCAAGATACTTAATATAGCTCTATACGAATGGACTGATTTTATCATTAATCGAACTTGACCATCCTTTAAAGATTTAAAGGTAAAGTCTTTAGATTTATTTACTTTCAAAAAATTTTCTATCATACTTTTAATATCTGTAACATCAAGAATAATGATTGGCGGAGGTTTTGGTTCAAAGTTCGTGTTATTATTATTATTTTGTTTATCATTATCGTTGGTATTATTATCCAGAAATTGAAACATATTACCGCTTTTACATGGATCATCCATTTTTACTGTACGTTTGCGTTATACTTTTCGTGAATTCGTGTTGCATCGTTTTCTTGAGCTAACTACCTGCCAGTTATCATCACTAGTCACTGTTTCAAACTTAAAAACAATAAAAGGTGTGCTGCCGTCAAAGCTCGGGGTGTTAATATTGCTGGCGTGCTCAGAAATAACTCTCACCCGTCTCTCTCGAATTTGAAGATCGCCCATTTGCACTTTTAATTCATGTAACTCTTCGCTTACTTTTCTCTCTAGGCTGCACAATTTTTCATTAAACTCGCTGACTTTTTGTTTTACGATGTTTACTCGTTTGTCGAAGACTTTTGATATTTCTTCAAATTTCTCAATTACCTTCGCTAAAAGCCTTTCTCCGTTGACGCTAGAGCTTTCTCGCATTGCTTTAGTCAGCTTTAGTCTTGAAATTTTTCTTGAAGCTTCAGGTTGTCTTCTTCTAACTTCTTCATCTGGTTTTCCTGCTTCTGGTTGTTTTCTTATATTTCCTTTATCTGTTTCTGGTTGGTTTCTTCCATTTTCTTCATCTGGTTCTGGTTGGTTTTTTTCATTTTCTTCAATATAGCGGCAAACATTGAATTTAAGTCTATAACGCTGTTTGTTGCTGGTGCACATACTTCAATCTCTTCCTTTTCGTCTTTTTCTCCAAATTCGTATGTCCCAATATCGATACCACGCTGCTTAAATTCATCTATTAACCGCTTTTGCAATTCCGCTTTATTGCCTGCTGTCGGTAGATTTAACTTACTCAACTCCATTTTTAGCTGCTCAACATTTAGCTCGTCAAATTTCATTGCAATTATTTATTTATTATTTTGCAATTTCACTTCTGACACCAGTTGTTACGTTTATTTAAATTATAAACGTTTTATTTATGAGTTCTTTATTTGCAAAATAATTAAACACACAACTTTTAGAGTTTTAATTAAATTACACTGTATTTACTCAATTATTTGACGATTTAACTATTCGCGATTAATAACACACACTGGCAACTTTAATTGTTGTACCACAAGATCTTAACTAGATGACGCTAACATTCCGAATGAATCAGCACGTTTTGGCGTTGCTTTTATATAAGTTAAGGCATAATCTAATTATTCTCATTATTAGTCTGCTTATTATCATTAATGTTACTTAATTTATTTTATACTGCTCTCATTATTAGTCAAAAACACTTGAGAGTGATTCTTTATTTTACGTTTCGTTTTGAATTCCTTTTAGTTAGTCTGGTGTTAACGATCAATAGAAGCGATCCTCATAGCAGGAAAGCAAGAAACAAATTATTAAGAAATTTAATTTATTAAACCAAATAATTAATTTAAAATAAATAATAAGTTGCAACGATAAAAAGAAGCGATCCTCATAGGAGGAAGGCAAGAAGCCAATAAGGCAAAAATTGAATGGAATAAAACAATAAAAAATAGTTTGAATTAAAGTAAATTGAAGTCAAAAAAAACTGAAGGATTAAATAAACAGACAATATTTAAAATAGTATAATGAGTTTATTTACAGTCAACAAAAAAAAACACAAAAGGACTTGTTTTAGTATTTGCTAAGCTCTGCAGCCGTTTTTCTTCAGGACCCAACAGTGCCAATTTCCAAATGAGAAGAGAAAGAAAGATCTTTTTTTCTTTAAGCTGTTCAACCAATTCTGTCTTTATTTTTTTAAATTTCCAACTTATATACTAATTTATTCTATGGTCAGCATTAATTTGGCACAATAACCAATCTATAGCGAATTCGCTGTTCCCACGGGAATTTGCACTTTTGACAAATTCTTTATTTCTTTTCTTTTTAGTTACCATAATTTGTTGGCGCGTGAAAACAATTATTTAGAGAATATTCAAAAAACATATTACATTACAAAAATCATATACATTATTCCTATGGCAACAGTTCACCACAAAAAGTTTAATGTTCATTTATGCTGACCAAGCACAAATTCAATTCATAATTTTACTTCACTAAATTCTTAAAAATACTTATTGTAAACAAATATGGATTGAATTTCAAGTTCAATTAACTTATATTAAATAATATTCTTACAGTGCCTTTACTAAGTATAGATGCACTACAATAGAATAATTAAAATACTTTCTTTAAGTGAAACATTTATAAATGGAAGAAATAAAATAATTTCAATGAATAATAAATTGTGTTTTATTTGCACGGATCCCCTTAAATAATTTATTAACTTATACCCTATTTTTAGGCGTTCTTGAATATTCGAGAATTTCTACCGCCACCTGCTGGGTAGTTGAAAATGCTGTGCTGCCACTTTTATCTGAGACACAATCATTATTTAAAAATACATGCTGTGTATTTTTATTTAGTTGTCATACAATGCAGGTGTGTGTATGGTTGTGTCTTGTGTTTGTTTATTTATCGCTTTGTGTTAGTTGTTTTTGCTTTGTAATAAAGATGGTTTGTAGAAACTTCTAGCTTTGAAAACAAACACAATAGGCCATTTCGTTTCACTTTCTTGGCCTCAACCATTTTAACATCTTTTTATGATTTTAATAAACCATCTTTGCAACAATATATATATTTTCCCACAAACTGAATGATCGCATAGCTCAATGGATTAAAAGTAGTATAAAAACATTTATAAAAATAAGTCATTATTCAGAAAACATATGTGTAAACATCAAAAGCTTTATTAAAAAATAATATAAAATCAACAAAAGATACCGAAACATAATTTTGTATGTGAAAATTCGAAAAACTACATGCATGTTAAAAATCAAAAAAGAAGTTCAGAAATCAAGCATATAAGTAATACCCAAAATAACTAGTCAAATTTACGTTAATAAAATTAGTACCTTTAATGTGTAACAGAAGAAAATTGTTAGGGGTTAATATTTACATATTTCGTCTCGAGACGGCAATCATTCGAATATTTATGTCTCACGCATTACCTTTCAAAATACATAACAGCTCCGTTGGAATATAAAAAACTGTACTGTAAAAAACGGTACCTTTGCTTAAAGATGTCCAGTAAAATTGTTTATAATAATTTCAAGTATTTCAGATATAAGTAGAAAAATAAAGACAGAACAAAAAACCAAAATGTCAAAATTTTCCTTTGTATTAGAAAAACATATTTACAAATTAATGAAATTTTACTTTATTTTCGGCTTTTTGGTTCTTTTTAATTAATTTTCTAAACATTTTTACAAAGAAAAATTATTTACAAAAAAGCCGAAAATAAGGTAAAATTTCATTAATTTATAAAATCGATGGTTCGAATCCTGGTCAGGGTGAAAATTAAAAATTAAAACATATTTACTTTAATTTTATAATTTTAATAATGTTAAATTTTATCATTCAAAGACAAAAAAATACATAAATACAGATATTTATTTCCATGTGCATGTTGAAGTTTTGACAATATTTTTTATATTATTCTACTTTGAAACTTAGGTATTTAAAAATTTATAGTTATTTGTTTATTAACGGTAAATCTTAAAAGTACGTATTGAATGGCAGCTCGCATACAATATCTTAAAAAAGTGGTAGCATTGTAACATAACGAATAAACATTTTGACGTGGGTTTTGCCAATCACACCAGAATGTCGTTGCCACTACAATTTTGTAAGTAAGTGTTTCCATTGCAATTATTAAGCGATGAAAAGGAATTAAAACTGTTTTTTTATAATTCTTTGTTATGGCAAATATTTTTCTCAAATTTTTAAGAAAGCAAGTCTAACTTAAAGTTAAGTAAATAAAAAATGTTTATTGTTTTTTAATTATTTTTAAATTTGTTAACCTATTAACCAAAATCATAAATTCACTTTTGATTGATAACTGTGGGGTAAAAGTATTAAGCTTTGTTGCTAATAAAGCCCATTGAGAAGCTTTTACTCAAATTTTGAGTAAGCTTAAGCCTTACCTTATATTGAAAAGATCCTTTGTTAAATCGAAGAAACTTAAATTAATTAAGAACAAAGTAACAGAGCTTACGCCAAGCAATAATAAAAATAGATTCGGTTGCTGACTTCAGTAGCATACAGACGCATTTTCTAATATCAGCTGTCTACATTTATATAAAAACTCACGTTCAGAATTTTTTTTTTCAATCCTATCAATCATATCACCTTCTTTTCGCAAAGTAAACGTGATATGATTTGATTTATCTGTGTTTGTTTCAATTTTCCATTTGCCAATCCATTGTTGTAAATCATTTAGTTCTCTTTGGAGAACAATCGATGCTTCCACTGGAGACTCATTTGCAGATATTATAGCAGCATCATCAGCGTATGTAGCTGTTGTGGGCATGTCGGACGTATATATAGTATATAATATGGGACCTAAAACGCTGCCGTGTGGTACTCCTGAGTATATTTCATACTTACTAGACTTTTCATCGTCAATCTTTACAAAAACTTTTTAGTACAGAATAAAATGGTGCAGGTAAAATGCATTTCAGTTTGTATAGAAGGCCTTCATGCCAGACTCTATCAAAAGCTTGCTTAATATCTAGGAATACCGCTGAACAGTACATTTTTCTTTCTAATGAGTCCGATATTACGTTAATTATCCTGTGAGATTGCTCTGGAGTGTCATGTCTTTCACGAAAGCCAAATTGGTGATCAGGTATAATTTTTTGTTTTTCTAAAATTGGCTGTAATCTAGAAGCAAAAAGTTTCTCAAATATCTTTGAAAAAGTTGAAAGTAGACTTATGGGTCTATAAGATGTAACGCGATTTTCTGGTTTATTGGGTTTCTGAATCATTTTTATTTCATTCAGATGGAAATTAAGAAAGCCATAGAATAGAGTTATATATTAGTGTCAAGAATACAATGGTCTTAATGGATAATGATTTAACAAACATAGAATCAATTTTGTCATCCCCTGGAGACTTCTTGTTATTGAGCTTACAAATTTCACTCTGCACTTCTCGTGGCGAAAAAGACTTAATTGGCAGATCCATTTGGATCTAAATTCTAAAGCATTTAGAATTTCACATTCATCACTTGTATAAGACATTTGGAAAGGTCGAAAAGTGTGTTTTAAATGTTCGGAAAATGCATCTGCCTTACTTTTGCTATTTCTGATATCTAATAGATGTATTTAGATTTAGACTTATATCCATACAGTACTGGATGAAATTATTTTGATATTTTTTGAAACCGTCGCACAGTGGCGCCATTTGAGTTTTTTCGTTGCAAAAATCATATCTTTTGAACCGAATAAGATAATTAAAAAATTTAAACAGCGTATGATAGAAAACTGTTCAGCCTATGAAATGAGTGTTTGGAAAGGGGGCTACGCTTTGTAGGGGCCTACTTATGGGTTATCAAAGTTAAAATTAGTAGAAAAATCAATTTTATGGTAACTAAAAAAATTTTTTTTTACATTTTTAAATGGTTTTTATTTTTTTTCTTTAGGGTTTTATGTTTTAAATTATTACCCAACAAACTAAAAAAATAATTTTTTTAAAATTAATTTTTTAAATTTTCTGTAAAATATTCATCACAAATCGTAAGAGAAGGTATATCTAAAAGACTAAGCATTTCTAAACTATAATTATTTTCTAGCTCTTTTCGTGACTTCACATGCCACAGGGAAGAAATAAGTGGATCGGAAAATGCTGCCAACATGTTGAAGAGGTCCTCATTTTGCCTTACCCTTGATGTTTTGAATGTGTTCTGCAATCTATATTTTTTATAAAATTTGTTAAGAGACTCCTGTGCTTCTTCAGAAAGCTCTCCAACTGGCAAAGACTGGAACTCAATTATATCTTTGCCATGCGCCAATATTTTATGGACGGTCGGGGTCAACTTCTTCTGTAGATACATTTCTGCTAAAAGCGATGTAGTTTTCGACGCATATTCTAAATATTTTGTAGAATTGACATTTTCTTTGCAGTTTAAAACATCCAAAATCGTTCCCAATCTTTTCACGATTTGATTATCAATTCCAGTGATTTTAGTTACTGCCTCATCATTTTCGAAAAATCTCCTAGAAGTGTTTCCATCGCTTGAGTTACCATATCCGTGCTTGGGACAGTCTACTTTTATTCCAACTTGTTTAAAAAAGCATCCTTCATTTTCTTCTTTCTGATCTTTTCCTTATCCTTTATTGATGTATTTTCATCGAAGTTTTCCTCCTCATGTGGTAGGGTATACGCCAGTTTTAGCTAGAACTCCATACACCTTATCCTTGCGTGCAATGGTGACATTCCATATTCGTAATTCTTTTCATTTGTAGAATCGTTTAAATTACCAAAGTTCTTCTGACTCTTTTTGCAAATCGGCCATGACATTGTTGATTTTGTTCCTGTCAGTTCGTTTACGACTTTTCCGTCAACCATGGTCAGGTGGAACTCGTAAGTGCATTCAATATATTTTTCTTCTCCAATTTGCAGCTTTGTAGGCTTAATCTTGCTTATTTGTTCTTCAATGTCCTTCACCGTGGTCCTTATGAGTTCTGCCGATTCCCTTGCAAACTGAAACATTATTGGTCGGCAATAATGCACTGATGACGGACGTGGATTTCTCCAGTGTAGGGAAACATCAGATTTTAGCCGCAAAGGAACAACAGATGCCATAAGCATATTTCCGTTCGATATTGTAGCGTCATCAGAAGATATCCTTTGCCTATAAACGCTTTGTCCGGATGATCCATCGCAGCCACATTTGCTAATCAATGTCAACTTCTCAGGAAGAATTTTCACCTCATTTTCAGGAAGACTCTCCAACAACCGTTTCACTGTATGGCCCATGAGATCCTGCAGATTGGCTTTCGCAGAGACTTCCGTATGCAGTGGTCAAGAATTTATTTTGGCTTGCGTAATATGCTTGTATCTAGGTAAAACGTCAGCGCCGTGTCGCGTTAAAGATGCCCGTAATTTCTCATATTTCTCTCTAATGGTTTCAGTAATTGTTGCGCCAACTTTGAGTCGTAGACTAATCCAGGCATTGTACTTATTTTGCAATATATAGGCTTATGCTACCATGCCTAAAAATTTACTACTACAAAAAAAATTTACTACTAAAAAAAATTACTGTCAGTCAAAACATATAAGGGATGAACGCCATACAATTTCTGCAACCAAGTCTTTTTAACCTTTTTTACCTCTAGAAGCCAAACGGGCACGTACGGGCAGATAAAACCTTTTAAATTATGTAAAGAAATAATCAAAGAACAGGTTTTGCAAATATGGCAAATATAGAAAAATATAGATTTTTTTTTATTTTCAATCAAAGTTGAAAAATAGTGAAAAAACGGATAGTTTTTAGTGATTTACCAGGAGAAAAACAAAGCAAACAGGTAATTTTTTTTTATCATTATACATTTAATAAATATATCAATCAATACAAACAAAAAATTTGGCGATTCGTTACCTATTTTTCGTGATATTATACCTGAAATCGCAACAAATTGACTAAAAATTGTGTGTTTTTTGAAAAACGAAAGTCGTTCACCTTTGAACGGTTATATCTTTTAAACTAAAAATGTGATATTATTAAGAGTGGCATATTTGAAATCGTTGAAAAGTTTCCTATAACATGGGTTTATTCAAAACTTCGTGGGCGCTCATAAAAATTTTGGTTTTTGCAACCTCGTTTGCTCTACGGGCGCCACTGTGCGGCGTTTAATTTCTTAAAATCTTGCGTTGAAAAGGTAAAATTATGGTATTTTTATTATTATTTTATTTTAACAAAAACTGAACATACTTTAATGTGGAATTTTAACAAGCGATGTATTTAATAGACTTTTGAAGAAGAATTTTTAGAATTTAAAAATGCCAGACATTTGTATAACAACTAAATACACTGGCTGCGCTTTCAAAGACAAATTCGACTTCAGCAAGTTCAATATTATTAAAATCGTTTTCCGAGTCAACCATTTAAACTGCTCTTTCAGGAATCAAATGCTTCTAGAAGTTAAGAAGATTTTCCACAGTTTCTTTTAGCGGACTGAGTGAAAACTGTTTAACAACCATTCATTTTTTACTTTGAATTTCGCCATATGCAAAATAGCCTAGAAGCGAAACAAATTTACCTTTCCATAAGTGAGTGATCTAATCATAATACACCAGTAACAGTCTTTTAATTGTTCACAATAAAACAAAAACCCAGTAACATCAGATGTTAGGATTCTATCATAATTGATTTTGGGCTTTGGATTTTACATGCAATTTTTAAGTGGTATTGATAACCTGAAAAGACAATTGTTTAATTAATACAATCCAATACAAACAAATAAGTGAAAGTGCTATATTCGTCCTTGCCGAATCTTATATACTGTTTTTTCTAGCACACCTGGTGCATGGGTAGTTTGATTTCAACAGAAAGACGGACTTCGCTCAATGGACTTTGCTATGCATAAGTACTCAGAATATATACACTCAGAAAAGAAACACTTTAAATCCAGTACAAGGGACTTTAAAACTAAAAATTTTTATGTATGTAATTAAAATGTATATAAACCAGTCGTATTGAAAAATATTTAATTTTAAAGTTTACACTTAATGTTATAAATGTTAGCAATTTGAATATTAAAATGAACATTTTACATTTTAATATGTGCATTTTCGAATACAATTTAAGCACTTTTGATTTTGAAGTTTACACTTTTAACCCAAATTTAAAAGTATTTGTATTTAAATTAAAAGTTAACAGATTCAATCCCAAATTAAAATCGTTAGCTTTTATTTTAAGAGTGAACTCTTTCAAACGCAAAGCGTTCATTATAAACTTTAAGGGAAACAGAACATTTTTTTTTTTGTTTTTAATTCGCATTTTTTATTCAAACATATTTAAATTTTAATTTATTGTATATTTATGAAATAACTTATTTATAGCTCATTAATAATTCATCAAATAAAATTATTTAATTTAAGCTAAAAAAACTCATTATTTTATCATATCTTTTTTAATATTGCATAGGTCTTTCCATTGTTAATTCGATGTAAATTCATAGCAGGCTTCTGAAATGTGAATCAGTTTTAGGCAATTTTCTTTTATACTAGTCTCGTAAGATTAAAAATGTACATCAATTTTAATAATTTCCATTGGAAAATATAGAAAGTAAATAATTTTATTTTTGCAAATAAAAAGTTTGATTTTATAAATACAACAATTTATTTGTATCCTCTTCCTCTTCAAGTAAATGGAAGAAGGACAACATTTCAGCATTAAAAATAAAATCAAGTTTTGAGAGTATATATTGTGGCATAGTTGGGAAATTGTAATAACAATCGCAAATTGAGAATGTGTTACTACCAAGAGCATTATTAATTTATCATCATCAAAATATAAAACATAGGGTATTACCAGTTGAGAATTGAATTTTAATTTAATTAAATAAAAAATTGGGAAAGATTTGAAAAATAAGTATCCGCTTAAGACATTTCTTTGTTTTCTTAAGTCATTTGTAAAACATTAGGTAATTTAAAACGTGCTTTAAATTCAAACTTTAATGGCATTATTTGAATGCTAAGCATTTTACTATCGAGTGTAGGGTGTTCCCAAACAACTGTGTCAGCTATTTCATAAAGAATTACAAAAGACTTAGGGCTTTCATATAAATTCATCGCCTTCAAAACTGTAATTATTCGATGTTCGGATTTTATTTTCATAAATGGATCATTAAAAAAGTTAAAAATAAAGTTAATATCGTTTTGCAATCCGGCAAATACGTTACTGTTTGAATTTGAAATTATATTCCTTATTGTAGCAGAGACTGTTCCTAGTACATCTGATACCATCCTGTGTATATTTGAAACATCTTTTCTTGGCATGGTACTTTTTGAATATAGTTGCAGACATAAAGCTAAAGACTTACTTTTTAAATCTGCTATGGTTTTTCTCTATTTATATGAAAATAGTGAAAATGCATCTGGCATTGTTGCTATGATAGGCTCATCTGATAAAATGGGTTCATCTAACTTAATTTCGGAAGATGAGGCGGGTAACTCTGCTGGTGTTTAAAAAGTGTAATTAATATACTTATGTCTTAATAAATGTCGCTTTAGGGAACTAAAGTTTGAAAAAATTTGCTTACATTTATTTTGTTCACATTGAAGTATATCTCTATTTGACAATAAATGCATGTGTTCTAAATGTCTTTTTAGCACATCAACATTCTTAAATAACTGAAAACATCTGAAACATTTATACATTATGACAATCGAAAAATTAACAAAATTTAATTTTTTTCATTCATGTGTGTTAACAATGAAGTAAGATTTGAACTTTTTAAATCAAATTCATAATAATTCTTGGGAAAAAAACCGACTTCAAAACAGGGTTCATCTGTCTGCCTATAACAGCTCAATTGTATGGCCACATAAATTAGGTTACATTAACTATTGGGACACACTTCTATCTCCAAACTTTATAATTTTTCAACTGTTCAATAGTTTGGCAATATACATCAAATTGCAGCAACTAAAGGGTCACTCTTTAATTTCTAAATTCAAATTATATACTTGCTGTTGTAGTAGACTTAGCAATCAGGTTCTGTGTAATTTTTAAACGTCTGTCTGTAACGGTTCAACAGTTTGCCCATATACATCAGATTATATCAACTATTTCATTCATATTATAACATTTTTATACTTCTTATTATACCAAATAAAGTAGTGGACATTCTGTCTAAAATTAAGGCGTTTGTAAAGTAGTGGACATTCTGTCAAAAAATACGGCTATATAGAACAAATTACATTAGTTTTGGGAACATACTTTACTTTCTAAATTCTTGTTATAGCGGAATTAGCAAAACATGTCCCTTGTAAATTTCAGCTGTCTGTCTATAACAGTTTAAAAGTCCGGCCACATAGACCTTATTACATCAACTATTGGGACACCCGTTTATTATCAAATCCAAATTGTTTACTCGTTGTTATAGAGGAGTTAGTAACAGAGGTTGCTTGTAAATTTTAATCGTCTGTCTACAACTATTTAAAAGTATGGACATATACCAAATTAAATGAACTATTGGTGCACCCTTTAATTTATAATTTTAAATATTATCAGCTGTTACTATAACGGCTATAGCTATCGACATTGCGTCAAATTTACAAGCGTTTGTCTATAACGGTTCAAAAGTTTGGTCACATACATAAAATTACATTAACTATTGGAACACCCTTTAACTTCCAAATCCAAATTTTATATTTGTTGTTATAGCGGACTTAGCAATACAGGTTCGTTGTAAATTTTGAGCGTCTGTCTACAACTGTTCGAAAGTATGGTCATATACATCAAATTTAATGAACTATTGGCGCACCCTTTAATTTATAATTTCTAATATTTATGCTTGTTACAATAACGGCCTTAGCAATCGACATTCTGCCCAATTTGCAAGCGTTTGTCTATAACGGTTCAAAAGATAGCCCCATATAAGTAAATTTACATTTTTGTATAATTTTTTGTTTTTGGGAGCCATAGTAATACGCAATCATTTTAAATTTTACGGAATCAACCTTTGCAGTTCCTAATGCACGTAAAAAATGTGTATGTTGTATGGGGACACCCTTTAATTTTCAGGCTTATGAACGGGACCAATCTGTAAGCATAATCTATCATATTACCAACAATTTTCAAAATCGGATCAGAAATGAGTTATGGAGGCACAAATATAAAAAAAGCAACATTCAGCCGAATTGTATAACCTCCTTCTTTTTTTGAAGTCGGTTAATGTCAAAGTGAACACTTTTAATAATAAACTGACGCTTTATATATCAAAGTGAAAACTTTGAAATGAAAATTAACACTTTTACTCAAAACTTAAACTTTTAATATTAAAGTGAACACTATCAATTAAAAAGTGACACTTTAAATTCGAAGGTGACACTTTGATGTACAAAGTAAACGTTAACATTTTCAGCAAATTATTCACTTTATATTTTAAAGTTAACACTTTGAAAATCACCGTTTTTTTAAGTTTAAAAACTTTAAATTAAATGGATTACTTTATAAATAATATATTTTACTTTAAAGTATAAAGTTTGTCATTATAAAATTAAGCAAACATTTTTAAATTTAAGAATTTTATATTAAAAACGAAAATTTTAACTTTTAAATTAAGAGTTATCACTTTAAAAACTTAAAATAAGCACTTTTACAAAATATTTTGTTTTGTTCCCCCAATTAGAACCTTTAGACTGAAGCACTTTAAATAAAATTTAAAAGTGTTCACATTTAATTTTAAAGTGCACCTTTTCTCTCTGTGTGTACTTTATGGGGTCGGAAATGGATATTTCAGCTATTTCACACGAATTGAAAAACTTAGATATACCCTTTTCCATCTTAGGTGAAGAAAACAAGAAAAATTGATCCCAATTAAATAAAAATATACTATCTAAAACGATTATAAACCGGTGCTGTTGATGTTCTGATGACAAAAGAAAATCAAACTGGTTTTAAACGGCTACCTTTATGATGCTCTAACCTTTTCTGTTTCCGCATTTGAAGAACAGTCTCAGGGGAAGTATTAGATTCAAATATGGAAGCTATTTTTATATCAAAAACTTATTTTGTACAATTTTCGAATTAACTACTTCTGTTATACCCTGGATTAACGGATTTTATTGCCACTGACATTGACTCCGATCCCCTTAGCAGTAAGTCCGATGAGGGAAAGCTGGTTGAAATCTGATAAACTATTGCACACGGTAGTAGTTTATACGAGGGTATTAAAATTAACTAGGGCAAAGTGCGGGACTTCATATTCATGCATTATAAAATTTATATACATAAATGTAAAGTTTTGAATAGTGTTAATTGTCATTACGTTTCCGAAAGAATTGCTTTAGGCGAAGAATTAAGTTGCTTATAGGGCAGTCAGAGAGGAAAATAAAGTCGAGTTGAATTGCTGTTTAAAAAGTCATATTAAAAAATATAAAAACATTTGAATATTTATTAGCGATAAATGTACTTTTAACGAGACTGTTTATTTTCTATTGTCACTAGCAGCTTAGGTTTAATTTAACTGAGTTTTTTAATCGCGTGTTTTACTTTTTCCATTTTGGATCAACACTTTTACATTTTTTTTACCTTCTCTGTTCCTTTTCGCTTTACTTTTACAAGCTCAAACTTGAGGCGAAAAAGAAATTAGTATTCCAGAAATTGCATTACGTTCTGGTACTTTATAATAATAAATTCAGTGTATTTTGTTCAATTATTTCATCATGTGCTTTCGAAAATCTAAAGAAAAAAATTTTGTGTGTGCTTATCAGTTTGAGCCACTTTGGATCAGCAGATTTGTTCTACAAGATATTTATATGTTATGACATACATATATATGTTCATAATGCATCGGAAATGCATTAATAATTTCCGAACAGACCACAGTTTATAAAAGCTGATTGCTTTACTTAACTAAAAAGATTACTTAAAAAATTTCTAATTACTACATCAGTAACCCATTTTATTTTTTAAAAAATCATTTTTGAAAATAAGATCTCAATTTATAAACAAAAATTTGTATGCACATTTCTGCCAATAAGGATAAACTGATTAAATTATATTTCCACAAAACTCATGAAATTTCTTCAATATACCTAACTCGCAATTTTAAATTTCAGATGATAGAGATTATCTTATCAATTTCAAAAACAATTACAATATTGATTTAACTTCCAAAGAAAGTACTAAAAAGCCTAGCTTAATATCTTCTGCTGTCGCAGTTCCCACATTAGCATCACCTATCAAAAGAGTAACAGCAGACTCAAAACTTCATTCTATCGAAAATTGCAATTTGCATTTACCTTCCACCCCAGCAATTCCAAAAGTATCTCCTTTAAAACATCACCAAACATATTCAAATCAAGCCATTTCTGAGACCACGTCTTCTGAAAACCTCAAGTACATACGAAAGCGCCATTACTTAATGACATATCTCACAAAAAAACATGTATAAAATTTAACACATTTGACGCAAATTTAATTTCAAAAGTCATAGAACCATCTAAGCCTAAACCTATTTCTTCAACGCTAAAAAGTTTGGGTCAGGAATATAGCTCTACGATCTCTATTCCAAAATCTTTTTCGCAAACTTCTATACATAGTGTAAGAGGGTACTTCGGATTCTATAACAGAAACACCAGATAGAGATGTCAGTTCTACAAATAACACAACCACAATAAAACCGAGTAAAATATCAACTTTAAAACTGCTTCAAACTAATATAATAAAGCAAACTTTTACAAAAGCATCCAAACACTTGTCTTTTTCTTTAAACATCCAGCAATCAACTGATACGCCATTAAAAACTAAAAATATATCTTGTCAAAACAGTTCTACTTTATTTGCAACTTTAATAATACCACAAAAATTACAGATCTTTCTACATGCAGTAATGGCTCAATTTCGGAATATTTTCCACAAACTACAATAGATACAACAGGTCAAGATCTTACCTCAACAAATAATATGTCTGAAGAACAAGATGCGAGCACGGAATTCATAGAGAGGCGTTTAAATTTGGCAAATGTGACGGTGCCGCATAGAAGTGAAAAATCTAAAAAACACTTTTGCATATTTTGCAAAACGCTGCAGACACAATTGCCAAGACATTTTTTCTCTAAACATTACACAGAAAACAAAATTAAAGAATCCTTAAAATTCCCAGCAAAATCAAAGGAACGATTAAAAATATTAGATGAATTGAGAAAAAAAGGTGACTTTATGCACAAAACCTGTAAAGATCACAACAACGGTATACTATTAGTAACCAGACGCCAGCAAGCTAAGAAACAAAACAGTGCAAAAACTTTAAAGCCTTTTTTTCAAAAATAAGTAACGTATTCATATAAAAAAGTGCGTTAAGGAAAAACAATTATCCCTTGACAATTTTATATGCGGGAGAAAATTAACACAGTATATTCATGAAGCGGCAAATTTTACTTTCAGAACCAAAATATTTCTTGCCCTAAGAAATGATGCCATAACTAAAGTTATTCGGTATGACGAGCTCATAATAAAGTATGGGAACAAGCTCTCAGGAAAATACACTCTTACTCATCAACACGATATGATAAGATCACATTTAAGATTATTGGGTCTATTTATGATAGAGATGATATTACAATACAACAATATTAAGGAATTGATTACCTGTTCGACACTTGTATCGAATCTCTCAGAAAAGTAGCAAAATGGAATGATACGTTAATGTGGTTTTGGACTCTTGCCGTTGCGCAACAAATGACTTCCTTAGTTAAAAAGTGTGGCTCACGGGCGGAATATATTAAAACCGAAACAGAAGAGTTAAAGAAGGATTTTAAAATTTTTTTGCTTTTGTGGGAGGAGGAAATACCGGTACTAATTAACAAAAAAGCTTTAGAAGATCAGTTTAATCAAAAACGTGATAAAAAAGTCGTTTTGCCATTAAAGGCTGATATTAAGAAACTCTATTTGATCCTTAAAAATAAAATGTTTGATGCAATCTTCGCTTTATAAAACGAGTTCAATGTTAATTCTTGGACTGAACTCGTAAAATCATTATTAATATTCATACAACTATTTAATAGAAGACGCGCCGGGGAAATAGAACGCCTAGCAATACAATATTATTTCAACCAAGAGGTAATAACCGAAAGCGTAGAGGGTGATATTCTTGAAAACATGTATACGGATTCGCTGTCATTTGCCAAACAATTCGTTTGCCTGACATTGCGTGGTAAACTGGGAAGAACCGTAAGCGTTCTTTTGAGCCCTATAAGCACAAAAGCAATTGATTTAATTTTTAAACATAGGAATGATGCAGGCGTTGCTTCTGAAAACGAATATATCTTTTCTAAATGTGTATCTTCAAAATTTGCTAAGCCATACTATAGAGCGTGCCCCTTTCTAAAACAGTTATCCATGGAGTGTGGAGCTGCGATTCCAGAGACCTTAAGAGGAACAACATTAAGAAAACACATTGCAACCTATATATCGTTGTTAAATATAGAAGAGGACAGTCGATAAACTTGCAAACTTCGTGGGCCACCACAAGGATATGCATAAAAGTATATGTATATAGAGAGTCAATACCTGTGGCAGAGATTACATGTGTTTCTAAATGGCTGATGTCGGCAATAGAAGATGCTGATAATGAAGAGGAAGAAGAACGAGAATATGATGAGCACAATATTGAATTAAGTAATGCTCAACATCATCTACCAAAAAAAAGACGAAGCAGTAAATATTGATTTTGATATACATAGTTTGTCAATAATGAATTTATACAAAAAAAAAAATTTTTTTTTTGTAATATAGTTATATATAATCGAAGTGTGTAGATTTATTTTTGAGAAATATTAAATTAAAAAAAATTAAAGGCTAAGAGGTATTCACGTCAGCTCTGCAAGACTTGTGCCGTTCGTAATTTTACTGAAGCACAAGTTTTACAAAAAGCAAAAAAACAGAATCATTACTAATGAGTATTGCGTAAATTTCTGTCAAAAAATTATCAGCCCAATTATAAACAAAAATTATTTATTCAATATATGTATATAAAGTATATTAGAGTTGTTTTGAAAAATAGAGACTCCGAAAAATGAGTCATAATATACATCTGTGGACCTTTAAAAAAAACATCTTAAGTTTATTCTCAAATTTTTTAGAAACACCAAAATCATTTTTGAATACTGAACTGATTATACGAGGGCTGCTCTATATATTTCTGGCCTAATAGTGAAAATGCGAATATTTATAATCAAAAATGGTTTTATTGGTTTTTAAAAGTATTCTCCAGCATGATTTATACACTTTTGCATGCGCTCAAACCAGTCGTCGAAGCACTTTTTCCACTCCTATTGAGACACCTCAAAAACATGGTTTTTGAACACTTCAACAGCTTCTTCTGGCGACGAAAATCGTTGACCACGCATTTTTTTCTTGATGTGCGGAAACAAGAAGAAGTCATAAGTTGCCAAGTCAGGGCTGTACGGCGGATGACCCATTAATTCAACGTTTTGGCCGGTCAATAACGCTCTGGTTTGAGCCGATGTGTGAGAGCTCGCATTGTCATGGTGAATAATAATTCGTCTTATCTTGTTGGTTTTTCGAAATTCCCCGATGACTTCAGGCAAACAAATTGTAATGTACCACTCAGACGTGACCGTCCTACGTAGCTCAAGCGGAACAGTCGCCACATGATCAGTTTTGCCGAAGAAACAGGCGACCATTTGCTTCGAAGTGCTTCTTCCACGAACAACTTTAGTTGGATTTTGCTCGTCTTTGAAGACCCACACGGTCGATTGTTGTTTCGTTTCGGGCTCATACGCATAGATCTATGATTCGTCACCTGTGACGATCTTATAAACGTCTTTTGAAGCACCGTAATTGTATTTTTGCAACATTTCTTTGCACCAATCGACACGATCCTTTTTTTGAGCGACTTTCAAATTGTGCGGGATCAAACGAGAACAAACCTTTTTTACGGCCAGGTGTTCATGCAGTATCGAATGTATGCTGGTGGAAGAAATGTCCAAGGATGTCTCTATCTCTCGGTATGTCGCATGTCGATCTTGCATTATGAGTTCACGCACGGCATCAATGTTCTCTGGCACAACAGCCGTTTTTGGACGACCTTCACGGAATTCGTTTTTGAGCGCGCTTCGGCCACGATTAGGTTCATTATACCAATTTTTACAGTGCTATAGGATGGTGCTTCATCGCCATACAAAGATTTAAGTTCATAATTGCACTCTTGCGGTGATAATCCACGTCGAAAGTTGTGAAAAATGATGGCACGAAAATGTTCACGAGTTAATTCCATTTTTTTCTACATTAATTTTTTTAAGTCACTGTAAACAACACAAATAATGGTCGTACGTCAAAACGTTTTGAGTACGCTTATGCTTAAAAACGATAAAATAACTGACTAGCTGACTGATGGATTATTGGTTGCTGAAAAAAAGTTATATTTTAAAAATTGTCTATATTTGGGCAAAAAAACTTACCTTATGAAAAACTTTAAAAACGCGCACACCAGAGCTTTTATATTCTTTCTTTTGTAATTGTTAAATATGTCTAAAACAACCATATTTTCATTCATTTTTAACTTAAATAAAAACTTCTTAAATAAACTACAAACAGTTAATGTTCAACTTTTTTGAGTGTTGATATAATCTGATGTATATGTATGGGCAAAATGTTGATCCGTTACAGACAGATGGTTGAAATTTACACAGAATCTGATTGCCAAACCTACTACAACAGCAAGTAAATAATTTGAATTTGGAAATTAAAGAATGACCCTATAGTTGCTGCAATTTAATGTATATTGCCAAACTATTGAACAGTTGAAAAAGTATAATGTTTGGAGATATAAGTGCGTTCCAATAGTTAATGTAACCTAAATTATGTGGCCATACACTTGAGCTATTATAGGCAGACAAATAAAATCTGTTTTGAAGTCGGTTTTTTTTTCGCAAGAATTATTAGAGAAACAAATACAAGCAGCCAACAATTAAATTAAGATGCTCCTATAAAAAACGTATTTTAGGTAATATTTAATTAAATTAATTTTTTAGATTTAAAACAATTATAATAATCATTTACGCTTTGCTTATTCTTTTAGTACATTTAGGCTGAAGTTAAAGATATCTATTTTAATAACACTATAAAAGAGAAGAAGTTCCCAAGTTTTTTAAATCGAAAAAGACAAGTAAGTCCAGATTTACACTATGCAATTTTTTGAGGCGTTTTTTTTCTCAATTTTCTATTTAAGTTACAGTGTTATGCATTATCTAAAAGTAAACATTAGCAACAGTAACTCCTCCTGCTTCACAAGCAAGCAAAAATTTCATGTTAGTTTCATGAAAAATTGCATAGTGTAAATGCCGTATAAGCTAAAGTTTACTTAAGTTTAAAGCTTTTTTCAATTTTATTTCGTAAAAGAACGTGGCCTGCTGGTAGGAGAATGACGTGACTATGATAAACCTATTATGTGTTCCGATAAATTAGTTGATGCTTGCTTCTAAATCTGGGGCCTACAAACTGAAGTGAAGGACTTCATACAACGTCATATTCGAGACACATTATTCCTAGACAATCGTCAGGCGTTTTCTTTGTAAAATTTTAAAATGCTGGAAGAAACAAATAGAATATCAAATCAAGCCAATAGCAATGAAATACATATTAATGGAGAAACCGTTAATCCGCTCACTGATAAAGAAATTGCAGATATAAAAAACAATTTAAATATTGGTTAGTCAGTGCAAGGTTCAAACAAGCAAACAAGTAATTAATTTTTTTGCACAAAATTAACAATAAATTGTTAAGCTGTGGCACGAGAGCACAAATTTATTAATGATATTTTTTAAATTATAGTTGTTTTTATAAAAGTTATTTACATGTGTATACATACATATATATTAATAACCCAACTTACCATATGGCTTGTGTTGGATGGCAACCACGTCCATTATTTAATTGTCATCTTTTATGTTATCATTTTTATATTAGATTATTCTTCTTCTTATTCTTGACTTTTGACTTTGCCTTTTTAATGAATTAATAAAAGTGAATTTAAGAATTACAATAGCTTGTAAAAAATATTCTAAGAAGCTAACAAATATAAGCCTTAAGCTTGAAAAATGCTATCCTAACAATCGTAGAAAAATCAAAACGGAACCCTTATGAAAATATTATATTATAAGTTTAAACATTGCGTATTAAGAATTGAAATGCCATAAACTTGCCTCAATAAAGCCTTTAAGGTGCTGACTGAGGCCGTTACACAAATGAATTTAATATATATATGAAAATTTATTATTTGGACTCTTTTTTATATTAATTTACTTTATTCGTGCTTGATTCCTTTAAATATAAATATTTCATGATATTCTCAACATCTTTCTAAAACTTCATTATTATTAAATTTTGTTCCATATTTATCCAAAATGGTCACTTATCTTCTCAAGAAATTTCGCTTGATTACGACAATGCTAAGCAGATAATACTTAACATATTTTTTAAATATATAGGCATGTCACAAATTCCGATCGGAATGGTTTGAATTCCTTACTAACAATTCTAATCGATTTTGTTTTACTTTCTTTAGATTCCGATTGATATTGCTTATTTCGAAAAAAAAGCTCAATCTTAACCTTTTTATTAAAATGTGGCAATATTGCGCACACCAAAGTAAATAACAATGCTAATTTAAATAAGGACACATAATAAAAACCAATTTGAAAATCGCAAAAACAATTAAAGAAACTAAATTCCACTTTGAAATTCAAAAGTGGCTTCGTTCCGAAAAAATTTTACATTTTCTGAAGAAACAATTTGCGGAATTAAAATCACTTTCGATCGGAATTGGGTTCTGTGACATGCCTAATAATCTTAAGTGTAAATATGTATGTAAAGAAGAGAATAAAAGCCTACTTACCACTTTTTAATTTAAGCTTTGCCTTATACCTGCAACCTCTGTGTTTGACCACAATGCCTTCATCATTGATTTCCTTTGTGATGTTTCTGGTTTCAGTCACATGGAATTCTCCATCTTCGAATTTCACCAACAAAAACATTTTTAAATCTAATAAAAGATAATGGCCCAAATTCATAGTTAAAATAAAGTATACTTTAAGGGAACTAAAGTCGGTTTTATTTTAAAGTCGACTCTTATTCATTCATTGACAATTTAAAAGATATTTTTGGCGAGAAAGTCAACTCTAAATTTAAAACTACACAAAGCTGTTTTTAACTCATTTTTCCAAAATTATTTTATTTGGTTTAAGAACACAATACTCTATATCTGATTTCTATACCAATGTGAACAAAATAAACACAAGGTTACTTTTTTGTAATGTTCGTTTAGAAATTGTATGAAAACATTTATCAAATTACAGTCGGTACCCAGTGGAAGGTGGCTAAACTTAAAGTATACTTTATTTTTAACTATGAAAGCAAAAAAGATAATAAGAGCGTTTTATTTTAGAGTATACATTAACAAGAGTCGACTTTAGTTTATAACTATGAATTTGGGCCAATTTTTTTTTATTTTTGCTGACGATTTTGAAATTTTCCAAAATAAAAAACAAGTTAATAAAATGTTATATTTTAATAAAGTTTTTTATTTGACCTTTTTAAGTAATTATAATTTATTTATTATTATGCAATAGGTCTTTTTTATTTTTTATATACATGTATGTATATTCGATATTTCGCTACTTCATTGTGTAGCATCATCAGGAAAACAAATTTTTATTTAATTAACAAAAAACAACAAAATGTAAAATAATTTTTTGTTTTTTGAAATATGTTAGTTTGAAAAATATTTTATTAAACTTTATTGTTTTTTGTTAATTAAATAAATGTTTGTTTTCCTGATGATGCTACAAAATGGAGTAGTGAAATATGGAATATATATATAAAAAATAAAAAAGACCTATTGCCTTAAAATGAATAAAATATTAAATTGTTATATTCTTTTTTAACTTATTTTAAGAAAAAATATGTAAAAGTATTATAATAAAATAATTAATTTAAACTTACCTGAAATTTACAAAACGTGCTTTTTGTTAATTTACTAAACTGCTCCTTCAGCCGTAGATGAGACACCTTCAACAACTTTTCTAGAACTAAATAAAAAACAAGTTAGTAAAATATTTCCACAAAAGGAGTTAATAAGAAAATATATGTAAAAGTATTTCAATAAAATAATTAATGTAAACTTACTTGAAATTTAAAAATGCGCTTTTTCGTTAACTTACCAAACTGCTTCTTCAACTATAGATGAGGCAGCTTCAACAACTTTTCTACAACTAAATCACTCATCATGAAGCCAAGCTATTTCACGAGGCGAATTCGACATGTGCTTTACCGTTATGATACAGTGCTACCATTGGTTCAAGAATGCGTTTTTACAATACAAGTCATTAGTTTTCGTGCTTTTTGTTTTATATAAAATCCGTAATATTACAAAATTTTCTTACTATATTTAAGTGTATAATCTTAATGTTTTGCTATAAAAGCAATTATATATTTATAAAATTGTTAAAATAATAATGTTTATGATAGATTTAATAACATATATAACACAGGCCAACACTCTATTTGCTTCTTTGAATTTATCAACTGATTCTAGTTAATTTGGGTGCGCTGAATTCAAATCTGTAATCAGTTTGTCTCTATCAGCTCTTGTTTTCATGATATAGCTATTTTTAAGTATTTAAAAGTAAAACTTTTCCATAGGAATTAAAAAAACAAAGAAGTAAACCTGTTTCGTACAGTTTTCTTAAAATAAAAAAATTTCTCACAAAGCATTAAAAACATAATATAAATATAATTCTAGTTACAGGATGTAAAGCTTCTTTTAAAAGACAATCTGGAATGAACAGCCGGATTAGAGTCTCTTTGCCATCATATGTGTATCCCACCTTCCCTGGTACCGTTTCTCCATTATTTTGATATCTTGGTAAAACCTTTCTCCTTGTTCTTCGCTTAAATGACCCAAATTTTCGGGAAATCGGTCTAAGTGACTGTGCAAATAATGGATTTTAATACTCATGTTGCAGCCAAGGTCTCTGAACTTATCCAGCATATTCTCCACTAATTGAACATAATTTGGAGCTTTATTATTTCCCAAGAAATTTTTTATAACTTGCACGAATGATGTCCATGCATTTCGTTCAGTTTCGGTCATTGACTTATCAAAATCGTTATCATTCATAAACTGCCTTATATGGAGACCGTCAAAAACTCCTGCTCTAATCTTATCTCTACTTAGATTAGGCATTTTGCTGCAAATATATGCAAAACATTCCCCATCATGATTCAGAGCCTTAACAAACTGCTTCATGAGCCCTAATATGATGTGCAACGGTGGTAGGACGATCTTTTCACGTGCAACTAGAGCTTCATTTAGAATATTTTTATCGCCAACAATCAATTTTTTTCTCATAGGCCAATATTTTTGAAGCCAATGTTTTTGCTTGGATCTGCTATCACAGAGACACAAAAAGCAAGGGTACTTAGCATAACCACACTGTTATCCAAGAAGAAAATTTACCATCAACACAAATGATCCATTGGTGGTCTTGGTGTTTTATCTTATTCATCACTAATGCAATGTTGTTTTATTCTTCTTTCATTGTTGTGGTGTGCGCAGTTGGAATTGATGAATACACATTGCCATTGTGCAATAAGACGCATTTCAAACTTCTCTTGGAACTGTCTACGAAGAGGCGCCAATTACTAGGTAGATACTTGGATAGCCCCATTTCCTGCATAAGACCATTTACATTATTACAAAACACCAGATTGTCTTCCTTAGTCAAAAATTTAAAAAAACCTTTATCCCTAGTGCGGTAATAAGTTATTTTTGTTCCACGTTCTAACAAATTCTTATCATTTAACCTAGAAGCTAACAATTCAGACGCTTCTTTTGATAATGCCAAATCTCGAATTAGGTTATTCAACTCGCATTGATTAAAACGTTGAGGAATAGTTTCTGTGTCTTCGAAAACACTGTCGCAATCATTCACATTTCTTAACAAAAGGTGTAGTACTATAAGCGTCATAACAACAATACCAAGGCAGATTAATATACTAGGTAGTGGCAGTAGATCAGTTGACTTTTTTGTTTATGTTTTCAGATGCCAAATTTTGTTTACACTTATTTTTTTTTCCTACAAAATTGTTTTTCTTACAGTGGTGTTATTGAAATATTTTTAAAAATTTCATAAAACAAAAATGTTTCACACACTTTTTGTAACTGAATTTTATTTACAAATTGTAGCCTTCGCCTCTCCATGATTTTGTTTGCTCATTTTGTATGCTAAACCCAAGAAGTTATAACTTTCTCGGCAACCGTAAATCCCCGGATTTCAAGCAAAAAATCGACAGTTTGTTGCAAAATTATTGCAAGATTGGAGCTCGAATTTCTCTCAAAATACGTTTTCTGCATTCTCATCTCGATTTTTTTCCTGAAAACTTAGGTGATACAAGCGACGAGCAAGCAGAGCGACTACTGTTGGACTTTAATGCGCGAAACAGATCCCACAGAGTACAAGCGACTCAGTTCGACTGCTCTTCATTTCTAAAAACCAGGTATACTTGTGTAATTATTTCATATAAAAATTAATAAAATTTTTATAAAAAATTTCGAATACTTTTTTTTAATATTTCTGGAAGTGGTCAAGGGTTTAGAACTTTAATAGCTTATTTTAACTACTAAAGTGTATAGTTTACGCTTTACAAACTAAAAGTTAAATCAAATTATTGTTGTGGAGACTGCAGTCAAAACTGAGAAATGAGAAATTTTGTGTTTGATGCTGAATTCCAGCAGTATCCATATAGATAGAAAATGGTTGTTATACTTAAAGAAAGCACAACTTTTGGAGATTACGAAACCTTAAGAATATTGAAGATATTCCAGCATCACTTCACACTATTCAACAAACTATTCCAAAAAACAAGGTTTGTAGCAAAAACATGAAATGCTCATTATCTTAAAAACTAAAACCAATAAAAAAACAAAGTGCAGATTCGGATTCAGCGTTCCAAATAACTTTAGAAACAGCTTTCGGTTGCCTACATCCAAAACCATGTATACTTGTGTTATTTGAAACGAGTACAAAAATACATATGTATTTGTGTTTTAATGCAACGAAAGTATTATGTGCAATGCAAAAAACCACCCCCCGAAGAAGTTGGAAGAAGTTAGTATATAAACCTAAAAAAACTTGAATGGAATAACCTTCCTCGCTCAATCACAAAATTGAAAAGCTGTTTGAAGGATTATTGGTTGCTGAAAAAAGTTGTATTTTAAAAATTGTCTATATTTGGGCAAAAAAACTTACCTTATGAAAAACTTTAAAAACGCGCACACCAGAGCTTTTATATTCTTTCTTTTGTAATTGTTAAATATGTCTAAAACAACCATATTTTCATTTATTTTTAACTTAAATGAAAACTTCTTAAATAAACTACAAACAGTTAATGTTCAACTTTTTTGAGTGTTGATATAATCTGATGTATATGTATGGGCAAAATGTTGATCCGTTACAGACAGATGGTTGAAATTTACACAGAATCTGATTGCCAAACCTACTACAACAGCAAGTAAATAATTTGAATTTGGAAATTAAAGAATGACCCTATAGTTGCTGCAATTTAATGTATATTGCCAAACTATTGAACAGTTAAAAAGTATAATGTTTGGAGATATAAGTGCGTCCCAATAGTTAATGTAACCTAAATTATGCGGCCATACACTTGAGCTATTATAGGCAGACAAATAAAATCTGTTTTGAAGTCGGTTTTTTTTCGCAAGAATTATTAGAGAAACAATTAAATTAAGATGCTCCTATAAAAAACGTATTTTAGGTAATATTTAATTAAATTAATTTTTTAGTTTTAAAACAATTATAATAATCATTTACACTTTGCTTATTCTTTTAGTACATTTAGGCTGAAGTTAAAGATATCTATTTTAATAACACTATAAAAGAGAAGAAGATCCCAAGTTTTTTAAATCGAAAAAGACAAGTAAGTCCAGATTTACACTATGCAATTTTTGAGGCGTTTTTTTTTCTCAGTTTTCTATTTAAGTTACAGTGTTATGCGTTATCTAAAAGTAAACATTAGAAACAGTAACATCTCCTCAAAACTAAATCAATACCATATTGCTTACTCCTCCTGCTTCACAAGCAAGTAAAAATTTCATGTTAGTTTCATGAAAAATTGCATAGTGTAAATGCCGTATAAGCTAAAGTTTACTTTTAGTTATAATTAAGTTTAAAGCTTTTTTCATTTTCAATTTTATTTCGTAAAAGATCGTGGCCTGCTGGTAGGAGAATGACGTGACTATGATAAACCTATTATGTGTTCCAATAAATTAGTTGATGCTTGCTTCTAAATCTGGGGCCTACAAACTGAAGTGAAGGACTTCATACAACGTCATATTCGAGACACATTATCCCTAGACAATCGTCAGGCGTTTTCTTTGTAAAATGCTGGAAGAAACAAATAGAATATCAAATCAAGCCAATAGCAATAAAATACATATTAATGGAGAAACCGTTAACCCACTCACTGATAAAGGAATTGCAGATATAAAAAACAATTTAAATATTGGTTAGTCAGTGCAAGGTTCAAACAAGCAAACAAGTAATTAATTTTTTTGCACAAAATTAACAATAAATTGTTAAGCTGTGGCACGAGAGCACAAATTAAACTCACACTTTCTTTCGTTCAGTTGTTCCGGTGTTTTTTAGTTACTTCAAACTATAAGTTTCCTATTTTTATTTTTCAAATTATAGTTGTTTATATAAAAGTTATTTACATGTGTATACATACATATATGTTAATAACCCAACATACCATATCCATGTAAGTGGCATCAAAGGAAAGCTCATGACGTCTAGATTAATAATATTGTAATTATTTTTTTCGAGCTACATTTTCAAAAACTGAGAAAATCATGTTAAGGTGGGTTTTTGAGAAATTAGATATCATAACGCATCGGGCTATTCCTACAAAATTTTTAGTAATACAACTAAAAGAGTTTTTAATCAAATGGTTAAATAAAATTTAAATTTTTTTGGTTTTACCATATAAATTCCCGGAAAGGAGAAAAATGCCCCAAAAATTGTTTTTTTTTTACAAAAGAGGCCTTAAATAATTACGGGGCTTTCAAATGTTTTTTGGAGTATGTAGCCAAAAGTTGGACACTTACCGTTTACCTTCTTTCAATCGGTGCTTTGCACTCCTAGGAATTTTACAATAATTTCAAAATTTTGTTCCGAATAACTGTTATACATATTTTTTATATATGGAGTTTGACATTTAGAGTTTGCGGCGAAATTAATGAATTCGCTATCAAGACCACCTGTATTATTTCGCAATGTTTCGAAATTTTAAGCAAAAAAATCTGACCCAAGGCAGAGCAGCAACTATAGGCCGATTTCTCTCCTATCTCCCTTTGGAAAGTTATTAAAATTCTTTATTCATTCCAAGAACACGGAAAAAATATCAGACTGCAATATTCTTCCAGATTGTCAGTTTGGATTTAAAAAAGGACACTCAACCTCGCATGCATTGATGGTTTTTTCAGACTATGTTTCAAAAGGTCTGAACAAAAGATATCCTACAATTGCGGTTAGCTTGGACTTTGCCAAGGCTTTTGATACCGCTTGGCAGGATGGCATTGTTTTTAAAATGATGGACATGGGCTTCGATAGCAGTGTGTGTAAAACCGTCTCTAATTTTCTATCTGATAGGACTTTTGGCGTTAGAATAGGCAGCACTCGATCGATTAAAAAATCTGTCAGTGCTGGAGTACCACAGGGATCCTTGCTTGGCCCTGTACTTTATAATATATTTATGGCTGATATACCTAAACCGGCTGACGGCGATCTTTTGTTAATGTATGCAGATGATATACTCATTGCAGCTTCTGGGCCCCTCGCTCGTAGTGTAAACGGAAGAGTTAACAACTACTTGACTGGAGCCCTACTTTGATAAGTGGCGCCTTCACTTAAATATGGATAAGACTGATGCAGTTATGATAAAGGGCAAGCGTAAATTTTTATATCCCAATAGCAGATCTTTCATACCAACTCTTAGTATAGGCAGCGAACTGATCAGGGTTTCGGACAGGATGAAATACCTTGGTGTAATTTTCCACGAAAATTTTGAGTTTTATCGCCACATAGACTTTGTCTTGGAGCGCGGCAGGCGTGCATATGCCGCATATCGATCTATTCTTGGATATAGGGGGGGGGGACTCGATAGGAAAATTCGATTCCTTGTTTATCGCCAGATAATTCGACCTCTCATATCCTATGCCTTCCCAGTCTGGTCCAGAATTTCTTCTGCTCAGATGGAAAGACTAAGGAAATTGGAGAGGAAAATTATGGTCACTTGCCTTGGCTTACGGTGTAAGCAGGGGCCTGATGGCATCTACCGCAAGCCATCTTGCAAATCAATATACAAAGCAATAGGCTTCGATAGAATTGACTCGTATATGGTATGGTCGGCTATAAAATTTCTTGAGAGGGCTCAATCCCTTGAAAACAGTCTTCTTGGACAGTGCTTTGAAAGCGCAAACAATCTGAGGACCATACGATTGTCTAACTACTTATCACCGATAGACCTTATGACATTGAACGGAGCTGGCCTCCTATATGAAAGTGCAAACCTCTTATATTACCATAGGAGAATAAATACCTAAGATATAGAAAATGTGGTGTATAACACCGCCCAATAGGCTATTCCTATTCTTTTGTATATAACTTTATTTTCTTTTGTATATAACGCTATTTTTCTTCTTTCCTGCCTTACTATAAGGTTTAGTTTAATATTAGAATTAAGCACAAATGCCTCCCTATTTACCTTTTTTTGGGGAAATTTTAAAACAAATGTTGTACCTACAGTAAACTTAACTTTAATATTATTATAAGCGGCCATGCTGCAAATACTTTTATAAAATATCTTGGCAAGTCCTTGAAAAATACGCTAGTATGTAAGGAATAAATAATTAATTAAAATTAGTTTTAAGAAAACATGTACATCATTAAAATTTTTGGAAATAAATATACTATACTAAATTGATGTAATACTTGTTCGTGTTATTCTTAAAATTCAACTACTGTGAACAAGACGTCTCGATCATACTTGTTGCAGGTCTCTGGTCAGCACATTGTAAGGTCTGACAATATTGTAAGATTTGACAACCGTCTGTACATAGCTTTAGTCATTTCTAGATCGATTTTGAATTTTTTATTTTTTTTTGAAAGGTTATGCTTGCAGATTGGTCCGTTTTAAAAACACTTTATAAGTTTGAAAATTAAAGGGTGTCCTCATTCAACACACATATTTTTTACATGTGTTATAAATCGCAAAGGGTGCCACTTTAAAATTTTAAAAACTGCGTATCGCTATAGATCCTAATAGCACAAAAAAATAAAAAAATTAATTAAATATTAAAGGGAAAGGTAACGTAAGTTGACCTATATGCGCTTTTCTTCTGAACCGTTTTAGACATACGCTTGTAAATTGGACAGAATGTCAATTACTATCATCGTTATAATGACAAGTATAAATATTCAATATTATAAATTAAAGAGGACCCCAATAGTTCATTTAATTTGATGTATATGGTCATACTTTTAAGCAGTTGTAGACAAGCGATTGATATTTGCAGAGAACCTATATTGCTTAGTACGTTATAACAACAATTATAAAGTTTAGATTTAAAGGGTTTCCTAAGAATTGATATAAGTATATGTGCAAACCTTTGAACCGTTAAAGACAGATAGCTAGAATTTACAAGGAACCTGTGTTTCAATGGCCGCTATTACAACAAGCGTACAATTTGAGTTCCCATAATTGATGATATTTAAGCTATATGACCCTATCTTTAAACATTAATATACAAACACTTGAAAATTAGATACAATGTAAACTACTTTTGTGGCATAAAAAGAAGTACAAATAATTAAAATTATAAATTAAAGGGTGTTATAGGTTGAAATTTGCAAATAACCTATATTGCTTAGTCTGCTACAACAGTAATTATAAAATTTGAATTTGATAATTAAAGAGTGACCATAAAGTTGATGTAGTTTGATGTATATGGCCAAACTGTTTAACAGTTGTAGACAGTCGGTTGAAATTGTCAAAGAAACTGTATTTCTAAATCCGATATAAGAACAAGTATAAAATGTGGATTTAGAAATTAAAGGCTGTCCAAATAGTTATTGCAATGAATTATTTGGCCGAGCTTTTGAAACGTTGTAGACAAATAGCTGCAATCTGTTTTGAAGTCAGTTTTTTATGCATGAATTATATATTAATGAATGAAAATTGACTTGTTTTCGGTTTTTTGGTTCATTTTTAATTTGATTTCTAAACATTTTAAAAATAAAACCCTGATTGGGAAAAAATTAAAAATTAGAATTATATATTCCCAAGATTATTTGTTTGCTAAATAGTTAAATTCGTAATATAAAAAAGTTTGAAACCTTTGCAGTATTATAATTTAATTTTTTACTTTTTATGTTTACTTAGTATACGAGATTTTTGTTTTATATGCTTATGGAATATTTTATATTTTTCATTTGCTGTTAATATCAATCAAATCGACAATGCAAAATTCATATTAAATAACCTAAATGATACTAATAAAATATATTTATCTTTTTAAAGTACATTCATGGTATTATTAATAGTTTTAATAAAATGTTTCAAAGCGAAGAGACAGAGTTTCACATTTTATATTATAACTAGATGACAAAACTATTAAAAATTGTAATGAGTAACTATTAAGGCAACAGTTAATGAAAATTAGTAAAATATTTGCTGTAGATTACAAGAGCCCTTAAAATTTTCCTTCTTATGAGAGCGCATATCTAGGCATTCATGCAGCTGAAATAGTTTTAAGCACAAATCTTGACCAGTAATATATAAACAAGATAGTTGATAATTTTATATTTATATTGAATTATTGATTTCTATAATATAATGAAATCGCTAGGCGTATAAGCACAAATTAATTAAAAACAAAAATAAGTTTGAACACTTTCCAAAGATTTTTTTAAAGAAAATAAAAAACAGGACTTGGAGTTTAGAGAGTTAAATTTATTAGATATACTAAATAAAATAGAAATGACTTAAGTTAATTTCTGAATAAAAGTGTCCAAATAAAGATTTGCTAAAAATGATGTCATGTGATATTCATGAACAAAACTGAGACATAAAATTTTAATTAATTTTTATATAAAGTTTATAACATCTTATAGAACTTTTACATATGTAAGTATGCAACTTTAACATAATTTATTTATTCTGTAAGCAAGTACAATTCCTTTTAATTAACAAATATTCGGATATATTGTATAGAAATAAACTGAAAAATGCATTTGAAGTTTTTTAAATAATGTGCAGATCATGAATCAAATAATAAGATTACGCAAACACTAGTCCCGTTATTTTTTATTAAAACCGTGAGAGTAAAATTCTCTCTCGTGACGTCATAAAAATATATTTCAAATAGCACCACACCTAAGAAAAAAAACGCGTATTTTTCAAAGGAATCACTAAAATTAAAATACGGTTATTTTTTTCATCATAGTAAATTGTGCTTAAAAGTAGAAAAGTTAAATATTATTGAAGTTAAAAAAAAGTGTAAAAATGAAATGTGCAGTGTATAATTGTGGAAATACTAAAATAAGAACTCAAGCTTAAGTTTTTTTTTATTTCCCAAAAGAAAAAAAGCTTAGAAAAGAATGGTTAATATTTTGTCGTTTAAATGAAAAAATTTAAATGGGGAAAATTTAATGATCTGTACTAATTACACAAAAAAACATTTATGGCCAGTTTTTTACT
The DNA here is from genome assembly GCA_916610165.2 of Gymnosoma rotundatum. Taxonomy (NCBI): domain Eukaryota; kingdom Metazoa; phylum Arthropoda; class Insecta; order Diptera; family Tachinidae; genus Gymnosoma; species Gymnosoma rotundatum. The sequence continues at coordinate 41,060,040 of OU744339.1, forward strand.
TCATATTTAAATACGCATTTAGTTAATTTGTATTTAAATTTAAGTAGTATTTAAATATTCAGTCATTTATGATCGTTCTTATTTAACTACGATAAAAATATGGCAGCATTACGAAATATCAACATAAATCTCCATTTTTTATAATAAAATAGCTGCTAAAAAGCACAATGAATTGCAAATTTTGTGAAAAATATTTTAAATATATTAAAAAATGTCAGCGATACTCATGTATTCACTTTTTAATTAGTATTTTCATTAAGAAATGTGTGCAAAACATAAAATATTGTTCTATCAATGTCTAAAATGTCTGTTTACTTTTGTTTAGTTTTGCGAAGCAACAACAAAAAATGCCATAACCATATGGTAAAACTGTATTATTTAAATGGACTTTAAATGCGCAAGGTTGGTTATTTAAGTTTCATTTAAGTGTGCATTGAAAAACTGATTTTTGTTCTTAAATAGAACTTAAATATAAATGACAATGACGAAGTCAAAAACTGACCCTTAGACGAGTCAAATTTATTAAATGTAGACGTTAAGGCAAAAACACTTTTCTTCCGTGCGCGAATGTTTTTCCAAATAAGAAGGCTTAACAAAATAATAGCAGATGACGAATCCAAGCGAAAACGTTAATATTCCAAAATAATTGTATAATATAAATATGCATATTAATGTGCTGTTTCTGTATTACAAGCGAGCGAATCGTCTAGAAAATTTGTATAGGAAAAAATTAAGTGCGTTTCATACAAATTTTTTAGACGAGTCGCTTGCTTGTTATACAGCAACAGCACATTAGAATTCTTTTTTTTAATTACTTATTTACAAATTAAAAAACAAATTTAAAAAAAAGCACTGAAAACAGTGCGGATTGCACTAAGTTGACATCACTGCATTTTTACACAAAGACTTATTTTTATTACGTCATGAACAGAGAAAGAGAGAGTCTTTGCGTAATCTTATTATTTGATTCGTGGGTGCAGATTTTGTCGCGAAATATTGTCGCATTTCGCAGATTTTAACCACTAAAGTTCTGGCAACACTGTGACCTACTACTGTGACCTTCTCATTTGCTATGCTGTGACAACAAATTTAAGCAAAGCTTTCAAATTTTCAAAAACAGAAGAACTTTATCGCAGAAAAGAACTTTTTATGTTCATTTTTAGTTCATAATTTTAAAAACTAAAGGATGTCTCCATATCCGTATAGGGCACCACTCAAAAATTTTTAATAACAAAACGTAGTAGAAAAATAAATCTTAAAAATAAAGAGTGCTCCCATAGGTGACGCAAATTGACATATATGGGCCTATCGTTTAAAGCGTTATAGACAAACGATTAAAAATGGACGAAATCGCGATTACTGTAACCGTTATAATAACAAGTATACATTTTTAAAATTATATATAAAAGGGTGCCCAAAAATCATTTAATTTCATGTATATGGCCATACTTTTGAACAGCTGTCGACAGACGGTTGGAATTTACTGAGAGTAGTCAGATGAAATTTGCTAAAGGTTTGTTAAGACGGCGTGTATAAATCATATTGAATGTCAGATTTTCCATATATAAATACATATCGTGTAAACCTCATGAAACATAACATGTTATTTTCCTATGTGTTAGTTTTCTATTTAAATCACGTTTTATTTTGATATGTAAAACTATAAAACAACAGATGTTTTTCGTGATGCTAACTACCACTTTTAAAATTTCGGCTCAAAATATTTTTACGATAAAAGTTATATATCTGAAAATAAAAAATATATATCATTTGAGGTAACAGCAATTAATCGTAGGCTAAGAGATAATATTTGGGAATTTCTATGAACATGACAACGACGACAGAAAAACAGAAAGCCTTGATTTTTTTTTAATATTGCATTTTTAAAGAACACATATTACAATTTGAACTCAGCTACAAATTATTTTATGATAAAAGAATTAATTCAAATTTGAATTATTGCCCTTATATAAGATGGTAACTTATAACTAATATTTTTTTTAGTGGAAGTTTACTCGAGTACGACGAGTATTTGAAAATTGTTGTTAAATATTCGTATGTACATATATAAAAGAAAAAAATAATAATGGGGACAGTTCAAATGTAAAAACTTACAACAAATAGCAGAAATATGATTTTTTTTTTGTGAAAATAATTAGTTTTTATGAGTTTGTAATAAATATATGTGGTTTTTTAAGAGTATAACTTTTTCAATCGAACTAGGGCTTTTTAATGATAAAGGTGTTTGTTACCCTACCAGATAGCGAAAAATTAAAAAAAATTGGCAAAAATAAAATCCTTATAAATAATTTTTCTTAAAGGGGAATTTTTTATAATGTCTCATGCATACATATTATTATTTCGCAAGTACAATAAGCAAGACTTGTATGTTAATTGCTATATAAGGGCAACTAACAACTTCAAATGTAAAAATTAACAGAAAAAAATATGTCCAGTACCTTAGTTTAAAGCAGTGTTTCGAAAAATTGCTATTAGCAGTCACGTTTTACTAACCAGTTTAACTTTTTTCAGTTACATGCTGAAAATAAACAACTGCGCTCTAATCGCCGATTTTCTATAACGAGTTGAATTACTCGAGTTTTTTTAATTTGAGATTACCGCACTCGTTATCGAATAGCACAAACGAATACGTTAACGAACAATCGGTCGAATGCAATCTTTAGAATTTTCATTCGATACCTGTCATGCTAACGTAAAAATTAAAAAATATTAGACAACTTTTGTTTCGAAATATTAGAAATGTAAGTAAAATGAGTTATTTGTTTACAAAAATATCAATGTTTTTACAATTTTTTTAATGACAAGTATTAAAAACATTAACGGTGTGCAAAAAGAATAAGCATCCCGGAGCCAAAAGCCGCTTATCAAATTGTGGCCAAGGAAAAGCAGTTTCAAACAGGCTATGGGAATCGAAGCTTTGGCGAAAGGTATGTTTGCTTTTATATTCTATTGTTGATACATTCAGTAATTCATTTGTTACTTGAAAATTTATAGGTTTATGCAGATCAAAAATTTCAAGTTAAGAAAAAATGGTCTTTTAACAAAGCTTCCAAAAAGAAAACAGGTGGCGGCCCGTTCGAAGTACTTCCGTTATCATCGGTCGAGGAGCTTTTTCTCGAGGCTGCTGGAATTGAAGCTTCTGTTGAAGGCCTTTCGTCAGTGCAATCGTTTCCTGTAAGTTCCAAAGCTAGCAGAAGAAAATTTAGAAGATAGTTCAGCAGAGGATTAAAGCTTAAATGAAATTGAAGATGATAAAATTGTCAAACGATCTAAAAAGCGGAATTAGATTAATTGGGTTGATTCCGCCAGTATATAATAAACTGTTGCTATAGTTTTCGGTAATAACCGTCATCACTGGCTGTGTACTTTGGATGGGAAACCCAACATCCGCAATCTTCACAGAGATTTTCATGCAACACTTAGAACAACTACACATCAAAAAACTGATGGAAAAACATAAAATAACCCATTACTACGGATCGTAAACGACATTATATGCATCCTAGAAAGAGACAATGCCGAACAAATTCTTATAGACTTAAACATAATACACAACAAAATCACATACACAATGGAAAAAGAGCAAAACAGAACTTTACATTATCTTGACATATCAATAACACGAGGAATTGATTCCTTAACTTTTCACATTTATAGAAAACCAACCATGACAGACACAACTATCCACAGCTCCTCAAACCATCCTACTCAACATAAACTCGCAGCGTTTGGACACATGATTCACAGACTTAAAATAGTCCCACTCGCTCCAGATAAATACAACAAAGAACTCGATACAATTTACACTATAGCTAAAAATAACGGTTACAACCACACAACCATCGACCATACAACAACAAAAACAAGAAGAAAGAAGACAAGGAAACAATCGACACAACACGACGACACACCTTTACTTACACAGGACCAGAAATATATAGATTAACCAACCTTTTCCGAAAAGAAGGTTTACACACAACATTAAAAACGAGCAACACTCTACGTAACAATCTCAAGACATCAATAGAAACAACAGATAAATTTAGCACCAGCGGAGTATAAAGACTTACTTGTACTTGCAACCATACATACATCGGACAAACTGGACGAACATTAAAAACAAGGTTTACAGAACACATACGATCATACAAAAGGAAAAGGGAAGACTCCAATTTCGCAAAACACCTAAACACACATGGACACGAACCAAAGGAAATAGATGAATGTATGACAGTATTACACCCAAGTAAAAAAGGATGAAGACTAGACATTCTTGAAAACATGGAAATTTACAAAACACGAACGTTTAACAGAGACATTCAGCCATATTGCCAAACTAGACGTCGACGCCGTCATCAATTTTTATATGCAGTCAAATTTAGTCGACGGCGACGTCAACACGACAAAAAAGCGGTATTAATTTGGGAGGATGTGTTGACGTCGACGCGTTATCGATATTTTTAAAAACTTATTTGTCACCCCTAAGTATTTTGACAGTAATTTAATTTGTGTTTGAAATTTGTGGGAAAAACTATTTATTTCTAATTTGAACCAAAAAATGTTATATTTGTTTGACTCCAGTGCAAGTAGTGACGAAGAAAATAAAGAATTGCTCAAGATTCAAGGGAAAGTTCTTAGACAAAGATCACCCATTTTCAATTTACCGGACAGCACTTAAGCAATTAAGTAGCTTACAAACGTACATACATTTTTATAAAAATTATATACAAAAAAATTTAATTCTATTTGTTTATGCAGATTTATAGAATATTTTCGGTTGAACAAACTGGCATTTAATTTAGTTTTAAATAAAATCGAGCCATTAATGAAGATAGTAATTCGCCCAACATCAATCTCCAACACGCTTAAGCTAGCAACAACTCTGCGGTTCTTGGCTCAAGGTTCATACCAATCAAGTGTTGGGAATGATTTTAATCTTGGGTTGTCACAACCAACGGTATCATTAATTTTGGACGAAACTCTTGATGTTTTAGAAAGAGCTATTTGCCCTCTTTATATCAAATTGGATATGACAGAGGAAGAAAAGTTAGAATGCAAATTAAATTTTTTTGAGAAGAAGGGCTTTCCTGGCATAATTGGCTGTGTAGACGGTTCGCATATAAAGATTCTGGCCCCTAAAAAGGAGGACCAAAATATGTACTATAACAAAAAAGGATTTTTTAGTTTGAATGCAATGCTCGTAATATACATAAAGGCGAAAATTATTTATAGCACTTAAAAAGTTTATTTCATTCGTTACTTCTTAGATATGCGATCATAAGATGAGAATCAGATATGTAGATGCCCGATATGCAGGCTCCTCTCATGATTCACTTATTTGGAAGGTAAGCCCGGTAAGACAAGTTTTGCGTGAGCGTTACGAAGCTGGTGAGAGAAACTGTTGGCTTTTAGGTAAGATTTTAACTTTATGTTTCTGTCCACATATTTGTTGATACTTATGTATGTGTTTTTATACAGGTGACGCTGGTTATCCCCTCGAACCTTATTTAATGACACCATACCGGTCTGCTCAAGAAAGAAGTCCTGAGGCAGTTTTCAATAGTAAACATGCATCAGCAAGAAACATAATTGAAAGAACGATTGGTGTACTAAAAAATCGATTCCGTTGTTTACTTGGTGCTCGTAAGCTCCATTATAAGCCTGATAAAGCAAACAAAACTGTTAACGTTTGTGCTGCTTTACATAACATCTGTATTGAGTATCGCAGCTACATTGAAGATTATGATACGCCAGCAAACAGCGAAAGTATAACTAACAGTTTTGAAACTCTTTCTGACAATCCGACAAATAATGAAGCTCAACAAATAAGAGAACAAATAAAAAACAGCTTTTTGTAATTCATATTCAGTCTTTTTTATTAAACTAATAATATACGTACTTATGTAAGTATTCTTTACATCTAGGTAAAACAATTCAGTTTATTAATGCTCATAACAGAAAATGCAAAGGAACGACTAGATTAAAAGACATAAAAAATATTCAAATTAAATGTTAAAAAATTGGTGAAAAGAAGTTCCACAAAAAAAATTAAAAATCAGGTTAAAAGTATTTGATGCCAAAAAATTTGTTTTTTAAGCTACAAATGTTGGTTCCGCAGAACTTCTAATTCCTTATTTTTTATTTCAATTTTTATTTTCTTTAGTTGAATTTCAGTTTCAAAAAGTTTTTGTTTTCTTTGCGATTGCTTTTCCATCAGCCTTAATTTTTTTTTCTTCAACTTCAAAAAGTTTTCGTTGATAGCGGTTAGTTTCTTTCAAAAAAGTTTTTATTTCTATTAAGGACTTTTCTTGAGATTCACAGAGCTTTTCTTGAATTGCGTTGTATTTTTCGAAAAGTTCCTTTCTTTTATCCGTCGTTCGTTTACCTTTTATTACTTTTGTCGAAGTTGAAGGCACGTTTTCATCAGTATCTAAAATTGATAAATCTATGCTATCTACATTTTGAATATCCATATTCGTATCTTCCATTAAAGTTATTCCCTGTATTTTGTCTTCAGGGTTCAGTTGTTTGTTGAATTGCAAAAAATTTGCTGCAACTTTTTCCAGAGACGAAAGCGGTAATTGTTTAAATGTGCCACCACCAGTTGCATTTATTTCTGCTTTGTTGTGCGTAAGTTTTTTCTTTAATTTGCATTTAAAATCTCTCCATACCTACAACGAAAAATTTTATTTGAAAACTTGTATATTTAAATTGTTTAGCCTTACTTTTTGCCAACCATCGCTGTCCCTAATTGGCGGTCCATTTGAATTTAACTTTGTTGCTATATTCTCCCACTCCTGCTTGAAATTGTTTGGTGCTGAGCTTCTTTGAAACCCTTTTGCTAAACAGGGTTTATTTTCCAGTTCAGCAATAAGAGTTTCAAACTGTTTTAGAGTCGTCACTTTTAATTTTTTTTCCATTTCAAAATTTTATTTCTGTTTAAAAAAATCACAACTTCACTCTCAACTACATAAATTTTATTGACAAAAACAAAGTCAATTTTAGTCAATGTCGGCGTTAAACCGCCTTCATTAATACCAAGTCTGTGACAATAGTAATCGATTTCTGACAATATTGACGGCGGCAATGCCGTGAGTGAGCCGTCGACGTCACTTATGTCGCTCTTGACTTGCGCAATATGGCTGATTATTAACGAACAACCTCTGACACGATTTTTACACCACTAAAATTACTAAAACACTCTTACAAACGAAAAACACGCACAGACGGTCACACTACCTATCCAATAATAAAATACTCAAATATTAACTATTTACCCCAATAAACAAGACAGATATCAGGGAATCTACCTGCATAATACTATTTAAACGGACAATAAATTACCTAAACCCACCACCTTTTATTCTTAACACTATCTATTTTTAACACTATCTCTTCAGTTTTAATAAACACGCGGCTTGAAAATGATGTTATCACATCGAAAGCGCTCGCCAAACATCCAAAGTACACAGCCAGTGACGACGAAAACTATAACAACGATCTAAAAAGCCTGCTGCTTCAGAAACCAAAATAAATCTTTTGAAATCAAACTTAAAAAAAATCGCGGAATCTAAATTGGATATAAGCTCCAAGCTTGACCGGTTATTGCAGTTGAAGGAACGTTCGATGAAAATGGAACAACATGATGCAAAAATGAAAAGCTAAAAAGTTGATTAAGAAATAAAGTCTATCGAATTGGAAATTTTAAAAAATAATCAAGAAATGCTTTGTTATATTGAATAGATTCAGTGACAGCAATCGCTTTGTATTGCTATATAATGCTGCACATACATTTCCAAAAAGTGCAATTTTTTCAGGACTGTAGCTTCTTTTTTCGTTCAATTGATCTTTCTACCGTGCTTCTTGCTTTTGAATGGACATCCTTGAAATGAGCTTCTAACGACCCTTCCACTGGATTCCTGTAAGGTGGTTCTAGTGGATAACCAGAATCACCTTAACAGATAATATTAAAAAATAAAACTATACATATAAAAAGTCAATTGAAAACTTTTGCTACCTATCTTACCTTAAAGCCAAGCGTTTTTTGGAGTGTTGTTATTATACATTTCCTCCAAGACATCTCTTGCATTTGAATACTTCCAGACGAAAGAATCATGCGCTGCACCACCATATTTTGAGTTTATAGTTAATATTTTATATTCATGATCGCAAATCTAAAAAAAACTTACAAAAGTTACTTTTTATTGCAAAAAAGGTTTGTACATACGACCATAGAATTAAGGCTATGAAATCCTTTTCTGTTAAAAAACATATGCTCGTTAGTGGAGGGTGTGTGTACCATCTACACATCCAATTACTGAAAAATCAATTAATATTTATGCGATATACTTTCTTTTATTCAACAAGTTAAAAAACATACCTCCAGGAATTTTAAACTTCCTAATGAACTCTTCTATTTCTTTTGCAACATGTGAAACACATTTGTTGACTGTACTTTGACACATGCCTAATAAGTAATCGTGTCCAATAAAATATTGGAAACTTCCATTTGCCATTAGTGAAAGTGTTGCTGCAAGCTGAAGATGTGGTGGAACTGCTGTGGACATGTGGCCAATAAATTTCAGCTGGGAAAGTATATAATTAAAGGCATCTTTTGATACCCGAAACCGTTGCTTAAAACTACAAAAACATTAAAATAATTTAAAAATTAGTATCAATTATTTTCCCATTTACTTACATTGTATCCGGCAAGGATAATGGGTTACTTTTATCACGAAGTTGTCTCCTAAGGCGCATTGTATTATTTTCATCCTCTGAGTCAGATGATGACATATTTGTTATAAACAACAACTCTTCACTCATTTTCTTAAAATTAAAAATGTTATTAACAACAAAATTTGTAATTTTATAAGAAATAATTAACACTTACATTGTTAGATTTTTCTTTTTTACTTTTATTTTGTTTACATTTAAAGAAACATATGTTTTGGTTCTTTTACAAAACAAAAACAATCTAGTACATCACGTATGCGGCGATTAGACCGCTGCATACGTCTGCTAAACGTACACGAACTGGCTTTATAGTTGCGTATTGTTTATTTGCAAACTCAAAACTCAGCCGCTGTGTTTTCGTTTTGTTGCTGAAAGTAGTAGATTGAATTCAGTTGGTTTTTAGTTGTGTGTGCGCTCAGTTTAACTATTTTAAGCAGTCAAATTGTTGAAAATAATAATGGAACTATTTTCAGTTTAGTCGCCAGTCAAAAAAATTTTTGGTGCTGCTGAATTTTAAACCCTGGTTTTAAGTACGTAACATGTACTTTATACCAACAACGCCAAGTACCTCAAGTGAACATTGAATTTTGAGCTTGTGGCGTGTTCTTAGTACGAACAGAGCCAAGTGCCTAAGTGCGATTTAATATTATTGCAAATTTAATATAAAGCAATTTTGTAATAATAGTTGACATCACTGTTTTAACCATTACAGTTTTTTTAACATTAAGAGGTTATGTCATATGTACGTAACATATTCAAGTTGGAACATAAAAATTAATAAACCTTATGTGTAACACTGATTTTGACATACACACTAAATGTTAAACACAAATTTTTATCTACGCACCAAATTACATATGGATATGAATTTTGATATTACATATTTGTACACGTCATACACCTTAAATAGCAGACTTAACAACAAGAATTCGGTTTGCATTTGGAGATTAAACAATTATATAATTTGAATTTAAAGATTAGGTAGTGTTCCCACAATTGATGTAATTTGACCTATATGGACCTATCTTCTGAACTCTTATATACAATTACTTGAAAATTAAAGCAAATGTTCTCTACTCCGTCTGGTATAATATGAAAAACAATTAAAAAAATAATAATGATGTAATTTGATGCATATGGCCAAACTGTTGAATCGTTCTATACAGGCGATAGAAATTTACAAAGAACCTGTATTGCTAAGTCCACTTCAACAGCAAGTACAAAACATGGATTTCGAATTTAAACGGTGTAATTTGATATTTATAACCGAACTGTTGAACAGATGGTATAAATTTTCAAGGATCTGTATTGCTCATACCGCTATGATATAAAGTATAAAATTTGGATTTGGAAAACAAAGGGTTAATGTTATATGCCAAACATTTAAACGGTTATAGATTAACTGCTTTCAAGTCGGTTTTTTAAGATATATTATTTAACTTTTTTAATGGGAAATCTGCATTATGGTACATGTTGTTGAGGGTATATCAGAGACGCCTTAGCTGAGTATAGCACTCTTACTTGTTCTGTTTCAATTTAAATTTGAGTAATTTATTTTTTTTATTAATATTTTTTTTTTAATTCTTTTTTTTTTAATTCTTTATTACAGGGATATTTATTTATTTTCTGTTTATCTTCAATACTTTGTTACAAGGTTAATTTAAGAATATTGTATACTTTTAACAGTAGTTACGTTGGGTCAGTTAGAAATAGTAGAATATTTGTTCTTTGGATTTACGAAAAAAAGAAATTAAAGTAAATATACGAAAAAGCAATGTTTTTGCTATTAAAGGATTTGGAAGCAGAAAAACATTAATTTTATAAAAAAAATAATAACTAAACAAATTTGACTACAATATTTAAAAAAAAAAAAAATTTAATGAGCTTTATTACGATGCATTCGCACACAATATGTGGTTATAAATTTAACAAGCAGTTCAAGTATTTGAAAACTGTCCATAATGCATCCATAACTACAAATAGTAGTTAATTAAAGAATCTCAATTCAATATTTTTTTGTTTATTTCAAATATCTATAACTACAACTTTTGCAGAAGAATTACACACAAAAAGCAAATGGAAATGCTGGTAGAGCTAAACAAATTCTAATATTGGACGTGGCTAGCCGACAAAGGGCAGTTTACTACGAAATTAAATAGTAGGGTCCACCTTTTCGAAATGCGAAAGAATGGCAAAGAGTACGTAATTAATTAATTAATTTTATAGATTTATATAAAATTATGAATTTTTTTATAGGTATGGATTCACTATAAGGAAAATTTAATAAGAAAGCTAGCTGCCAATAAAAGGAGCATTAAAGCTACTGGTGGTAGTCCATACACTGAAATAATCCTGAGTTCTTTAGAGCAGACGACTATTGAACTGGTGTGGATGCAGTCGCAGGTTGACCCAAGTGGGTCTGCAGTGGACTTGCAATCCTCAGAAGAATCTAATATAAAACAAGCGCTGTACGCAGCAACGAGCAGCGTACACCAAAAAGCCGACCCCGATCAAAGTCAGAAATAGAAACAGAGCGTTTTGCGTTATTAAAAACACAGGCATGGACCTAAGCGGAAGATTTGAAAATATTAAAAAAGTTAAAAAAAACTTCGCATAAAAATTACGAAATTTATAAACAAAATAAATATGTACGAGCTAAGAAAGAAAAATACTGATTTAAAAATGCATTTGATAAAAGCCAAATTAGCACTTACGCAAAGACTCCAAATGTGATGTAAATATGTACACTTGCCAGAAAAACTATTCGTACACCTTGGGTCTTAAACTTTAATCATAAAAATAAGAATCGTTTTTTCATGGATTTGTTCAAAAAGTTGTTAAAAGATTTGTTGTTGGATGTATTTGTTTTTTATAAGGCACTAACAATTTTATTATTTGACTTTTTCTTTTTACCGCTAAAATTACAAAATTATTGAGATAATTCATCAGAAAAAGTATTCGTACAGATTAAATATTTGTACATAAAATAAAATTGTGATATATTTAAAATACTATTAATAACTAGTAGGATATCCTTTACGTCGAAGAACTTCTAAAAGACGTTTTGGCATTGATTTTGCTAGTTTGGATGTTTCCTCCTGGCTTACTTTATTCCATTCCTCCATAATAATGTTATGTTTTCGGATCTTACGCTCCAATAAATCTCACAAATGTTCTATAGGATTTAGATCCGGCGATTGTGGGGGGGGGAATGCAATTGATATTTTATGTTATAGAGTAGCCACAACTTTACATTATGCGCCGAATGCTTGGGACCATAATCCTGTTTGAACCAAAAGTCTGGTTTCAAATTCAGTTTGTCGGCGCTTTGCTGTAAATTTTGTTTCAGTATATTTAAATAGCCGTACAGGTCCATAGTCAAATTTCCGACTTCTTTAGCTGCCATGCACCCCCACACCATAACACCACCTCCTCCATGCTTTACAGTTGGAACAAGATTTTCTTTATTAAGCGCTGTTTCATTTTTTCGCCAAGCCATCTTTTTCCCCTTAATGCCAGAATTTGCTTTCATCAGAAAACAAGACCTTTTTCAAAACTCGGAAGGCATTTTGATGTATTTGTTGGTAATTTACATCCTTTTTTTCTATTGATGTTCGATATGTATGGCTTCCTACGAGCTACAAGGTCATGATAATCAGCCTTTTCAATATTTTGCCCACGGTGTCTTCGTGGATGTCTTTATTAAAAGATTGTTTTATATTGTCGCTGATTTGGGAAGCCGTAACTCTTGGATTTTGTTTTACCAGTGCCAAAACAGTTCTTTTTCTCTTTCGGTCAATTTTGATGGGCGGCCTGTGTGTTGTTTGGACAAGATAAAGCCGGTTGATTTGAAATTTTTAATGACGTATTGGATAGAAGAATGACTTCTTCCAACAGTCTTAGCAATTTCACGCAAAGATTTTTCATTATTGCGCAATTTTATAATAATTTCCCGTTCAGCTGCACAAATTTCTTTTGTTTTAGAACTCATCTTGATTTATACTTGGTTTGTACTTTGAACATTTTACCACTGAGACAAATTAATTTGAATTAAGTAGAGCTTCTATTATTCTGTTGCTTTTGGCACACTTTAGCTCAGTAAAAAATCCATGGAATTCTCAGAAATAAAAGTGTACGAATATTTTTTCTGGTATTAAAACGTTGACACACGGCATTTTTTTATTGAAAATCTTTGCTATGAAAGCATAAAGATTTGAAAATATACTAAAATTAAAGAAAACTATATGAAGAACAAATAATGTTAAATTTTGCCACAAATCGTTCCCTATCACTTTTTTATAATTATTTAAAAATTGAATGTTGCAGTGTACGAATAGTTATTCTGGCTAGTGTATGTAGTAAAAATGTTTTTGCTTTTAGTTTTAAGAGTCATGTGATATACGCCCTTGATCTGCATTCGTAAAATTAAATGAATTTGAAAATAGATTTTTAAATTCACATTCAGTTCATTTTACGAATGCAGAACAGGGGGGATAAACCTTTTGATTTAAGAAACCAATGTGATTTCAAATGAATTGTTTTGTTTTCTTTTTTATGTTTTCCTTTTTTTAAATATTATACTCGCTAAATAAATATTCTTGGTGTTTAATAAAAAAAGTTTTGTTTATTTTAAATTGCAACAAAGTTGGTTAAGTTTTTAGACATAATTAGTAAAGGGCTGCACAAGCATAAGAAAAATGTCATATAAGCAATCAGGTGAATTTCAAGTAGTGTGTGTATGGAACACTCTCATTTTCAAACAAATACTTCCAAACACAAATGTTTTGCTTCGCCACCAAAATAGAGATTAAAGAACAAAAGTGTTTTAGAACATTATTGAAGTAAAACATTACAGAACTAGAACAAAAATGATATAGAATATCAAAACTGAAGTAGAACCAGCGTTGCCAAAATGATGATTTTATCATATTTTTGATGATTTTTGACCCAAAATATGATTTGATGATTTTTTTTCTTAAATTATGATTTCTAATTTATAAAAACTATGAATTTTTTTATTTCAAGTGTGTAGTACTTTTATTGTAATTGTACTACATAGTGAAGTTATGTTTTGTATCAGCTTGTTGTAAACAAAACAAAATATCTCAAAGCTTATCCTGTCAAATACATAGAATGTATAAGGAACTGTAACGGGTTTACTTAAAAATTTTAGGCAATTTTATACAAACAGAATATATGAACATGAGTCTCAATATTGACCTTGATTTTGAAAACAAAAGTCTATTTCTACCTAATGAAGAAGTCTATCTGGGTGTTTTTGTTAAACAAAAGATTTCTAGTTCAAAGCTCACTGCAAATGAAAAAAATTAATTTATTGAAAATTGTGTGTTATTTTACATTGAGTTATGTAAACAAACATTAAAACCATTTGATTTTAACGATACATTTTTAAAAGAACTCTCATGTCTTGACCCTTTGAAAATTATGAATAGAAAAATTAATTCTTTGACAGGCTTAATACACAATTTTCCAAATTTAGTTAGTGAAAAAGATATTCAAAATTTAGATAAGGACTCTAGATAATCTTAGCTGTGAGGAATTTTGGTCAAAAGTTTCAAAAATAACTCGTGCTGACAATATTCCAGAGTTTCTGGTGTTGTCAAAATTTGTTTAAAACTTTATAAGTCTTCCCATTTCTGTAGTAAATGTCGAACGAATATTCTTAACGGTAAATTTAAACAAAACTAAATATAGAAATAGATTAGACAACAACACTCTCGAAGGTATCTTATACGCAAAAGATTTCTTAGCAATAATAAACTGTCCCTGCTATAATTTATGAATTAACCAAGATATTATTAAAAATATGAAACCCTGTATATATTAGAGTAATAGTTCTTCGTAAAACTTCGTACACTTTAAACAATAATAATTTAAATATATACAATGTATGTTAATATATGTATTTTAATTATAATTTTTAAATAAAATTTTGTATTGAAAAAATTATGATTTTTTTCCGTAAAATATGATTTTTTTTTCTTCATATGATGATTTTCTACTCAAAGCTTCTGGCAACGCTGAGTAGAACCAAAGATAATAAATTTATAAAGATGTTGCACTCTGAACATTTAAAAAATCAAAAATTATGAGCAGTTTCCTGGTAGCGGGGGTAAGAGATAAGAGGGAAGAAATTTCTGTGAGCGCAGCCAAAACTCAAGAGAGCACAATATTAGTTTTGTAAACAAGACAGATTCATACACACATGCGTTTAAAAATGTGTGTGGATGTTCATAAGAAATGTTTTGAGAGACAAAAACACACATTTAACATATAGAAACGTACATACATACTTTCATATCTACATATAAAGAGGAATGTGCTTCATAAAATTTTATTTTTGAATTCTATTTTTCCTACTTATTTAAAAATTGTTTGTAAAATAAGCTTAAAAACGAAACTATATGACTGCTCTTGTTATTGTAGGGTAACTATACATTTTTATTTGTGTATTTTTAAAAATATGCGTAATCGCACCGAACTAATCATATCCTAAATTACGTAGTAATTTTTTTGTTAGCATTTATTCTTGTAGATACTTAATATGTTTTTTAAGAAATTTCAAACAATGGTAATAAAATAAGGCACTTATTTATGTATATTTATTATTAAATTTTTTGTTAGGTTTATTTAACCTGCATATAGGTATAATATATATGTAAACCTCAATATGAATTTAATAGCTAAATTTATAAATTAAAATTTCCATTCAAATTGCGCTTTAAAATTTAGACTTTCCCAGTACTTGTTACTTTACACTCATGTGTTTCCCATGAGCAATGCTTTCTTAGCAAACATAAGTATAAGCAAATTCGGAACTTCCAACCTGTTTTTGTGACAAGAGTTATACTCGTCAAACCAGACATAATAATTTTAGTACACTATGCACATTACTTCGTAATATATTTATATGTTTTTAGCTGCTGTTTTTACAAAATAGTATTTATAAGACCTTTATGCATGTTTTTATAGTTCTTAGAACGGATATACATTTCCGATGTATATGTCAGAATTTGTCAAGGTTTAATTATACCTATTATTCTGCATTAATAGCAAGAAAATCGTTAAAATATCTCATTTTTCGCAATTTTCCAGGTTTTACACCAAGAACTTTCTAATTTTCATTTGGAAAGCCATTAAGAAATAATTTCACCCAAAATTTCGTACAAATAAATTAATTTTAATCTTTAAAATATTATTATTCCAAACAAATTATTAAAATCACCGATTTTAATTATTGAAGGTAAAAGCACTTCTTTGCTTAGCTCTTCAGGAAACTTCTCACAAACATTTTAAATAAACTACAATTTTTTGTTCAAACAATAAAGTAAATACAAAAATCAAAGTTTAAGCAAAAACAACAATTATCAATACTGGGGGCAAATTACGGCATTCGATTTCGATCGAAATTTACATTTAAATTCTATTGAAATTTCGATCGATATCGAGTGTCGTAATTTGCCACCTGATTTTATTTTTCTTTATATACTCTATAATGCTGACTTCTTTCGGCTCTTCTATCCATTTAAAAGATGATGAAAAAGAAAATTAAGACAACAAATGAAATATCACAACACACCACGATAATTTATTTATGCCTTTTATATGGGCACTTGCAAGTTAATAATTAAAATTAAATTACGGGAATTTTAACTTAAATTTATTATCTTTAAAAAATATTGTGCTAATTATCCCGAACAAATTATTAAAATCACCAATTTTTGATTTTTCAAATTTTCCGACTTTTCTGGAGGGATTTTCAAAAATTTTCTTCCGTAAAAACCTTCTACTTGAAAATACGAACAACTGACAAAAAATGTTACAGAAATCGGCATTACTATACATTTTATGAATTACTATATAAAGTACATTCATATGGCCACTACTGCTATTTTAGCTCATTAGTGGATTTTACCCAAATTTTGTATAGAAAACTTAAAAGTCTTATATCAAAAGCCAAATTGATTAAATAAGAACTCTATTGAATCAATAAGAGAAAAAGACAGGAACAAAAAGACAGTATACAAAAACACAGTATACATTCCATTTTTATGCGTTTTCAAATCTTAAAGTTGAAATTTAATTAATTAAATTTATTGTCTTTGCTAAGAGCAACATAATATGGTTGCATAATATGGTTGCTAACAAAACATAGTATTGTTACATTTGCAACCATATTGTTGTCCAAAGTATAAACATAATTATGTTCAAATCTAAACATTAAATGGTTAAATTAAAATATAATAATATGGCTGAAAATGTCATGTTATATAATTGATCGTAATATAGTCTCGTAAGTGCAAAATTTTCCTAATATAAAAAACTAATTATTGTTTTTATGTATAATCTTATATTTTAAGCTAATGAGGCCTGAATTAATCCATGTAAATAAAAATTGTTTTTTATTTACATGGATTAATTCAGGCCTCATTAGCTTAAAATATAAGATTATACATAAATAGAAATTTGGTGGCCAAAAATAACAATAATAATTATTGTTTTATTTAGTAACGATTTGTCATAAAAATTATTCAAAAACATAAGTTCATAAAAAAATCAGTTATTTGTTTAAAATATAAGATTATATGCTTACAATACATACATATTTACTTTAACTTTTTTAAATGTTTTGGTTCTCTTTTTATTTGTTTTCATATTTTGCATATTAATTTTAATTATTTATTTTGTACACAAATTTTAATTTTTTTTTTCAATTTCTTTAACAATAAAAAACAATTTAAAATTTTAGCCCAGAAAAATGACTAAACTGTCAAGTACAAGAACAAAATACTTTTAAGCGTTAACATTATTCTGTTGCTTTTAACAAAACTTTGATTAATAATAATATATTATGGTCAAATATGTTATATTATTTTTAATGAGTTATAAAACTTTGCTTGTGGTTGAAATTTTTTTAAGTTAAAACCAACATTGTTGCATTTTTTGTGCACAGTAACCATATAATCGTTAAAAGTTAAGAAAAAATGTTTATCGTGACTAAAGTTTTGGTGAAAACAACTATAATTGGTTCCCCGCAACTATACATTGTTACAAAAAGAACATAATATGGTTATTGTGACCATATAACAAACATGTTTTTTCTACGTGTATATTATCTGGATTTGGAAATTTCGGGGTGTACCAATTTAATTTGCTGTGTATGGCCATACTTTTAAACCGTTATCGACAGATATCTGAAATCTGTTGTGAAGTCGGCTTTCTGCAAGAACTATTTCATTTGCATACTTTTTCGAAGAACAATGTACGACGACATAGATAATTAATTAATTATTAGACGTTGGTTTATTTAAAAATAAACTTTATTTCTTAAACTCACAAATCTGATTGCCACTGCTTTACTATTTTTAATAATCTCTTTTAACAATAATCGCTAATTTGACTGTTCCCACGTTCATGTGCTGGTTTGCTGAGGCTTCGTTTCCTACAGTAAGCAATGCGTTCTCGGGTTCCGATTACTGTTTGGGAATCAGCAATTTGATAAAGGTCTGTTTACAATACGTTGTTATAAAAAATGTTACTTATGTACTACGATTGCTTTTTCTTGCTGTTGCTTGCTGTAACTCGCTGCTTTTCATCCCTTTTAACATTGGAAGCGTATTCTTTTATTTATTACCTAGAAAAAGTAGGAAAATACATTAAAAAAAATACATTTGATTACACTATTATGTGGTGTCTTAAAAAGCAGCAGCAAAAGAAGAAACACAAAAATGACATCGGCTCTTAATAGGTTAAGCATTAAAAAAAAAATTTCGTGTTTCCCTAAAGATCTTTTTTAAAGCTTTAAAATGATACCCATACTGATATATAAAAAAATTTTTAAATTTTAGAGCCCCGCAATTCGGAAAATATTGGGCGAGCGCCATTGTTCTTATTTGATGTTTTTTTCTTATTTTTTAATTCTCTATCGCCCCATATATATATTTTTTTTGATTGGAGTTACTTTATGGTTTCAATTGACATGAAAAAATTAGAGGTAAGCGTGATGTTTTGCCTGCTCCCTCGAAGGCCATGGACCGATCATGTTGATTTCCAATAGCACCTCTTTCGACACTATGACCGATCGATTGACATATTTATTTTTTTTTTGCTATAAGAAGACAGAAAATATATGTGTATGTTCTTTATGGGGTCGGAAATGGATATTGTAGAAATTACTCACGGATGACAAACTTATAACTATATACCCTTTTTCTACTTTTGTAGTGAGAATCGTATAAAAAGCGGATTTTATTTCTAAATAAAAAGTAGAGATCAGCGTAAGGCATATAAAACCGTACACTATTGTCTCTTTTTCAAAAGCGGATATTGAATGTAGCTGTAAGCCAAATTTAATGCATAGCAAACATAGAGGAAAAATAAACAAACATACCGAAGTTTGTTGTGTTATAGTTGAAAAGACAATAGTGTTACGAGTACAACGAAAATGTTATACAATACTCGGTGTTACACTTGTCAATTGCATTGGCATTTATTAATGCTGTGTTTAGACGGCATGTACAAGTCATATGGAATGTCAAAATTGCTATCCATATGTAATTTATTGTGTATGTCAAAATCTGTGTTTAACATACGGTTTACAATTATCATATTCAAACTTGCATATGTTACGTACATACGACATAACCTCTAGTGGTTGAAAAGAAAACTAAAATGCTTAAAGCAGTGATGTCAACTATTCATTTTTTAGCAATAACTAATTAAAAAGAACAACGACAAGCACAAAACTGTCTTTTCTTATTAGTATTTATACCAAAATTGCTACATATTAAATTTACCATAATATAAAATTGCACTTGGGATGTATTTGTTATAAGATTTATGTGACAAGCTCAACACTGCACGTTTTATTCAGGTACTTAGCGTAGTTTCATGAAGTGCATTTTACAAACTAATAAAACAATTAACATAGCCTTGCTTATTGTACCCGCAAAATAATAATATGTATGCATAAGTGTTAAGTATAAGTGTTATTTTAAGTTGTAAAAAGAACAAAGATTTTTTTTGTTATTCAAAAAAAAATAATAATTAGATTTTTTGTTATTTAAAAAATCTAATTATTAATATTTTTTGTTTCCTGTTTCCTGATGATGCCACTCAACGGAGTGGCGAAATATTGAAAATATAAATAAAAATTTTTATTATTTATAAACTGACCAAGTGCTTAAAAAATTAGATAACAGAAATATTGTTAATTATTTTTTACTTTTTCAATATTTCGCCACAAATTTTTTACAAACTTATTAAAAAAAAGTTCAAGGCTATCTGCTTTTTCTAATGTGGTTGACAAGTTTATGGAAATGCCCAAATATTATTTTTTAGCCTTCGTTTAATTTATATATATTATCTACAAAAATTAAAAAAATATTTTATTTTCAGAAATATAACTTTTATCATAAAAATATTTTGAGCGGAAATTATAAAAGTGGAAGTTAGCATCACTGAAAACATCTGTTGTCATATAGTTTTACATATCGTAATAGAGCGTGCTCTAAATTAAAAACTAACACATGTTATATAACATAGGAACATAACATGTGTTATATTTTATGAGGTTTACACGGTGTGTATTGATTTACATATGGAAAACTTGACATTCCATATGACTTGTACATGCCGTCTAAACACAGCATAAGAGAATAAACTTTAATTTTTAAAACGCAATTTTATTTTCATATATTTTATTCAGCAACAAAGGCAAACAAACCAAAAAATGAGTTATACATTTGATAATTAGAAAATAAAGGTAGTTTTAAACGTAAATTCCTGTATACTATACAGTGCTGTCATGCTATGACAATAGTGTACAACAGAAAAAACTGTTTGAACTAGTGAAATTTGTATCGACATAACAATAAACAGTTCCTATGCTCGACAAATGAACAATGTCGAATACTTTTGTTGAATGAGTACAGTAATATAAGTGTACTCTCATTTCAAAAGCAATAAATGAAGACAACAATTCAATAGTAAACAGTATGAATAGACGCAAACAAGATGTTTTGAGCTCTAATTTTACACGGAATCTCTGGCCATACTCAATTTTATTCTCTTTTTGTCTTCAACTAGGAAGAACTCGATAAGTGTAGAATGACAAAATACATACTTACATATGAACAAATTAAAAACTGTAGTTTTAGAACACTTTTAAGTTGCTCTGCTGTAGATTTAAAATTCATGTCGTGTAGAAAATTTATTATTTATTTATTTATGACATATTTATCATCTTCGTAATAAGAAGACGATTATGGCATGATGCACAATAGGAAACAGATGCAAACAATAGCAAATCACTATCCATTTTTAGATGCACAATTTGGCGAGAGCTTTCTAGATGGGTTTAGGTGCTCGTACATAGATTTTATATTTTACACATGTGTCGCTTAGTATATATATTTTAACAAAAAAAAAAAAAAAAATAAAAAATTAAACTGATATTTTGTATCTTTTTGTGGGCTACATCTTTTCTTTAGCTGACATGCAGTTCATCCACTTTTTAGTCTGTTATTAAGGATTGAAGTCGATGGCTATGAAAAGCTATCATCTCATTTTTTGTTCGTTTTTGAACGGTATATAATTCAGTAATCACAATACCACAAAATAGTTGATATTGACAGCAGGGTTAAGAGGACTACAGAGGGAATCATGCGATTGCTGCTAATGCACAAATTTTGCCCAATTATTACTGCACTTAATTGCAGCACATTAGTAAAATTGTTCCAATTATATATTCTGCAGTCAAACGAACGACCTATTTTGTACATGTTTGATTGCCGTAAAATGGCAAAAAACAATTTGGCAGGAATAATTCCTGCAGCCTAGTCACTCGGTTGTAAATAATAATTATTAGGATCAGTTGTTGCTTTTTATATTATATCTGATCTGAATGTAAAAAAAATAACTAGAGAATAAAAGAAATAAAAAATAATTCTTGCAAAAAACCGACTTCAGATATCATCTGTCCGTCTATAACGGTTCAAGAGTATGACCACTTATATTAAATTACGTTTAGTATGGGGACCACTTATATTGCATCCAAATTCGAATTAGTAGAATTAGAAATAAGGTGTTTGTAAATTTCAACCGTATGTCTATTACGGTTCAACGGCCATATACATCAGATTACATCAACTATTGTTAACCCTTTCATTTATTTATAATTTTAAATATTTGTACATCTTATTATACCAAATAAAGTAGTGGACAATCTGTCAATTTATGTCACCTATGGGGATACCCCTTAATTTTTAAATATATTTTTACTTTTTATAAGAAGTTATAATAATACTTAGTCATTTTAAAGAAGTTCCCGGTACAGTACACACTACACGTAAAAAATATATATGTTGTATTTTGCTGATGCGGAATATAATTTTCTATATGTTGATGCAGTCAGCAATGGGCGCGTGTCTAACGGTGGAGTCTTTGAAAACTGATCTTTCCAACACGCCTTTGATTGCAATCTTCTGAAATTTCCACCACCAAAGCCTTTGCCAGATCGCCAATTTAAAGTATTTTTTGTTTTCGTAGCACATGACGCGTTCCGCATGCAAAAGCAAATATTGAAATCATATCCGGGTAACTGATTATCTGATGGCCGTAGAATTTTTAAGCACAGGTAACCTACAGCTCGGCAAATCGTGGAAAACGCATTTGTTATTATGGCAAAGCGCTTTTAAATATTTTCTCATTCCTACTGAATAAACGCAGAAAAAACAAGTTTTATGAATTTGGCTTGTTGCGTTTTGCACTACGTTTTTTTTTTGGCTAAAAAAGAAAATAAATTATGAAAGATCGAGGCTGACGGATCGATATGATGATAACGGTGCTCTCATTCTGGGTTCCTGGAAAAATTAAGTGAAACACACTTGTTGAAGGCAGTGAAACAAGCTCTTATGTATTCGATAAAGCAAGGGCTTCTCCTGAAGACTTTAGGTCAGCAACTGGCAGTATAAATATATGTATTTAAGAAAGTGTAAATGGATTAATTAATTTTAAGTATTTATTTTTATTTAAATTTTATTTTATAAACGAAAAAACAAACATAAACAAAACAATTCATTTCAATTAACAGATTTTTTGTTTAAGTTTACAAAAGATAAAAAAATCAAGATAACAAAAGTGATAAATTTAAAACTATAACATGTTATAAAACAAAACAATCATGTATTTTAACAAAATTATATATCATATGTAATCCCTTAATACCGGATTTCTTTACACTTTAACATTTATTTACTCCCTATTTTGGTACCTACATTAAAATGAGACGAAAGATAAAAAATGCATGGTTGCTGCTCAATGACTTTATATTTAAAAACTTAAAAAAAATAAGGCGTAATTAAATTATAAAAATAATTTTTTGTGAAAAAATTTTGTTTTTAACAACAACATAACAAAACATGTAAAGATATTTCTTCTACTATATTATTGAATAAATAATTTATAATGGATTTATTTTGGTTTTTTGTTTTGCATACCACAATAAATTTAAATATTTGAATGCGAATTATGGTTCATCTGGTCATTGTTGTTTTTTTACTTAATTAAATTTTTTTTACATATTGAAAAAATTATAATACTTACAGAATGCCTGTTAAAAAAAACTTTCATACAGTTTTTGATGAATAAAGGAAGGGCAAAAATGTGGACAAAAAATTTGCACATCATTATGGTTGTGATTGAAATATAAAATATTTAACAGTGCAAAAAATGATTTATATTTTATGAATCGAATACTTTATTAGAACTTTTTCTTTCCTTAAAAGGTCCAACCGTTTTGATTTTCAAAATCTCATCTCCTGATGTTGTATGGATTGAATATCCGAACTGTACATGTATTCCAAGAAAAAAGTGTGCTGGATCGATTAGAGAGAGAGCGAGAGTTCTGAAGAAGTATAAGCAATATTTTACGTTTAGTACCCATTAGAGAAAAGGCCCATACTGACCCTGCCCAAGGACAATAAATTTATATAGGTGTTGCACGACACTTGCGTTTTACAAATAAGAGAATGTAACTCATTGAAAAGTAACAAACATACCTAAAGAATGGCGGAAAGCGTTTTTTTTTGCTGTCAAAAGTTGTCATGCCTGTATATTTTGTATGGAGCATAACGCGGCGGCAACGCTTTGCAATTGGAAAATCCGATTTTGACAAGGCGTTTAATAATAAAAAAAATTAAAAACAAAAGAAATTTTGGTTTTTTTTATAAAATTTTTAATTTACACAACACAAACACCAGAATTGTTATTCTTTTTGAAACATTTAGGGAAGTTATGTATATTTTTGGAAAAAATCTAGTTCAGAAATTAAAAAAAAAAATTGTGTCCGGGGTGTAAAATTGTAAGTGAAAATTTTGGGACTGACCTTAAGTTTCGGAGTTACGGACTTTCAAAGTTTGTATGTATATTATGGCACATATCGAGTATTTTATGGCGGAATGAGACTATATGGAAATCATAGGAAAGGTAATTTTTTGCTTGGATTCTCATTTACACCCCGTAGAATTAAGCCGTACTGTTTTTTATAACCCTGCTTTTATCGTTTTGACAAACCGTTGCCGCTTTTGTTTAGGTATGGCATTTCAGCGTAAAAGCTGTGCAGATGAAAACGTTTCGCTTTCCGCTTTTATTTGGGTATGACTGTAACATAAAAAAATTAAAATAAATTCTCAGCAAAAAATACATAAGTATGACGACTAGTTTATTTATGTTTGTGTGTTTACATTTCCAAAATACATTGCAAACACACAGGTTTAAATTCATATTAATAATAACGATAATATAAAATAAAGCACTAAAGGAAAAATGACTCGTTTTTGAATAATGTTTACGTAGAACATCTATCTCAGCAAAAATAGGCAATTTTTAAATCTCAGCTTTGTTACAGCACAAACGTACTTCAATGATTGTACATTGTGTTTGCTGGGTTTGCTGTGGTCGTTTGATAATGTGAACAGTGTGTTGCAGTAGCGAAATCATACTTATTTTGTTATTTGACGAATAAAACTGCATTAATTCTGATCGAAATTAAAAAGTTTTTTAAATTTAATTAAATCCAGATAATTTATAAAGAAAAAAATATAATATAGGTGGGAACATTTGTTTAAGCAGTAAATTTCCTACATGTCGAATTTAACTGTAGGTATCCTTAATAACCTACAAAAAAAGCAAACAAAATTCTTATCAATACCATGCATCTAATTAAACTTACAGGAAGTTTTGCAAAGCCATATATAAGTCATTAAAATGTTTTTCAATGCTATAGAAACAAAAAACTTTTCATTTTAGTATATTCCTGTTATATTAATCCGAAAGCCCGATTTGCTTTTTAAAAAACGGTTACAAAACTTTTATAGCCCTTTAGCTGAGTGCAACACTGACAGTACTGTTATTGCCATTAAATTTTATATGAATATGCTTTATCATATGGCGTTGAATCAGTCGCATCATTGATTTTTGCTCAAAAACATTAACCTAGGAAAGAAAAATGGTTTGAAATTCGATAAGAAAGCTCTGAAAATCAGTTAAAATTAAATTGATTTTGTTTGATTTTAATGAGACGTAATTTCGTTCTAGTACAGGTCAAACATGTTTGTTAGAGTTATTTGACACAAAAAAGTAATTTTTTTGCTCATATCACAAAAATATTACATTTGTCGGTAATACCAGGCACAAGAAAGTCGCACGAGTATCAGAAATAAATTATTGTTTTGAAATTGACGACCTGTTCTTAGAAAGTTTTACAACACATGAAAATAAATGATGTACTTTAATGAACAAATTATTCTCTCCTCACTGAATACTTCATAAGTTCACCATTCACCACCGTCAGGCAGTATCCATAAACTCATGTACAGCTAGGAAGGAACAGATGTACTACTTGGAGAAAATACTTGCTTATTAAGGATAATGGACAGAATGTACACCGAGACACAATCGCATGTGTTTATGAACTTTAATTTGTATCACATTAGTTTTTGTTGTGTTTAAAAGGCAATTGAAACTTTTAAAGCGTAGATCGCTTTCTTCAGTAAATGAAGAAGAATGCAATTTCTATAAACTCTAAAATTTTTGCTAAAAAAAAAAAAATATTTTGCACCAACTCCAAAAAAAAATTTTAAGATAGTTTCTTCTCCTGGCAAATAGTAATGTAAACTTAAGACACATTAAAAGTTTGGATGCTGAAAGATAACCAAAGCCAATTTCTTAGTGTAGCGACTTGTCTTTTAAATTGGTATGAGCGAGAGAGATGTAATAAACCAATAGCGTCTACGAAGCAGTTCAGGCGAAAATAAAAAAGACAAATAAAGGCGATCTAAGGACAGATAAAGCCCCGAATTTGTTTTGTCGAAAATTTACTTTTTTAGGATATATTTATTTTTTCGATCGGTTTTTCTTTTCTCTTACAAAATGATAATTAAAGTGGAGGAAGTGTTACATACCTATATAACGATTTCACTGGCTGAACTTAATAATATCCGAAATCAAAAATGAAAAATACGAAATACGGAAAGCACATGCAGTTCTGAGCTTGTGACGTGTTCTTATATCGAACACAGCCAAGTGCCTGAGTGCAATTTCATATTATATCAAATTTAATACATTGCAATTTAAATATACATTAATAATAATAAGTCATCCATTTTTTAACCGATTTTATTGTTGTTACCCATTTTTTAAAGCTAATTAATTATCCTTTGTCAATCGATTTTAAAAATATATATCTTGTTTAAAAGATAATACTCACACCTTCTAAAAATTGAAAAAATAATAGAAATCCGTTGTAAAAAAAAAGTTATGCCCATTTAAAACAGAAAATCTGAGAAAACGCGTTTTTCTCTACATTTACCGTTATAAAACCACTTTTCGAAGTGACCCAAAAAAAACAAAAGTAAACGCTTCCCCTCCGCTTTTTTAAAAAATAAATACCCTATTTTAATATGATGACATATATCGACCCGTGTTTCAAATTTCATTTTAATTGATAGACGCAAAAACAGAAAAATTAACTGTTGGAATGTAATTAATACAACTTTCATTGTATATATGTACTTTGTTAATTATTTCTAAATTTACAAAAGTAGGATTTTGAATTTGTAACAAATATATATAATTTCAAATAATTTTCTTGAGTCTATAAATAAAATCCAAATATAAAACTATATTTCTCTATGTTATGGACCATTTTAACTCAATGGACCAAATTATTCTGTATGGAAAATTAAGATGGAATTAATTTTTATTAGAGAATTATTCTGAAACCAATACCCGCAGAGCCAGATGCAAAATGTTTACAGAGGGTCGGACAAACAGGGTTATTCAAGAAATAAATATAATTTTCGTGATAATTTTAATAAGAATAACAATTCTAATATTTGTCTTATGTAAATTAAAATTTTTCAAAACAATAAAACTGAAGTTTTTGAATTATTACTTATTTTTAATTATTCTGATTATTAAACGCCTCGTCAAAACCGGATTTACCAATTGCAAAGCGTTGCCGCCGCGTTATATTGGTATGCGAAAAAACGCTTTCCGCTCGTGTTTAAGTTTGTCAGTAAGAAATGTTATTACTGAATTTTTATTTTGCATTGAAAAAGTACTTTTTTGCGATCGCTGATTTAAATTCACAATGAAGATATTATCAGACGATCAAGTTTTCATTCAAGTACTAAAATTTCTCTCATTTTTTTTTACCAATACACTCACACTTTAAAAATTTGCTGAGAATTTGTTTAGTTTAGTGTAGTCATCGGCGAATTGTTACAACAAAGCAACTTTTTGGTACGAGTCCGTTTCAAAAATCAGTGTTTGAGGAGAATAAAATTTTAATTTGCTTTGATAAATATAAAGCAAACAGTCAAAAAATGCAAACGAGAACAATAATATTTAAAAAATAAACAACACAAAATTTAACGAAACAAAAATAAATTCTGTGTTTCTTGTAATATTTTTTCATTTTTGATAAAGATAAAATTTCAACAAAGAAATAAAATTACAACATGCTGTGGGACTTTCTTAATACTGGAAGAAAAAACACATTTATGATGGAATACTAGTAGTTTAATGTTTAAATTAAATGCGACTACTAACTGGAAATAATAAAAAAAAAAAAACGAAAAGTGAGTTTATAGTGGGTCATATAAAAATAACTAAATTGCATATTTTGTATTGTGGAAAAATAGTTGCTTTAAACTCTAACCTTTTTGTTGTTATTTTTGGAATCTTAAAAAAAATGTTTCCGATGGTAGTAAATTTAGCTCTGTAGAAATGGCGTACTAAAGATGGAGTTTAAGTAGTTCTAATCATTTGATGGGGAGTGTATGGACATATTTATATAAACAAATAAAGAAAATACAAGAAACGAAAAACAAACCGAATTGAAAAAAAAACAAACCAAACTTTGACGTTATTTCGAACCAAGGCGAATTAAATACAAGGTGATAGCGGTAGCGAATTCAATTCTTTTCCCTGGTATTCTAACTGTCAAACTCCATATATAAAAAATCTGTATAACAGTTAGATAAATTTTTTATATATGGAGTTTGACAGTTAGAATACATGGTAAAAGAATTAAATTCGCCACCGCTATCACCTTGTATTTAATTCGCCTTGTTTCGAACAGTACTTCATGCTGATAATACCACCTGGTTATCAATTCGCCTTGAATTGAATGTTTCAAATTACATTCAAGAAAACAGCTGATTGAAATTTTTTCCTACAGATAAATTTTATTTGTTTTCTTGACGATATCTTGCTTTGAAATTGCGTGCAGACTACGTCACAGCTTTCAATTTTTGTGAATTTAGACAAGCAGTATGTGTAAATTTCTTGAAAGAACAAAAACTTGGGCGTGTGACTGTACTGTAATGAAATAAAATTGAACTTGAAATACGAATACTTATTTTTATATCATTTATGTTGAATATGTGAGAGTGCCAAATCTTATACACTTCACCAAATTTTTTTTAACATTTTCGGCTTTAAATTAAATTTAAAATTTTTTATTAAATATTTAATAAAATTCCAATTTTTGCTTATGTAGATTTTGTGAATTTTTGGTTGTAAATGAAATTTAAAATTTTTTATTATAAAAGCAAAATGTATACAACGTTGAATATTTTTGGTCAAATGCTAAAAATATAACATTTTTTCAAGTACTTGGTAATATATGAGCTGTTTTTTTTTCTTTGATAGGTAAGGGTTTGCGTTTGCATCAATTTAACAATATTGCCAAATTTTAATCCATCAGAGTGATGTTTTTACACTATACACCTTTTAAATTTGATTACGAAATAAAAATTACTAAAATTTTTTAAATAATAATACGTGTACTGCAAAAAAACTACTTCAAAACAGATTTTATCTTTCTGTCTATAACGGTTCAAGTGTATGCCCACATACATTAGATTACATTAACTATTGCGACACCCTTATATCTCCAAACCTTATACTTGTTCAATAGTTTAGCAACATACATCAAATTACAGCGAGTATAGGGGCACCCTATAATTTTCAAATTCAAATTGTATACTCGCTATTGTAGTAGATTAAGTCATCAGGTTCTTTGTAAATTTTAACCGTCTGTCTATAACGGTTCAACAGTTTGTACAAATACATAAGATTATATAAACTATTGTAAAACCCTTTAATTTATAATTTAAAATTCTTATACTTCTTATTATACCAAACAAAGTAGTATCAATTTTTAGGTGTTTTTATATAACGGTTCAAAAAATACGGCCATTACCTTAATTTTGGGAGCACTCTTTACTTTCTAAATTCAAATTACAAGCTTCTTGTTCTTTTTAAGTTTCAGCGTTCTGTCTATAACGGCTTAAAAGTTCGGCCATATAGTTGAAATTACATCAAATATTGGGACACCCTTTAACTTCCAAATCCAAGTTTTATATTTGTTGCTATAGCGGAGTTAGTAATACAGGCTATTTGTAAATTTCAATTGTCTGTTTACAACTGTTTAAATTATGGCCATATAAATCCAACTAAATTAACTATTCGGGCACCCTTTAATTTATAACTTTAAATATTAATACTTGTTACCAATAACGGCCATATCAATCGACATAATGTCAAATTCGCAAGCGTTTGTCGATAACAGTTCAAACAATGGGTCGTTATAAGTAAACCTACATCAATTATGGGACACCCTTTAATTTCTAAATTCAAACTATAAACTTGTTGATAAAGCGGGCTTAAAAATACAGATCCCTTTTAAGTTTTAACATTATGCCTATAAAAGATCAAACGGCGACATACTTGTAATTACATCATCTATTGGGACACCCTTTAACTTCTAAATCCAAATTTTATACTTTTTATTATAGCGGACTTAGCAATTCAGGCTCGTTGAGAATTTCAACCATATGTCTACAACAGTTAAAAAGTATGGCCATATACATAAAATTAACTAAAATATTGGCGCACCCTTTAATTTATAATTTTTAAAATTAAAACTTGTTACTATAACGGCCATAGCAATCGATATTCTTTTCAATTTGCAAGCGTATGTCTATACAAGTTCAAAAGATGGGCCTATATAAGTCAATGTACCTCACCTATGGGACACCCTTTAAATTTAAGATTTATTTATGTATTACATTTTGCTATTGGGAGCTATTATTTATAATTTTAAAGAAGTGCCCTCTACAGTTCATAATACATTTAAAAACATGTATGTTGTATGGGGACACCCTTTAGTTTTTAACATTATGAACTGTTTTTAAAACGGGACCAATATGTAAGCATAGTCTTCCAAATTACAAAAAAGCATTTGAGAAATGACTGAGTTCTGCGAGTTCAAACATAAAAAAGCAACATACTTATGTATGTATCGCACACCTAGTTCAAAAGTGACTTAACTCAAAATTTTATTAAATGGTTTATTATCTCGTGTATAAATCTTAAACAAATAAAAATAACTTTTTATATCAGAATCGGTATGGATTTTCTACTAAATAGTCCAAAGTTTTTGTTTTTAACAATTTTTATTAAGGTCAAAAACAAATTTTTTTTTCGATTTATGAAAAGTTAAAATTTTGAGTTGTGTCACTTTTGCACTAGGTGTGCGATACATGCATAAGCATACATATACATAAGGATTTCAATAGCTTAAAACACTTTTAAAATAGTCACCCCCTATTGTGAGTAAAAAGTGAAATTTTAGTTCACGTGAAATTTTTATTCCACCCGAACTGAAAATTGGTATCGGGTTATTACACATAAACAGTTTTTTTCATAACTTAAATATTGTAATCGTTGCGTTTGCAAAAATGAAGAAAAAATTTATTTAAGGGGTATAAAATGCAAATTTAAGCAAAAAAAGCAAAGCAAAAAATTTTGGGCTGACTCTTAGATATGGCGTTACGGTTCTCCATAGCTTCTATGTATATATGGCATATATCGAGAAAATTGACCTGTTACTTTGCATCTTATTTAGAAGAATTTCACCTTATTCACCGATATTACCCTTAAAGTACTTTTTATCAACCTAAAATTTCTAATTAGATGAAAAATACTAACTTATATATGAATTCCACAATCAAAATCAAAGTGAAAAAAAACAATGAAAAAATTCCACATTTCACGCAAAAAGAAAACATTCATAATAAGGGGAATTTGGTTTTCAGTGAACTTTGAAAAAATTTCGTGTAGAAAATAATTCGCAATAGGGGTAAGTATTTGATAACAAAACTTAAAAATTCAATTAAATATTTTCATTGAATAAACAATCAATCAAAATAATTTTTTAAAGATCAATTCATAAGATAGTTTAGAAGCTTGTTTTATACATCCGACGCAAGATAAATATTCAAATGTTAACATATTTAACTTGAAAAAGTACAAATTTTAAGAAAATAGCAACAAACAGTAAAATAAGGAAATAAGAGTTTCGTTTTAGCACTTGCTCTGGCACTATTTACATACATATATAAATATGCCAATTTTAAAAAAGCAATAATTTGTTTATTTGTGGTTGGATTCCAATATAGTACGAACCCCGTGGCTAAATTCTTATGTCCGATGTTTTTTAGAAAAATTTATTTAAAAAATTTAATATAAAGGTATTTTTTAAGTATTTTAAAAAATGTTCTTTATTACCTCGCACTAATTTTATTTGTAAGTATGTTAATATTTTATGTTTTTTTTTCTATATAATTTATTTTATTTTAAAAGAGTTTCACTATAAAAAAAGTAAATAAAAGTCAATGCAAATAAGTTTTCCATTTGCATATTTTTCGTGTATTATTATTTTCACGATAGGATACATAAACAGATCCTTTTATTATTAAATGTCTACGATCATCTTCCTCCTGGACAAAGTCTTTAGTTACAACTACAACTAGTGCTTGATTAGGAGCACCCATTATGCATTTGTTGAAAAAAATTCCTTATAAAAAAAATATATTATCCATGGAATTTGGGCCCTCTTTAAGTTTATTGGCTTACAGAATTCTTCTTCTAATTCTACTACACACAGACGGTTATGGGAATAAATGTTAATTAAAATTTTTAATAAATTTTACAAAAAAATAATTACCTCCTTGGGAATAAAAACGCTATATCTTATCTTTATTTATTTTTTTTTGTCTTTTTTGTTGTCGATTTACCAGTGTATTTTTGCCCAATAATTAGATACACATATTGGCGTCACGTACTGACCACAACTTTATTCCGTTTTTGGTCAGCTTAGAGAGAATATACTGCGTAAATTTTGTGCGGCCCCTGAAAGGAAACAGTTGTACGTTGGAATTAAATTTTCGCTGGACCGGTAGCTTTACCGCAAATTCGCTTTAATAATTTGAGAAATCTTAGAATAAATAATTAAAAATCGCTTTGAGGACATGGCTGCTCCACATAAGGGAAAGAATTACTTAGCCAAATCTCTTCAGCTTTCTCTGCTTGAATGGTAACATCCAATACCAAAGTTTACAATAAAAATTTTTCAGTGCATATTTTTGAAAAGACACAAATCTGATGTTTATCTACCTTGTAGTGTGAGTCGCCGTTCTGCATTTTTCAGATTTTAATTACATGGCTTTTGCCTTTTTTATTAGTGTTTCTACAAATAACTGTTAGTATTGTTGGATGCATTATAGCAAAAAATGTATTGCTGATAGGAAGTTTCGTTGTATTTGGATTGGGGCCAACAAAGCGGCTATTGCGAACAAATGTAAGAGTACATCAAAACATTCCGCATAGAAACAACACAATTTTTTCGTATTAATAGATACAATAATATAAAAACAGAGTGGTTTGCAAAGTCTTAATTGAAAAATATATGAGAGTAAGCATATTTACAAATGTAAATAGTGCCAGTATTCGTATAAAAAATTTGGTGCCAGAGCTAGCGTTGAATTAAAATTTTAAACCTTCACAGTAGGTTGGCCTAACTGGACAACAGATACAGGACAGCGGCACAGGATGTAACAAATTTATTTTACTTTTTTTATGAATAAATACCCGCAAGTATGTGCCTACATAGGTGCATGTGTTTACTGCAAGCATATGTGCACTTAGCCAATTCGTGATATGTAAAGCAAATATCAATACACCTAAATACCTGTGTATATGATAAAGCTTTCCTCCTTGAATAATTTTAATTTAATTTGTTTCCGTAGATACATACCAAAAAAACTTTACGATGTATTGGTTTTATATGAAATAGCAACACTGCTTATTAGCAGGCTGTCGTATTAGGGGATTTATCCCCAAATCGGGATTTTATTTTCAAAATGAAGATGAAAATTTCAATTTGGGATTGAGGAATTCTTTGAGGATATATTTTACATTCTGGGGATTTTTCAACATTTTGTTTTTTGTTATTGTGATTTTACTATTATTTATTAAATTTTATTTTTTTTGCTACGTATAAGTTTCCTAGTATGGTACAGCAAAACCACGGCGAAGTAATTACCAGGTGGCAGCGTAGGCGAATTCATTTATTGCCGAAATCATTACTGTCAAACCACATACATAAAAAATATATACAGATTTTTAATATTTGGAGTTTCGCAGTAATGATTACCAGCAAAAAATAATGAATTCGCCTACACTGCTACCTGGTACTTGATTCGGTTTGAACAAAACCTATTAAAAATTATGGCTTGTAAGTTTATTCGTAAATTTTAAAAATGAATTTGCCAGTTTTCAAAAATGAATTCAATGAAAACCAAAATAAGAAACAAAAATGCAACACGAGCTGCTATAATCTTTAATCTTTGTTGTAATCCTTTGATCCAATTTCAGAATTGCTTCAATTGTTTAATTAAAAAAATGTGTACCAAAAGACAATAAGATGGAACACTTATTTTAAGAACTTTTCTTTTTTGTTAATCAACTTAACAAGTTAAAATGAATTTAATGATAATAATAGTCTTATTTGTAGTGGGGATTTCTGGGGATTGTTGAACTTGTTTTTTGGGGATTTGTGAAGATAAAATTTATGTATTAGGATTTGTGTAGTATATGTATATGTAAGTATAAAATAGGAGTGAACAGATACGACAGATGAACATCATAAAAAGAGCAACAATATGCCTGTAAATTATTTGTTTAAAGTTTGAAATTTTTTTTTAAGACATGAAGACAACACAACAATAAACAACCTGTGCACATGCAAATTTAACTTTGTTCAACTTGTTACTTATCGCATAAGTTATCCTTTGCAATAATTAAAAGAAGTTGTTGTCATTTACAATGTGAGTGACAAATTCTGAAAAGTTATCGTCACAACGTATGTATGTATGTAGCATAGCATTGCATGCCATCTTCAATATTTCTATAATATCCGCATATGATTTTTGTATGCCTAGAAATAAAGATTTGTTGTTTCCCATATATCGCAGAGAACATGCTACTTTGTACTTTATATTTGTGTGTGTTTATTTTTTTTAGAAAAAAAAAAACAAAGATAGGTAATGATGTTAGTAGGTAGTGTACCGAGAGCGGGCTTAGCGCGAACGCTCAGAAAACGATACTTGTGCTCTTCACGAGAAGAAACAATATTCCAATTTTTTCGGGAGGTCTTCATTCCTAGATTTCGGATTAGGATGAAGTTTAGGCTTCATGATCAATGTAGCGTGGTACAGACTGAGATCTCAGCCATTAGAAGGGCGGCTTGCTGGATAAGGTACCACAGGATATACGGAGAGGATATCCGGATCTGTACTGACAGCAAGGCCGCAATTAGCTCCTTATCGGGTGTCTATACGATATCCAAATTAGTTCGTGAATGCCGGACATCTCTTAACGAGATGGCGAGACATTCCAACCTGGAACTATTTTGGGTGCCAGCTCATTCGGGCCTACCCGGAAACATAGTCGCGGACGAACTCACCAGATTTGGAACCCGGTTTGGAGACCGGAAGGTAGATCTACTGGTGGGAATCTCATTAGGCTGCTGTAGAGCTTTATTTCAGCAGCAACTCTTTAGGGCTGCGCAGTCTCGATGGTCTGATGAGGTTACCTGCAGGGTGACGATTGTGGGAGATCCGCAAATCTACTGAGGTTTCCTCGAGGTCAGCTGAGTACACTGGTGTCTGTGCTGGCGGGGCACTGTGTCATTGGTACCCTTTCTAGGAGACTGAATCTTCCGCATCATGACTACTGTAGCAGTTGTCAAGATGAGAAAGAGGAGAAAACGGTGGAGCATCTGCTCTGCTACTGCCCAGCTCTTTCTGGGAATAGAGCGGCCATTTTCGGCAGTCCGAGACTGCATGGTCTTGCAGACTTATCTGTCTGCGATGTTGCTAGGATAAACTTGTTTACCGGTCCTCGGGGTGGTTTGGATCTTTGATGGTGCCGTAGGGACCTGAATCTGATCCCTGCACATCCTGTTTCCAGGTGACACAACGGGACCTTTGGAACCCAAGTGGGTCGGTCTTATTACGCCGACAGCCTGTGCAACCTAACCTAACCTAATGATGTCAATTTCTTGTCTTAATTCTGTTAAAAAATATTATGTTCTCTTCTTTTAAAGCTTTGACAAAACTTTAATTAAAAAACTTAAGATATTTTATTTAAAAGTAAAATACAGATATTTTCTTAGCACATCAGCCAACTTTTAATAAGATTTGTAAATGTGTTGCCACTTGTACTATCTGATTTTGGTACAAACGGAATAACAAAAAAAAAAAAAAATACGTAGGTGCTCAAAGCATTGTTGCTATAAAATAATTTTTCAAAAAAACGATGCCTTTAAAAATACATAGTGAAAATTTCGTGTGAAATTCAGAACATGCTTGATAATTTTGTTAATTAAAGAAAATTTGTATGAAAATATGAACGAAGTATTACCAGCGATATTACTGCCTTTCTTGTTCTCGGGGTAGGTTTTCTAGATAGAAAACCCGAGTTTTCACTGTGGTTTAAATTTTTGTGAAAGGCAGTGAATACCTGTCTTATCAACAGTTATGTGTATTTATAGTCTTGTAAAATTACAATGGTGATGTGATCTAAGTAGTAAATCAGTTACACAATGAATGATCATTCCTGTACAGGTAAATTTAGAATAATTGTCCTTATTTTCTCCCAACGTATGAATTGTTAAAATTTTTCTATTAAAAATCTTTATATTTGTATCTGAAAAAGTACCACTTTTGTAAAATTTGTGACGTAATTCCTAAAATTATAAAAAGATTTTGAAACTTAAATCGTTTTGGGCTTAAATCGACGTATAACTTTAATATTTCAGTAGTCGTAGCTACAATATGCTCCTACGCATTGTCACCGATGTTGTTATTTTTTCTTTTTTTTTTTTAAATTGTATCTTAAGGATATTACATAGTTGACAAAATTACAACTCCCGTTGAGTATTTGCAATTTTTATGGTTGAAATGTTTGTGCTTGCTTTTGGGTATGTTTACCCATTTTTATAGATAAATTTAAGGAAAACAGCAATATTTTGTTAAATACAAACATTTTCAGAAATGTTACAAAAACGAAGAACAAAGAAACTGAAAAAAATTACGGTCATAGTAGTAAAAACTGT
This sequence comes from Gymnosoma rotundatum, assembly GCA_916610165.2. Taxonomy (NCBI): domain Eukaryota; kingdom Metazoa; phylum Arthropoda; class Insecta; order Diptera; family Tachinidae; genus Gymnosoma; species Gymnosoma rotundatum. The sequence continues at coordinate 41,096,845 of OU744339.1, forward strand.
ACTGTTACTAAAGCAAACATTATTAAAAGCCTCAAACAAAAAATAATTTGGAACATAAACTAGAATAACAAATCAACTTTACAAACAAAAAAATAAACAACAAAAATTTAATATTTATACACAGAATAATCCAAAAAATTTTTTTCTAGGAGACATGACGTTTACCATCTACAGCAATATTCATACAGGGAACTTATGTTTTATATATACATATATACATACATATATTTTTTAAAAGTTAAACCATCAAAATTAATTAATTAAATCAAAATGAAGCAAACTCATCAAAGCCTTGAAAATGAAAACGTTTTTTTTTTAATTTTTTTCGTTTCTTTAATTATATTTTCCTTCTTCTATAAAAAAAAATTCACAACCGTCAATAACAATAAATCATCATCTGATGATGTCATCTTTACCTGCGAGCGCAGCAAAATCAAAACGCAAATAGTATTTGACATTCCTGTTTATAGGTGTGCGATAAGTGACAATCATAGAACACATGTGCACAAATTTGATGGGTTGTTTTAACTAGTTAAATAACTTTCCAAACCAGACCAAAAATATATAAAAATATGTACATACATATTGTTGGGGTGGGTGGACCCTAAATATTTTTCCAAATAAATGAAAGTCATTGGGGGTTAATTTGAAACATAAAAAATTCGATTTTTATTGTGTGAAGTAAAGTTAGTACATGTTACAGTGTTATGTGTTATCCAAAAATAAACACTATCAAAAGTAACATCCCCCCAAAATGCAAGAAGTACCATATTGCTTACTCCTCCCGCTTCACATACCAACAAAAATTTCATGGTAATTTCATTAAAAATTGCATAGCGTAAATGCCGTTTAAGTACAAAAATAGAATGGCCCTATTCACGATCTTGTGCAAATGGTCTTGCATCATAGCATTTGCAAAATTGTGTAGCATACTTTTAGTTTACACCAACAAACATAGTAATGAGTAAAATATGCTACACAATTTTCCAAATGCTTTGATGCAAGACTATTTGCACAAGATCGTGAATAGGGCCAATGTAATTAAATTCGAACATATTTAATGTTATAAAGGAAAGGGTTTCCCAAATTTTAGTAATAAACGAACAAATGAAAAGCAATAAAAAAGACACAATATTAAAAGCTTGTCTATTGATTGATTCTCTAAGCAAGGATTGTAGACTGAGCAATAGGGGTTACTTTTATTTCTTGCGGAATACTGGACCGTAAAAGTCGGAGATATATGTCGGCACCCAGGACAATGCTGATGTCAGTGTGCTAGTAGAAGAAAGGGTCAGGCAGGCGTAAGTTCGGATAAAGTTTTGCCAGTATCTCATAAACTAGTTCCCTTGGTGACTTTTGTGGCAGTTCGTTGCTAAATAGAGTAAATATTGGTTCATTGTAAAACCTAGGTCTTAATCGTATTTCAATTCACCGATTGGTCCTAATTTCCTCTGCAAGAAATTTGTAACGTTCAACCAAGAATTCAGCAATTAAGCTCATTTCAACACATGGGTTCAGCATTCCTCTGAAACTGGACCGCTCACGTCCAAATTTAGTCGCTAAAATGGTTGTTGGTAAGAAAGTTACAGCTGGCTGTTTATTTTTTCGGCTGTTTTTGTAGACCGGAGGCCCTTGTGTTGATGTAACATAGTGTGATGCCACCCGCCGCATTGGCGGCACCTGTCGATATTTTTATATTGGTTTATAACGCTTGACTAGCTTAAGTTTCCCTACAACGTTTATTATCTTACGCACACCAGCGTATATTGTATTAACGATTGTTACCTCGGCGGTTCTTTCCCTCTAATGGAGAGGGACTTTGACGCTGATGTCGTGGCGTATTATTGCCGTAAATAGGAATAAAATGACATTATTAATGTTGTTCGGGCAAGAGGAGTAAAACTTATTTTAAGGTATGCCTAACTACGATGCCATTAGCAGCTCGTACTTTGACGACTCTCACTCTGGCATCGCTACCGGAAATAACGAATTAATGCGTCCAAGCCGCCATTTATTAGGAGGTAGTTTTTCTTTTCGGATAACAACCAGTAGCGTAATCAGAATGGGGAGATTTAAACTTTTAACGTTTATAGAGCTCTTTTAAATATTCGTCTTTTCATCTTAGCTTGAACTGATGGTGTAGTACCTTTAAATTTTGCTAGCGATTTATAAAGCTTAATTTTTGAAAATTTTGGCTCCTTGGTAGATTATAATGCATACCCGACTGTGAAATGACCAGGTCTTGAGTTAAGGCATGCTTCTATTCAAGCTAACATCGTTGAAAACTCCTGAAGCGTTAAGCTCTGACCATGAGTTATTCTCTTAAAGCTTTTGACTCCTGCTCCCATGTGTGGCACGCCTAGCGGAATGAAATGCCATTCAAATCGCGTCAAACTGTTTCGATCGAATAATTTTTGACGCCCCAGCAATATGAACTGCGATTTTTCATATGTGCGCATCACCTACATACGCCATACTAATGTCTGAGTAAAAAGCCAGTGGCGAGCCCCTTCGAAAGAAAAACCTAACCTCTTGCTACTTTATAACTATGGTCTGCTTATGTTTTGATGCCAGAAGGACCTGCGAAATCGACACCAGTTGAGGTAAACGTAAATAAATATTAAATAATTAAATAATAATAATCAATCATATCATATTTGGAAATAAAATAAAATTTGCATAGCAACGAGTGTCAAAGTCTGTTGGTATTAAGAAGGAAGATAGCAGCTTGTGATTAAAAACATACCGGGCGAGCTTAAGTTTGTCATTATGGCAATTTGGTAAATTAAATTAATTGGTTAAATTGTTCAGACCATCAGGTTATTACACTACATAACAAAGATTTGGTCTTGGAGACTTTGTTGAATGATCTTAGAAGTATTTTAATATTTATTTTTTTTCTATTACGTTTATTTCCTTAAAAGCAGGAAGAACCAAAACTCGAAGGAACAAAATTTTGGACTAAATATTTTTAATTTAATATAGATGATGATTATAGATTGGTCCAAAAAAAAAAATATATATTATCTTAAAGATTAAATTGTGTCCTTATAAAATATACATGTATTTTACGTATATTAGTAACCATAAGGGGCATCACTTTAAAATTAAAAAAACTGCGTTTTATTATAGCCCCCAATGGCGAAACGTAATACAAAAAAAAAAAAAAATGTAAAAACGGTGTCCCCATAGGGGACGTAAATTGACCTATGTATACACAAACACTTGCAAATTGGACAGAATATCGATTGGTATGACCGTTATAGTAACAAATATTAGTATTTAAAATTATCAATTAAATGGTAGCCCATAGAGGTTCGAGTTCGTTTAACTTGATGTATGTTGGCATATTTTAGAAAAGTTGTAGACACAAGCTTAAAAGTAACAACGAACTTCTGTGGCTAACTCCGTTTTAACAACAAGTATAAAATTGGGATTTGTAAAGGGTGCCTCAATAGGCAATGAAATTTTGCCGTTATAGACACAGAACTAAAAGTAACAAGGGACATGTATTGTTAAGTCCGCTAAAACAACAAGTTTACAATTTGAATTTACAAAATAAAGGGTGCTCCCAAAACAAATGTAATTCGACCTCTATGGCCGTATCTTTTGAACCGTTATATACACACACTTGAAAATTATACCTTTTTTTTGGTGTAAAAAGATGTATATAAATTTTAAATTATGAATTGAAGGGTGTTACAGTATGTGATGTAATTTGATGTATATGGTAAAACTGTTGAACCGTTATAGACACACAATTGAAATTTACAAAGAACTTAATCGCAAAGTCTACTACAGCAACAAGTAAAAAATTTGAATTTGGATATTAAAGGCTGCCCCTAAAGTGCTGTAGTTTGTGGCTGTATTGATAAGTACATATAACAAGTATAAAGTTTGGTAATGGAATATAAGAAAATGCAATAGTTAACATAATTTGATGTATGTGGCCATATTTGTGAACCGTTATTGAGAGACAGATGAAATGTGTTTTGAAGTCGGTTGTTTTTGCGCAAGACTTATTTGCCATAATATTTTATTATGGTTAATCTTAATTTTGTATAGAAATGAACTCCCCTACCTGTACGGGTCGGTAAATGATCGTTTGCCACGTTTACATCTTAAATTAAGACTTTTCAAAAATTTAAAAGTATATTTTTTTAACGAGTGTTATCAAATGGTATTCCAAAATTTTTTAGGAAAAGTAATCACACTTTCTCAAGCCAACATCATTTTTTACTTCATAAATAAAATCCCTTAAAAAATTATATTTCAGAGGAAATCCCAACAACAACTTTACAAGCCAAACCCTCTGTGAAGTACGCAGTACGGTGACATGTCATAACGTCCATGAATATTATGTCTTACCAGAAATTAGTGTAATGTCCATGGACAATATAGTGTGATATATGATATAACTTCTATCAGCATATAGTCCATGGACATTATACGCATATTTTATATTATGATATGTAAGAAAGATTAAATGATTTTACAAACTAACTTTTCAGTTGATAAATTAAAATTAAAATATGGGCTTGAGTCAAGCTTATTAGCACAGCTTAAACAAAATGCAAGTAAAAAATGTAAAGTGTTTAGTTTTAGAGTTACGGCCCCCGATGTTTCTATATACAGGATGGTATATATCGATCATTTTATTGAAGAATGGGGTAATATGGGTATCGTATAACAGTAATTAAATGTATTATCAAACTAAATTAAAATAAATGGCCGAAGGCCTCCTATACAGAAAATCTTCAGTAAGCGAAGTCGGTATTTGTTACACCATAGATGAAAAAAATAATAATTTCTGTTTAATTTAGTAGATCCACAGACATTGTGTCACTTTAAGATTTGACAAGTCCATAGGCATTATGTCCGTGGACGCTATAGCATGACACCGCGCAGTACTAAGCAAGCCAGAGAATTCGTAAAATTTGACTTAAATTCCTGGATGCTTTATTTATATATTCGCTTCGTGACTGTTAAATATGATTCAAGGTCTTTTTAACCGACTACAAAAAAGAAGGCTGTTATACAATTCGGCTGAATGTTGCTTTTTTTCTTATATTTGTGCCTCCAGAACTCAGTCATTTCTGATCCCATCTTGAACATTTTTGGTTACATGGTAGATTATGCTTACAACAGTTCATAATCTTAAAAATTAAAGGGTGTCCCCATACAATATACATATTTTTTAAGTGTATTATGATCTGTAAAGGGCGATTCTGTAAAATTTAAAATAACTGCGTCTTACTATAGCCCCCAATAACAAAAATTTATACAAAAATAAATCTAAAAATTAAAGGGTGCCCCCATAATTGATGTAAATTTACTTATATGGGCCTATCTTTCGAACCGTTATGGACAAACGCTTGCAAATTGGACAGAATGTCAATTGCTATGGGCGTGATAGTAACAAGTATTAATATTCCAAATTATAAATTAAAGGGTGCGCCAATAATTCATTAAATTTGATGTATATGGCCATACTTTTGAACAGTTGTAGACAGAGGCTTGAAATTTACAACGAACCTGTATTGCTAAGTCCGCTGGACAACAAGTATAAAATTTGGATTTGGAAGTTAAAAGGTTTTCCAATAGTTAATGTATTTTTGTGTATGTGACCAAACTTTTGAACCGTTATAAACAGAACGCTGAAACTTAAAAGGGGCCTATAATGCTAAATCCGCTATATCAACGAGTTTATAATATGAATTTAGAAATTAAAGGGTGTCCCATAATTGATGAAGATTTACTTACATGAGCCTATCTTTTGAACCGTTATAGACAAACGCCTGCAAATTGGACAGAATGTCGATTGTTATGGCCGTTATGGCTACATAAAGGTGCGTTATAGTAAATTAAAGGGTGCGCCTTAAATCATTGATTTTGATGTATATGGCCAAGCTTTTTAACAGTTATAGAACGACGCTCGAAATTTACAACGAAGCTGTTATGGTAAGTCCGCTAGAACAACAAGTATAAAATATTGATTTGGAAGTTAAAGGGTGGTCCAATAGTTGATGTACTTTTTAACCGTTATAGACAGAATGCTTAAACTAAAAAGGGACCTGTATTTCTAAGTCCGCTATGTCAATGAGTTTTAAAATTGAATTTAGAAAATAAAGGGTGTCCCATAATTACTGTAGTTTTACTTATATAGGCCTATCTTTTGAACTAACTAACTTTTGACTAACGGTCTTAACGACTGATAATATTTAAAATTATTAATTAAAGGGTGTACTAATAGTTAATTTAATTTGGTATATGGCCATACTTTTAAACAGTTGTAGGCAGATGATTGAAATTTACAAAGAACCTGTATTACTAACTCCTCTATAACAACAAGTATAAAATTTGGATTTGGAAATAAGCGGGTGTCCCAGTAGTTGATATAATATTGTGTACGCCGCAGGACTTTTGAACCGTTACAGACAGACAGCTGAAATTTACAAGGGACATGTTTTGCTTAGTCCGCTATAACAAGAAGTTTATAATTTGAATTTAAAGGGTGTTCTCAAAATTAATGTAATTTGTTTTATATGGCCGTATTTTTTGAACCGTTGTATACAAACACCTTAATTTTAGACAGAGTGGTATTATTTATTATAATAAGAAGTATTAAAATATTATATTATAAATTAAATAGTTGATATAATCTGATGTGTATTGGCAAACTGTTGAACCGTTAAAGACAGACGGTTGAAATTTACACAGAACCTGATTGCTATATCTACTACAACTGCAAGTATATAATTTGAATTGTGAAGTAAAAGGGTGACCCTATAGTTGCTTTACTTTGATGTATATTGCCAAACTATTGAACAGTTGAACTAGTATAAAGTTTGGAGATATAAAGGTGTCCCAATAGGTAAAGTAATCTAATTTATGTGGCCATACACTTGAACTGTTATAGGCAGATAGATGAAATCTGTTTTGAAGTCGGTTTTTTTTGCAAGAATTATTTAATATTTGAATGAATCACTGGCAGTAAACATTTATCAAAATTTTTGTGGCTGGAAATATCTTGTTATAAATCCTTTTAAGTTCATGGGATACGTTAAGGTTAAAATTATTGTTTAAAAAACCACTGAGTTTTATTTTATAGAAAATAATGTCTCCAAAACAGAATCATATAAAATTAAAATAATACTTAAGTTTCAACGTTGTACTTTACCACTGTGGCAATGAAAATGATTTAATAAGATCAATTAGTTTAAATTAACCTTTTTTACCAGCGCTAATTATTTTCTTTCCACAGCTTTTCCGCTACATGAATCAAAATATTTCGTTTGTTGTTTTTTGTCTGCTGCATTATTCATAGCTTTTCTGAGCTTAAAATTAAACTGATGTCACTGTTTTCCAAAAAAGAAGTTGTTATTGGCCCCCTTAAACACAAGATTTTCCAAAGCGTTTATTTTGACTAATCGGCTGTGCCGAATCTTATATATCTTTCATCATATATGTAAATATATTTTAGTGAAGGAACTCTAATCAAAAAATAAACAAATATTAGATTGACAGAGAATTAAAAAATAAGAAAAATAAAATTTAGTAATGTACATATGGATAGCAATGTCAACCGCAAACAAAAAGTTCAAAGTCAATAAAATTGTGTTGTTTTAACATATTTTTATGGGTAATCTCTCAAATTTAGTCATAACATATTTTGAAAAATTAAAATAAAAAGTCGAACAAGAGCGCAAGTTCCGTTTTGAACACTTCTACTGCTAGTTTTGTTTTGATTGATGTTCCTACATTTGCTCTTTAACCCTTTCGGGACTACTGGGATAATACGTCCCAGCAATTTTCAAACTGTCTTTTTTCTTTATTTTCAACGCAATCGCCAGGGAGGTAGAACTCCCAAACGTCCAAAAACGGATAGCATCAATATTGGAGACCACTTGCCAGTAGAGCAAGAGAAGCGTTGTCGCTGTGTCCGCTGTTATTCACTTGGCATAGAAAAGCGAACAAAGATGATATGCTCAGGTTGTAACAACGCCTTATGTTACAAGTGTTTTGGGCCATTCCACAAATAAATACCTAATTGCATTCCTAAAATGTTAAAAATAAAGGTTAACTTTTATCTAAATCTAATACAATTTATATTTTAGTTATCTTTTTAATTTCGAATCGCTCTTCGAGAACACTGATTGGGATTTTATGCCCCATGAAAATACTTATTGGGATTATATGTCCCAGGATAAAAGGACGAATTTAAAATTTTTGAGTATGGAGAACATAATACTTTTATCATACCTTTTAGAATATGAAAAAAATTTTGCCATACATAATTTGGTTTGCAAAATAAAACTCCGTCCCGAAAGGGTTAAAATTTTTGTTTATGTATAAATAAAATAAAAATAAAAACGAACGATATCATTGCCAATTACGGTAAATTGTTTTCTTTCCTTTACCGTATATTTCGATGTCGCTTGCGACGTTGAAAAAAGAACATTTGTTTATCAAATAAATCCGTACAATAGGCATCAACTATAAGTAACAAATATATATTTTTATTACAAATTAAATTAAAGAACAATTGGTGAAAATAATCACCGCTTTGCCCTTGGTACTTATTAAAAGTTTGTCACGTGCGACATCGTAAGTGTAAAATGTATAAATTCAAAATTAATTTTTTTCTAAAATATTTTTATTTTATAAAAATTGTCTGCCATATTGGATCCGATATTATAAACTGTTGTAGTAGCAAGTTTTATAAAAATTTATTGAATCCATATGAAGTAAATAATTGTATCGCCCTAAAGGTTAAAGGATGATGAAACAAAATTACAAAACTATAAATTAAAAAAACGGGACACATATTGAACATATTAGAAATCATTTATAATCATCATCAAATCAGTGTTTAAACTGTTCGCACTTAAAGCGACTTCTGTTTTTGTCGCATGCGAATGCATTGGTTTCTTGTAATTATCTTAAAAATGAACAGTTACCTAAAATTAATCTTAAGTTAATAAGTTTGCCCTTTCTCAAAATAAAATAATATTCTAAAATTTTTTTTTTACTTTCAATGCGAACGAGTGTCGATTTCGACATTAGAGAAATAGCCATATGTACAAAATCTTACAAAAAAAAAATCATTTGCTCTTAATGGGTTAAGCATTTTTAATAAATGTTAGTATTTTCTGAATGCTTAGATTCATCATTAAATATTTTTTATATTTAATTGTTAGCCTGGAACTTGAATTTTTATTAACCTTGAAATTCTTTACATTTCTTTCTTTTAAAGGTTGTCAAACTGTAAATCCACCAAGCAAGCGTACATCCATAAATATTTGCATATAAACATACACACTTATACGTATTTTACACGACGGCGTTTTGTATTAAACTCGTCCAAATTTACACATGCGATTATATCATGCCATTTTTTTCAATTCTGTTAAAAAGTTTCAGTGAGTTTTATCACGTCGTTATACTATTAACTTTTTCATGACATCGAAATTTGTACATTTCGCTTTTAATTTCATATTCTTTACTGTAGTTGTTTGTATTTTTTTCAAATAATACACAAACAACAAACCATATGCAGCGAACGAACACAAAGCTAGTTTAAAAAAATCCCCTCAAAATTCAAGCCATGCCATTTGGTCTACCCCGCTTGCTCTCTACACGTCTTGCAACAAATAAAAATTTCATGAAACTAGTTTCATACAAAATGCCGTCGGGTAACAAACGTTTTATTTTGACGGTTTTTATTCTGTCATTCGACCTTAAACCTTCTAATATATTGCTTCATAATTAGAAGCAAAATTATTATCGAAGCGTTTTATTTTGCTGTTGTCTGCAATATTTTTTGCAAAAAGTATCTCTTCAAAAGCATTTAATTGGCACATATTGATATCTTAAAAAATTTGGCGCACAATACTTTTTTTCTATGAAAAGTTCAGAGGCCCATTACTCGGAATATATGGGCGAGAGACAACTTTTACGCTTAATGTTTTTTTTTTTGTTTTTTTAATTCTCTATTTCCCCATACATTTTTTTTTTATTGGAGTTGCTTCATTGTTCCAAACGATATTGAAAAAAGGCAGGCGTGGCAAACGTGGACCGATCTTGCTGATTTTTAATAGCAAGCTATTTCTGATAGATTGGCGTATTTAAATTTTCTCTATCTCGTCTAGTGCCTAAGCAAAGTTGATTTCAACCTGCACATTTTAAGCATGACAACTCAGTTATGAAAAATTCAAAATTTATGCCTAGCGAATTCCCCTAGATTCTTTCTGTAGGTTGGCAGTGTTATCAATTTGACGGATAGTGATATGTGCGTTTTATTATCCACTGAAATTCATTTTATTGTGAAATCGAGTTAAGTTTTTTTTTCGTGAACGGGTAAAAAATTAATGCTGTATCAGTAGCCACTCATATTGATGTTCGTTTAGTCAACAAATCGTGTCCAATTTATAGATTTCCGCTACAGCTTTTGTACAACGCAAAATATTGTGAAGAAAATGCAAGTCATCACTCCAAAAACCTAAATCCGACTAGCGTAGTAAAGCAGAGTGTATTAAAACAAAAATAATTAATTTTGAGTTCGTGTTGCTTTGCGAATTCATGCACAGTGCATTGAACGACATTAGTTATGCATTCAAAGATTTACAAAAATTCTACAAAAAATTGGGCGAGGCAAGTAAAGTTTTAGCAGACACCAAAGAAAAGTTGCAAAATTATAGATTTCGAATTATTCAATTGCAAAGTCAGTAAATCTGCAAGAAAATATGGTATTGATACCCATTTTTAAGAAAAAAAGGCAAAGAAAAGTTAAAAAACATTTTGAGGAATTAGCTGCTGATCACCGATTTGCAAACAGAGAAAAATATCTAAAATTAAAATTTTTAATAATGTACTAGACACAGTAATATTTTAATTAGATACGCGTTTTATTGGTGACGAATTCCAAAGAAAACATTCAGATATAACAGGGCGTAGTTTCTCACTTCAATTTATTAATATTTATCACCTAGTTTTACCTTAACTCGAGTTAGAGCATGGACTGTTTATCAATTATGTTAGGATATAATGGAGTGTTAGAATGCGACCTAACGAATGTATTTACAGCAATGTTCTTATTCTTTACAATTTCTGTACTTTCTGCAGCAGCTGAGAGGCCATTTAGCAAATTAAAAATAATAAAAAATTATTTAAGAAATAATATGGGCCGAACTCGATTCTGAAATTTATCACTAATAGCAATTAAAAAAAACCGCATCGAGCCTGGATTTAAATGTAGAAAAAAGAGTGTAAATATAATTGTTATTTAGTGAGTTGATAGACCCAACCTTTATATAATAAACCCTTGAGTCTTCTCTATTTCGTTTTATAACCAAACATTCACCAAGTATTAATTGTAATTTATGTTTTTACTGTTTAATATTTTTAATTCCTGCTATTCAGTGCACAAAAGAGCTTAGCACAAAAAGTAGCTTAGCAGTTTTAACGTACATATTTTTATATTTCATATTTTTATATTTCATATTTTTATATTTCATATTTTTATATTTCATATTTTTATTTGATAAAACTTTTTTTTATTAAATTGGGATTTGAACTGTGAATATAATAAATAAATCGGAATAATTCTGGATATAGTTCATTTATTTTAATTTCTAAAATAGTTTTTAGAAGAAAATTTATTTTGAAATGTATGCGGACGTTTTCCAAAGAAAACTGAAAGCAAATAAACCTATGGAAATCGTATCCGATTTCTCTTTAAAATAGTAAATTCAGCATCATGCATACATAGGTGTTCGTCCAGTTATATATTTGAATGCTTATTTTATGTAATATTACTTTGTTAACAGCACACACACACAACACTCATTTAATTCATATTTTCACAATTTTAGATGTTATGTAAAGAAAAAAAGTTTTCTTTACCAGTTCAGTGCTTTTACTTAATCATTTGAAATATTAAATTCTTATTTGAAAATGATTTTTTTCATTTTGCGCTACTCATACACGCATTAAATTTTCTATGAATTTCAAAGTATCTACCTATCTACCAGAATTGTAACAATCTGTTGTAACCTATACAACGATCAGCTTTTAACTTCACGCTAATTAGCTTCTATAACAGAATTTGAGGAACAATAAAGTTGAAGTGCATACAAACGTATTTTTATAGAACTTACTTACTTTCTTAGTTTTCAACACATGTGATACGTGTCAGGTAATTTCAATACTTTTTGTACATACATGCATTTGAATAAGAACACACGTGTTGGTACGACAGTATTAAGAGATTTGCGAAAAGGAATATGTAAGAGTAGAACACAACATTCACCAAACAACTATTTTAATGAAAACCATCGCTCAATCGACTTCGCTATGCATAAGATGTCATCATATACATATATACTTTATGGGGTCGGAAATGGATATTGTAGAAATTACACACGAAATGACAAACTTAGACATACCCTTTTATATATAAAAGCTGTAACAGGTTGTCCTTGATGTGCGAATAATATGATACTAATTCAATTTACTATAGTAATAGCTTTTCCTGATGTTCGTTTGTTTTTACTGACATTTATAGTGTTTCATTACGGTATGAGTCCTTTCTGCAACGCTGTTCGGTTACTTGTACAAACGAGTACATATGTATACGTTAAGTGTATGTAATGCTTTTCTTGTATATAATAGGCTTTGGGTTGTTTTTTGTTGTTGCTTGTATCTGTTTGGTTTTCCTTTCCTCGGCATCATTATTATTCTATGGGCAATACATAATTTAGGTATTTCTACCTAAAATAAAGATGTTTTATCAGTCTTTGTTTATATTTATAAACATATATGTGGTGTCATATCATAGCGCCCACGTTCGTAGACCTAAAGTGACGGAATGCCACTTAGTGACATAATGCTCATGGATATTATATCACTTTGAAAAACGTCATTATGTTTATAGACATTGTGTCGTTTTTAATATGGATAGTGTGACTTATTTAAGTGTAATAACGTCAGTACTTAAAAATAAGAAAGGCAATGCATATTTTTGCTTATATAAGTACATATTTTAGAACAAATCTGGGTGAAGGGCACTGCTTAAAAATTAAAATAAAGTCGCCTGCAGGCGAAATAATTGGGATATAAATGTTAAATGAACAATTTGGGGCCAACCCTTAGTTTCGGAGTTCCAAAATTTGTACGTATGGAATGGCGCCTATCTTATGTCTTATGATAGAAAAAGATTAATTTTAATAAAACTTTTTCTACCATAAATTAAGTGAAGAAATAAAAAACAATTCGATAAGGGCCAAGCGAAGAAATTTCTTCCTCTATCGTAATATCAATACCGGCTTTGCTTACCAAGGACTTTCTGCACTTTTCATTACACTTGTGGTTTTTTTAATTATCCCTTTAATTACCATTTCTATGATACCCAAACTACTCCATTCGTCTATAAAATAGTCGACATAAACCATGCTGAACATAGAAACTTCGAGGGCCGTAACTCCGAAACTAATGGCGTTTTCTTTTCTAAAAATAAATGTTACCCAAAAATTACATAAAATGTTTTGCATGTTGCCTAAACCCCGAAAAATTGCTACACATTTTATAGCCACAATAGAACAAAAACTGTTATTGAATTTTTCTAACTACTTTTACATGTCAGTAATGTTTAATTAGCGTTTCAAACATAAAGTAGTATATCATTGCTTTTTGCAACAAAAATAAACACCACTTATCAAGAGTAAGAAATACTAAAAAAAAGTGTAGCATACTTATCCTTACATAAAAATGAGAGTAAAATACGTAACATTTCTTACACTTTTTCGTGCAACATATTTATAAAAGAACATATTTTTATTTACACTATCGAACATTTTTTAGAAAAAAACACAAAATTGTAAAAAGTGTTAAATATATGCAACATTTTTGTCAGAAAAGAAAACGCCATTAGTCTTTAAAATAAAAGTCACTGTTTTATGATATTGTTGACAATGTAGCTGCAGCCTTTTGAATTTCGTTATTTTGATGTAGGTAAATGATTACGGAGATCTGTCGACAAACAGCCTAATTCAAGGAAAAATATGGAAAAATTAAAAAAATTTCATTTATGGCTAAATTGACATTATTGTATTCTTATTTATCGTGTTGGTTTATTTTCTATCTAATGTCCAAAATGTAAACAACCTAAGGCAGGCAGGTGCGAAGAATGCTGATGACGTAAGCAGCAATCCAGAAAATGCTGCATTATGAATATTATTTTGCTTGGAATTAAAACTTTCATTTCATCTAAGAAAATCTGCGTTAAACCAAGAAAATTCTTTGTTTAATCAGACGTGCAAAAATGCAGAGAAGTTATTAGATTAACGTCTGTACCTGTAATTGAGCAAATTTCAATTACAATTACATGTATTTGTAATTCAATTTATATAATTGTAATTGAAAATTTTTAATTACAAATTAAAAATAATTGTAAATAGTCAATAATTATTACTTATAATTGAAAAAAATTCAATTGTTTTCTTAAAAATATTGGCCTACATTCATCGGTTTTACCGTAGAGTCGACTCTATCTCATTTATAGACAATTTAAAATATACTTTTGGCGTTAAAGTTAACTCTAAATAAAATTTTACTTTATTTTCGGCTTTTTGGTTCTTTTTAATTAATTTTCTAAACATTTTTAGAAAGAAAAATTATTTACAAATGTATGCGGACGTTTTCCAAAGAAAACAAGAAAAATTAGACGCTAGCAGAATGAAATGCAGCATTTTCTGGACCGCCACATCCTTCATCAGCATTCTTTGCATCTATCTACCTTATGTACATCGTAAACATCATCTATTTAACCAACTAAGCTTAATGTTAATTTGGTGAGACGAAGTACATTCATACTTAACTCATAAAAGTCAATATGATACTGAAACAGTGTCTATAATGTTGTGAGCAAACAAGTATGAATAATTAAAAATAAAAAAAAGTTGCCATTGTGGCTATCAAATTGCTAGCACAAAAAGCAACAACAAATGTTCAAGACGAGTTACAAAGAGAACGACAAAGAAAAAAAGCTTTCAGTTGTGTGTGAACTTCGTCTCACCAAATTAACATTAAGCTTAGTTGGTTAAATAGATGATGTTTACGATACAAAGAATGCTGATGAAGGATGTGGCGGTCCAGAAAATGCTGCATTTCATTCTGCTAGCGTCTAATTTTTCTTGTCCGCATACATTTGTAAATAATTTTTCTTTCTAAAAATGTTTAGAAAATTAATTAAAAAGAACCAAAAAGCTGAAAATAAAGTAAAATTTCATTAATTTATAAAATCGATGGTTCGAATCCTGGTCAGGGAAAAAATTAAAAGTTAACTCTAAATTTAAAGCTAGTTAAAACTGTTTTTAATACAACTTTTCATAATTATTTTTTATTTGGTTTCAGAACACGATACTCTATGTCTGATTTTTATACCAAACTGAACAAAATAAAAACAAAGTTACTTTTTTCTGTGATTATTTTTGAGCCACGTGTTTGTTAATATTGAAATAGATAGTGTTAAGAATAAAAGGTGGTGGGTCTAGGTAATTTTTGTCCGTTTAAATGGTCCTGTCCTGTTTATTGGGGTAAATAGTTTAATATTTGGGTCTTTTATTATTGGATAGGTAAGCGTGACCGTCTGTGGGTGTTTTTCGTTTGTAAGAGTGTTTTAGTAATTTGAGTGGTGTAAAAATCGTGTCAAAGGTCGTGTTTACCTGTTCGTTAATAATATATCCGTAAATGTTCGTGTTTTGTAGATTTCCATGTTTTCAAGAATGTCTAGTCTTCGTTTACTTGGGTGTAATACTGTCATACATTCATCTATTTCCTTTGGTTCGTGTCCATGTGTGTTAAGGTGTATTGCGAAATTAGAGTCTTCCCTTTTGCTTTTGTATGTGTTCTGTAAATTTAGTTTTTAATGTTTGTCCAGTTTGTCCGATGTATACATGTTTGCAGGTGCAAGTAAGTCTGTATACTCCGCTGGTGCTAAATTTATCGGTTGTTTCTATTGATGTCTTGAGATTGTTGCGTAGAGTGTTGGTCGTTTTTAGTGTTATATGTGAACCTTCTTTCCGGAAAAGGTTAGTTAACATATATATTTCTGGTCGCGTGTAAGTAAGGATGTGTCGTCGTGTTGTATCGATTGTTTCCTTGTCTCCTTTCTTCTTGTTTTTGTTGTTGTATTGTCTGAGTAGTTTGTCGATGGTTATGTGGTTGTAACCATTATTTTTAGCTATAGTGTAAATTGTATCGAGTTCTTTGTTGTATTTATCTGGAGCGAGTGTGACTATTTTAAGTCTGTGAAACATGTGTCTAAATGCTGCGAGTTTATGTAGAGTGGGATGGTTTGAGGAGCTGTGGATAGTTGTGGCTGTCATGGTTGGTTTTCTATAAATGTCAAAGTTTAAGGAATCAATTCCTCGTGTTATTGATATGTCAAGATAATGTAAGGTTCTGTTTTGCTGTTTTTCTATTGTGTATGTGATTTTGTTATGTATTAGGTTTAATAATAGGTTTAGAAATGACTAACTTCTGTAGGCACAAACATTAAAAAAAGCTACATTCATACGAATTGATAGCCTTCTTCTTTTTTTGAATTCGGTTAAAAACGGTCCAATTTGAGGAAAGTAAAAATATTAAATATGCAGTAAAATGTTGATAAATTGAATCAAAATGGCAAAAAATCTTCAACATCTAAATTAGGAAAATTCCACAATTCCTAAAATAAGGACAAAGAATCCTTAAACTGGAATTTGTACTTTTTGCCTAATAAGTCCACATATAGACTAGGGATCAAAGTACACTTTCAGCTACAATTCGGAGAATATATAGCTTTTTTTCTGACCGCAGCTGTGGGATTTTAGTACATAAAAAAAATCTTATCGAATTTCTCACAAAAATTCTGACTATATGCAAACATTGAAATCTTTGTCTGTATGTAAACTGAATTTTTTTTTCAATACCTGAAAATAAAAAGCAAGAAAGGAGCTATTTGTACTACATTTTGAAATCATGTCATATTCTATCTGTAACAGTATCAGTTTTCAAGTCAGCTTGTGCTCACTTATTCATATTCTTCTGGCATATCCCTATTCCGGTTATAATGAGGTGGCGGTAAATCACTATTTTCTACCAGATAGTTTGAGGCCGTCTTTTTACAATCTTCATCCTATTATTAAAAAAGAAAGCGTAAGAAAAATATTATTTTCAAATATTTGATTTTGGTATTAATAAAAAACGAACACTGTATTTTAGAAGTAGAGATAGAAGTAGAAATTTAATTTTTCTAATATAAAGTCAATTTATTCTTTCGATTCGTATAAATCTTAAAGTAAATAATTTTTTTTTTCATTTATATAAAACTGAACTAAAATACAGTTCTCATTGTATTTTATTGGGCTACACTATTTGTTTCAAAATTGTTTGCAGTTTAATTTTTAGTTTAGTAGATTTAAAAAGAATAAATTATTTACTGAAACTAAATTCTAAGTGTCATATAACACTTATACAATGTTAAGTATGAAATCGATACTATCATTTTAAACAAGTAATTATACAACAAGTTATAATTCTAAAGTTTGCCAAGTTCCATTTGTTTCTCTTTACAAAGAGGCTTAGTTAAAAAATCGGCAAGTTGATCATTTGTTGATATTCCATTAAAAGAAACTTCATTTAGTTGACGTTTTTTTCTTATATAATGATGTCGAATATCAATATGTTTGGTTCTTGTAAGATAAACATCATTCGAGGCTAATTGTATTGCACCTTGATTGTCGCAATGAATTTTAGTGGGTATCTTTTCATCAAATTCGTAATTCAACTCTTTTTCTAGCATTCGTAGCTACATAACTTCTTGAATTACTGCAGATAACGCCCTATATTCGTCTTCGGTTGTAGATAACGCAATAGTTGGCTGCCGTTTACTATTTTAAGATATGGCAGCGTTTTGTAACAAATTCACATAACCAGTTATCTTCTAAATCACTGCCCCAATCAGAATCTGTGTAAGAAATAATTTCCTTATTACCATTTGCTATAAAATGTAACTTATATTAAAAAGTTCCTTTTAAATAACGAAAAATGTGTTTAACAGCTATTCAGTGTATTCGAGATGGAGAACTATTGAATCTACTAAACAAATTTACGGCTTGCGTTATATCTGGTCGTGTGCATTGAGCGGCGAACAAGAAACTTCCAATAGCTTGCTGATAAGGTACAGATTTCATGGTTTCGTCATCACATTTAGTTTTTGAAAACTTTTGGTTCATGTCCATCGGTGTTGATTAGGGATTCCAATTATCAATTTCATACCTTTTTCACGTATTAGAAATATACTCTTCTTGATCGAAAGTTATATAATTTTTAGTTACATTTCTTTGAATTCCTAAAAATCGTTTTGCTTCACCCAAAAACTTTATTTTGAAATGTCATAAGATTTGCCTTGAATAATTGATTAAAATGTTCAACATTACGAACTAAAATCATATCATCTATATAAAGTGCCATAAAAGTAATTTTATAACCTTTAATACGATAATAAACACAAGTATCTAGTTTAGAACGTATAGTTTCGTAGAGCGTCATTTAATTTATTATTCCAATCATGACTTGCTTATTTTAATCCGTATAATGCCTTTTGTAGTTTTAAAACATGACCACTGGATACCTTTACAACTGACTGAGGTTCAACATATACATTTTCTATATGAAGAAAGGCGGTAAGGTCATTAAGTAGCGTATAGACGTATAAAGAACAACCGGGGAATATGTTTCCTGATAGTCAATTCCTTTCCATTGAGAACATTCTTTGACAAAAAGTGTGGCCTTGTAACGAATTGAATCATATAATTCCATCTTCTTAAAAGCCCATTTTGTCTTTATAACATTGCAGTTATCTGGTTTGGGAACAACTATCTATGTCTTATATTCCTCTATTGATAATAATTCGCTTTTAATAGCTTCCTGCCATTTATCACTTTCATTTGATGAGAAAGCTTCCTCAATGCTGATGGGTTCGTTTTCAGAAAATTCCGCACAATAACTTAACCAATTCCATTTTTGATTTTCTTTATTGGCTATTCTTTTACTTCTTCTAGGAACATTTATATCTGCTGCACCTTCATTAGAAGTTTCAGGCTCGACATTTTGGCTTGTACTCTTCGAAATTATTTCCTGATTTTCTTCTATATTGCCGTATTCCCCTGTTACTTTCTTTTGAAGACTATCTGGAGTTTTCCCTACTTTATTTGCATTAATGGAATTAAATGATAATGAACTTTCATTAGATTCGTTGTCTAAATTGATGGTGGTAAAATTTATAGGCCTGCATTCTTCTCGAGATGTGATTATATTCATTTTATTTATATCATATATACGATATTCTTTTGTGCTAATACCATATCCAACAAAAATACCCTTGCTGGATTTTCGGTCCCATTTTTTTGCATTTTCTTTGCTCTGAGTGAAAATGCTAAACAACCACATATTTTAAAATGACTTACGTTTGGTTTTTTTCTTGACTTTAATTCTTGAGGTGTGCATTTTAATAATTTATGAGGTGATCTATTCACAATATATGCAGCAGTTTGCACTGCTTCAGTCCAAAAACTCTTAGGAAGTTCTAGATCACACATCATTGATCTAACCTTTTCCGTTAATGTTCTATTAACTCGTTCAGCAAAGCTATTATGCCTTGGACTGTAAGAAACTGATGTTTGATGCTGTATACCCTATTTCTTTAAAGCATTTTCGAACATTTTGTTGATCTATTCCGTTCCATTGTCGCTTCTTAATATCTGTATTCTGCTACCGGTTTGATTTTCAGCCATTACTTTAAATTCTTGAAATTTTTCAAAAACATCAGTCTTATTTTTAATGAAGTAAACAAAAATTTTACGTGTATAGTCATCTTTAAAAACAACATAATACTGGCGACTTGATTACCGTACATCATTATGAACTATTTCCAATAAACTCAAAGCTCTGTTTCCTCAATTTAACATGCTTACCACTTGCACAACCCTCACACAGCTCATTATTTGATGAATTTATACTAAAGTCTAAACCACACAATTCCTTTTCTAAAAATTTTGAAACCATCCTTATAAAAGATGTGCAAAACGTTTATGCCATAATTCTACCGAATTTTTCGATTCAACATTAAATACTTTCTGAGACTCTGGTATATTTAAACTGTACATACCATTTTCACATATGGCTTTTGCAAT
The DNA here is from genome assembly GCA_916610165.2 of Gymnosoma rotundatum. NCBI lineage: Eukaryota > Metazoa > Arthropoda > Insecta > Diptera > Tachinidae > Gymnosoma > Gymnosoma rotundatum. The sequence continues at coordinate 41,117,079 of OU744339.1, forward strand.
CATTGATCCATTTGAATTAAAAATTTTTCCACCCATTTCATCGAATACGAGTACTACACGATTATCAGCACTGCACAACTGACTTACAGATAATAAATTTACATTAATATCTGGAACATATAAGTTTTTAACTGTAAGCACATTATCACCAAATTCGCCACAAATATTAATTTCTACAACACCCTTCGATTTAACTTCAACCGAATTACCACAAGCTGTCTTTTTTTCACATTCGTACGGTTTAAGTTCATTAAAAATGTTTCTTTCTTTTTGAATTTTTAATATACCTACCGCTCAAAGCATAGAAATTTGTATTTTTTTTATAATTCTTTTTTTTTCTTCATATTTGGATATTCTGCTTTAAAATGTCCAAAACCATTGCATCCAAAACATCTGCGTTCAAATCCATTACCTCTTGTTTTTTCTGAATTGTGTTTTTTTTTATTTACTAAGGCATGGTTTGAACTTTGAACTCGAACATCTTAAAGAAGTTTCATTTTAAGAGAATCCGCTGTTATTTTTGTACTGCACCTTACTAGCGACATTATCATTGGTCTATAAATTTCCGGCAATTCTTTCAACAACAAGCAACCCAACCATTCATCATCTACAACAAATCCAATTGATTCCAATTTTTGTGATGTAGATTTGTGATACGTAATCTTCAACTGAATTACATAGCTTTTGCAATAAAATGAACATAGCTTTTGCAATAATCCAACTTTTCGATCCAAACCCGAATCTTGAAATAAATCCCTTAGAGTCTTTCACACTTGACTTGTTTTCTTACAATCCCCGCAGCTACGTGGTCTATTGTAACTGATATGGACTAGCTATAACATGGTCCTATATAATGCAGTCATAGACCATATTATTTTACAACAAGAGTTTGTTGTTAAACGACAAGTGTTCGCGTTTTGACGATTGCAAGAGCTGTACAAACCCTCTGGGGTGTTCCATCGTGTAGTGACAAGGAGTAGTTTTGAAACTACTCCCATATAAAGCAAAGTTGGGTTATATGGTCCAGCCCTAGGACATCATAATGTTAAATGGATCATAGTCACGTTATCTGTAGGTATCCCTACCATAAACACAAAGCGATTTATCCAAAGCTAAAATAACTCGGAATCTTGCTTTTTTATCTACGCCTTTTTTTATAATCTACCGGCTCCGGATCAATGGACATCCATAAATTCTCTAATCGCACCTTTGTCTCAATAGCAAAGCTCCATGTAAGCCAATTTTCCGAACCATAGAGTTTTTCAAATTTTTCGATCTCTCCAAACGCCATTTTTCAGAATTCGTTAATTCCAATATTTTATTTTTTCCTTTCTTTATGTCCTTCCGCGTCGGTTTGTCCACCCAGTTTCCGGGTGACCAATGCTTACATAGAGCGGGCCATCATGTCGTTTGATGCCTTTAAGTCTCCTGGGATTGACAATATCATTCCAGCGGACTTGCAACATGGCATGGACCTCATAAAACCATGGCTATTGCGAATCTACAATGCTTGCCTGGAAAATACCTACATGCCGATAGGCTGGCGTGTAGCCCGAGTTGTTCTCATCGCTAAAGCGGGAAAGACATAAGCCTGTTGTCCTTCTTACTTAAAAAGCTGGAAAGAGATCTTGATCTTCAGAACAGAACTCCATAAATCCCGCGCTTATCTCTAGCTCGCAGCACGCCTACACGAAAGGGAAATCTGTGGAAACAGCGCTGTACGTGTTAATATCCGATGTTGAAAAGTCCCTTTCAAATAAGGAATTTACGCTTGCAGTGTTTCTTGACAAAGAAGGAGCTTTCAATAAAGTATGCCGCAATACCGTTATAAAGGCCCTCTTGGATCTCGATCTTGCTGCAAATCTGGTGGGATTCATTGCGCAACTACTGAAGACACGTATCATCACGTCCACCTTGGGAAATGATCACGTTGAAAGGGTAGTGAAAAGAGGCACTCCACAAGGTGGCGTATTGTCTCCCCTCGTCTGGAATCTAGCAGTCAACACGCCGCTATGGCGACTGGACCAAACGGGTAATAGGGTGATAGCTTATGATGATGACATTGCTATCGCGGTCTCTGGAAAATACCTGACAACGCTCACAGAACGGATGAACTATTCGCTCAATGTTCTGTCTCAATGGTGCTGCGATTTTGATATTTATGTTAACCCCGGTAAAACGGAGGTTATGCTCTTGACACGAAAATACAAGTTCCCGATTTTTACTGCACCTAGGCTGAACGGCATTGTGCTCAGTGTAAGTAAAACTGTGAAATACCTTGGGGTGATACTTGACCCCAAACTTCAATGGAAGGCAAACATTGCCGAAAGAGCTCGGAAGGCGACCTGTGCACTTTATCTCTGCCAGAGAGCTCTAGGATCAAGATTGGGCCTTTAGCCTCAGATCATCTCCCGGCTCTATAAGGTAGTTATCGAGCCGAATATTCTCTATGGTGCTGGTTTTTGGTGGACGGCTCTCGAGAAAACGGTCAACCAAAAGCCTCTTGATAAAGTCAGGAGAACAGCCGCTATTTTGATTACTGGGGCTCTCCGAACTACTTCGACAAAGGCTCTGTATGCCCTTCTCCACTGGCTACCCACCAAACTCCTGGTATTGCAACAGGCTAAATGCTGTGCAGCCAGACTTAATGCCCTCTCACGCTGGCTTAGGCCGGATATAGGGCACTCTAAGATTATCGTTCGGGATGTGCCCCTGCTATTAATGGTGGACTACATCTCTTCTACTCCCGCTCTGGACCACGGATTTCAGCTCCATATTCCGCTTAGGGAGATATGGGTCCGTTACCAAGTGGTTGTGAGTAATACTGTTGACATCTACACCAATGGCTCGAAACTGGACGACAGAGTCGGTTGCGGAATCTTCTCCAATAGTCTTGGACTAAGACTCTGCCTTAGACTTCCTTAGTACTGCAGTGTCTTTCAAGCTGAAGTAATGGCAATTCTGAAAACATCCGAAATAGAGCTTAGGGGCGATCTTTCTGGCCTTGCCATTCGGATTTTTTCGGACAGTCAGGCGGCAATCAGGGCGCTTGCTGGTGCATATAGTACATCTAAGCTAGTCCTGAGTTGTCGCTCATTACTGAACACTCTATCGGAGAGATCACAGATTGACCTGTTTTAGGTCCCTGGTCACAGGGATATCCAGGGTAACTGTGAGGCCGATGATCTTTCTAAACGAGGCACATTGCTTCCTAACGTCTCCTCGCTACCAGACGTTGGAATTCCTCTGGAAACGGCGAAAATGGCCATAGAGAACCACTATCTCAATTTGGTCGCAAATTATGGGTAGAGGAAAGTTCCTGTTGTGTCTCCAGACAAGTGTGGACTGCACTGGACCTCAAACGGACCAGGCAGCTGCTCAGACTGGACAGAAAATCCATAAGTATCACGGTCTCGGCTGCCACTCCTAACTAACTAACTAAATATATTCTTATATCTTTTTGGCATATCTTCCTTAAAAATTTTGTTTTTTATTATTTTGTGTAGCTAAGCCCATAACCTTTTAGTTTAGTGGATTTAAAATGAATAAATTATTTAATGAAAATAAATTCTAAGTATTATATAACGTTTAAATACAATGTTAAGTATGATTTCGATACTATCATTTTAAACAAGTAATTATACAGAAAGTTACAATTCTAACGTTAATAAACTTTTTAGTAGGTTCTAGTAAATACACATATTTTATAAATGAAATTTTATGTTTGTAATCCATTAGTTTTGCCTTTGTCACCACGTAGAAATTGTACAAGTGGCGAAGCAACCTAAACTGAGTAAGTTCATACGCTTTTAAAATTTTCTAAAAAGATTTTTATAATTAGATTATTTTAATTTTTATTTGTTAAAAAAAATCATTGGATAAAAACCACACAACTTCTTTATTATTAAAAAAATGCTAACAAATCGCCTCAGGTATGGACGTTGTTTTGTTTATCACTCTAGACACCAGGTCAGCAGTTTTGGTGAAAACAAAACTAAGTTGCAGTTGGAATGTAGAGCAACTGCAGATGCAACGTCAGCCTTTTAAATGTGGAAAAATATTTTTATTTGCTAGGTTTAAACATATTGGTGTTAACTATGTTCATTCCAGCAGCTTTTATTATTTATTGTTTTTTATGTTCAATTTTTGCAGCCTTTCTAACTATAAAACTTTTTCGGTCAAGTTATAATTAGCTTTTAATTGTAAGGCGGCTGGTAGCGGTTTACTGCCACTTATTTCCGGTGAAAACTATTCTTGGCCATTAGTGGTTATTGTCGTATTAACGTGTTTGAGTAAATATTTCCCGTTCAGCATAATCTCCTCAACCCTCGATGCAATGTTTCCACTTTATTGATTCAGCAATATAACAATGTTTTCAATAGCGGTAGCAGTGATCAGCTGCTTACAAATTAAACAAAATAAAAGATATACTAAAGTTGTTGTGTTATTAATTAAATTGTTTGTATTAAACTATTAAAAAAATAATGATTAAATAGAAAAAATAATTTAAATAGAAGCGTTGTTCTATTCCTTAACCCACTCCAATTTAAAAAAATATTGCACTACTGGAGGATGCAACTGAAGATAGTAATTGCGCTCCATCAGAAATTCTTTCCAGCTAAGTCAGATTAGAGTAACGATAGAGGCCACCATCGTTTTCTTTAAGGCTTTTTACATTAACAGCAAATTTATTTTTTGTGCGTGATTTAAAATCTGCACAGGACTGTAAGTATGTGTTATAAAATTGTATCTTCGATTTTATATAGAACACTTACCTTTTTTCACTCAGCAATACTTCATTTAGGAGGCATAATCCTGTTAAGATTATTGCAGAGCTTCTTCAATTCTTTTTCTGTTACTAGCTCCAAATACTGGAGTGCCCCTGGCTAACTCTGGATTCTCTTCCATGTGCATCACTAATGTTCGCAGTTGCTGCATAGTTGATTGTTTTAAATTAAAATAAAACAATAATATTGAAATTTGCATTCGGAGTGCTGACAATATTTTCATCACACTGTATTCGGATCTCGTATGAAAACGCATACGTTTTCTTGCTAGCTGTCGTTCTAGTTATCGTTCGTATAAAAGTAAGTTTGTAAAACCTAAATAAGTTTTCTTTCGTTTAGAATGCAAAAGAACGCATGCGTTCGCTATTGTGAAATAGGCTATTAAAAACCGAAGAAACGCATACGCTAGAGGAGTGCAGCCGAGAGATAACACAGATAAAAAATAAAGCTGGCGTGTATTCTGATGAACTTAACCTATCATGCTTTAAGAAATATCCGTTGAGCTGCCGTAGATAGCGGTCAAACAAACTATCTCTATTTTTCATACTGTCGCAAACCTTGAGCACTACCCTGTAGATTAGAAAATTTTACTGATTACCATCGAACCGAAGGTAGGAAACAATCACATAAAGGTAGAATCACTTTTATCAAAGGTATACAAACTGCTTGAGAAAATATTAAGTAATATGCTGAATCCAATTCTAAACTCTAAGTGATGTATTCCAATCTTTCGGACCATAAACTCGGATTCAGAAAACGACGTTACACGTTTGCATTAGCACACAGATTAGAAAATATGGTAAAGAAAACTTTCGAGTAAATTAGTTTTTATAAGCGCTTTAAATTTTTTTATACGTTTCTCAAGTATTTATTAAAGTATGGCTTAAAACTTTTTATTTAAATTGAGACTAAATTTTTCTTTGAGCTTCTACAAATTGTAAAAGTGAACGGAAAGGAAAGATTCAAGACAGAGTCTCCCACGGAAATATTTTGGTTCCAGTTTTACACTTCTTGTATACATACGAAATGATTGCTGAAATTTGTGTCTACATAAATATATTTGCTGACAACGCGGCCTTTGTATACCTTTAAGAAAGTGCCCAATTAACATCCTGATATTTACCACATACTTAATAAATTTTTAGCTGTAAGATTTGAGCATTAATTTTTACTTCCATTATGTTTCAGATTCAATAAATAATTTGAAAAAATATAATTTATAAAGCTCAGCTGACCATGTGGAACCATTGACGTGGGTGAATGCTTTTATCGGCAATAAAAAACGAAGCAGCAGATGATGAAGGTAAAAATAAATCATGTGCTCCTTTTTGTCAGGTGGCAGCTCCTTTGGTCCTGGGCAATTATACAGTAGAAGTTAAGTTCTCAAAATGATTGAAAGATGGAGGGACATAACTACATAGACGCAGTAAAGCAAAGAAGTTATAGCATTATTAGTTTAAATTAAACCTTTCTCAAAATAAACGAAACCTTTTTCAAAATTAAGGAAACATTTTTTAAAATAAACGAAACCTCTTTCAAAATAAAATAAAATCTTTTCAGAATAAATTAAACTTTATGCAAATTATGTGGATAGTAAGCCGGGAATAACTTTGAAAAATATTCGCGAAAAGTTATTTGAACAACTTAATGTACCGCTTGCAATGTCAACAATTTTCAACGGCTTAAAAGAATTCGAAATAACGTTGGATGTGGCTTCCTTCGAAATGGACCGTATGAATAGCACATCGACTATTGAAAACCGTCGGCAGTATGCCTCAGAATTTGCATTTTGCTTTCCTCAACAAAAAGAAAAGATCATTTTTAAAGATGAGTGCGGGCTTGTTTAACTTACACTTACGGCATTTACAAGCACGTGCTAAGGTAGGTGAAAGAGCTCATGTTGTTTTGCCAACCGTAAGGGGCATTCTGTGAATTCTTGATAAATTTTTTATCAAAATAATTTGTCAAGATTTTTATCAACCAAAAGTTCGGTTGGTATTCTGTAGCAACATTCATAAATAACAAGCTTTAGAAATTCACCACACTGGTGAATTTTGATTATTGCTATCAAATTATTGGCAAAAGCAAATATATGGATACACCAGCTAAGTAAGTATTTTTATAAATTAATTGGCTGTAAAGTATATTAATAAACATAAAATTTTTGTATAATTCATTAACATGTAAAGAAAACCGAAATATGATTGGCTGCAAATCTGCAATTAATTTCCGAGCAGGAACACTGCTTCCAACAACTGATAAGGATCGCTTAAGTCACGTAATCTTAGTGAGTCATACCTACGCCTTCTTTCCTCCATATTTTCTTCGTCTTCACAAATCAGCATTAACACAATTATTTCTTCTTACATTTTTTCTAAACGGATTCGTAATTTATACATGTATTTTAAAAAAGAATCGATTATTTTGATATTTACACGAAGCGTGCACTATTTACCGAATTTGAATACACAAACACAATAAAATAGAGTTATCAATACCAAATGAGACTTTGACAAATTATCAACAAAAAAGCCTTTACTTTTTGTAGTAGAATACCAAATCTTGATAAATATTTAAAAGTTGATAAATACTCAATGTCTTGAACTTATCAAGTGCACAGAATCGGGCTGTTAATACGAGTATGTTTTATTTTTTTCTTTTGTTTTCTATTAAATTTTTAAACTTGTTTAATTTAATTTAAAAAATTTTTAATTAAATTTGCATAAAGTTTAATTTATTCTGAAAAGATTTTCATTTATTTTGAAAAAAGTTTCGTTTATTTTGAAAAAGGTTTCGTTTATTTTGAAAAAGGTTTAGTTTAAACTGAAAATGCTATAATTGGCATGCTACTTTAGTGACAATTCAAAGAAAACAAAATTTTATTAAGATAAGATGTGGATCGAGAAATATGCCTTCTGCGAGATATGTGTAGAAGATGCTGAGACATCGGCGCTATTTATGTCCAAATGTTCTCTATAGGCTTATTTGCCAGTATTAAAACCAGATGCTATGGGATTAAAGTAACATCAAAAAATTTACATTTTACATCGCTGATGAATTATTTCGCAAAGCAGATATAATCGAAGACTTAAAGATAAAAATCGAGGTTTTTTGTTTAGTTTAGTTTTAGAAGCTCTTAAAGCCAGCCCTTCTGTGAAAGAAGGATAACATAAAAATCTTTAACTAAATAAGGTTATTTTCTTAAATGCGTAGTAGCATTGACACTAAAAACTGTTTTATTAAACAAACACAAAGTAAATACCTTAGACTTGCTTTTGAAGAACTCGCAAAATTGTATATGAACCATTAAAATTAAAATCGCTAAAAGCTTAAAACCCAAACCGCTTGCTAGATAATTAGGAACACGATTTGCCTTAGCTTATGGAATCGAGCGTACGAAATATCCAGAGAGACCTACTTCAAAGGTCATTGAGTTCGAAAAAATATAAATCTGCTAAAATAAATTATTTTATTATTTAATGGCTGGAGGCTCATAAATATCCTCGCTGAGTGCTCAAACTAGAAACATTATGACTTTGGTTCTTCTTTTTTTCTGCCAATAATAAATTCTGTCTTAAAAAACTTTGTGCTATTTATTAAATTATTTCAATCGGTATAATTTTGAAAATTGCAAAGTTTTTTATGAAAACTAAATAATTTAGAAAATATTTCGGTGTCTTTTATTTAATAATTTGCAAAGTGCCTGTGCATAGAAATAAATTATCGTAGTTTTTGATATTTTACTTTTCATCCTCTTTCAACTGTATAAAAGAGCCGAAAAAAAACCAGTCGTATAGAGGGGAGAAAGAAAAATAGAATTATTGTTGGTTATTGTTGTTTTTGCTTAAAATTTGATATTTTCTTTGCTTTATTGTTTAGACAAAAAATTTTAGTTTATTTAAAATGTTTGTCAGAAGTTTCCTGAAGGGTTAAGTAAGCGGTAACGAAATGGCCATCGAGACATGCTTTGACCATCAATAATCAATATCGGTAGTTAATTTAATCGGGATATTTTAAAAATAGCACAAATTTTTTTATGAAAATTAATAATTTAGAAAATATTCCGATTACTTTAAAAAAATTCTGTCATTTGCTCAAATACTTGTTAAGAAATATAAGATCCTACTCAATATTAAAGGCAAGATATCGTATTTATTGTATTATAAATCGCTATTCATAATAATACGCGTCAGAAAATATTAACTAAGAATTTAAAAAAATAGTGGTTACGCTTCTTTGGTCAAATATTTTAGTAATCTGTAGAGTAAAGAAAGAAATGAAGATGTAAACAACTAAATTAAGTAATGAAGATAAAAAACAAGTTGATTTATTTTTAATTCTGCCGTACTTCAATTTAAAATAAGTTTGTTATATTTTATACATACTTATCTTAAGAATTACACTTATGTTAAAGATTTATAAGCTTTTCTGTAAAAATTTGTTGATAAGTGCACGAAATCAAGCTCACATAGACTCATATTTGATTCATGATAAATATGTAATGGTTGATTAATGACACAATAAAACAAATAAGAAAAATATGCTGTTCGCAATTCAATTTTGAGTGTAAACAAAGGAAATCGAAAAACAAATTTTATGTTTGATTGTTATATTTTATATCCCCTGCATTTAATTTCGGTGTTAAATGTTCAAACAAAGCTAAGCATCATTTTCGAAAATTTTACTTGTCCTTAACTACTTAAATTTTTTCGATAGTTTTATTAAATTATTTGTACTCATATAGTTTTTAACACACTTCAATAATAGAAGGAGGTACCGTTATTTATTCAACTGAATGTTGCTTTTTTAAATTTGTGCCTCCATAACTCATTCATTTCTGGATCGATTTATATTTTTTTTATTTGAAGCGTTATACTGTAATAATTACAGATTGCTCCCATTTTAAAAATAGTTATTATCTTATAAATTAAAGGGTATCCCCCTACAACATACGTGTTTTATACGTGTATTATGACTTGTAAAGGGCACCACTTTAAAACTAGAACAAGTAAGAGTGGTAAATTCGGAATGCGGAATCCTAAATACCCTTCAAAATATATGTAAATCTAGTTTAGTGAAGTAACTTCAATAAAAAAAAAATAAAAAAACATATATTGGGGTTACAAAGAATTAAGAAAAAAATTAAGTACTACACATATATAATTTTACATAAAAATGCCATCGGCTTCTTATGGCAGTCATTTTTAAAAAAAATTTTAGTATTTCAGCTCAGTAATAAAGCCCAACGCGCTAGGAGTATGCCTCTATGCCACAATTGCAGGGCTCAAAGAAGTTGTTGCCAAAAAATTCTTTCAAACGGAGAACATTTCCTCCTGACGCAAGTTAAATATCAATATAAGCATTTAAACATTTTCAAAAAACCGAATCGTTTTTGAATGATGGCAGTTTAGGTTATTATACTGATAGTATAAAATACAACAGCGAAATATCGAAAATATTGTTACGTTAATTTAAATTATAGACGTGTTATTTATGAGTCCTTTATTTGTAAAATAATTGCATACACAACTTTAAGAACTTTAATTAAATGTCACTTTATTTATTAATTATATGACGATTTAACTACTCGCGATTAAAAATACGCGCTGGCAACTTTAATTGTTGTACCACAAGATCTTAACTAGATGACGTTCACAATCAGAATGAATCAGTACGTACTGGCGTTGCTTTTATATACCCTATTTTTAGGCGTTCTTGAATATTCTAGAATATCTACCTCCATCTGTTGCGCAGTAAAAAATGCTGCTATGCCATTTTTATCTTAGACACATTATGTTAGCATTGTTATTTACTTTTAGAATCTTCAATTATTATTTCAAAATACATGTTGTGTATTTTTATTTAGTTATATTTTATTTATGTTATACAATGCAGGTGTATGTATGGTTGTATATTGTGTTTATTTGTTTCTCGCTTTGTGTTAGTTGTTTTTGTTTTGTAATAAATATGTTTTGTAGAAACTTCTAGCTGTGAAAACAAACACAATAGGCCATTCGCGTCACTTTCTTGGCCTCAATTATTTTTTTTACATGATTTAATATACCATCTTTGTAACACAGCCGCCCATTTTAGTCTTTTCTTCCCGAATAGGCTCAACATTACTTTTGCCATATTTAGCCAGCCGCTCCAGGTAAACTACTTTCATTTTAGACCTGGGATTATGATATCTCTGTATCCGGTAAACCACGTCATTCAATTTCTTTATCACCTTGTACGATCCCTCCCACTGGGTTTGCAGTTCAGGGGATAATGCACTGTTCGCAATTAGCTATCCAATCGGCTACGAATTGTTGGCATCCTACCCAGTAAAATCTCTGCTTTATCTTTTCTAGAGTTTTTGTTATACCCGTATGGCTGCCGCTGGGAGCATTATGCAACTGCATTAGTATCTCGTTTCTTTTAAAAGTTGCCACAACAATTAAGTCCGTTGTAGTTTTGCCATCTGTACTTTCCCAAGATCGATATAAGCAGACATCTGGTACTTTCAGGCTATTCCACTGAGCCCAGTATGATTTTTCTAGTTGGCTCTCTGCCGATATTTCATTAGCATTCGGTCTTCTGGTGTTTTGCTTAGCCAATATAATTTTTCCTAAAATTGGGTCATCATTCTGGGCCTTCGACTAGTCTTCCCTTGACCCAATTTAGGTAAGCCGCACATCAATGACGCACTCCTTTTTCTCGACTTTTGTGCAGTGCTTGTACTCTACATTGCATGGCCGTCTTGAAAGGGCATCAATATTGTTGTGCCTTTCGCCTTTTCTATGCACAATACTAAAGTCATACCTCTGCAGACGTTCAACCCAGCATACAAGCTGGCCCTCAGGATTTTTAAATTGCATCATCCAACGTTATGCAGAGTGGTCCGTCCTTAAGATGAAATGTTGACCATATAAATACTTGTGATAATGTTAACACACTCCAGCACTGCTAAAAGCTACCAACGTGTAACGCAGTAATTTCTTTCAGGCTTAGAGAGCACCCTGCTGTAGTAGCCAATCACCTTTTTTGTTCCATTAACCTCCCGAGAAAGCACTCCCCGTATTCCATAGCCACTTGCGTCCGTGTCCAATATGAATTTCTGTCCAGCTATTGGATAGGCGAGGACTGGTGCCGTACACAAAAGTTTCTTGAGCTCCTGGAACGCTTTTTCCGCTGCTTCACTCCAGTGGTATGGTTGCGACTTCCTGGTCAACTCGTGCGGCCACTTGAGCATAGTTTGGCACAAATCTCCTGTAGTATGTGCAAAGCCCCAGGAAACTACACAGCTCATGAAGATTTTGTGGGCGAGGCCAGGTCTTTACTGCCAGTACTTTTTCTTCATCAGTTGATACGCGCTCTGCTGTTACACGATGCCCCAGGTATTTGATCTCCTTTTGAAACAAAGCACATTTCTTAATCCTGCAGCTGTTATACGCTTGAAAACTTCATCCAGGTTTTTGAGGTGTTCGTCAAAAGGCCTCCCCATCACGATTATGTCATGCAGATACACTAAGCACGTCTTCCAATTGAGACCCTTAAGCACACGTTCCATTAAACGCTCAAAAGTAGCTATAGCGTTGCAGAGCCCGAATCACCTTGAACTGCCATAAACCACAACTTGCGCTAAAGGAAGTTTTCTCCTTGTCTTTATCGGCTTATCTCTACTTGCCAATAGCCGCTCTGAAAGTCCAAGGTAGAGAACCATTCCGGCCAACGTGTCTAAGTTGTCGTCAATTCTAGGCAACGGATAACTGTTTTTCTTGGACGAAACGAGGATGGCTCAATGATTCCGACCCGTTATGTTATGCTGACAAGTTCTTTGACCTCATTTCGCTTTGCTAGGTGAACACTTCTAGGTGGTTGTTCTATAGGCCTTCCTTCGCCAGTATCAATTTCATGTTTAACAACTGCCGTTTTACCTTGGCTTTTATTATTTAAGGCGAAGACGGAGGCATGTTTTCTCAGCAACTGCTTTGCTTTGTTTCTGTCAGGAGGTGTTAGTCCTGCCACCCATTCTTGCACCTGTTCTGCTAATGAATCTATTTCTGTGGCTGTTATTTTAGGACATACTGTATTCGCCGCACAATTAATTATGGCTTCTGCTGGCTCACATCGACCCATCTTAAAATTCCTGTTAATAGGTTTCTCGCTATTAGACAGATTAAGTACTCTATCAGGAACTCTGCCATCGTGGCAGATTTTCACGAGGGCTTTTGCTGTTATGATATCGTCTTTTAGTTCTTTTGGTTCCACCACCCACAACCGCTTATCCTCACAATCTGTCTCCACACGTGCCCATACTATAGTTTCCGCCTGAGGTGGTAATTTGTGGCGTTCAATGGCTAATAGCTTCCTTACTGTGGTCCTGCTGTTATATACAACATCCAGGGGTATCTACACATTGCGCCAGATCATTATTTGCCTGCTCATGTGCTGATTAATACCGTGATCTATCATAAAGTCTGCACCAATGATAAGTTCATTTACTTTATCGGCAACAACAAATACATGGTCAGCGGTAAAGTTTGCAATAGTCATTCTTACCCTGGTTCTTCCATAGACAGTGGCTAAGTCGCCAATAGCAGTGCGCAGTCGTACATTATTTAATGGTTCCACTGTCCCTTTTACTAAATCGGGCCTTATAATTGACTGAGATGATCCTGTGTCTATGGTGAGGACTTGCTTTCCTCCGTTTTATAAGACCGCAAACAGTTAGGTTTTTATTTTTCTGTTGTACAATGGAAATGGAGATTGTGGGGCCATCATTTGTGGGAGCCCTTAGTGCTTAGTTTAACGGTGACACATGGGATTTGGTGTTGTTGGCCCGCTTGTTGTCCCTCACCGCATTTAAGCATTTAGCGCGAGAATTACTTTTTTCCTCCTGCTTTATCTGCTTGACTAACACCTTTATCTCGCTTCTACTGTCTGTGTTATAAGTTTCAGTATCAAGACATCGCAGCTTGTACACCTGTGGCTATGAGATGACTTTTGCGTTTCCGCAAAAGATGATTTTGGCATAGCACAAACAGTATATTTAACATCTGGATCCCGAATACTATTTACAAATTCTTCAATCTTACACTGATGCAGAAACGGATGATCTTCGCCTGGGTAAGTGAGCTGCATCAAACGTTCAATTTCCATGGCGAAGTCTTGCAACGTCTCATTTGCCTTCTGCAACCTGCCTCGTAACTCCACTCTGTAGAGTTCTCTTTTGTGATCGCCACCATACTTACGTTGTAAGGCTACCATTATGTCCTCATCATTATTTCTGCAACCCTGTAAGACCAGAATTAGTTCTATAGCTTTTTCTTCGTTGTCCCATCTATTTTTGCTGGCCACTGTTTCGAACTGAAACTTAAAAACATTAAAAGGTTAGCTGCCGTCAAAGCTCGGGTTGTTAATCTTGTTGGCGTGCTCAGAAATAACTCTCACTGGTCCCCCTCGAATTTGAAGATCGCCCATTTGCACTTTTAATTCACGTAACTCTTTGTCTACTTTTCTCTCTAACATATTCAATCTTCCAAGTTCCATGTAAGTTTACTGAGAATTCATCTCTAAATTAAACTTCATTAGTTCTTCTTTAGATTTAAAAGCAACATCAGATTGAACAAAGACGCATTAAGATACGTTCTATGAATGATATCATATACTCTTCAGGATGAATGTCGATCAACGCGTGTTAGCAAGGCAACACGATCGTTACTATTTCCATCCTCATGATTGGCTTCTAAACTATCGTGTGTTTCCACACAATCAATTGTTTGCCCACTCTCATGGGTTTCTTTGTTACGGCTATATATCGCGTTTTGAATACCGAAGTTTACTCAATTTAGATTAATTATGGAATCAAGCTGTAATAATCCCGACACTGCCCTACCTAGGGCTGTTACAGCTTTTTGTGTAAAGCGACCACCTCCAGACCCACAATTTTATTGCTTATTGAATACAAGCTTCTTTTTAACACTTGTCTTCATGTCATCCGAGGCATTCATCCATCGCTCAAAGTCGAGTGAGGGAGGACTAATGCTGTTCAACTTTTCTTTGATTGTGTTCCATTGCTCTTTTATTAAAACTGTGTCTTCGTTCTTGTTGTAACCTTGAGCAATATGTTGATTTTGTGTCATAAAATGAACAAGGTTTTCAAGAGAAAGAGAAACCAGTAAGAACACATGCTACATGGTTAAGCCACTAATCGTTTTGCAGAAAAAAGTTGTGGATTTTTATTACAAACGTAACAAATGTGATAATGTTGCAATGCATTAAGTTGATAATGATATTGAAGACTTTTATAATGACGATGATGGTGTTAATAAAAAGGTGATGGTAAATTAACATTATTCGACATATTGACTGTTGTAGTGATTATTAACCGTTGCAACGCGTTGTCATCATAATAATACAGATTTTTTTTACATTTTTTGGTTATTACCCAGCAGCAAACAATGTTTCATATTTAAAAAAATATTAAAACCTCATGTTTCTATACTAAAAATGTACAAAATTAAAAACTGAAATTTCACAGTTAACTTTCACTTTTTGTGTGAATGTTGCTTATCAAGATTTTTAGGTTTAATAATTTAAAAATATTATAATTTCAAAATATTATTATCACAACTTTAATTAATTATATATAAATTCATTTAAGGACATTTAAATATGTGTATTTTAAAAAGTTAGCTTTTAAAAAACATTGGCCCATAATCATAGCCACCAATAAATTATACTCTACGAGTTGTAAAGTACAGTTGTCTATAAAATGTACGTTTTGTGATAATTTGGAGTATATTTTAAAAGTAAGGGTGCATTTTTTACTCAAAACTTTCCAAAACCGACTGTGATATAAACATACAATACGAGCTTTTCTTTTTTTTCTATTTAAAAACATCCACAAATTTAAATAAAATTTTCCTTTTCTATTATTATTAATTTACTTTAATTGTGCTTGATTCCTTTTTTATTAACCAAATCAAGAAATTTTAATTTGAACTTTGTTTTTTAATATCAATAACTACTACTAGCAGCGATAGATAATCTACATAACTGTGTTTTGTTACACAGTTAATCTACGATTAATCTTTCGGCTTGGCTTAATGAAATGAAAAGGCATAGTCCAGCATAAGTGCAACCAAAATACTTTTGATTTAATTTTTATTAAATAAGGATTTGTATATTTTAAGTGAATATTTGAATATTAGAAAGAAAAATTATTTTAGAAATGTATGCAGACGTTTTCCAAAGAAAATAAGAAGACGCTAGCAGAATGTAATGCTGCAATTTCTGGACCGCTACGTCCTTCATCAGCATTCTTCGCATCTTTCCAACTTCGTTGTGTAATTATAAAGATCATCTATTTAAACAACTAAATTTGTAAATAAGAATACGAGATATATTCATATCAATATTAATTTGGTTAGACGAAATATACACACAAACCAAAGTATTTCTTCACTGTTCTCTCTGTATTTCATCTTGTACATTTATTTTTGCTTTTGTTTGTTCGTCGATTGGACACGAATGCAAATTTTGTTTTAGTCATTCTTACTGTCATCCCTAAATTAGCGCGTAAAGCGTAGCGCCTTCTTACGTCGGGATTTTACGCTGCAATGATATACCTAAATATGACGCTCTTTGTGTCTTTTACAGTAATTTTAACTCATTTTATTTTATAAAACCCGCTGTATAAGAATAAGGAAGAGATAAAACCGATAGATTGCCTTGAAAATAACTAAATTGTCGTTACTTTTCAACTATAACAAAACACAGCAACAAGCAGCCAACTTCACTTCCTAACGCACGGTCAAAATTGGATTTCCAAATTGCTAAGCGTTGACGCCGTGCTATTTAGGTATGCTTCATACATTTTGTATGTATATAAGAAATTTTGACAGATATCTTGCGCTTTAAGCGCTAATTTTGGGATGTCAGTTACTTTTTTATTCACAACATTATAAATGCTGATTCAGTATCATATTGATTGTTATGAGTTAAGTATGGATGTACGTACGCTGTGCCGGGCGTCTTTATAATATAATTTTTATTAAATTAGGATTTTTAGGAAAAATACTTTTGATTTTAAATACATACTCTGCAGAATTTGCAGCACATCAAATTTTAATTTCGCTTATTTTTTTGACATCGCAACAGATGAGTTTTTGATGCACTGTGTTAAAAAAAATTAATGCAAAAATTATTTTGGAATTTTAATTTAAGTGCAAGAAGTATAATAGTAAAAATAAAAATATTTTATTGATATTTTACAAAAATTTAAAATTTCAGAGAGCCGTAACTCGGAAAATATGGGCGAGCTCCAATTTTTTTGGTTGATGTTTTCTTTCTTATTTTTATTCTCTATCGCTCCATATATTTATTTTTATGATTGGAGTTACGTTATTGTTCCAAATGACATGAAAGAATTAGGGTAAGGCGTGGTGTTTTGCCTGCTGCCTCGAAGGACATGGACCGATCATGTTTATTGCCAATAGCACTTCTTTCGACACTATATCTGGTCGATTGACATATTTTTTTTGTGTGAAATCAAGTTTGCCTAGGCAAACGGACGGACAGAAGGACATCGCTTAACCGACTTCGCTATAAGAAGTCAGAATATATATACTTTATGGGGTCGGAAATGGATATTGTAGAAATTACACACGGAATGACAAACTTAGATATACCCTTTTTCTACTTTTTGTGGTGAAGGGTGGAAAAAATAAAATGAAAATGTTATCAGCATAAACCCACGCAGAGAATGGAGATTTGTTGTGACCAGTGAATTAATTGCTAACCAAATTTTGTCGGTTGTATTATTTAAAATTCGACTGAAATGAATATTGTTTGTATCCGTAACTATTTAAAAAAAAATTATTAATAAAGAGCACAGTTAAAAGAAAAATCGTTGTAAATTAAATTAAAGAATTAAATAAAACAACTCGATATTTTCATAATAAACTCTATTTAAAAAATATTCTCGAGGGATAAAAATATAAAAATTCTTCCATTTGTCGTCTCATACGGAAACATAACATTATGTTTTAAAATGTGAACTAAATAAAATATTGTAAAATTATTTTTATTTGAAAATGTCCTTTTTTAATCATTTTAAATATACCTTTCAAAGATTGACTAACAACAAGTTCTTTGTATTTTTTAACTTGAAAATTATGTTACTTTTGGTATAATCAGTTTTGTTTTTCATCAGATTTATGAGAAAAGTCGTTTTTGTCGTAAAATCGTGTGTGCCATGCATCAGATTGTGCCACTTAAGCGTCGTAAGATTTATAAGTTTCATGATAACACTTGGTTTAATACTCCAGAGATCGCGTACAGTTTGTCTATAAGAAATGCCTCTTATCGTTTATATTTACGTAATAAAACCGATAAAAACTGTTAATATTTATGTATACATAGAAAACATGCTTAAAATGTTATCCGTAATCTAAGCAGAAGGCGCATGCTAAGTTTATTTATAATAATAATTCCAGACACATACGGAATATTCTATGTGATAATGGATTAGATAGTACCATTTCAGACATTGACATTTGTAACGACAAAAGTCGCCTCCTCGTTTTTGTCAACACATGAATATTGTTTTGTTATGTTGCTTGAATAAATTATATTTCCTTTTATTATTACCTTTCGAATTAAGACTTTATATAATGAATTATATTTTCTTTCATATATAATTTTAATGAATTATAATTTTTATGTATTATTGCTTTACTGAAATAATTTCTCTTATTGTAAACTTTAGAATTAAGCCTTTATAGAATGAATTATATTTAGATCATGATAAGTTTTCTACCCGAGGATAGTTTGAATTAACGGTCGGGTGACACAGTACGCCCTCTTGAAGATAATTCCTGCAGACTAAACAGACAGCTGTAACAGCCAACAATGTCACAACTGTCACGAACTAAAATACAACGCTCGGCTGTGTTTGCCGATTAAACACAACCGAATAAGACATGTGTGTGAATGAATGTGTGTGCCCACGCACAAGTATAAAAAGGCGAACATTGAGTTGAAAAAGATCAGTTTGTAAGCAGCTGGCCTGCAGGTAAGAAGTTGCTTGGTGAGGAATTTACAATTCCCCAAATTATTTCTTATCTTCAGAAAAACTGCATTTGTGGGTAACTCGACTAGCGGAGATAGTCTTGGCGAGGAATTATACAATTCCCCAGGTTTAGTCTTGCGCTGCCTAGCTCTCCCATAGTGGTTGCCATTCATCGCGACTGTGCGACAGTTGCTACGCCTGTTGGTAAAACAACGCCACAGAAGTTACACTTCTACCGGCGTTCGTTCGGCCTTGTCGCTTACCTTGGCGAGGAATTATACAATTCCCCAGGGTTAGGCTGCGCGGTCGGGCACTACCACTAGGCGCTGCCAGGAGCACGTCCGGCGTAAAGCCCGGGTGTTGCCGCTGAACGTCGCTATCGCCCGAGACAAGCGTCGCTGAGTCTTCAAGCGCTACCTGCGCCATCGCTGTTTGCGCCGCTGCCCGTGCCATTGCCGCCCGGTAGCGTCGCCGTGTCTTCAAGCGCTACCTGCGCCATCGCTGTTCACGCGCTACCTGCGCCACCGCTGTTGAAGCGCTATCTGCGCCATCGCTGTTTACGCCGCTGCCCGTGCCATTTCCGCCCGGTAGCGTCGCCGTGTCTTCAAGCGCTACCTGCGCCATCGCTGTTCAAGCGCTACCTGCGCCATCGCTGTTGCGCCGCTGCCCGTGCCATTGCCGCCCGGTAGCGTCGCCGTATCTCCAAGCGCTACCTGCGCCATCGCTGGTCAAGCGCTACCTGCGCCATCGTGATTGAAGAGCCACTTACGCCATCGCTGTTTTCGCCGCTGCCCGTGCCATTGCCGCCCGGTAGCGTCGCCGTATCTTTAAGCGCTACCTGCGCCATCGCTGGTCCATCGCTACCTGCGCCATCGTTGTTCGCGCCGCTGCCCGTGCCATTGCCGCCCGGTAGCGTCACCGTATCTTCAAGCGCTACCTGAGCCCGCGCTGTTTTCACCACTAGCCCGGGTCAACGCCCACAACAAACGTAAACGCATCGCCGTAACGCGGACGCTGATCAACCGTGCTGTCACCTCCGACGACGTCACCCGACCATCATCCTCTAGCAACCCATCGTTGTAATATTTACCACAGAGTAAAAATAAAACCTGGATTTAAGTTTTATAACGTTTTCTGAAACAAGAGTTGTTTTATTTCCTTTCCGTCGTGAGACGAAAGACAAAAACATCAACGACCCTGGACTCCGCTGTAGCTATCCCAGCAACCAGCGTAGAACGTGTCGTTACATTGGCGCCCGAGCAGGGACACTAATAGTGTTCAATTATTAAAAAAAAAAAAAAAAAGAAAAAAACCCCCCACAAGTACTTGCTATCAAGGCTACCACGATGCTACGAACCTCCTGGGTGTACTCCTTAAAGAAGGAGGAGCTAGTAAAGTACCTTGGACAATATGACCAGGACCACACTGGAAATGTGGAAGAGTTACGAAAACGGTTTGCCAAATTTCTTGCAACCGAACACCAGGAAACTCAAATGAGGGAGCTCCTGGCCTTACAAGGTAAACATGAAGCTACCCTCAAGATTCCAGCAACCACCGAAAGCGGACACAGTCGACCAGCCTCGCCGCTCAAACTAGAAGACCAAAAAACTAGTGCTGAAGGTACGGAGTCCCCCGAGAAGCGGCCAGAACCATCCGTCCCACCTAACCTAGTGACCTTACCCTCGTCTCACGTGACGCCACTTCACGAAGATCACACTATTGGAGTCATCGAGATCGTCAGGAAATGGGGCTTGAAGTATACCGGGGGCAGAGACCCATTAGAGTTCATAGAACGAATGGAAGAGCTTGCCGAAATGTACCATGTAGACACGAATCAGCTACCGCAAATAATGCCAGAAGTACTACGGGAACGAGCCTTGATTTGGTTGCGGAACAACAATCGTCACTGGAAGTTGTGGAGTCACTTCAAGGAGGATTTTTACCGGTTTTTTCTCCCTCCACGCTATTTCGAAAAACTGGAGGATGAAATACGTAAGCGTACCCAACGTCCCAAGGAGGCGTTTAAAGACTATTTATTAGCACTACAAAACTTGATGCGACCCACTAACATGACTGAACAACAAAAGCTGGAAAGGATTTTCCGAAACTCCCAACCAGACTATCAATGGTACATCCGACGCAAAGATTTTTCAACGCTCGCCGAACTGCTACAGCTAGCTGATGAGCTGGAATGTATTCCGGCGACCTCACAGCCCAATCGGGGGGAGCATCACCGCATGATACGAGGAAGAAAAGCGAAAAAGAAATTGGAGGCCACCTGCCGAACGAGCAACAGAGAGAAAAACCAAACCTGTATTGTGTGGGAAGAGGAAAGACTTAAGGCGACCGTCAAAATAAAGGGGCAACTGATTAGTACAATCATCGATACAGGTGCTACCAAAAGTTTTATCTCACCGGCTCAACTCAACCGGCTGGCGACATCCCTCAAGCGGATTACGGTAAATACTGAAGTATTTCTAGCAGATGGGTCAAAGAAACTCATCACCGAGGCGGTGCGGCTCCAGGTTGCTCTCGGTAATAGGACCATGCCGTGTGAATTCCTGGTAATGCAGGAGGCCATGGAAGACCTCATTCTAGGGCTGGACTCACTGCGTATGTTTAAAGCCACGTTCAGTTGTGCCGGTCTAGTAGCAAGAGGCCGCCCGCGATCCTCGAGACGCCCGGACCACAATAGGCACAGCCCAAACAAAGCCAAGGTAAGCACTGTGACTAACTCTTTAGGTACCCCAACGGACAGCCATAAAATCGGGCCGAGTATAAACCAGATCCCACAAGAGCAGGAAAGAATTTCCAGGTTTTTGGAAAGAGAACTCGCGATGTTCGAACAAATCAAGGGAGTGTCGAATATTGCCAAACACAAAATTGTCATGAAAGACGAGCGGCCCATCAAGCTGAGATATGCGCCACGTAACCCAGCCATGCAGGCCATCATCGACAATGAAATTAACAAATTAATTGCCCGTGGATGTATAGAACCCTCGCGAAGTCCATACAGCTTTCCGATCACATTGGTGAAAAAGAAAAACGGAACATGGCGAACATGCATGGATTTCCGTCAACTTAATGCTCGATCGGTTCCCGATGCATACCCACTGCCCCGCATTGACACCATATTGGACAGGCTACGTAATGCTAAGTTTATAAGTAGTTTGGACCTGAAAGATGGCTATTGGCAGATCCCTCTTGAAGCAAGCAGTAAAAAATACACAGCGTTTGCTGTCACCGGACGAGGATTATACCAGTGGCGTGTGATGCCGTTTGGATTACACTCCGCCCCCGCAACATTCCAACGGGCGTTAGATAGTGTAATTGGACCAGAGATGGAACCACACGCCTTCGCGTATTTGGATGACATAATCGTAATTGGGGCCTCGTTTGAAGAACACCTATCTAATTTAAGGGAGGTTTTCAGGAGACTGCGGGCAGCCAAACTAAAAATCAACGCCGAAAAATGCCAATTTTTTAAACGGGAAACAAAATACTTAGGCCACGTGATCAATCAAGATGGGATCCAAACTGACCCGGACAAGATTGCCGCCATCACTGATATGCCCCCGCCAGGTAATGTCAAAGAGATCCGACGTTTTCTGGGCGTCACATCGTGGTACCGGCGTTTTGTACCCGATTTCGCCACCATCTCTAAACCGTTGACACAATTACTGAAAAAGGGAAAACATTGGAAATGGGGACCGGAGCAACAAGACGCCTTCACTGCCTTAAAAACCAGGCTGACCAAGGCCCCAGTACTTGCCTGTCCGAGTTTTTCCAACACGTTTGTTCTACAAACTGATGCCAGTGAGCATGGATTGGGCGCGGTGTTAACCCAAACAATCGACGGGGCAGAGCGGGTAATCGCTTATGCAAGTCGTCATCTAACGGGGGCAGAAAGAAATTACTCGGCCACGGAGAAGGAGTGCCTGGCGATTATTTGGGGAATCCGTAAAATGAGACCATATTTAGAGGGGTACCAATTTGTGGTCATAACCGACCATTTGTCTTTGAAGTGGCTAAACAGCATCGACAACCCCACAGGCAGACTGGCACGCTGGGCGTTAGAGCTTCAACAATACCAATTCTCAGTACAGTATAGAAAGGGTAAGCAAAATGTCGTAGCGGATGCCCTATCACGCCAACCGGTAGAAAAGCTCAGCCTCGCACAAACACCTAACACATGCTCTTGGTTAAAGCGGCGAATGGCTGAGGTACGGCAGAACCCGGAAAAATTTCCTAATTTTGTAATTATAAATAATCAACTGTATAAGCACACGACGAGAAGCGTGAATGACGAGGACTGCACACCATGGAAGTTATGCGTCCCCGAACCCCTACGCAACCAGGTCATCCGAGAAAACCACGATTGTATCACAGGCGGACACCTCGGTACCAGGAAAACTGTGAATAAAGTCGCAAATCGATACTTCTGGCCCGGATTGGCTAAACAGGTTACTCGTTACGTGCGGCGGTGTGATTCCTGCCAAAGGTATAAGATCGAACACCAAATGCCAGCTGGAAAAATGCTGACACGAATTCCCGAAGAACCGTGGGCTACTGTCTGTGCGGATTTTATAGGTCCCCTGCCGCGGACCAAGCATGGCAACAGCGTATTGCTCGTATTTTTCGATAGATTCTCGAAATGGTGCGAATTGGTGCCTCAACGGAAAGCCACTGCCGAGGGCGTAGTAAAGGCCTTCCGAGAGCGAATATTGGCCCGATACGGGGTTCCCAAGAAAATAATTACCGACAACGGCACACAATTCACGTCACGCATATTCCGGAAATGGGTGGAAGACGTTGGGACACAGCAGGAATTGACTGCACCCTATACACCTCAAGAAAACCCGACGGAGCGAGCCAACCGTACGATCAAAACGATCATCGCACAGTTCTCGGGCCGAAACCATAATTCGTGGGACGATTGGTTACCCGAAATTATGTTAGCCATCAACACCAGTATCGCGGAATCAACCGGTTACTCCCCGGCATATCTCACCCAAGGGCGAGAACCACGTCTGCCGAAGGCACTCTATGATGAAGTTACGGTCGGAACCGGGGCACGTAACCCAACTCCTACTGAGCGTGCGAGCGAATTACAGGAAGTCTTCACCATTGTAAAGAGGAACCTAGAGGCGGCATCCCAAAAGCAACAACGCCACTATAACTTGAGGCGACGTTCTTGGAAACCCCGACGTGGAACGTGGGTCCTAGCCAGGCAACATCCACTCTCAAAAGCAAGTGAAAATTTCGCAGCGAAACTCGCGCCAAAATATGGCGGGCCGTACATTGTCAAGGAGTTTATATCCCCGGTAATCGTGAAAATTCGGGACCAGGCAAATAACGACGAACGCACGGCACACATTAGCGAACTAAAGGCCTATCATCATTAAAATTCTAATTCAACCATTACCTGTCTTTATTTCCAGATTCCTTTTCATTTACGCAAGATCCGTATCCTTCGGGCACAGTAAGTGGAGCCTAAGCCGTATCGGAGGGAGGCAGTGTAACGACAAAAGTCGCCTCCTCGTTTTTGTTAACACATGAATATTGTTTTGTTATGTTGCTTGAATAAATTATATTTCCTTTTATTATTACCTTTCGAATTAAGACTTTATATAATGAATTATATTTTCTTTCATATATAATTTTAATGAATTATAATTTTTATGTATTATTGCTTTACTGAAATAATTTCTCTTATTGTAAACTTTAGAATTAAGCCTTTATAGAATGAATTATATTTAGATCATGATAAGTTTTCTACGCGAGGATAGTTTGAATTAACGGTCGGGTGACACAGTACGCCCTCTTGAAGATAATTCCTGCAGACTAAACAGACAGCTGTAACAGCCAACAATGTCACAACTGTCACGAACTAAAATACAACGCTCGGCTGTGTTTGCCGATTAAACACAACCGAATAAGACATGTGTGTGAATGAATGTGTGTGCCCACGCACAAGTATAAAAAGGCGAACATTGAGTTGAAAAAGATCAGTTTGTAAGCAGCTGGCCTGCAGGTAAGAAGTTGCTTGGTGAGGAATTTACAATTCCCCAAATTATTTCTTATCTTCAGAAAAACTGCATTTGTGGGTAACTCGACTAGCGGAGATAGTCTTGGCGAGGAATTATACAATTCCCCAGGTTTAGTCTTGCGCTGCCTAGCTCTCCCATAGTGGTTGCCATTCATCGCGACTGTGCGACAGTTGCTACGCCTGTTGGTAAAACAACGCCACAGAAGTTACACTTCTACCGGCGTTCGTTCGGCCTTGTCGCTTACCTTGGCGAGGAATTATACAATTCCCCAGGGTTAGGCTGCGCGGTCGGGCACTACCACTAGGCGCTGCCAGGAGCACGTCCGGCGAAAAGCCCGGGTGTTGCCGCTGAACGTCGCTATCGCCCGAGACAAGCGTCGCTGAGTCTTCAAGCGCTACCTGCGCCATCGCGGAAGAAGCGCTACCTGCGCCATCGCTGTTTGCGCCGCTGCCCGTGCCATTGCCGCCCGGTAGCGTCGCCGTGTCTTCAAGCGCTACCTGCGCCATCGCTGTTCACGCGCTACCTGCGCCACCGCTGTTGAAGCGCTATCTGCGCCATCGCTGTTTACGCCGCTGCCCGTGCCATTTCCGCCCGGTAGCGTCGCCGTGTCTTCAAGCGCTACCTGCGCCATCGCTGTTCAAGCGCTACCTGCGCCATCGCTGTTGCGCCGCTGCCCGTGCCATTGCCGCCCGGTAGCGTCGCCGTATCTCCAAGCGCTACCTGCGCCATCGCTGGTCAAGCGCTACCTGCGCCATCGTGATTGAAGAGCCACTTACGCCATCGCTGTTTTCGCCGCTGCCCGTGCCATTGCCGCCCGGTAGCGTCGCCGTATCTTTAAGCGCTACCTGCGCCATCGCTGGTCCAGCGCTACCTGCGCCATCGTTGTTCGCGCCGCTGCCCGTGCCATTGCCGCCCGGTAGCGTCGCCGTATCTTCAAGCGCTACCTGAGCCCGCGCTGTTTTCACCACTAGCCCGGGTCAACGCCCACAACAAACGTAAACGCATCGCCGTAACGCGGACGCTGATCAACCGTGCTGTCACCTCCGACGACGTCACCCGACCATCATCCTCTAGCAACCCATCGTTGTAATATTTACCACAGAGTAAAAATAAAACCTGGATTTAAGTTTTATAACGTTTTCTGAAACAAGAGTTGTTTTATTTCCTTTCCGTCGTGAGACGAAAGACAAAAACATCAACGACCCTGGACTCCGCTGTAGCTATCCCAGCAACCAGCGTAGAACGTGTCTTTACACATTGTTGATGTAAATTAGGTTAACTCTCATTTTTCTTTGAATCAAGGTAATAATACGAGTACATTCCAGTTCAATATATCTGATTTTTGAAGTTATGGTTTTTCATTTCTTGCTGTGAACCTTGCTTCACAATCTATAAAGTCTATTACTGTTGGTTGTGATGTTTTTTCAATTATATTCCTGAAATAAGTGTTTCCCTTTGTTCGACGTTACCTTTTGCATCTTGTAAATAGTATAATTACAACATCAAGATTTTTTCTAGGTTGGAGAATTGGCAAATTGGTGCCGATAAAAAAGATTGGTGAATCTAATGAGCTAGGAAACTTACGTCTTATTTCCATTTTAGCAGTTATTTCGAAAATACTGGAATGATATCTCATATTTTAGTGATTCACCATATGGTTTTAGATGTGGCAGGAATACAACTTCACTTCTGCTGGAAATAACAGATTCCATAAGGAAGTCTCAACATGGAGATAATTTAATATTATATTATCATTAGATCTCGCTAAGGCATTTAATTAAATTGATAATGGCATTTTTTTTATCAAAACTAAGCAGTAATCTACGACTTTCGTCATCGTCTTGTAGTGTTTTATATTCATATCTCAGTAACCGATATCAATATGTTTCATTTGGTGGTAAAGCATCAAATATAATACCAGTAACTAGAGGTGTTCCTCAGAGTTCCGTTCTGGGGCCTATATTATTTAATATATACGTTAATGGCTTGTTTTCAACTCTTCTTGTATCCTATTTGCTTTTGCGAATGACTTGTTCTTTTTTTTTTGTTTTGTGGTGAACTACAGTTTATTGATGTCATGCCAAAAGTAGTTAACTATAGCCTCGAAAATATTACTACATGGATAAAAGAAAACGAGTTGTTTGTAAATGCTAAAAAGACCAAAGCAGTGCTTTTTGGGTTAACTAAAAAAAATTGAATTTAAATATTGATGGTAGTGCAATTCAATTTGTTAGTCACATTAAATGCCTTAGAATATGAGCTTAATTTTGAAAAGCACATAAATTCTGTTAAATCCAGGGTAAATTTTGCCTTATGATAAATTTATAATTCTTGCGAAAAAAAACCGACTTCAAAACATATTTCATCTGCCTGCCTATAACAGTGTATGGCCACATAAATTAGATTACTTTAACTATTGGGACACCCTTATATCTCCAAACTTTATACTAGTACAACTGTTCAATAGTTTGGCAATATACATCAAATTACAGCAACTATAGGGTCACCCTTTTACTTCCAAATTCAAATTATATACTTGCTGTTGTAGTAGATATAGCAATCAGGTTCTGTGTAAATTTCAACCGACTGTCTATAACGGTTCAACAGTTTGCCCATATACATCAGATTATATCAACTATTTAATTTATAATATAACATTTTTATACTTCTTATTATAATAAATAATACCATTCTGTCTAAAATTATGGTGTTTGTATACAACGGTTCAAAAATACGGCCATATAGAACAAATTACATTAACTTTGGGAACACCCTTTTATTTCTAAATTCAAATTATAAACTTCTTGTTGTGGCGGACTAATAAAACATGTCCCTTGTAAATTTCAGCTGTCTGTCTATAACGGTTCAAAAGTCCAGCAACATACACCATATTATATCAACTACTGGGACACCCGCTTATTTCCAAATCCAAATTTTATTATTTAGCTTATTTCCAAATCCAAATTTTATACTTGTTGTTATAGAGGAGTTAGTAATACAGGTTCCTTGTTAACTGCAATCGTCTGTTTTTAACAGTTTAAAAGTATGGCCATATACCAAATTAAATATATTTATAACGGCCATAGCAATCGACATTGCGTCAAATTTACAAGCTTTTGTCTATAACGGTTCAAAAGATAGGCCTATATAAGTAAATCCACAGTAATTATGAGACACCCTTTAATTTCTAAATTCAAATTATAAACTCGTTGATATAGCGAATTTAGCAATACAGGTCCCTTTAAAGTTTCACCGTTCTGTTTATAATGGTTCAAAAGTTTGGTCTCATACACAAAATTACAATAACTATTGGAACACCATTTAACTTCAAAATGCAAATTTTATACTTGTTACTTTAGAGAACTTAGCAATAAAGGTTCGTTTTAAATTTCAAGCGTATTTCCACAACTATTCAAAAGTATGGCCATATACATTAAATTTATTGAACTTTTGGCACACCCTTTAATTAACAATTTTTAATATTAATACTTGTTACTATAACGCCTATACCAATTGACATACTGTCCAATCTGCAAGCGTTTGTCGATAACGGTTCAAAAGATAGGCCCTTATAAGTAAATTTACCCTTTAATTTTTAGAACGTTTTTAAAACGGGACCAATCTGTAAGCATAATCTACCATATATATTACATATATCTATTATTATCTACCATATTATTACAAAAATTTTCAAAATCGGATCAAAAATGACTGAGTTCTGGAGGCACAAATATAAAAAAAGCAACATTCAGCCGAATTGTATAACCTCCTTCTTTTTTGAAGTTGAATAATAATGTATCTCTTTAATTGGCTATGAACGTCAAAACAATGGATGCTCATTCTTTAGTTTTTCCTATATTTTTGTACGCCAGGGAAAAATACAGTAGAACCTTAGGTTATATTTTGAGAAAACTCAGTAGATTATTTAATAGAGTTATTCGTTACCTTTCCTGTTTAAGAGAAAGAAGAAATCATGTATCGAGATATTTTTGCAGATTTTTAGGGTGTTCCTTATTGTACTATATAAAGATTTGGCTTTTTCTTTGTTCCTATAAAATAAATATAAAAGTGAAAAATTCTGCAGACGATTCCTTTTTTTTTTTCTTTCTGTCGGTCCAACCGCAATTCTCAAATTATAACTTCTCAACTGTCGTCAATTTTGGAGCGATCGTTTCATGTGCGAGTAGCTAAAATATTTAACATTCTGGCAAATTGTCTTAGAACATTTAATTTTTCGCATCAAACATTCCATTTTTCCACACTAAAATTTGCATTGATATTTGATCTTGTTTTTATACCATTCACCACAAAAAGTGGAAAAAGGGTATATCCAACCTTGTCATTCCGTGTAAAATTTCTGGAATATCCATTTTTGACCCTAAAAAGTATACATATTCTGACTTCTTATACATAGCGTCCGTATCAGCATTAAAATCAATTGATCGTATATACTGGTGCTATCGGAAATGTGCATGATCGGTCCATGTCTTTCCAGGCCTACTTCTAATTTTTTCATGTCATTTGGAACAATATAGTAACTCCAATAAAAAAAATAAATATAAGGGACGATAGAGAATAAGAAAAAAACTTCAAGTGAAAAAATTGGCGCTCGCCCATATATTCGAGTAACTGGACTTAGAAATTTAAAATTTTTTTTAATAATTTTTATTTTTTTTCCCATCCAGACTTTGAATCACCGATCTTATAAATGTGTGAAATTTGACTTTATTTTCGGCTTTTTGGTTCTTTTTAATTAATTTCTAAACATTTTTGAAAGAAAAATTATTTACAAATGTAAAGAAAACAAGAAAAATTAGACGCTAGCAGAATGAAATGCAGAGAACGACAAAGAAATGCTTTAAATAGTGTGTGAACTTCGTCTCACCAAATTAACATTAAGATTAGTTGGTTAAATAGATGATGTTTACGACGTAAATAACATAGGGTAGATAGATGCAAAGAATGCTGATGAAGGATGTGGTGGTCCAGAAAATGCTGCATTTTATTCCGCTAGCGTCTAATTTTCAACGTCCGCATACATTTGTAAATAATTTTTCTTTCTAAAAATGTTTAGAAATTAAATTAAAAAAAAGAACCAAAAAATAGAAAATGAAGTCAAATTTTATTCATTTTTTTAAATATCAATATGGGTATCATTTTAAAGCTATTGAAGATACTTTAAAGAGCTTGTGTCATTTTTATGTTAAATTATATAATTACAGTACCAAATTTTTTCTTACTTTTTAAATCTCTGTCACCCCAATATTTGGTTTTTTGATTGTAGTTACTTCACTAAACCAGATTTACATAGATGGTGGGGGGTATATAAGATTCGGCATAGCAGAATATAGCACTCTTACTTGTTTTTCTTTTTTTTTCTATTCTTGTTTATTAATATCTTATTTTATTGAATTGCTTATTATTTAGTGTTATTGCAATGTTATCTTGGTTAAGTAGTCAATTTGTGAGTTATTTACGGCCCATTGTGCTCAGTTATACTCGTATTGTAAAATAATATTTAATAAACAAAATAAAAATAAAGTCAATTTATATTCATATATATTATCCACGATTCAAATCCTGATTGGAAAAAAATTAAAATAAACACAAGGCACATCGTATTTACATTCATACTTAACGTATAACAGTCAATATGACACTGGAACAGCATCTATAATGTTGTGAGCAAACAAGTATGAATGAACAAAAAAAAACAATTATATACAATTTAAAAGTGAGCACGC
Organism: Gymnosoma rotundatum; assembly: GCA_916610165.2. Lineage (NCBI taxonomy): Eukaryota > Metazoa > Arthropoda > Insecta > Diptera > Tachinidae > Gymnosoma > Gymnosoma rotundatum. The sequence continues at coordinate 41,147,719 of OU744339.1, forward strand.
AGAGACAATGTAACCATGAGTTATAATTTTTTTAAAGAAACCGGTTGATGAGAGGATTAGTTAATCGTTTTAAAACGTTGAGGGATAAAGTTATAAAAACCCAATGCACAATAACCTTTTTAATTAGATGTCGTCATTCAGGATTTGTTCCAAAATGTATTGTAAATGCAACGAAGAATATTCTCAATATTTTCAAGATGGAGGGAAAATGGACAATTAAGCACATTATGGATAAATACTTGTGTGTTTTAAGAAATAAAATATAAAAATCTTCGAAAAACCTAAATTATTGAGGTATTGAGGGATTTGGAAAAACATTTATCAAGAGAAGAAATTGAAAGATTTTTGCAGTTTGAAGACAGATTAGGAGCAGCTTTAAAAACTAAGGTAAGTAAAATACATAAAAAGAAGTTTGAGTGTTTAAGAGAATTACTAAAGAAGGAGTTAGGTATTATATTAAATTAAATTGGTTTGTAAATAAGACTAATTTAGATATTCCAGATGAGGTTCAGTGGACTCTTTCATTAGGGCATAAACATGCATTACCAATTATGCGAGGAGATTTTCCAGTTATAATAGCGGACGGAGAGGATTTACTATAACCATGAAAAACAAAAGAAGAACAGGAAATAGCTAGGACTAAATTAACTTAATAATAGATAATCATTTAAATAAGATAAAATTAATTAACAGGGATAGATTTATGTTAGAAAACGTAAAAAAGGCGGATAGTTTTTTGAGAAGTAAAAGGGATATATTTATCTTAAAAGCTGGTAAAGGTGACACCACAGTAGCTGTAAGGTAAAGTGATCATTTTTTAAGAATTAATAATATTGCACGGGATGTTACCAATTATAAGTTATCAAATAAAGATCCAACAACAAAATTGCAGAAGATAAATAATATTTTGGTTGGAGAGAAAAACAAACTTAAAACAAATGTTTCTACAGCTCCTAGATTGTATGGGTTACCTAAAATTCACAAGGAGAATTTTCCTTTAAGACCGATTTGTTCTTTTATAAGTTTTCCATCTTATGAACTATGTAAATATATCACAATGATATTAAGAAAAATTACGGAGAATTCAATATATAATGTTAAAAATTCATTAGAACTTAAAGATATGTAGGATAAAGAACATATATGTTCAGATTGATGAAAAATTAGTGTCTTTTGATTTAGTATCATTATTTCGAAGTATACCTGTTGATTTGGCAGTGAATATAATAGAAGAAAAATGGAACGTAATACATAGATATACTCAAATGGAAAAATGTTAATTTTAACGAATTTTTAAATTTTGTATAGAAGATAACAGATACTTTCAATACAATGAAAACATATATTAGCAACAAAAAGGGCTTTCAATGGGATCTCCAGCTTCTCCAGTTGTGGTAGATATTATTATGGAGAAATTATTAGACACGTGCATTGTTGAAATTAGTATAAAACCAAGAATCATGACTAAATATGTGCATGATTTGTTTTGTATTATTTCTGCATCTGGTATTGAAAATATGCTGGAAACATTTAATAATTTCAATAGTTGTATTAAATTTACAATAGATATAGAAAATGATTTTAAATTACCCTATTTAAATACGTTAGTAAATGGATTGGTATCAAAGGCCAACAGCTTCCGGGAGAATTATTAATTATTATTCGAAGCATAACAAAAGAATAATTATTAATACGGGAAAAAATTTGATAGAAAAAGTACTTAAGCTAAGTGATTAAAAATTTCACAAAAGAAATAAAGATAAAGTTAAAAAGATATTAATTGATAATAATTTTCCAATAAAAGTAATAGATAGTTTGTTTAAACAGTAAAGGTTTAGAAGAGCAAATAACACAAGTAATGTTACAGAAACTAAAGTTTACAAGTCTTTAATTTATGTACCAGAAATAGCAGAAAGGATAGAAAAATCAAAAATTTTTGATAGAGAGAAATATAAAATGACATACAAAACTAATACTTTAAATAGATTATTTAGTAAAACAAAGATAAGATAAAAAAATGGGACATGTCCAAATGTGTTTACAAAATACCTTGTAATGATAATGAGAATTTTAATGAGGAATATGTAGGTACGACAAAAAATAAAGTAAAAACTGGAATAGCTGGACATAAGTCTGATCAAAAATACAGGGACGCTAATAATTCACAGCAAACTGCATTATTTTCCCATTGTGTCAGATTTGATTATTATCCCAACTTTAAAGATGCAACTGTTTTAAGTATAGAAAAAAATTATAAAAGTCGGTATATGTTAGAGATGTTACAAATAATTAAAGTACCATCAACAAAAAGAATAAACTTTAAGGCTGATACTGATAATGTTGCGCAATGTTATAGACATTTAGTGCATACAAAATAGTTAACATTTAAAAGTATCTAATTGTTTGTAACATTTCTATCGGGAAAATTTATGTAAAAGTGTTTGTATTATGTTTTTTTTTATTTTTTTTTTAATAATTTGAATGTTTTCTGTTTCTTAAATTTTTATGAGAATGTAAATGTTTAAAACATTTGAGTTTTATGTCTTGAATGTTTTCTGAGTTTTATTTTATTTATTTATTGATTTATTAGACTTATAATTAAAAATTAAAAGCTAATATTAAATTGGCAATGGCAACGGGGCCTTCAGCTCAAAAAAAACATATTAAATAATAGTTAACTTACATATATAATGTAATAATTTATAAAATTGAGATCAGATTTCTTTATAAAGATTACATTTCTTAAGAAAATTTGTTATTGCTTTTATATTTTCAATAGACGGGTTTGATAATAAATCCAGAGGGTTAGTATTTCGAAAACAGGATATTCTTGAGTTAAGGGTTTTTTGACATTCACACAGGAAATGGGAGGGTTTGGTTGGGTAAGTTATGTCGCAGTTGCAGAAAGGTTGATAATTTATATTAAATATTGGTCCATGAGTTGCTAGTGTGTGACCTAGACGAAGTCGCTCAAACTTTATGTGGTCTAGTCTACAAACCTGATGTTGATTTTGAGATGTGCAGAAGTACAATGATTTCTTAGAAAAGTTAATTGAAAATATGATCTGCATTACTTCGGAAAGGGATTTTAAAATGAAGTGATCGGTATCTTTGCGGTTAAAATTATGTGTTAGGTGAAGAGGTTGTTTTGAGGCTTCTTTGGCGACAGTATCTGCTAGTTCGTTTGCCTGGATTTCACAGTGACCAGGGATCCACGCCAGTGTGATATTGGAAGGCTTGTTAATAAGAATGTTTCTGATTTTAGAAACATAATAGTTATTATTTGGAACGTTTTTAATTGACTGCAGAGAAGAAAGGGAATCTGAGCATATAACAAACTTACCGTGCTTTGCTTTTGCGTAGCATAGAGCTTCGTAGATTGCAATCAATTCAGCAGTATATATAGAGGTATGTGGGGGAAGAATAGATTCTTTGATAATTTCTTTTTCAGTAGTTACGCTGAAAGTTGTGTGTATATCGGTTTTAGAACCATCAGTATAGATAAATTTACAATCTTTGAGGGTATCTTTTAACATAAAAAACATCATCCTGAATTCAAATTTATTACATGTTGATTTCTTCAGTTCATGTAGCGATGTGTTTATGGATTCATTTTGAAAAAACCAAGGAGGAGGTTGTTTAACTCTATTGTTATAATATGGTATTTGTAATGGAATGTTAAGTTTTCTACAGTTTTGCATAACTCTATAAATAGTTGAGGAGGTTTTAGGAGTTTTTTTTTGATATAGTAACTTTTTTAAATAGTTTCTTGATAAGTAAGTTGTTGCTATATAATGCACATCGATACAGTTTTGTTGTTAGGATTTCGTTTTGGGCATAAAGCGGTGTGATATTTGTTTCGAAAAGCATATTGGAGTTGAACGCAATGCCTCTAGGGAGGATCTCATAGCTGAATTTATAATAGTATTTAGTTTTCTAAGTTGTGTCTTGGGGGCGTTTCCATATAATGGTAAACAGTAGTTAATTTTTGAAAGGATTAGAGCTTTGGTTGCCGATATTAGAGTATTAGTATTGCATCTTAATTTTGTGCTCGAAAGGCACTTAATGATATTCAATCTTTCCATTAATATAGATCTTAGGTGATCTATATGATCATTCCATTTATATTTATTGTTAATGAATATCCCTAGAATTCTAAGTGTATCAACTTTAGTTAGATTTAAATTTGAGGACTGAATGTTACAAAAGCAGTTTTTAAGTCTGCATATATGAATATATTTGCATTTATTTCTTGATAGTGTAGCTCCTGACGATTCCCCCCATTTATTAATATTATCGAAAAGATTGTTGAGGTTAAGGTTTAGATTTTTTTCCCGACCAGATCGAATTATAAGGTTGAAATCGTCTGCATATGCACAGAAATCAATTTCCTTGTATCGAGATATTATTTCGCTGAGTTTATTGTATGCAATGATGAAAAGAATAACAGATAGTGGGGAACCCTGGGGTATACCGTTTGATAGAGGGAAAGACTTTGAATAATAATTATTTATTCGTACCGTGATCCTTCTGTTAGTCATAAAATGGATAACATAGAGAATAATCTTTGGCCCGACTTTCCATTCTATTAACTGATCAACTATGGAATGGATACCTACTTGGTCAAATGCTCGTTCAAAATCTAGCGATATAATTGTGGCATGTTTTCGTAACGAGAGACACTTTGCAATTTGGTAGTCTACATAAAGCAGACTATCAATTGTCGAGCTCCCCTCTCTAAAACCAAATTGACGGTCATTAAGTAATTTGTTAGAGGTAACAAACCACCATAACCTAGTTGCAATTATTTTATCTAATACTTTAGACAGGCAAGGGTTTAGAGATATGGGGCGATAGGAATTAATCATTGTCATGTCAGTTCCGGGTTTCGGAATCGGAAAAATTATACTATTTTTAAATTGTTGAGGAATAAAGCTACAAAATATTGAATTATAAAGTTGAAGGATTCTCTTTTTGAAATTTGGTGGTAACATTTTTAACATTTTATATGTTATCCGATCTTGTCCAGGTGTCTTACCTTTTAATTTATTACATGTGGATTCGAGCTCAATAAAAGAAATATTGTTTTCAATTTTTGACGCTTCGGGAGAAGGATAATTCAAAACAGGATTCTGCAGGACATTTTGTTTATTAATGTTAAAAGTATTCGAAAAATTTGAGTCAGAAGATTTTTCTGACCAGAATTTACCAAATTCATTACAAATTTCTAATTTATCAACAAGTTTTAGGTTTGGATCGATAGGCGATGAAATACAGTGGATACCGGGTCTAGCTTTATATCCCGTAAAGTTTCTTATATTTGACCAGATTTTATCCGTGGGGGTAGATGGGTTGATTGAGGAGGTAAAAGTATTTATAGAATCTCTTTTGGATAGCTTGACGTTTCTTTTATACTGGGCATTAGCTTTTTTGTAATTTAATAAATTTATCTGGGTCATATTTCTTTAAAAATATGCCATAACCAGTTTTTTTTCCTTTTTTAGATCATTTAGGGCTTTGTTCCACCAAGGTACAGTTATTTTTTTTATTATGAGTTTGTAGTATAGATGTGTTGGCAGATTGAAGTATGATTTTGCAGATATTTGCAGTTTCTTTATTAATGTTATTGGATATAGGTCTTTGATGCACACATTGTTCTTGATATTTGAACCAGTTAGCTCTATTTGTGTTAAACTTAGGTCTACAGAAATCAGTTTGTGCTATCGCTAAAGGAAAAAAGGATATCTAAATTGGGTAATGATCACTACCACACAAATTTTTTTCTGTTTTCCACTCAGCTTCAGATACTAAGCTAGAAGAACAAAAGGAAAGGTCTAAATAAGAAAAAGGGTTATGGGTATTTAGATGAGTTGGAGAGTTGTCGTTTAATACCACAAAGTCAGAATTGTCAATATAGTTGGCTAACACATTTCCCCTAGAACTATTAAGGTGAGATCCCCAATTTCTATGAGGGCTATTAAAGTCTCCTGTAATTAAGGCAGGGATGTATGTATTGAAAGCATTTTCTAGATTACGCGATGTGAAATTGGAGCTCGGAGATATATACACACTAAATATATGAAACTTTACTTTAGAAATTATTTCTATGCAGACGGCATCAAAGTTGCTGCTGACGTTAATTTGTATTTGTTGGAGCGATTTGTGAGCAAGTATTGCAACTCCACCGTATCTGGTAGTAGATGTATTAACTGCATATAGGTTGTAATTAATCGGGATGGGAATGTTTGATAATGAATGTAGGCAAAGACTATAAATATACTAAGATGTTTCACTACCGTACATTCTACATCCAGTGCATATTTTGTCGATGGACGTACTGCTAATGCCACTTTAAGAGTAAAATCACAAAGAGAGATTATTATTCTCAGCAAACTTGTTACTCTCATCTCACATTAATTCATTTGTGTATACGTGCATACGAATGTGTATATATTTACATTATAAAATATCCAACGTAAACCAATGTTACCGATTGTGTATTTGTATGGTAACAATATGTGTTTTGTTGTTGTATAAGAGAAATAACATCGATTTACACCGAATATTAAATTCATTTATTATCAATATGCAAATTTATTATTCGGAACCTTTTCGATTTTAATTTACTTTACTTTTTTAGTTACTGAATGTTTGCTGTGTTTTTGTATACTGTCTTTTTGTCTTTTTCTTTTATTGATTCAAAAGAGTTCTTATTTAATCAATTTGGCTTTTGATATAAGACTTTTAAGTTTTCTATACAAAATTTGGGTAAAATCCACTAATGAGCTAAAATAGCAGTAGTGAAATGGCCATATGAATGTACTTTATATAGTAATTCATAAAATGTACCGATTTCTGTAACATTTTTTGTCAGTTGTTCGTATTTTCAAGTAGAAGGTTTTTACGGAAGAAAATTTTTGAAAATCTCTCCAGAAAAGTCGGAAAATTTGAAAAATCAGAAAATTGGTGATTTTAATAATTTGTTCGGGATAATTAGGACAATATTTTTTAAAGATAATAAATTTAATTTAAAATTTCCGTAATTTAATTTTAATTATTAACTTGCAAGTGCCCATATAAAAGGCATAAATAAATTATCGTGGTGTGTTGTGATATTTCATTTGTTGTCTTAATTTTCTTTTTCATCATCTTTTAAATGGATAGAAGAGCCGAAAAAAAGTCAGCCTTATAGAGTATATAAAGAAAAATATAATCAGGTGGCAAATTACGACACTCGATATCGATCGAAATTTCAATAGAATTTAAATGTAAATTTTGATCGATATCGAATGCCGTAATTTGCCCCCAATGTTGATAATTGTTGTTTTTGCTTAAACTTTGATTTTTGTATTTACTTTATTGTTTGAACAAAAAATTTTAGTTTATTTAAAATGTTTGTGAGAAGTTTCCTGAAGAGCTAAGTAAACGGTAGCGAAATGGCCATCGAGAAGTGCTTTTACCTTCAATAATCAAAATCGGTGATTTTAATAATTTGTTCGGAATAATAATATTTTAAAGATTAAAATTAATTTTTTTGTACGAAATTTTGGGTGAAATTATTTCCTAATTGCTTTCCAAATGAAAAATAGAAAGTTCTTGGTGTAAAACATGGAAAATTGCGAAAATGCGATATTTCAACGATTTTCTTGCTATTAATGCAGAATAATAGATATAATTAAACCTTGACAAATTCTGACATATACATCGGAAATGTGTATCCATTCTAAGAACTATAAAAACACGCATAAAGGTGTTATAAATACTATTTTGTAAAAATAGCAGCTAAAAACATAAAAAATATATTACGAAGCAATGTGCATAATGTACTAAAATTATTATATCTGGTTTGACGAGAATAACTCTTGTCACAAAAACAGGTTGGAAGTTCCGAATTTGCTTATACTTATGCTGCTAAGAAAGCATTGCTCATGGGAAACACATGAGTGTAAAGTAACAAGTACTGGGAAAGTCTAAATTTTAAGGCGCCAGTAATTTATTTTCTTTGGCAATTTTAATTTATAAATTTAGCTATTAAATTCATATTGAGGTTTATATAGTGAGGTTTATATATATTATACCTATATGCAGGTTAAATAAACTTAACAAAAAATTTAATAATAAATGTTCATAAATAAGTGCCTTAGTTTATTACCATTGTTTGAAATTTCTTAAAAAAAATATTAAGTATCCACAAGAATAAATGCTAAAAAAATTACTACGTAATTTAGGGTATGATTAGTTCGGTGCGATTATGCATATTTTTAAAAATACACAAATAAAAATATATAGTTACCCTACAATAACAAGAGCAGTCATATAGTTTCGTTTTTAAGCTTATTTTACAAACAATTTTTAAATAAGTAGGAAAAATAGAATTCAGAAATAAAATTTTATGAAGCACATTCTTCTTTATACGAGTATGTAGATATGAAAGTATGTATGTACGTTTCTATATGTTAAATGTGTGTTTTTGTCTCTCAATACTTTTCTTTAACAAAACAATTCTTATGAACATCCACACACATTTTTAAACGCATGTGTGTATGAATCTGTCTTGTTTACAAAACTAATATTGTGCTCTCTTGAGTTTTGGTTGCGCTCACAGAAATTTTTTCCCTCTTATCTCTTACCCCCGCTACCAGGAAACTGCTCATAATTTTTGATTTTCTAAATGTTCAAAGTGCAACATCTTTATAAATTTATTGTCTTTGATGTAGGTGAGTTTCCTGTATAGATATTATCTTAGGTTTATGGGATTTAATAAGAAGTTGGAGTTCATGATAATTATTTTAATATCCGTTCGTATTCCATTAAATAATTTTAAGAGCCATTGGATTAGTAAGTAAGTAAATTAAAAAATATGTAGAGTGTATAAAAATAATATAGCAAACGAAAATGAACACCCGTATTAAAAAAATTAAGAGAAAACGTATGAAAATAGTAGTGGTGAAATAGATTTCTGCAAGAGAAAAAATTAAAATTCAGATTAAAAAAAAGAGCACTATTGAGAAAGCAGAAAAATATTAAGAGAGAATTACAGCCGTTTGTGTAAAGCGTACTATCAAAATATTCAGAAACAAATTTTTTGGAAACAACCGTTATATCTGGTAAAAAAGAATTTTGAAAAGTATGATTTTTTATGCATTTCTTGTAATAATATGAGCAAAGACAATAAATTTATTTATTATTTATAGTCTTTGACCGAAGCCATTTTGTGATCTCTTCTCTACCTGATTGTTTACTTTCTTTTCTTTTTCTTGTTTTGTTTTTCTACATCACCAATAATTGTAATGAAAGAGGATTTGAATGAAAAATGGATAAAAAATGTTACCAAAGTTTATAAACATCAATCACTATGTTCCTATCAATATAATTGAAAAATGTGCTTTTGATGCAAAGACACAAGAGATAATAAAAATAAAATCCAATCAATTTGAATTTGTTTACAACAAAAAGCGCAGTTTTAGGTTTTGTTTATATAAATTATTAGAATTCAATTTATTACCCAGCTACAGGCATTCTAACTAAAAAATAAACTTTTACATTGTAAAAAATTTTATTTAAAAATATATTTATCAAAAATAAGAAATCCACATTCGTCTCTTATCTTATATAAGATAGATTTTTTCATTATACGAGGGCGGAACTAAAAAACAAAAATATGTATTTGTAAACATTTAAAGTAAAACACAAGCCAGGCTGATTCAGTTCTTATATATTAGGACTTAAAGGAAGTCACCCAAGATGACCAGAAAAGGCAATTTTCAAACTGAGGCAGAATAAACAATTTCGACTTAAGATTTACTCAAGAATTTTTTTTCAGTCGAATAAAATCTGTTTTAAATTTTTGATTTCAATCAATAGTTAACAAAATAATTTCAGATAAATATTTTAGCTGTAATACGTATGACAAATGAAACCCTTAACCCTATTTTAGAATAGCCAACTTCTAGAGAAATATTAGAATTGTCTAAGAAGTCCCCTATAGAACAAAACGGAGTTAACAACTACAATTAACCACATTTACGGTGCGCAACATATTATTTTTATTTTATGCGCTTAACAATTAAACATTTTATCATACCTACTAATTTTTAAAAGAATAAACATGTATTATACTGGGGGCAAATTGCGACATTCGATATCGATCATAATCTACATTTAAATTCTACTGAAATTTCGATCGATATCGAATGTCGTTATATGCCCCCTGAATTTTTTATTTTATTATTATTTAAAAAAGATAATAAATATTTAAATTTTGATAGCTCGTAATTTTTTATACTTAAGAACATAATATAAAAATATTGATAAATATATTTTGTATTTTTTTTTTGTGCGGAAAATTTGTCAGCCATAAAATAAAACGCAAATAAAAAAATTATAAGATCTAAACAAAATAATTAGTGAAGAACGAAAAAATTTCAAACAACAATTGGCTTGAAAAATTTTGGTGTTACGACCGCCGTCGTAGCAGTTGATTGATTATTTACAATTACATTTTTCAATTTAAATAAGAAATTTAAAACATTTCATTGTAGCAAAAATTTTTTATTCCGAACATTAATTGAAGGAGAAGTGAAAAAAAATTACTCTTTAGCAGCTGGTTCGAAAACTTTTAATAAATTAGAGATTTCAAATTGTAAATTAGTTCATAACAAAAGAGTTTCTAATGCATAAATATTATTGGAATCATACAAAACTACTTTTTTATATTGATAATAAAACCGAAGTTACAGTAGATCTTTTTTAAGAATATAGAGTTTGCAATAAATAGTTTCACAAAAACTTTAATGGATATTCCAATGTTTTTACTAATCCAATATATTGCACCCATCCAAACGCAGCGATTTTTTTAATTTTTTTTCGCCGAGGCTTCTTGCGACTTACTGCCACCGGCAACTACTAGGAAAAACAATCTATTGAACGTCGCGACGCGTTGGTTAATGAGGAATGACACATATTTTTCATGCTGTTTTTTCTCGTTACAGAGGAAAACTAGTTAGCAGTGTTGCCAAAACTATTGAACAAATTCCCGCTAGATTTTACTTTTAAAAACGCTAGAAACCGCTAACTAGTCGAGAAAAAACGCACCGAGGCAAACTTGGTTTCACAAGAAATAAATATATCAATAAATCAGATATAGTGTCGAAACAGGTGCTATTGGAAATCAGCATGATCGGTCCATGTCTTTCGAGGCAGCAGGCAAAACACCACGCCTACCTCTAATTTTTTCATGTCATTTGGAACAATAAAGTAACTCCAATCATAAAAATAAATATATGGGGTGAAAGAGAACTAAAAAGTAAGAAAGAAACATAACCTGAAAAAATTGGCGCTCACCCATATTTTCCGAGTTAGGGGGCTCTAAAATTTTCAAATTTTTTGAAATATCAATATAGGTATAATTTAAAAGCTTTTAAAGAGATCTTTAAAATAATATATATGTACTACCATTTTAATTTTTTAATTCTCTGTCACCCCAATATTTGTATTTTTTTATTGGAGTTACTTCACTAAACTAAATTGACTTGGTGAAGGGTATATAAGATTCGGCATAGCCGAAAATAGCACTCTTACTTGTTTAATACTATTTTTAAATACTAACTGCCGTATTCATAAAATATAAAGAGGCAAATAAAAAAATTGAGGAATTGACATACTTAAAATAGCATCAATCATAATGGTTTGCAATCGATTTCTGAGCTTTAATTTAGCTGTCCGTCCGTGTTAGTAAAAAAATAGATACGAGTATCTCAATCGATCAGATATAGTGTCGAAAGAGGTGGATATCTGTATGATCGGCCTATGTTTGAGGTAGTAGGCAAAATTCCACGCGTACCTCTAATTTTTCTTTCATTTGGAACAATGAAGTAACTCCAATCAAAAAAATTAATATATGGGGCGATTGGTTCTGCATATATATAATTTTATATAAAAATGATATCGGCTCTTAATGTGTTAACCATTTTTAAAAAATTTTAGTATTTCCTTAAAGATCGCTTCAAATGCTTTAAAATGATACCCATATTGATATTTTAAAGAATTTTAAAATTTTAGAACCCCGTAACTCGGAATTTATGGGCGAGCACCAATTTTAGTACGTGATGCTGTTTCTTACTCTTTATTTCTCTATCGTCCCATATATTTGTTTCTTTTTGATTTGGGTTACTTTATTGTTCCACATTATATGGAAAAATTAGAGGCAGATGCGGTATTTGGCCCACTGCCTCGAAAGACATGGACCAATCTTACCATTTTCAATAGCACCTCTTTCCACGCTATGTGTATTCGATAGGAGTATTTAAATTTTCTCTAGCTGATCTAGTTTTTTGTTGAACTTGATTTTAACACTGACACTGACGGACATCGCTCAATCAACTTCGCTATGCATAAGAACTCAGAATATAAATATTTTATGAGGTCAAAAATGGATACTGTAGAAATTACAAATGGAATTACAAACTTTGTGGTGAAGGGCATAATAACCTTGCTGAAGTTATACTCTGTTTAGTAAGTGAGAAATAACAAAATGTCTCTTGCTTCAAGTTAAGAAACATTAAGATGTTTCTGGCATTAATTTTGTGTGGAAAACTAAGTACTCTGTTCAAACTTTCGAAAATTGTTTCAACTTTAGTTATTCCGCTCGAAAGATTTGTACCAATACCTCGAATTAGGAGAATGTTGTCCTTTAATTTCCTTGAAGAAGTGCCGGATTATATACGGAAAAATTTTCAGTAATTTTATGTTAAACCTTTAAGCAAATTAAGACTCAAAATTGTCTTTACAAACGGTATTTTTAAAATTACTAAGGAAGTAGTAAACTCTATCATCGAAGCTCAATACTAAAATTTTTTAAAAATGCTTAACCCATAAAGAGCCGATGACATTTTTTGGTAAAATTATATATAGAACTTAATTTGTATTCTTGTTTTTTAGCTCTATATATGTATATAAGATTCGGCATACATTGTATCTTTTAAAACTTTGTTATGATTCTTAACGTTGCATTTGACGAAATGGAATTAAAATTAGGTAACAATCATCAAATTGTATATTTACTTTTACTATAAGAATTACATTTTTTGGTTTCCTCAGCATGAAGTATGTCTTTTAATTTTGAAAATATAAAATAAAGAAAACGATTAGTTTTTATGTTATGGAAATCACTTAAAGCAGAATCTAATACCGTTTTACAAACGTACCTGAGGCACTTAAATATTAAATTGCGTAATCAATTTTATTGTTCACACATAGTTAATTAGCTTACTCAATTAGTACTTGACAGCTCAAAATTATGTTATTTCGTTTGTTAGAACTTGTGTTTTGGTGTTGCAATAACGGAGAGAAAGTGGGCTTTATAATAAATAACAATAAAGATGGATAATTTGCTAATTTTGCAAACGCAATGAAAATAGCAGTTTTGTACTACATTTTCCAAATCACTTTTTTAAGATAAAAAATATCAAAAGCAAAATAAAAATTATTTTAAAGTCCTTAAATAAATAAAAAGATTACAATTTAATTTTTCCATTTATATGAATGAAACTCACTCTCCGTAGCATATCTGTAAAGTTTGGCATACTTACGATATTTTTGCTACAAAGCATGAGTGCCAACTTTACTTCCTAACGCAACGTCATTATCGGATTTTCCGACACCGGGCTATTATGGTTTGCTTCTTACATTTTTTTGTATATTAGCGCTTAATTTAGATTTGCCTGATTCATATTTATTATCCCAACAAATTTTTACAAACAAGTGAAATCTTAAAACTAATACAACATTAAAAAAAATAAACTGTGCATACTTTTGTACTAATTAACTGTTTTATGACATTTAAAAAATTTAACAAATAATTTCCAAAAAAAGGGACGAAAAAGGGAAGCTCTCAAAATTTACTACAAAAAATAAAACACTTGAAGTAACTTACAAACTAAAAACTTAGAACTATAATAACAAAAAAGATTAAAAACAAAGAAATAATGAAAAATACTAAATTCATATTAAAAAAAAACATGAATTGACAGTAAAAATAAAATAAAACTATTGGGCTGTGTTGTAAACAGTGCTCTGTATACTGATAGTGTATAGCCTTCTATGATAAAATAAGAGGTCTGCATCCTCGTAAAGAATCCCAGCACCCTTAATGGTCCACAGATCTACCGGAAACAGATACCTTGACTTCCGAACAGCCTCCAGATTTCTAGACGCAGAGAATCATTCTCCCACTAAGGAGTTCTCTAATGATCATGCGCCCTCCAAAAATTTCACGGCCATTTCCATCATGTCGAGAGCCTTTCGCGCAAAATTAATTGCGGTGTAGATTGATCTACATGATGCCCTGCGCTTTTCGCCAATTGGTCCTACATTAGGCGTAAGCCCCAAACAAGCCATTAAAACCAATATCTTCCATCTCCGAAGCCTCTCCATCTGGAGCGAAGAAATCCCGAACCAAGCCAGAAAGGCATAGGAGATGATAGGATAATTTGGTGGTACTCTAGAAGACGCATTTTCCCCCAAAAAACCAAAACCCAAAACCAAAAACTCAAAACCCCCTTTACGTTTGAGAGCTCCCTGATATGCGAAGTAAATCGATAGCTCTCAAAGTTCTCATGAAAGGTGACACCCAGGTACTTAAGCTTGTCTGAAGTCCCAATCAGTTCTTGTCCGACAGTCAAACATAGTATATATATTTTCTACAATTCGGGTAAATATATTTGCGCGACAGTCTTCGAAATGTTCAAGATAAAACCTTATTTTGGTAAATAGTCCGCCAGTACCGTCAAGTATCGGTTTAGTCGTTCATTAATATTCCTTGCTCAAGCAACTGATGAAGCAATCAGAATATCATCAGAATACATGAGTATAAAATCCTCCCGCGGCGGTTGTGGTATGTCGGAAACAAAGATATTGTTTAGCACAGGGCATAGTAACGAGCCCTGTGGCATTCCAGCAGAAATCAAGCCCTTGTCAGACCTTACATCATCCACGTGTACCCTAAATGAGCGGTCCCTTAAGAAGTTGTCTACTATACGGCAAATTCCCACCAATATTATAGCAATGATTGAAAACTATTGCTAGAAATCTCGATGCTATAACATTGGTTCTTTTCAATATAATATCAGATATCCCTTCCATACCACAGGATCCTTTATTTGATCTATGCCTCAACGCAATGCCTACAGATGCAGAGTCGATGAAACCTAATCCGTCTATGCTCGTGCTTGGATTAATCAGTCCTCCGTCAGCTGTATGAGTCCTGCCGAAAACTCTCAAAGGTGCCGTCCTGTCCAAAGACGAGACAACCTCCCGCACATTCGTACCGAATAAATCTGAATAGGTACTTTGATATAAATGGTTAACCTGAAAGATTTTTTTTGCCAACAGGTTAGCCATCCAGAACTGTCAGAAACCACACCTAAGCAATATTCGTCTTGGTCCCTTTTTCTCGTCAATGAAATGCAGAATGTGTTGTGGTAGCTTCTTTAATCATCTAGCTCCTGCGGAGACTCTCGGTCATCATCATCAATTTCCATCGCTGTCACTTTTCTATCGATAAGTAGTCCACACGTGTCAAGATGTACAGCCAGTCTGATCGTAAATTTTCATCTGACAAAATAGTCATAGTCAAACCTGGTCGGGCGTTATCTTATCATAAAGTCACTAGTTCTATTACTACAGCCTTGTCGTCCGACTCGTAGTGCAATGTCCTAATGATGCATTGCATTTAGGTCAGCACAAATTACCGCACTACAATTACATAACAGTGGCTGTATTTCATTAAAGTGTTCCACAGCGAATATGTCACTGGGTTTTAGGTACATTGAAATGGCAATAAAATCCATTCTCAACCGAACCAGTGCCTAGTACAATTTCCTCACATTCCAAATCATCCCTTATGAGGACAGCAGTACCTCCCCCTCTTCCATTCTGCCGGTCCTGTCTAAGAACCCTACATGCAGTCATGTCGAATCTATGGCGATAACTTAAACGGTGCTTAGCCATAAGTAGTACGTCCGGTTTTTGTCGCATCAGAAATAAACTCAGGTAGTGTCTCTTATGTTTTGAAGCAATCGAGTTTACGTTAATAAAAATAATTTTAATAAAACTAGCCATTATATATCAACGTCAAAAGCATGCCAAGCAAAGCGCGCGACCTGCCTTCGTCATTGCCAAACTCGCGGTATTTAGTCGCGAACCCACCAACCAGTGTTGCCAAAACTATCGAACCATTTCCCGCTAGACATTAGTTTAAAAACCGCTAGAAACCGCTAAATAGTCGAAAAAAACGCTGACATAAACCGTTAAAAAATTTCTTGAACAATTTATTTTTATACCCTTCACCGAGGCTAACTTGGTTACACAAAAAAAAAAAATAAATATGTCAATCGATCAGATATACTGTCGAAAGAGGTGCTATTGGAAAACATTATCGGTCCATGTACGGGGCTCTTAAATTTCAAATTTTTTTTAAGTATCAATATAGGTATCATTTAAAAGCTTTTGAAGAGATCTTTAACTCATTATGAGCCGATGGCATTTTTATGTAAAATAATATATACGCATTTTTTATATTTTTAAATTCCCTGTAACCCCAATATTTGTTTCTTTTTTTAATTTGAGTTAATTCACAAGATTCGGCATAGCCGAAAATATCACTCTTACTTGACTGCCGTATTCGTATAATTAACTTATATTATTTTTTATGAATATGGCAATAATTGTTCATCTCTAGCAAAAATTTTGATTATCTATACATATGAGTTTCGTTTTGAGAATTCAAATAAATATTAAAGGCTCCGATTAAGTTTAGAACCTTGTAATCGTAGAAGTATTTTTTATGCCGACAGAGACCATATCTAAAGCAACAAAGTAATTATAAAGAGGCAAATAAAAAAAACTGAGGAATTGATATACTTAACGGTTAAAATAGCATTAACTATATTGGTTTGCAATCGATTTCTGAGCTTTAATTTAGCTATATTAAGTTGACTAAAAACTCGTTGCTCTTCTGCATTAGACGACGGCATGCAAAATAATCACAAGGCTAACTCAGCTAGCTCTTTGAAAATTTTATTTCCAGCCAAATTTTGATATTTAGCGGTTTTTTCAAACTTCCCGCTTTTAATAGCAAAAAACCACCAGATCTAGCGGGAAAACCGCCGTTTTGGCAACACTGCCACCAACTTTATCAATGCAAATTTGTCCATAGCTGCTCCTATTGAGATTTCCGTCTTTTCACATTTCTTTTGCCCTAAAGGTGACATTTTAGGGAGTTTTTGAACCGCGGCAGCACCAGCTGCAGCAGCATACGATACCCCGTACTTAACCCTACTCTAACCAGGAACACGAGAAGTTGGTAAAGTCTTTGCCAATTTTTTACTCTCAAGCCTTCGCGGGCACTCTTTCGAGCTAGCCGCGTGACCCTCCGCACCGCAAATTACGCATCTTACAGGCAGACCAACCCTTCTCGAGTCCTGTCCAGTTACAGGATCAGTGACGAAGGTTTCTGCAACATTTTCTCCGCGAGGAGGCACCTCGCACTTACCCGAACCACGATCTCCCCCGCACTTAACGCACCTATAGAGCATACGGCAATTCAAGGATACATGTCCGTATGGCTGGCAATTAAAGCATTGTGTAATACCAGCGCGTCTAAACTTTCTAATGTTCACCTGACACCTCAATATGTAGCGGATGGCATACAGTTCCTCGATGCCTAAGTCCCTTTTCAAACTAACAACCCACTTGTTACCTCCCAATCGAACTAAGCCAATAATCTTCGCACTTATCTGGACACCGCTCAGGTGTCCTAATATCTCCTCAGATTCAAAAGAATCAGGAAGACCTGCAATAACCGCCGTATAGGGGCGGAGACTCTTTGGCGTATAGATGTAAAAATGCATCTCAGATAGTCCTCGAGAATGCAGACCTCTATATTTGCTACACTCTTTCCTAACAATTTAATGTTATTATTTTTATGCCGTAACAAGTTATCAATAGCGCTAATAACAGTTTTAATATTTGCATTGTACGAGTACGTAGTTAGAACAGGCACAACCATACCACGTTTCTTACCCTGTACATCAGTCTTTGAAACTGCACCATTTGATTGTAGTCTTAAATATTTATTTGATTATTACGTGTTTGCAGGAGCAACAGTCACCATTTTCTCTTAACTTGAAATATCTTCTAATAACTCGTCAGTTTTTCCATCATTTAGCATATCTATAGATAGCAAGCTCTTAACATCTTGATTTTTGACAAAAGCATACAGTTTTTTCCTGAGTGTTTCATTCTCATTAAATAGCAAGGCAATTTTTTTACCTGTATCATCTAATTTGCTCATTAAGACTGTATTTAGCCTCACATTTCCTTCAAGGGTTTTCTTGTCCAAATCTACCGTACCACCCGGCAGCATCTTTCTCAATAGAGGAAGAATCATCATGATGCTCCATTTTGGATGAGTTTATCATCAAAAAAATTTTTTAATAAATGTGTGTTTTTTTTTAATAATTCACTAAAAAACATTTGCTTTCCTTCTAGGCACTTCTCAAAATTTAGAAACGAATTTAAAAGTTTTTATATATTGTAGTGAAATCTAGTTACTTTTTCAATTACAATTTTCAATACATATGTATTTATTCACTCAAACACACACAAGCACAACTTTTCGTCTAAATCTTTTAGGTTTGTCTGAATGTCCCCTTATACAAAGTAGAACTTGAGGGCAGACAGACGAAGCTTATTAGCGAGAGGTTGAAGAGTTGGAGTGTCTTACAACTATCTGTTTAAGAAGTTTATTGTTTCTCTTTTTCACACTTCGTAACGTCAATATCATACCTGCCCATAAATTTATCCATTGTAAAAGGGGACTAAATGCTTTTAAGAACCAAACTGAAAAAGAGCAATGCTTGTATTAAAACTCATACTTTTGGACTTACATACCCCTAAATTATCTAAACATTATTTGCAATATCTGAAATATTTTTTTTGGATTTTGACAATAGATGTATTACAGGAGAGCTTAAAAAACCCTTAGGTTCCTTTAAACAATATGTGAAAAATTATTAGCCCTTTTCGGGTAAGTATAATTTTATTTAAATTTTATTTATTAATTTTTCAAAAATGTTTTTGTGTTTTTTGCACCTGTTTATATTAATTATCCTAACACTCCAAGATAAAACATTTCAAAAGTTACATTGGCAATGCAAAAATTAAAAAAAAAATCTACTTAAGAAATAAATATAAAAAAGGATTACATAAAAACTAGTAAACTAGTCTAACTAAAGTATTTCTATCAGGCACGTTACACATTTTCATCGGAATAGTTTTATCTCCGTATCACCCATTCTGAGCGATTTTGTTGTTTGTTAGTTCACATTTCAGTTGATTTTGTCTGTTCCTTAAAATGCTCAACTCGCTCTTTAATTTAAATGTGGCTATACTGCGCACATCAAATTAAAAAAAGGTTATCTAAGTAAGCACACATAATATATTTATAAATAGGCAAATACAAAATTGGGGATTTTTTTTTCTCTTCTGTTTGTCAACCAATTTTGTTTATTCTTTCACATATATCTATCTAATTTGAATTGGTTCAGTATTAAAGAAATAAATTACCCCTTAAATTGGTACCACTTCACAAAAATACAATACATTCAAAACATGTACATAAAATAAAAAAAGAAAAAATGTTCTACAATAAACTTAGTCAAAACTTGACCACAAGGCAAACTCTAGTAAAAGTAAATTTGAAAAAACACTAATAATAATATTTTAAGGAAATTCCAATTTGATATTTAACATTGGTTTCATTCGGTCAGAATTAGATTCTGTCACATACCTGTTATAAAAATTTTAAACAATAATGTTACGCGTCTTAAGAAAGACTTGATATTATTTTACGCCGTCCTCTATTGTGAATATAATTTACGAACTTATCAAAATTCCTATCAAGTGCGTTACATAAACAAATTCTCAACCCGTTAAGAACTAAGAAGCTTCTCAAGAAATATTTAAAAGTCGTCATTAAATCTTAATTTAGCAAGTAACCCAGAATACTTGCACACCTGTATACATGAAACAAAATGTTTTTATTACAAAAATGAGCATATTTTGTTTAACGAGGTAAAAATATTCATAAAATTAATAAAATAAAAGTTCAATAAAATTTAATCGTTATCTGAAGGGATAACACGTTTTCAACATATTTATGTAAAGATCCAGGTAGTTGGTTTAAAGAGCGCTTCTATGAAAATTATGTTGGTCCATTCCGCCAAACAATATTTGAAATGTTGCATATTTTATTTAAAAATTTCAGGTGTTGAAACTCTGACAAAATTAGGTTTTGCAGGATTTATCACACCATATTTTCTCCTTAAAACTACTTTTTCTTAACTCCAGTCAATTTTTCATATCATATGGAGCTACCAAACTAAACTATATTTATGTCATTAAATAAAAATAAATTAAAACAAATTTATTTGCGGAGTGAAGTTATTCGAAAACTTATCATCTTATCTAAGATCACAATAAAGAAAACATATTTATTTATTAATTTGTTTATCACCTTTCTTGTTCGTGTATTTTGTAGTAACCAGAACATATATTTTTACACAAAAGTTTTTTTTTCTTAAGAGAAAACCATATTCGGTTTTTGCGGTATTTAAAAATAAAATTTTAAGGCACTAAAGGCCAGGATAAACTCTCATATTCAATCATACGATGTGTCAAAAATTACATGTATGCTCAAAAAGTATAATAGTGGGGATTAAAAAAGTACGTGTGTGACAGACTTTTTGACAAATCTGTACTATTTTATAATCTTTTGAAATAATTCATCACAACGTTTTTATCTATGCGATCAGAGTTGATTTTTCCAACACGAGGAGAAATAAGTATGAGGGCTATGCCGAATCTTATATACCCTTTACCATCTGTGTAAATTTAGTTTAGTGATGTAACTCCAATAAAAAAGCAACAATTGGGGAGAAAGAAAGATAAAAATTGAAAAAAAAAAATTTGTATTGAATATATATTATTTTACATAAAAATACCATCAGCTCTTAATGGATTAAGCATTTTTATAAAATATTTTTATATTTCCTTAAAGATCTCTTCGAAAGCTTTAAAATGATACCCATATTGATATTTCACAAAATTTTTAAATTTCAAGACCACGTAACTCGAAAAATATGGGTGAGCGCCAATTTTTTTACTTGATGTTTTTTTCTTATTTTTTAATACTATATCGCTCCATATATTTATTTTTTTGATTGGAGTTACTTTATTGTTCCAAACAACATGAAAAACTTAGAGGTTGCCTGCTGCCTCGAAGGACATGGACCAATCGTGCTTATTTCCTTTTTGAAAAGGTAATTGAATGTGGAATTAAGCAATTTTGTTGGAAGTACTTTCCAACTAGATTGCCAACCTAAAGATTTTAACAAGGAATGAAACTTTTATAATCAGTTACTGAAAATCGATTACATTATTGTAGGAAATAATGATGATCTGCACTAGCTTAAACTTTTCAGTACTAGCAAGGCTGAAAAGTATAAACTACAAAAAGTGTGAATAAATCTTTGCTACTATTAGGTAGCTAGTATTGAAAAGATATAGCTTGTACTGGAAAATAAAAACATTTGCCTCTGTTAAAAAAAAAAAAAAAAAAAAAAAAAACAATTTTTCCTTATAATATCTAAGCAAAACTTGAAGTAAAATATTTTGGTTACACTATAGGTTTGTTTCAATTGTTTATTATCACGATGGGTGACAAAAATATTGCAAATATTTTTGATATGCTCCAAAAGCATAAAATTATGTTTAACTCGGAAATTATGGGCGTGCGGCAATTTCTTTGCTTGATGTGTTTTTCTTATTTTTGTCTGATCGATTGTCGTATTTAAATTTTCTTTAGCTCATCTAGTGCCCTGGCTGGGTTGATTTCAACACTAACAGGGACAGACAGACGAACATTGCTCAATAGAATTCGCTATGCGTAAGAACTCAGAATGTATACAATTTATGGGGTCGGAAATGGATGTTGTAGAAATTACAAACGGAATGACAAACTTAGACATACCATTTTTACACCTGTGGTGGATGGTACAACAAAAGACAATGCACTTTATGACGAATAAATGTATTTCCAGCACCTCAATAACATGCTTACAAAAATTTAAGCTAAAACTAGTTATTTTAAGTACTTACTAGTCTTTATTTACCCATATTTTCAGCAAACACTGCATAAACTTGCTTGAACTAGGCAACAAAAAGCACAAGCTTTATCTGAAAATTTTGTTCACCTCAAAACTAGTGTAAACTTAAGATATGCTAGTTTTAGCTAGAGCTATATTTTTATTCGCATCGCCCAATGTCTAATTTTTTGCTGGGTTATTGTGTGTTGTATATAAATTTTTAAAAATGATTGATTAAACGAAAAATGTTTAATAACAATTGTAAACTTTAAGCCCAAAAAACTTTTCATGAATTAGACCGTAAGTATTAGTATCTAAAACAAAAAATTAGAAAATATTGGAGATGCTAGCCCTTCCAGATATTGCACGTAGAATTTTTCAAATCTTGTTTGTATTGTTCATTGCATTGTATGCAATGTAGACTGTAAAATAATCGATATAGCACGGTCTAGAGGCTTGAAACACCGCGCGAGGAATTGGTCTGAATGGCGTGTTAAGAATAACCTAAAATTCAGTAAAAATGATCCTGCAGCCTCAAAGGACATGGAGCGATCTCGCTGATTTTCAATAGAACCCCTCTTTGGACCCTATTTCTGATCCATTGGCATACTAAAATTTTCTCTAGCAGATCTAGTGCATTGGCAAACTTGATTTTTGCATTAA
Organism: Gymnosoma rotundatum; assembly: GCA_916610165.2. Lineage (NCBI taxonomy): Eukaryota > Metazoa > Arthropoda > Insecta > Diptera > Tachinidae > Gymnosoma > Gymnosoma rotundatum. The sequence continues at coordinate 41,170,587 of OU744339.1, forward strand.
CACGGATATCGCCCAATCGACTTCGCTATGCATATGCTCTGTAAGGTTAGAGGTATAAACGCTTTGTTAATTCAATATCTAAAGTCCTTTTAAACTCAATTTCTAATATAATAAATTATGAAAACATCGTGCCTTAGTCTTTCCAAAAACTTGTTTTTTAACTATAAGCAATTATGTTATGCTCTCACTAAACTGGCAGCATATTTCTTGAAATTTAGTTAAAAATCATTATCTTCCAAAAGTATTTCAGCCATTTAAATAGAAACCCACCCACTCTATTTTGTGCTTTAATTTGTTTAAAAGCTCTTTCTCTTTAAGAAAAATTTTAATTCTACCTTTTTTACTAGGATTCGTATTATAGGAAATGAAAATATTTTCTTATGAAATAAAATTTACCCTTACTTTTTTGTTGTTGTATAAACAAAATCTGGAACTCTAAAGTTTTATAAATGAACAACGTTGTATAATCAAAATTCATAAATTATTCTATTAAGTTATTGTTTGTTTATATATACCTTCTCTTTTGGCAAAGTTACTTAATTTTAAATTTGAAGTTCAAGCCTACAATTTCTGGTAGTAAAACTAACAACTAAACTCAAAATACAAATATATAATAAATTTCTTTTGTTTAAAGCAAAAACATAGATACGAGTACTCAATCTTACCCACATCGGCATCTAACATACTCGTATACACACTGACATACCCGCATTTTGTATGTTTTTTATTTCTGTCTTATGTAACTACACTTTCACTTCAGTGAACTTTCCAATCATTTACTTTTCTAGTGAATTTTTGCCTCTACTTAAAAAAACATGTATGTCACTGAGAAAATTCTATTATATTCTGGATTTTTTAACTGTGACTAGTTTCTTAACTTACATTCATAAAGTTTTTGTTATTTCGCCTGAAAAGTACATTTTTTTCAAATCAATAATACATTTCGCATAAACTTTCCATGACTTTGTTCTTTTTCTAGTTCAATAAAATGCAAGAAAAATTGTTAAAAGCTCTCACTTTAGGCAACTTAAAATAACTTATTCTCGTCCTTGTTTTTAAATGGCACATTTTCAATAATATAGATTTTTAAAAGTGATGATTGAATTTACTTCTTACATAAATTATGAACTAAAAGTTTAAAGCATCGTTTTATATATACATATAAAAAATAATTTTTTATATTAATTTACTTTAATTGTATTTTTTTTTTCTTCAAATATAAATATTTTATGATATTCTCATTTAATATTTATTATTTTAAACTACAAAAATAAAATGTGTTACTGCCGGGAAAGCATATCCATATGGCCATTTCGCTCCTGCTCATATATATCTCTTTAGTGGATTATACCCAAATTATACCCAACATAGAAAATTTTCCAAATAATAAATTTTCACTGTTGTTATAATTATTAATTAATTAATACCGGATACAATTAATTTAATAAATTTTCATATCGAAATAATTTTTTATGTAAATGTATGTATATGTAAACACTTTTTATAAGTTTGTTTGTTTAAAACAAAAATTCACAACCTTTTGGCAAGACCCTTGATTTCTAAATTTATTGTTTACAATTATGTTGCAGTGAACACATTTGTACATACTGTGTGAATTATAAATGTCTACTAACTATGGTTGAAAAATAAAAATCATGTAAGTTAAAATTACGTCAATATTGGGATAACCTATAATTTAAAAATTTTATTTTTTTTTACTTGTTGCTATAGCGCACATAACTTTACAAAAATTGTGCAAATTTGACGTGTTAAAAAAAATAACAATATTTTTATATAACGCCACTTTCGGGACATTCTTTATTTTTTAGTATTCGTTGTAATACTGTGAAATTTTATATAGTCTACTTATTCCGAGCTGTTACAAACGGACGGACGGTAAGGCATTGTATTGTCTATTATTTTACACTTTGTGTAAATAAAAGAAAAAAACGTCTCTGGATGAAAGTGTAGTAAAAGAAATTGTTTTTCGTGCGCAGCACCTTTTTTTTAAATCTTGAAGTTTCCCTCGGATTATGTTTTTTTTGCGTAATCTTGCATAATGTTCTTATATCCCAAAATGCAGACAAGGCAAAGGTTCTTCTTTTCTTTAGAAGTTTTTATCAACCGCAAAACTTTAAAACTAGTTAAAATGAAAATTTTTTATGTGCTTGAAAAACAGCATGCGAAAAATCAAAATTTTTTTGATTTTTCATCCAAAATCCAAATTGATTAAATGAGAAGTCCATTGAATCAATAAGACAGAAGACAATAACAACTCAAAAATGTTCTATACAAAAACACAGCAAACATTTAGTAACTATTTAATTTTTTCTTTCATTTTTCTACATAAGGGATCCCATTGGGAACCATTCATATGAATTTGAAAGATTTAATGAAAAAATAAAAATTGAAAAACAATTTTTATAAATAAGCAATGTGCACATGCAAATATATCAAAATGAAAATTTATTATTCGGCATCTTTTAAAATTTAATTAATTTACTTTATTCGTGCTCGATTCCTTCAAATATAAATATTTCATGATATTCTCATGAAATATTTATTATTTTAAACTAAACTTTAAAATTAAATGTATTACTGCGGGGAAAGCAAATAAGTTAATTTTAACACAAATGATATTGAATTTAGAAATAGCAAATTTACAATTGATACATAGATACAAAGAATGGTTGTAGTAAACTATAAAGTGAATTTCATTCTGCCAGTATCTAATATTTACTCTTCTCTTTACAATTAATAACCAACTTAGCCCTATCTGAACAATATTAGTTCATAAATAATTGTGATATTTATATATACAAATATTAATAGATTAATTTATACTCGTAGTATGAATCAGTCATGGGGATTCAATTACAATTAATATGGCAGGTAATGTCTGAAAATAAAATTATAAATAAATTAAAAGTAGTATTCATTACTTTTAATTTATCAAAATTCAATTATATTCTTGAAATTGTAAGTGTAACTAAAAATACTGAAAATGAATTTCTGAAACTTTTGAAGTAGATAAATCAAAAAATGTAATGTTGAAAAATCAGAAGCAAAAAAAAAAAACAATTTAATAAAAATTTGTTTTGAAAATTTAGAAGAATATTCAACATTCTCATTTAGGTTAAATTTTCAAAGGATTATATTTTATAATAAGTTAATTTTAACACAAATGATATTGAATTTAGAAATAGCAAATTTACAATTGATACATAGATACAAAGAATGGTTGTAGTAAACTATAAAGTGAATTTCATTCTGCCAGTATCTAATATTTACTCTTCTCTTTACAATTAATAACCAACTTAGCCCTATCTGAACAATATTAGTTCATAAATAATTGTGATATTTATATATACAAATATTAATAGATTAATTTATACTCGTAGTATGAATCAGTCATGGGGATTCAATTACAATTAATATGGCAGGTAAGGTCTGAAAATAAAATTATAAATAAATTAAAAGTAGTATTCATTACTTTTAATTTATCAAAATTCAATTATATTCTTGAAATTGTAAGTGTAACTAAAAATACTGAAAATGAATTTCTGAAACTTTTGAAGTAGATAAATCAAAAAATGTAATGTTGAAAAATCAGAAGCAAAAAAAAAAAACAATTTAATAAAAATTTGTTTTGAAAATTTAGAAGAATATTGAACATTCTCATTTAGGTTAAATTTTCAAAGGATTATATTTTATAATTAGTTCTTATACAATGTACATATGTACTCGTATACAAAGTATATTATAACATAGTTGTGTTCATAAAATACTTTTATTTAAAATATTTACCGTACATTGGAATTTCAATTATGTAATGAAATAAAATTTTCCCAAAACCATCTATAAAATTCTATACTTAAAACAATTGCGATTCCATCTATATTAGAAGTTGTAAGACTTTTCAAGTTCTAAACGCTGTAGAAACTATTATCACTGTGTTTTTGTTTTTAATTACAATACATAGGCATTTTTACTATGTACGAGTATGTAGATATACATATATAATTGATTATTTTTATAAATAAGTAATTTTGACCTATAAAAAATTAAAAAAATCAGTACATAATTTTATTTTAATTACTCTATTATCTAATTGGATTTTTTTCAATTACTATTACAAATGATATTTAATTAAAAAGTTTTTTTTTGTTGTAATCGCAATTCCTTTTTTATGTTGCTCTTAGATTGTGGTTACCTTAACCATGTTAATCTTAGCTTTCGTTGGCGTTATAATCACATTTAACATATACGCCACCTGTGTGCAGTCATTAAAAGCTTAATTAAAAGCAAATTATTTAGGATGTAGTCACATTTAGATAGAAGAAAAGGCTCTAAAAGATTCGTTGAAATTAAGCCAAACTAAAATAACAATTTTTTTAAATTAAAAACTGTTAAAGTTGCTTTTAACTGGCTTAGTATCGGCTTACTCTAAACCAAATATTACATAAACTTACGTTTCAAGTTTTTATGTTGAAATTAATTCTTTTAATAATTTTTTGTTTACCCAAATCAAGGAATTTATTGTTTTCTTTTTATTTTCCACAAGCACAATAACGCAGCTGGTCAGGGCTGGGTATTCAAAATATTTGTATTTTTTTACACATTCTGAGGAAGCATATTTTTTACTATAGCTGTTAAAGCTGGTTCAACTTAAAATGTATTTTATTTTTGACTATGATATTAAAAAAGGTAATAACAGGATATAAAATTAAAGAAGTTTCTATAAGAAACCGACTTTTTTGCGTGAATAAGTTTATGGGCCATTTAAAAAATAACGCTTTTCTACTGACGAACTTTTTTACACGCTTTACCACAAAAAGTGGAAAAAGGGTATATCTAATTTTGCCATTCCGTGTGTAATTACTACAATATCCATTTCCGACCCCATAAAGTATATATGTATATGTTTACTTCTTATGCATAGCGAAGTCGATTGAGCGAGGTCCGTCCGTGTTAGTGTTGAAAAAAATAAATATGTCAATTGATCAGGTATAGTGTCGAAAGAGGTGCTATTGGAAAATACCATGATCAGTCCATGTCCTTACACGCAGTGGACCAAACACCAAGCCTACCTATAATTTTTTTCATATTATTTGTAGCAATGAAGTAACTCAAATCAAAAAAACAAATATATCGAGCGATAGAGAATTAAAAAATAAGAAAAAAACAACAAGTGAAAAATTTGCACTCGCCCATGTTTTCGAGTTACGGGCCTCTGAAAGTTTAAAATTTTTTTAAAAATCAATATGTCGATCATTTAATAGCTTTTGATGAGATCTTTAAGGAAATACTACAAATTTTTAAAAATGGTTAACATATTAAGTGCCGATGACATTTTTATATAAATTAAATATATGCGATATCAAATTTGTTTATTTTTAAGACTCGGTGACCCCAATATTTGCTTTTTTGATTGGTGTTGCCTCACTAAATTAGACTTACATATATGGTGAAGGGCATATAAGAATGGGCGTAGTGGAATAAAGCACTCTTACTTATTTTAAATTAGGCTTAGTACATCTTTATTGTTCACTTACACTTTATATTTGGGCGTCACACATTTAAGAACGCCTCTTGTAAGATCAGAGCGAAGAGTGTAGTGCTTACATTTATGATAAGGACATGTAGGCTAACATAAAGGTATTTGCTGTTAGGAAAAATGACTGGTTAATATAGCTTTAAACAACTGTGAAGTGTTTCCATCTCTACCGGCATCTCGTTATTCGCAAAATTTTAAGAAAAATATTACCATACAGCAACCAAAGTTAGTCAAAAAATATAATGAAAACATGGGGGTGTTGACAGAGCTGACCACAACATCGAATTATACCGAACATCCATTAGAGAGAAAAAGTGGTATATTCCTCTTATCTGTCATTGTATAGATACGGCTGAACAAAATAGCTGGCTGTTATATCGCTCGTATGGTGGAAATATGGATCATTTAGCTTTTAGAAGAGTAATTGCAAATGGCTTACTGGAATCTTACCCCAATTTAAAACATAGTACTTTATTATATTACATATATAATTTTTCTAGTCTTCTTGTGTTATAGCAATAAAAACGTTTTTTTTTTTTTTCTAAATATAAATAAAAAATTAAGTAGTGTATTTTGCTACTGTTTTTTTAAAAGAACACCCAAATCCGAAAAAACTATTGATTTTAAGAATATAAGTAATTTAATAAAAAACATTCAGAAACCCATAAAAATAAAAGTTTTGCAATAAAAATTGAAGTCAACCAAAAAAACTTTTGCGGCGCTATCTGGGTTAACAACGAAAAGCAAAAACATTAACATGTCTGAAGCAACTTCAGGAATATTAGATGCAATAATCAAAAAACGTTTTTTTATTAAAAAATAATTCGCAAAATATCTTACATTTATCATATTTTCAATAGGTGTTCATCGAAACCTGGTTTTAAAGTAAGGAACTCAAGTGAATTGGACCAACATTTTTGCCGCATAATTGCGCATTTACGAAGACATTGATTTAATTTCTAAAGGGAAGATTTTAGAACACTCTTTGCAGAACTAATACCATCCTCACGTTGCAAATAATTCGCGTTGCTGTAAGACAATTGTCTGCATTAGTTCCAAAAAATCATTGCTTATTATTGTACATATGTAGAGCACATATATTATGTCAATCTTAACCACATATCCTATTTGTGGTAAGACAGCCTACAAAATTTTATATTGCAGTTTTTATTTTTTCAGCTCAAAGGCTACATATTTGGAGTTTGTATCAGATCTTCCCACAAGCAACTTTCTTTTGTGTCCCAAAAAATTTTTGGTCGAAGACGAATACCACAAAAAATTGCACACGCTTGCAATAGAGGCCAAAGCTATTTTGAACTCCAGACCAATCGCTCCATTCACAGACGATCCCAATGATCGCGAAGCTTTTACACTGATATATCCATAAACCTCAAGACACCATGTTCTCTTAACCAGTGGCAACGCATTACATTTTTGAAGCAACAGTTGTAGAAAATCTGGTCCAGAGATAATCTCTTGTCACTTCAACAAAGCATTAGAAGGTCAACTAGTCGCTGTTCATGAAGACAATACTCCACCAACAGTGGTAACTAGCTTGTGTAACAAAGCCATAACTGGTTCAGATAGAAAAGTTAGAGTAGTAGAGCTTAAATCAAATAATTCTTGCGAAAAAAAACCGACTTCAAAACAGATTTCATCTGTCTGCCTACACAGAGTAAACAGATTCGTTATGATAACCGAATTTGTTGCCAATCGAATTTTGTCGGTTATGATCATTATTTGGAATTCGGTTAACATGACTGAATTAATATGGTACTCCCAACTGTTTTAGAAAATAATTCGAGAAAGAGGACTATTACCAATATAAAATATTATTGTGAATTAAACAAAAATTATTTCATTTTTACATTTATTTAAAAATTAAGTTACAAGAATATGACTATGTTTAATAAATTCCATAATACAAAATGTAAATTTCAGCCTCACCACTACGCCTTCCTATTTCGTTTGGATTTCTTATTTTCACTGAAAACCATTTACTTTCCATTTCAATCGAAAATACGACATGTTTCGCCAATCTTAAATAAATGAAAAGTTTTTAAAATATTTTCGTTTACAAAAGTCCTTTTTAGGTAATCGTGAACTTACCCTTCAACAAAACTGGCGAATTTTGCTCCCATAAATTTTTTTCTTTTAAAACTTAAATAATTTTTAACTTCAAATGTATAAATTTTATTTTTGTAATATATGTATGTCAAAACTATTTTGATTTTCAGAGGTAATGCGGTCGATTTATATGATTCTAACTACCAACATTCGGGTATTAGTACCAATGTGTTGAACTAGTTTAGTTGCATCTACCAATTAACAGAATATATTTTAGTAAAGACACAAATCCGTCAGGTAATTTTTGTTAAGAGTTATTGCGACCAACTTTTGATATACAATATCGCTTGTTAGTTCTTAATATAAAAAGTCTTTCAAGGTTATATTTTATTGATAATAAAAATTAAATTATAATATTAGCAGTTAACTTTAAAATATATTAACCGATTTTTTACAAATCTTTTTTCTGTGTGTATAACAGCTAAAGTGTATGGCCACATAAATTAGATTATATTAACTATTGGGGCACACTTATATCTCCAAACTTTATACTTTTTCAACTGTTCAATAGTTTGCCAATCTACATCAAATTGCTGCAACTATAGGGTCACTCTATAATTTACAAATTCAATTTATATACTTGCTGTTGCAATACATTTAGCAATCAGGTTCTGTGTAAATTTCAACCGTCTGCCTGTAACGGTTCAACAGTTTGTCCATATACATCAGATTATATATACAATTTAATTTATAATATAACATTTTTATACTTCTCATTATACCAAATAAAGTAGCGGACATTCTGTCTAAAATTAAGGTGTTTGTATACAACGGAATACGGCCATATAGAACAAATTACATTAATTTTGGGAACACCCTTTAATTTGTAAGCAAAACATGTCCCTTGTACATTTCAGCTGTCTGTCTATAACGGTTCAAAAGTCGGGCCACATACACCATATTATATCAATTATTGGGACACCCGTTTATTTCCAAATCCAAATTTTATACTTGTTGATATAAGTGGAGTTAGTAATAAAGGTTCTTTTTAAATTTCAATCGTCTGTCTACAACTTTTTAAAAGAATGGCCATATACCAAATTAAATGAACTATTGGTGCACCCTTTAATTTTTAATTTTAAATATAATCGGCTTTTACTATAACGGCCATAGCAATCGACATTGCGTCAAATTTACAAGCGTTTCTAGAGTAATTATAGGACACCCTGTAATTGCTACATTCAAATTATAAATTCGATGATATAGAGGATTTAGCAATACCGGTCTCTTTTAAGTTTCAGCGTCCTGTTCATAACGGTTCAAAAATTTGGTCACATACACTAAAGTACATTAACTATTAGAACACCCTTTAACTTCCAGGTCCAAATTTGTCTATAATGGCTCAAAAGATAGGCCCATATAAGTAAATTTACATCAATTATGGGGACACCTTTTAATTTTTAGATTTATTTTTGTATAACTTTTTGTTATTGGGAGCTAGAGTAATGGGCATTCATTTTAAATTTTACAAAAGTGCCCTTTACAATTCATAGTACACGTAAAAAATATGTATGTTGTACGGAAACACCCTTTAATTTTTAAGATTATGGACTGTTTTTAAAACGGGACCAATTTGTAAGCATAATATATAATATTACCAAAATTTTTCAAAATCGGATCAGAAATGACTGAGTTCTGGAGGCACAAATATAAAACATTCAGCCGAATTGTAGAACCTCCTTCTTTTTTTTAAGTCGGGTAAAAATGTTTGGAGTTGAGGTCATAAAAGTAAGTATGCCGTTAAAAAAAATCTGCCCTATGATTAAATTTCTCAATTCAGACTGACTAAATATCTCCTTGGATAACCCTTGGCCTTTTTGACTGATTTCAATCTTAATGGCATAGATGCTATAAGATTTTGGGTAACGGAAGGTGAAATTTTTTTTCCACTCCTCAATTAGTGCAGCTTTTAGGGTATCTTTACTTGTAATGCTATGACTTCTAATTTTCTTTTAGATAATCCCACAGATGTTCTATTGGGTTAAGGCCAGGTGACTGGGGCGGAGTGCTTAGTTGTTTTGGTGTTTTATAAAGAGCCATTCTCTTAAGATATGGGCTGTATGTTTAGGATCGTTGCCCTGTTGGAATTTAATAATCCTGTTAGTACCAATTTCACTGCACTTTAATGTAAGTTATTTTTTAAAATGTTCAAATAAACTATCTTAACCATTATTTCTCGATAATCACCAGATTTCCAATACCGATGCCGCAATAAAGCCCCATACCATAACAGATCCACCACCAAGTTTTACTGTGGCAACCATATATTGTGGATCGAGCTCAGTGTTCACTTTTCTCCACACTTTTCGACGTTCATCTAAGCCAAAAATATTATATTTACTTTCATCGGAAAAAATAACTGATTTCCAGAAATTTTCATCTTTATTTTCATAATCCCCTCCGAAGTCCAACCGTTTTCTTATATTAGTGCTGTTTACAAATAGCTTTTTGCGGATGTTACGACCATGGTAACCAGAATTATACAGCACTCGAAGAATGGTTTGCGGGTTATAGGGTTTTCCACCCTCTCTTTAAATTTCTGCCATTATTTTTGGAGCACTCATCTTCTTTTGTTAATATATTTTCTGTAATCTTCTGTATTGTGGAACTGGTCTTATTGATAAATTTTGCAATTTTACGCTGACTCTGCTTTTTATATAGTTTGACAATACCATCTTTTAAATCTTGTGAAAGTTTTTTTTTCATGAGGAGCCATAATTAGAATTTTGAAAAATTTGCAATAGAAAATCAATTTCGGCATTTAATAAGATTTAAAAAAACAATTAGAAATCATAACGGGATAATCTTTTTTATATGTTTGTGTTTTTGTGCAAGGCAATACTATATATTACTGCTAGTGCAAAAAAATATTAATAATTTTTATGCTGCATACACTGTAGGAAAAAATTTTAATTCGTTTAAACATATATGCGATATGAATCAATATGCTCCACCCGTTGAAAGGCCTTACTTTCAAGATTGAAATTAAGTATTTTTAACCGACTTCAATAAAGAAGGAGGTTATGCAATTCGGCTGAATGTTGCTTTTTTTATATTTGTGCCTCCAGAACTCAGTCATTTCTGATCCGATTTTGAAAATTTTTAGTAATACGATAGATTATGTTTACAGATTGGTCCCGTTTAAAAAACAGTTCATAATCTTAAAAATGAAAGGGTGTTCCCATACAACATACATATTTTTTACGTGTATTATGAACTGTAAAGGGCACTTCTGTAAAATTTAAAATGAATGCGTATTACTATAGCTCCCAATAACAAAAATTATACAAAATATATCTAAAAATTAAAGGGTGCCCCATAATTGATGTAAATTTACTTATATTGGCCTATCTTTTAAACCGTTATAGACAAACGGTTGCAAATTGGACAGAATGTCGATTGCTATGGCCGTTATAGTAACAAGTAATTATATTACAAATTATAAATTAAAGGGTTCGGCAATTGTTCATTAAATTTGATGTATATGGCTATACTTTTGAGCAGTTATAGACAAACCCTTTAAATTTACAACGAACCTGTATTGCTAAGTCCGCTATAACAACAAGTATAAAATTTGGACTTGGAAGTTAAAGGCCGTTCCAATAGTTTATGTAATTTCAAATGTGTGGTTGTACTTTTGAGCCGTTATAGACAGAACGCTGAAACTTAAAAGGGAGCTGTATTGCTAAATCCGCTATATCAACGAGTATATAATTTGAATTTAAAAATTAATGGGTGTCCCATAAGTACTGTCGATTTACTTATATAAGCCTATTTTTTGAACCGTTATAGACAAACGCTTGTAAATTTGACTCAATGTCGATTGCTATGTCCGTTATAATAATATTTAAAATTATAAATTAAAGGGTGCACAAGTAGTTCATTTAATTTAGTATATGGCCGTACTTTTAAACAGTTGTAGAAAGACGTTTGAAATTTACAAAGAACCTGTATTACTAACTCCTCTATAACAACAAGTATAAAATTTGAATTTGGAAATAAACGGGTGTCCCAATAGTTGATATAATATGGTGTATGTGGCCGGACTTTTTAACCGTTATAGACAGACAGCTGTAATTTACAAGGGACATATTTTGCTAAGTCCGCTGTAACAAGAAGTTTATAATTTGAATTTGGAAATTAAAGGGTGTTCCCGAAATGAATGTAATATGTTTTATATGTATTTGTTTTATATTGTTTTATATTTGAACCGCTGTATACAAACACCTTAATTTTAGACAGAATGTCCACTACTTTATATGGTATAATAAGAAGTATAAAAATAAATAGTTGAACCGTTAAAGGCAGACGTTGTTGAACCGTTATAGACAGAAGGTTGAAATTTACACAGAACCTGAATTGGAAATTAAGGTGACCCTATAGTTGCTGTAATTTGATGTATATTGCCAAACTATTGAACAGCTGAACTAGTATAATGTTTGGAGATATAAAGGTGTCCTAATAGTTTATGTAATCTAATTTATGTGGCCATACTCTTGAACTGTTATAGGCAGACAGATGAAATCTGTTTTGAAGTCGTTTTTTTTTTGCAAGAATTATGTTTGTAATATTGTTATTAATCAGTAATGAATTATTTATTTTTTCTTAAGTTCCCATATCAATTAAATGAAAAAAATAAATTTTTATTATATTTCAATTTCTAAGCCATTTTTTAATCATTCCAATTATTTATATTGATGCATACTCACTTTAGTGGTACACTATATATAATTTGTTTATTTTAGTTTTTTTAATATTTAAAACTCTCCAACGTCGTACATTTAAATTCTGGTCGCTCCCTAATGAAATTGTTTTTAATTTATTTTGATGCAAACCATATCAGTTAAAACTATTTTTTAATTTGTTGTAGCACAAAAGAATTTTGTAAACCGGTATATTTTTCATTTTCATATTTTGATAGTTGAATACTGATCAACAACAACAGCAAAGAATACTCTTTCGTCAACAGAATTACAGAATTATTTACTTGTTGTTGTCAGTATACGGCATTTGCATTAAAATATAACTTAAACAGAAATTAACAAAAGGTACATAAAAGTACAATTTAAATATATGTGAAAAATTGAATTATAAAAAACATGTTTGTCGTGCTTAGCAAAAAAATAAAATAAAAATGTTACCTTTATCCAAATTTTAAGAAAAGCCAAAAAACATTTCCTTTAAGTATAAAAACTTCAAAAACAATATGAGAGTTATTTTAGAAGTCAATTCAGAAATGTTAAGGCTTTTTGTCATTTTCATGAAATATTTATTATTTTAAATTAAAAATTTAAATGTATTACTGCGGGGAAAGCATATCCATATGGCCATTTCAGAAATCATCAGTGGATTCTACCAAAATTTTGTAAAGACAACCTCAGAGTCTTATACCAAAAGCCAAAGAGATTAAACTAAAAAAATAAATAAAATAAAAGTAGTTACTTAATGGTTACTGTGGTTTTGTATTTTGAGTTTTTGTATGGCCTTTTTTCGTTATTTCTTAAATGGAGTTCTCATTTAATCAATTTGTCTTTTGGTATTAGGCTCGTAGGTTTTCTTTACAAATTTTTGACAGAATCCACTAAGGAACTATATATGATCAGTAGTGAAATGGCCATATGGATATGCTTTCCCCGCAGTAATACATTTCATTTTTTAGTTTAGAGTAATAAATATATTACAATTTTAGCACCTTCTACTGTGTAGTAGAACATGCGAAAATAACGCATTCATTATACATGCTATCCCAGCAAAAAATTAGACATTACCTTAAAAAGTACTTGCCATATAATGACTCACTTTTGTGATTGCCATATTTTGTTACTCGCTTAGAAAACACTTTACATTAGTTCCCAAAAAAGAAAGTAGTAATGGAACTAGTTCTTTATGTTAAAAGAGACTACCGTTCTAATGGTACTCATTACTTCCTACAATAATTAATGTAATCGATTCTCAGGAATTGATTATAACTCATTAAGTTGGCAATTTAGTTGGGAAGTACTTCCGCCAAAAATGCTTAATTCCACACTCGATTACCTTTTCAAAAATTTTTTGCTGGGATGTAGTATTCTTATTTAGTTGTTATGCAATGCAGGTGTTTGTATGATTTGTATTATGTTTGTTTATTTTCGCTTTGTGTTGTTATTATTTTGTCGTCAAAAAGTTTTCTAGAAATTTCTGGCTTTGTATACAGACACAACAGGCCATTTCATTACACTTTCTTGGTGACATTTATTTTTAATTCTTTTTATGATTTAAATAAAGCATCTTCGCAACAATATTTTAAAAAATTTGAAAATTTCGAAGGCGCGTAACTCGAAAAATATGAACGAATGCCAATTAGAGATGAGCGATATTTTTGTACCTGTGATTAAATCACTGGTCACTACAGTGACTGAATTGATCAAACAGTTCCCCGTAAGAACGTTCTTTTATATTTGCACACGTACAAACTTAAATTTAATTTTACTTTTTGAAAGAGAAATATAAGACTTTTGACTCTTATATCAAAGCAGCTTCTTTGCTGTGTAGCTTTTTCTTGCTTCTAATTACTAACAACAACTATTATTTTTTCCAAACTTCACACATACATACATACGTAGCAAAAAAAAAATAATGTTGTGTGCTTATTTATTTATTTCAACCAATATTTCTGGGCAAATTTAATTACACCTGCTTTTAATGTAGAGATTAAAATACCTTTTTCCTTATGATTACTGTTTGCATAAAATATTATTTAGTGTTATATATTCCCTATATAAACATGAATGTTTTAATTAAAAGAACTGCAAACGGTGATCACGTTAACTATTTAAAAGAACAGTGATTTGAAAGTCACATTCACTGGTAACGATGTTCCTCAAAAATCACGGGATTGCTCATCCCTAATGCCAATTCTTTCACTTGTTTTTTTCCCTATCGCCCCATATATTTGTTTTAATGGGGTTGGAAATGAATATTGTGGAAATTGCAAACGGAATGACAAACTTATATATTTTTTCCAGTTTTTGTGGAGAATGCCAAAATTGCCAAAACGATATTTTTATAGTTTTAGTTTATAATCTGTACATATTTTTTAAACAACGCGAGGTACAATGTTTGTTATAAACTAGTTACAGTTTAATTAAATCAATAAAAAATATAAAATATAAATTGGGATCTAATTAAAAACATTCATATTTTCAGGAAGCCAATACCCGCCAAAATTTTTTGAAAAGGTAATCGAGTGTGGAATTTTGGATTTTTTGGCGGAAGTACTTCCCAACTAGATTGTCAACTTAATGATTTTCACAAGGCATGAGACTTTTATAATCAATTCCTGAGAATTGATTACATTAATTATTGTAAGAAATAATAAGAACCATTAGCACGGTTGTCTCTTTTAACATAAAGAACTAGTTCCATTAATACTTCCTTTTTTGGAAACTAATGTAATGTGTTTTGTAAGCGAGTAACAAAATATGGCAATCCCAAAAGTAAGTCAGTATGTGCAAATACTTTTTAAGGTAATGTCAAATTTTTGCTGGGTATCTTAGTTCCTTTAGAAGTATCTTTAAATATGACGAAGAATTTTCTCGCATAGTTTTAATGGTTTCATCACCATAGTCAATGGATATATTTATGAATCAAGCACGATTATTATGTATCTCATTTATTATTATTATTATTTTGTAACTTATTTAAAACTAATGGCTTAACATTTTTTAAGGAATACATATAAAATTAAACCCGACTACAGCCTACCTGCGTCCACATAGTATGATTTAAATTCTAAGTTTAAGTAATTATTTAATTAACTATAGGACACATACAATTAATCGTTAATGTGTTGCGCTGTTTCATTCTTTTCCGCTGTTGAAGTTGAGGAAAAATTTATACTACAGCTCCACCCAATTTTTTCATATCGATATTTGTCAAGACAAATTAACTGCTCGTCAATACATGTAAAAATCGGCAAGAAAAGCCGTTAATACTTTATAAGTCGCCAAAAAAAAAAATCGCCGCTTCACCAAATCAAAAATTAGGTCGCCATATGAGTTTGAAAATCTCAACGTTTTGTGAGAATTCGATATTCCTGACATCCCTGATTGTGCTTTCTTGAGTTTGTACTGCGCTCACAAAATATTTTCCCTCTCTCCCTTACTCCCGCTAACAATATTTCTGCTTTTTTACATGTTCTTTATTAATTTATTATATTTGTTTACGCTTTTTTGAATGAATACTAATGTAAATTTGCTGCAAAGAGGCGAATAGCGCCGTAAGTAATAAATTGAATATTTTTGAAAGTTTATGGAACAATACTTGATATAAATTTATAAAACAATTAATAACTTTAAAATTGTTGCACATATAAACAAATTTTAAAAAAGAAACATCAAACACCCAATCATAAAGCCAATCTGTATACAATTCTAACTCACTTCAAAAAGGATAATAAAAACTTTGTGGATACTTAATAACGGTAAGTATAAAAAGACTAGAATAAGAAACTTCCTCATATGTCATGTTGGATGGCAACAGTAAAATATTTCTAAAGAATTTTGAGAAAAGTGCTTAGGAATGTAAGACAAAGATAACTTACTTAAACATTTACATTTATTTTACATATGTATGAGGAAAGGGTAGAAACGATATACATTTTTTGCATTAATGTTACCAAGAAAATTTTATTTTTAGCAACAATGTCACGAACTCTATAGTTTTGTTCTGAGTACCAATAATTTGGTGTTTTACCATTAATTACGGAGTAACAAAACTATAACAAATGCACAAGTAAACATCCCCTACCTAAAACATAAGCAAAGCACATTTACTGTTTTGAAAAACCACAAAAACAAATAACACATGAAAATTTAAAGCAAATAAAAATAATTATTTTATGTAAACAGTAAACATAATAAATTCCTTCCCGAGGTATAATTGCAATAACAATAAAGATAAGCAAATTATTACCCTTATTACTTACTTTTTATAACACTACTAATTCTACACTTTTATTAACGAGCCCTTGAAGGAAGGAACTCCACTACTTACCAAAATTCAAAAACAAACTGCAGTAGTAGGCTCAAATTTTAACTTAAAATATACATATAATAATATATAATAATAACAATAAAAATGTTATTAAATGCCATGGAAGTCGTTCTGCCAAAACTGATTAATTCTGCACTTAATTAACTTTTCTAAACATTTCTGCTGGGTAGTAATAAGTTTAAAAATTCTGAACAAAAGTTGATGGCATGTTGCTTTTACATTGAACTTAGAAAAGAATTTCTTGCAACTTCTTTTAGAGATAACGAAACAAAAAAATCATGCTATCTGGATAACCATTCATTAAATCAAAGTAAAAAAGAATATATAAAACATTTTTGTGTGATTTTAATTCATGCAATAAGAAAATTTTATTGAGTTTCTAAATATTAATACATAGGCCGGTTAATACATAGTTTATCTTGGCTATTAAAATTGGTTTTACTACGCAATGGCCCTCCACCCTTTTAATAGGAATTCTTTTAAATGATATTATCATAGCTATCCATTAGAACACTGCAATGGAAAAGGCTGCATACAGCTTATTGTCTCTGTAAAAATAAATCTAGTTAGAGTGCTAAATTCGGCTATGCCAAATCTTATATACACTTCACCATCTATGTAAATCTAGTTTAGTGCAGTAACTCCAATCACTAAAGCAAATTCTGGGGTAACCGATACTTAAATAAAAAAAAAATTGGTACTGCGTATGTATACTTTTACATAAAAAAGCTATCGGTTCCTAATGGGTTAAATATTTTTTAAAAAACTTTAGTATTTCCTTAAAGACCCCTTCAAAGGCTTCAAAGTGATACCCATATTGATGTTTTAAAAAATTTGAAAGTTTCAGAGCCCCATAACTCGGAAAATATGAGCGTGCCTGATGATTTTTTTTTATTTTTTCTCATATATTTGTTTTTTTTTTTATTGGAGTTACATTATTGTTCCAAACGACATAAAAGTAGACGTGGTATTTTGCCTGCTGCCTTGATGGACATGGACCTTTCATGCTGATTTCCAATAGCACCTCCTTCGACACTATGTCTGATCGATTGGCATTTTTTTTTTTTTTTTGTGAATAAAGTTTTCCTCCGCAAACTTGATTTCAACACTACCACGGAAGGATAGACATCGCTCAATCGACTTCGCTATGCATACACTCAAAAAAAAAAAATTAAACTAAATTTAAGTTAGACGTGAACTTCGTTTTAAGCCGTAGGAAACTATGCTTGTTCAAAGTACAAAGAAAAATTATATAAACTAAAAAATTTCACACAATTTTACTTAATTTTTCTTACTTGAATGAATTACAGTTTTACTTAACCTAATTATAAATGTTCATACATACATAAAACTCTTTCCAATATTTATGTTTTTTACATTAAAATAAGAAATTTTAAGTTTGTATTAAAAATAAAAAAATTTAGTTAAAAGCGTCCTTAAATATAGTCAAACTTAATTCATTAACTTAAAAGAAGATTATGGATTTCATATTTTTCTGACCAATTTTTCTTAAAAATAAAGAAAATACACTGGATTGTTTTACCATTTGCATAAAAAAACAGATCGGAAATATTATACACATTACTAAAATTAAGGAAAACTTTCCTTTATATAAGAATATTTAGTTGCTGTATTGAACAAAATTATATATGTAAATATATGAACTTGTTTTTATTCATTATGGTTTCTTGTAATAAGATTAAATTAACTTGAAAATAAGAAATAAGACTTAAAAATGTCACAAATACCCGTATAAACTTTAAAACATCCCAGTAAAAAATAGGATCATACAAAGAGTAATCTTGGAGCGCTCCTTTGCGGGTAATGGATTACTCCATAAAACTCCGAAACACATTGGATTTTTAACATAGCATGTCCGCAGACACGAGTACTCCTTTTAAGCTCCTTATGGAGTACTCTCTTTGATCTTGAAAATGACGACAGAGGGAGTAATCGTTTTTGTCTCCTAAAAGAACATAAAGGGAGTAAACATCCATATAAAATACAAATTTTTTTATTTTTACAAAAACAAGAAAATATTCATTTATTTAAAAAATTTTTTAATGTTTTTTTTTTGCATTCGACGAAGTCGTAGTTTTTGCCAAGTAGGTCTGTTGGTAAACAGTTGCTTTACATTTAAGAAATGCCACCTTGAAAGAAAAAATAACACATAATATCTTATTTAAGACATGATATCAAAAATTCAGCTGCGAGTATTACCGAAATAAAAAAAGTTAAACAATTTGTATTTGTTTGTTTTGATCCATCCCAATTTAATTTCACCAGCTTTTTTCGCCGATCATTTTGCGTATTGCTTTTTCAATTTTGATTTTGTCAAACCGCAGTTTAATGTACGAAATCTGAAATAAATTAAAATAAAAAACAAAGAATTTTGAATACTTGTTTAATTGATTGCATTAAAAACAAATTCAGTCTTACCATTTCTGAATCAGGCTCTGTTTTAATCAGCTGTTCTGCCTAATTTAATTCCTTCAAAGAATCAATTGGGAAAATTTTTATTCTTTAATTTGATGTTTTCTTCCACAAGCAGTAATGACTTTTCTGAGCTTTTATAAAGCGGCATTCCATCCACAATTATATCGATCAATAGTTCGGCATTTGCATCAGGTGATATGTATTGGCCGTGCATCATCAGTGCTTTTTCTAAACCACAATGAAAGTATTCACCTGGTGCCATATCTATTATTTCTGGGCTCCCTGTGAAGCAGCGTGGGTTTTCTGCATGTACTGCTTTTAACAATGTTTCTCTACATAGTAGAACATCCATACCTTCACTTTTTAAAATGTAGAGTAGTGAATTACTGCATTCGTTCGAAACACGACTTTCAATTACCCAAGAAGCGAGGTTCTTTTAAAATTTTCACTGATATCATAATGAACAACAAAGTTTTCCGTTTGGCTATCTTCATTTGTTAATTCATTGATTTTGTGAGGTACTGATGCCTCTTGTTCACTTTAAGTCTCCCGATTACAATTTGAGAATTTTTCAATTTCTATTTTAACTAGTCGTCTTAAATGACGATTAGAAACTAAATTTTCCCACATTTTTAACAAATTTGTTACTATACCCGTACCCTTTCGCTTTCATTAAAACACGTCTTTCACTTTTTAAAACTAAACTGACTAAATATAAAAACAAAACGAAAACATCAACAATTAAAAGTTATGTCACAAACAAACGAACTGATACATCCCCCATTGATCAATTTGGAGTAATAAGCGAGGCATAAACAAAAAAAAAAAAAAATAGTTTCGATAGCTCGCTTATTACTCCAAACGGATGAACAAATCATTACTCCTTTATTGCTCGATTATGGATTAATCCATATATTTTTTACTGGGATCAAACAATTTTTTCCTAAATACTTTTTTGTAAGAAAAATGTTACAGTATTACTGAATTAAATCGATATACATACATAGATTTTTTCATTTAAAACAGCAATTGTAATGGTATGGAAAGTTAAGGATTTAGTTAAAAATATATTTAAATTTTTTATTAACTCAAAAGAAGATTAGGGACTTTTTAATATATGGGAAAATTTTCTTTCAAATAAACAAAATTTATTAGATCTACCTATTTACCAACTGCTTGATATAACTGACTATCAATATATTATGCATTACTGCGGTGGTATTAATTAAAAATTTTGACTGAGTTAAAATCTTACTTGAACTTAATCTAAGCACATGAAATTTGCTTAACGACTTCGATTTAACTTAAAATTAAACAATTTATTAACCCTAAAGAAATAAAACTGCACTTGATCAGACAATCTTAAATTTAGGGAAATCGGGGTCGGAACTGAATACTGTAGAAATTGCACAGATATACAGAATTCCACTTGTGGTGAAGAGTATAAAAATGTAGTATAAATAAGAATGTTAATTGCATATGTGGCGTTTACTTACCACAACAAAACGAATCAAAGCAAGCTATGAGCAAAGACAATAACTTATACATACCAGTCTATGAGGATTTACGAGTAAATTATTATCTTGGTTTCATCAGCGTAGCCAGATAAGGGGATTTCTTCCTAAATTGGGGTTTTAATATAATTTTGCGAATTGAAATTCATGAGGAGGGATTTGGGGACTTTTTGTTCTTAGTTTTTTTTTAGTAGCACTTGGTTGATTTATTGGTATTTAATATTATATTTTGAATGAGAAATAAGCTACAGTATGAAATGATGGAATTATCGGTAAGAATAAAATCCTATTTAAATATAAAAAAAATCTACTGTTATAAATTTTTAAGTTCCTGAAGGAATGATTAAGTTCCTGAAGGAGATTAACCGACTTAAAACTTTACTCATTTGAAGTTTTGAATTTATAACGGACGTACACGTAAATAACAGAAAATATAAATATTTTGTTAATCTTAAATTCTATTTCAGAAAGTCAGCAAATTAAAACGTTATAAAAAGCAAATTAAAAAATTATTTCCTAAAGTAATAAATTTTGGTTAACGAATGTTTTCGTTTATGTACTTTATTTTATTTTGCCAATAGTTGAAGTAATTTTATGTATGCGGCCAAACTTTTGAACCAATACAGACAGACAGTTAAAATCAACAAGGAACCTGTATTGCTATGTCCGGAGTAACAACAAGTATACAATTTGAATTTAGAAATTAAAAGGATGTTCGCATAATTAATGTAATTTGACCTATATCGGCCTTTCTTCTGAACCGTAATATAGAATTACTTAAAAATTAGAAAAAAAGGGGACACTTTGTCTGGTATAATGAGAAGTATAAATTAGAAAAAATAAAGCTTAATCCATTTTCAAAAAATAATTAATTTTCTTTCAATTCATTAAAAAAAAATTTTACCGCTTATATTTAATTTTAAAGTTTTTTAACTTTTGCGCAATTTGAAGAACGAATTTAAAAATGCCTTCTATACATACATTTGTGCATGTAAACGTTTCATGATTGGTTTTCCTTCGTTTTGAATGTCAAGTTTGTTTTGTCTAAAGAAACTTTTTAATTAAAAATTTTCAATTGGAAATAGTGTTTGTCTCTTATATTAAACTAATCACAGTTATAAAGCACAATCGAAAAAACGTAAGGACGAAAAAGTGAGAAACTAATTCCTTTAAGCTATTGCGTAAAGACGAAAAAGTGAGAAACTAACTCCTGTAAGCTATTGCGGTTTTTCAATTTGTTCTTTTAACAAATGATAATTTTGTTATGTAAATTAAAAAGAAATTTGTTGTACAAGTTCGTCGCACATACACTTACACAGAATAGAATTTATTTATCATTACTCAGTTTTAAATAATTATAAATTGCTATTATTAGAGCAAAATCTTTAATAAATTTAAACGCTGTAATGTAGTAATTAATTCTGTTAGCACACGTGAATTTATTGTGGTTATTGAGAATATATTTTACGCCTATATACTCGGTTAAGCAACCAATGTCGCGCTTTGCACAGTATGAATGACTTTGTCAATTTTATTTCTGATCATTAGAAATCCCCTTGAGCCGGATGGAAATGCAACTAAGTTCTGGACCAAGAAAATGCTCTTTTTGCAATAGCATTCCAGCTGTGCTTATGTGCCCTGTAACACACATCAACAACTATCAATATATATGGGCTGATAGAGAAGTAATAAATAAAAAAAGAGCTTAAGTGAAAAAAAATTTTTTTAATCGAAGTTACTTCATTGTTCCAAATGATATGGAAAAATAAGAGGCAGGCATTGTGATTTGCCCGCTGCCTCGAACGACTTGTAAATTTTTTCTGATTTCAAATGTTTGTAACTATATCTGATCTGTTGCTCGTCTAGTGCCCTGGCAAAGTTGATTTCAACTCGAACACGGACAAACAAACGGTCATCGCTCAATGACTTCGCTATGCATAAGACCTCAGAAAATATATATTTATTGGTCGGAATTACATATGGTAGAAATTACAAGTCTGTTTCAGTTTAAATTTTGTTTTTTTGTAGAAACACGACTGTCATTTACTATCATATTATAAGCTAAAAAGTTATACTATTAATTTAACTAGGTCAGGTTCCTAAATATCCTTTTTCTAATTAAATGTAAAATTCATATATATCTACTCACTCATTAAAAATGACCAGAACTTGCCGACCCTTGCGATTTTTAACAGTTTTAGTACTTTAATTCTTGTCCTCTTTTTCTCATTTAATGCCAACATTATGGTCGGTCAAACTAAGTTTTTACAATTTAAAATTTCAACTAAAAAGTAAAAAGAAATCCAACTGAACTTGAATGAAATTCTTTTCGTTTGTTTAAGCTCTTTCTAATAGTCCTTAAAAAAGCTAGCAGTAATGAAAACTAATAAGATAAAATTTTGTAAAGAAAGTTTGAGAATATGAGTATTACAGGCTTAAAAATCGGATGTTTTTACAAGGGAGAGACTGGTTACATAATAAACGAAGAGACGGATGTCTCATCAATATTTAATAAAACTAACGCATTCTTTGTTAACTACTAAACACTTTACTATCATCATGAGCAACAGTTAGTGTTCCACCATTTCACTCAATCTTGGTATTTATTTTATAGAAAATATTAAAATTCATATTATTTTAATGTCAAATTTCGTCTCAGTGTAGTGAATTACTTTTTTTAATGTTTTACGCTGTAATAAATATGGTTGAGATTTGGAAAAGGCGAAAACAAGTGATATTTAGCCAAGAAACTACGAAGATTAATGCGATAAGGAAACTTATTGAATGTCCAATAAAGCCACAATTAAGCAAAGCGATACATAACGAAACCGGTGGTGGTTTATCGGAAAGGCTGTATATCTTGTGAGCAACAAAATGACAGAAGGAAATTGTTTGTGCGTACTCGGTCATTGTAGACGTGATTACAGCTAAAAATATAATTTTAGAGTATATTCAGGCCTTTGTGATCATAGATTGTCTCAATAATGAAAAACGCGATTGAAATACGAAAATGCGCACTGAAATTGGTTTAAGAAATTTTTTTAATTGGCAACTACAATATTTTACCTTGGGTATACATTTTGCAAATCTCCCACACACAACGCTTAAAAATTAAAAAACAAGTTTATAAACATGAAATTTCATGGCTAAAACCAAATTTTTAGCTGAATTACAGTATAGCAAAAGATTTAAATAGAAATAGTGTTTAAGTATGTATTTTGATTTCCTCCATCTAGTTACCATACGAGTATATTTTTTTTGATTATTTCCTTTTGTTTAATTTATTTTTTATTTTATGCGGTCCTTATGGTTTCTCTAGATTTTTTTTTTTTGCTTAAATACAAGCAAAAGGATAAAAAAAATATTTACAAAGTTATAATAAAAATAAAATAACAGAAACCACAAGACAAAGCTGAATGAATAAAATGAGGAAGCAAATTTCTTTTATATTTTGCCTAAACCAGAGATTAAGAAGGAACTGTAGTTGTTGCTAACATTTTTGTATGTAGGCGAATTATGAAAAACAAGGAAAGCACAATAGCAACAAAAGCTGCTATATTTTTTCTTATCGTCCTCGTTCTCACTTGCATAATATGCCTTTTAAAAACAAAATATTTTTCCTGAGATTTTCATTCTTTAAAATTAAATAAAAAACAACAACAAATTGAGCTCAATGCATAAAGTATACATGATTGTACATATAATAGAATGTGACATATGTAAGTGAAAAATGATAATGTTGCCTTGACAACATGGTCAACAATAAATTAAAAAGCGAATGAGCGGATTATAAACCGAACGAGTAACCGAGTTTGTGGCAAGCGGTAAAGAGCATATTGCTAAAATAAACTGTAATAAACCATATACAATGCCAGCAATAATAAAGCTGAATATACTGTGGAACAACAAAAAGGCTTTACTTACAAAATAGATGGCTGATGGAAAAACTTTATCGAATCGGAAGTTGCCTGCAGGAATTAAAATAGAAGGAAATCAACTAGCGGCATGGGGAAATAATAAATAAGTTTTTATATTGAGCTGAATTTATTTTGTCTGCTGGGTAACTACAACTTGGCTTACTCTAAATTTCTAATTTTAAGCTGCTTGTTGATTGTATCTTCACTATTTAACAAGTTATTGTTTCAATTCAATTCAGCTATAATTAATATACATTTGCGAGCAGGAAACAGAAACACTATTCCAAATGATATTTTATTTCATCTATTTCAAAATCCAGTTATTCACTTCATATTTTCTCTCAATTGCAATTAATTGTAATTATTTTTTAGTTTAGAGTAAAAAGGGTCTTTTCGATTGAAGCTTTCTTACTAACACTGAGTTATTACTTTCTAACAAGAAGGTTCCAAAATGTGTTAATCCTAAAATTATTGTTTATTTCCTGTCTCACCTGCAGTTTGTTGAATTTTTTATAAACACGGTCTTCTATCCAAAATATTAAAAACATTGAACTCTTCTCTTTTTAAAGCTATTGGTCTTTTTTTAATTCTAATATCCTTCGCCACAAAAAGTGGAAAAAGGGTAACCTAAATTTGTCATTCCGTGTGTAATTTCTACAATATCCATTTCCGACCCCATAAAGTATATATATTCTGAATACAATTAAACGATGTCCGTCTATCCATCCGTGTTAATGTTGAAATCAAGTTTGCAGAAGCAAACTTAATAAATATGTCAATCGATGAGTTATACCGTCAAAAGAGGTGATATTGGAAATTAGCATGATAGGACTATGTCCTTCGAGGCAGCAGGAAAAACGCCACGCCTACCTCTTAACTTTTCATATCACTTGGAACAATAATTTAACTCCATTAATAAAAAATACATGGGGCAATAGAAAATTGAAAAATATGAAAAAAACGTAGAGTGAAGTTGGCGCTCGGCCACATTTTTCAAGTTCGGGGCTCTGAAATTTTAAAATTTTTTTAATACCTCTATGGGTATCATTTTAAAGCTTTTTTAGAGGTCTTTAAGGAAATACTAAAAGTTTTTAAAAATGCTTAAACCATTAAGAGCCGATGTCATTTTTAATATAATAATAATATATATTTTTTTTAACCCTTAACTACATTCGTGGGGTAATTTTTTACCCCACGCCGCACTCCATAATTAATAACTTAATTTGTACTAAAGCATATTCTTTACAACTCCGTGTATTGTCAATTCATGTTGGCATCTTGAAGTGTATAAATGGATTTCGCGCTACGTCAAATAAGATCTGTGCTAGGTATATATTGGGCTACAAAATTACCCCACGAATGTAGTTGTGTAATTTATTTTTATTCTTGGTATTTATTGATTTTTTATTATGTAGACAAAATGAAGCGCTATTTAAGTAAATCTGAAGTAGAAAAAATTTTTTGATGAAGACGACTTATCTGATGACGCAGGAGATGATGATATTTTCCAAGACGATGACGACATAAGTGATGGGGAAATGGAGATAAGCGATCATGATACAGAAA
The DNA here is from genome assembly GCA_916610165.2 of Gymnosoma rotundatum. Lineage (NCBI taxonomy): Eukaryota > Metazoa > Arthropoda > Insecta > Diptera > Tachinidae > Gymnosoma > Gymnosoma rotundatum. Next base: position 41,196,737 of record OU744339.1, read on the forward strand.
GCGAATTAGAAGACAAAAAGCTTTCTTATATTGAGAATAAATTACGCCGACGTGTTTTTTTTAAAGAAGTAGGGATATCTTTAGTCAAACCTCACCTCAAATTTATTTGTAAAATGCCTTCTAAAGAACTGAAAGTCTGTACAGTATGTGAAAAGTGATTTCAAACAGACTCTTTTTACACGAAGAACATCCTCTGTCAGAATTTATTTGTTATACTATATACATTTTTTTTCTTTAATTTTATTTTTTTTAAAGTTTCTTTAATATGAATTACAAATTTAAAATTTTATAATACTACAAATAATTTTTTTACTAGAAGAAGAATACACAAAATTTTATAAGTAAATTTTTTTAAGACGCTCGAAAAAAAAATTTTTAATTTCCTAATTTATGAAATTTTTAACGTAACAACCATGTTATTTTTATAAAAAATAAACAATTGTAATATTTCACATTAATACTTTCAGTTTTTATGCGAGACCCTGCAAAATAGAAAGAATTTTCGATTGGGGTAGAAAATTACCCCACAAATGTAGTAACGTAAGTTAAAAAAGCGAATGTAGTTAAGGGTTAATTCCCTATCACACCAATATTCGCTTTTTTAATTGAAGTTACTTTACTAAACTAGATTTGCACAGATTGTGAAGGGTATATAAGATTCGGCATAGCCAAATATACGAGTAGCACTCTTACTTGTTGTCTTTTATATATAATAAAGAAGCTTATTTTGCCAAAGTTCTGCCTATGTGAATCAGGGTTTTGGTGTAATACACTTATTAATGATCGGAGTGTTACTTTAAGAAATTTACTATATTCTTGATGAATAAAGTTTTGTTTTGATAGCGCTTTTCGTTATATAGATACAAGCCTCTAAGTTTAAAAAAAAATGTAAGAAATACCGTTTTTAAAGATTTTCCCCTAAAAGGTGGTAGTCTTGTTTTGCCTATGTAATTTAACTTTACTTCGGTACTAGCAAATTTTATTAAACCGTTTTAAAGGCAACCTTTATTAAATGCGAAATAAAAGGAAAATTAAGTAAAAAAACAAAAATGTTCTCCCTCTAGCCCAATCGTGAAACAAAATTTAAAAATCACTGCGAAATCCCTTGGTGTGCAAAGAGCCCCAATAAAAAAATGGTGAACTGTATTTTAATTCCCACATATATCGCTAAGTACTTCAAAAAAGGATTTTAGAGTCCCATGATTAATAAAGGTTTTTTTGTAAAAAAAATGTTGGGACATTTAGATATTTTCGTGGTCTACTTAAATTTTAAACATTTGAGTTAAATTATAAAAAATTAAAAAATTATATAACCGAAGTATCCAATTTTTAGTATACATAACAATGTTCTCATCTAGATTTGTAAACAAGTAATTTGTTTTGTTTTACAGACAGAAATTTAGACATGGCTATGGGTAAGCAAATAAGCTAAAATATTTTGTATTGAATTAAAATATTTCACTTTTCAAAACAGCTTCAGATTCATAAAAATAAAACTTCGAAATTGAGCATATTCTTGTCAGAATATCAATACTTTTGACATTTGAAAGGATATATAACAATTAATTTTTTTTGGTATTATGCGTTGTATTAACTTTTGTATTATTTCATGTGTAAAGTACCACTTTTAAAAGTTGTCAATGCTTCTTGTTATCCCTGACAAGTCCAACATTTGTGTGAGGATGTGCGCCAAAGACAAAACAAACTATAAAATTTACATTTTTCAAATTTTAATTTCAGGACGTAATTCAAACATTGTTGTTGCACATATTAAAGATGAAAACATGGTACGTTAACAAAAGATAAAACTATCTAATATAATAAAATTCATCAGCTTACTTAAAAAGAACAAATTTAACTAAACACTCGTATGACAACAAAACGCAGAAAACATGCCTTTCGAGGTAAATACACCTAAAAATATATCGAAGTTAGATGCACTAAAATACAATTACAATTTACAGTGGACCAGACTCAACAGATGCAATGTATTGCTAATACAAAAAAAGTTTTACTGGTTTAGAAATACAGCTTGTGTGTTATTTATTTGCCTTTTCTTTTAGTTACAATTTAGTACTTTTATTAAAAATTTAATGCCTTGTTATGTTAACTATATGCTTTTATTACATTAACCCATACAAAGCAGGATCATCGGTTCGGTTCTTCTGCTTGGAACTTTATTCTTAAATGAAACCGAAGAATTTTAAACTCATTAATATAATTGCAGGATTTAAAGAACACGTTGTATCCAATAATTAGAAAGATAGCATCTCTGGTTTTATTATGCTTTACTTCGTTTTCCAACTGTCTAAATTTGTTAAATCCCAAGTAAATTTTTTTACTTGGTGTTTTTTTTTAATTCTGTATTGGCACATACATTTGTTTTTTTCTTTTCTAATTGGAGTTACTTCAATGTTCCAAAAAAATTTGTTTTGCCCGAAGTACATGGTGATTTTCAGTAGCAAAATATTTGAAACTATGTCTAATCGATTGGAGCATTTAAGTGTTCTCTAGCTCATCTTGCCTTGACAAAGTGATTTCAACCCGAACACGGATGGATAGACGGACACCGCTCTGAAGAGTAAAAAAATTGTTGTACTAATATTTTACCGGCCTGTAATGATAATATTCCATTCACTTAATAAATATACAGTTTTGTATGGTAAATGGGCCGGTAATCGATAACGGTATCTGTTATGGCCATTGTTACGGCGATGGCGTTTTTATATGAAACGTCTAACTGTACGTAACAATATTTATTAAAAAAAAAACAATGAATTGAAATTAGTTTTGGCTTTAATTCTTTTACTTTAAATTTCTAAAAGCCTTTTTATAGAAGAAAAAATTATTATCGAAATGTATGCGGACGTTTTCCAAAAAAAAAAAAACAAGAAAAATTAGACGCCAGCAGAATGTAATGCTGCACTTTCTTGACCTCTACATCCTTCATCAGCATTCTTTGCATCTATCTACCTTTGTTGCATAATTGTAAACATCATGTATTTAACCAACTCACGAGTAGTATTCATATCAGTATTAATTTAGTTCGACAAAATTGTCACTGTTTTCTTTGTATTTCGTCTTGTAGATTTGTTTTTGCTTTTGTTCCAATCATCGATTGGATTGAAAATTGGTTATTTTTTCTCTGATGTGTATATGTGTACTTTTTCTTAATTATGTTTACTTTCTGACCAGAATTATAATATGAGAAGTAATGTATATAACATTATGTATTTTAATTTATTTCATCTTTTTGACAACACCAAGAACCCCTGAAAATTAAATACCTTTTAGCTAATAATCTATCATAGGTACTAAAAACTATATCTCTTCTTTTAATGGCGTCCAAATTAATTTTTTATCTTTAAAAGGATTAAAAAGTGATTAACCAATTAAATAAAACTGAAAAAAACAATACTGCAAATAAATACTAAAGCTTCACCACAAGCAGTGGAAAAAGAGTACATCTAACTTTGTCATTCCGTGTGTATTTTGTATAATATCCATTTCCGACGCTATGAAGTATATATGTTCTGACTTCTTATGCATAGCGAAGTAAATTGAGCGATGTCCGTCTGTCTGTCTGTGCTAGTAGTAGTGTCACAAAAAAAATGTCAATCGATCGGATATAGTATCGAAAGAATTGCTATTGGAAAGGCAGCAGGCAAAACACCACGCCTACCTCTAATTTTTTCATGTAAATTCGAAAAATAAAGTAACTTCTGTTAAAAAAAAACCAATATATAAGATAGAGAATCAAAAAATAAGAAAAAAACTTGCAATGAACAAATTGGCGCTCGCCCATATTTTCCGAGATACGGGGCTCTGAAATTTTTACATTTTTTAAAATCCGAATATGGGTATGATTTAAATGCTTTTGAAGAGATCTTTAAGCAAAAACTAAAATTTATTTAAAATGCTTCACCCATTAAGAAACTAACGTCATTTTTATTAATTCTCTGTCACCCCAATATTTGCTTTTTTGATTGGAGTTACTTCACTAAACTAGATTTACATTGATGTTGACGGGTATATAAGATTCGGCATAGCCGAATATATCACTCTTACTTGTTTTTTTATAATTCTATTTGTTTTGCTTGTATTATTATAATACTAATAATAATAATTTATATACTTGTGAAGTATTATTTTTGTTAAAAAAGAAAAAAGTTTTTCAAAGAAACAAAAAAGCATTAAATTTTTGTTCTTTGTTTTTTCTAAATCTACATTATTTAAAAGTAAAATTGCAACTCTATTTATTTATTTTATTATTTTATATATGTATGCGTGTGTGCATAGTAATTAGGTGTGTACAACTTTTTTTTATTAAAGTGTAAAAAAGCAAATTAATTTAAATAAATCAAAATAATTTTAAATTTTGGTTATTTTTTCCTCTTTTGCTTGCGTTCTTAACCGTAAATCTTGACTTAACATTTAAATTTATTTATAAAAAGTTAGCCGCAAAACAAATTAGCAGCAAAACAATAAATGCTTCAAACGGAAAGAGAGCATTCTTCGCATCATCTACCTTATGCTATGTAAGACGTAGAAGAAGAATGTTGATGAAGGATGTGGTGGTCCAGAATATGCTGCATATCACTCTGCTAGCATCTAGTTTTTCTTCTTTTCTTTGGAAAACGACCGCATAATTTGTAAATAATTTTTCTTTATAAAAATGTTTAGAAATTAAATTAAAAATTGACCAAAAAATCCGTCAAATCAAGTCAATATTCATTAATTTATAAGATCGATGGTTCAAATCCTGATTGGAAAAAAATTAAAAATTAATAAAATACATTAAAGAAAATACATAAAAGAAAAGCTAATATGAAAATTTATAACTTGGAATCTTTTTTATAATAATCTGTGTTAAAACACAATTTTATTATTCGTTTATAAGTAAATAATCAACAGTTGGTAGTAAAATATTAGTCATATCAAGATTTCTTCCGAAATACCTTCTTCAGGAAGTTTCTTAAGTAAAGATAAAAAAGCGTTGTGCGTGCGCATATTACATACATACTTATTGTGTGAAATATTTTGTCCAAAAATATAAAATAAAACAAATGGGTTTTAGTTTGGGTTTTTTTCGATTTATTATTTAGTTCGTTACGTTCTGGTTGGCCACTTTAAAACAGATTTCATCTGTCTGCCTAAAACACCTCAAGTGTATGGCCACATAAATTAGGTTACATTAAATATTGGGACACACTTTTACCTCCAAACTTTATACTTTTTCAACTGTTCAATAGTTTGGCAATATACATCAAATTACACCAACTATAGGGTCACCCTTTAATTTCCAAATTCTAATTATATACTTGCTGTTGTAGTAGATTAAGCAATCGAGTTCTGTGTAAGTTTTTACCGTCTGTCTGTAACGGTTCAACAGTTTACCCATATACATCAGATTATATCGACTATTTAATTTATAATATAACATTTTTATACTTCTTATTATACCAAATAAAGTAGAAGATATTCTGTCTTAAATTAAGGTGTTTGTATACTACGGTTCAAAAAATACGGCCATATAAAACAAATTACATTAATTTTGGGAACATCCTTCAATTTCTAAATTAAAATTATAAGCTTCTTGTTATAGCGGACTTAGCAAAACATGTCCCTTGTAAATTTCAGCTGTCTGTCTATAGCGGTTCAAAAGTCCGACCAAGTACACCGTATATTTAAATGAACTAAATGTTTACCCTTTAGGTTAAGGTTAAGGTTTCTTTATTCAATAGAAAATTTATCAAGCATTATTATAATCTGTATATTACATAAAGTAGTGTAATATACAATGACACCTCTATTACACATAACGGATGGGACCGGAAGCATTCTGAATAATCAATTTTTCTAGTTTATTGCGTACATTTAAACTTTTTTATTTATATTACTCAATTTAATACGAAGGTTTTTTTTTGATATTTTGTGATATTATTTTTAGTACTCACAATGTTTTTTTAAAGTTCATTTATTATTTTAGCATTGTCTGCAGTAGTTAAGACTTTTTTTTCGTAAAAATTACGATTTTTACTCATCAAATGTCTAAATTAAACTGCACATTCGAATACACATTCCTCTTTATTTTATATTTTGTTTCGTTTAGTTGCATTGTATTTATTTCTTCAAAAGCATTCGAAATAACATGCTTAGAATCCCGGATCATAAAGATAATCACGGTCAGTCGATGCAAAAAAAAACTTTAACTGGATAGAAAAAAAAAAAACAACGAACAGGATAATCGACTATAATCGAGTAATAAATAATCGAGGCCCCATTGTATAAAGAAAACCAGCTTAACACTCATCAAAGAAGTTACAAATTACAACAAAAAAGCAGAAATGTAAAAAATTACATTGAGAACACAAAACAACAAAAACAAAGGGAAAAATGGCTGTAATAGTACCATTAACAAAGTACAATATTGGCTACTTAGGCTAAGATAAAATTGCTATTAAGGGCTATGTGTATTAAAAAAATAAATATTTCTCTAAGGACTAATAAAATAGAACAAAATGGAATATAAACTCGCAACAAAACGTACTTAAAGAAATCTTCAAAGGCACATCACAAGTCAAAATTTTTATGACTCCCTTTGTACATTTGTTGCGTTTTTTTTTTTCTTATGATAGGATTTTTTTCCCATCATTAATGAGCATAAAGTGGTAAAACAAAGCCATAAAATCAGAAAACATTGGCAAACAATTAATAATCAAACATAAAATTACTGAAATTAAAAAAAAAAAACAATTTTTTTTGTTAAGGAAATAACATATATGAAAGAAAAAATAAAAATAGTTACTGAATGTTTGCTGAGTTTTTTGTATAAAACATTTTTGAGTTTTTATTGTCTTTTGTCTTATTGATTCAAATTTAATCAATTTGGCCTTTGATTAAGACTTTCTAGTTTTCTATACAAAATTTATTCAGCAGTAGTGAAATGGCCATATGGATATGCTTTCTCCGCAGTAATACATTTCATTTTTAGTTTAGTTTAAATTAATAAATATTTCATGAGAATATCATGAACTATTTATATTTCAAGGAATCAAGCACGAATAAAGTAAATTAAATTAAATATATGTACTTAAACGTAAAACGCTATCTTAGTTGGTGTTTTTTAATTTTTTGGAAGTGGTATAAGTCCGTTTTCTTAAAAAGCTAAGTTGACGGTAATTTTAATAGCGTTCTATATTAACATAAAATAAACAAAAACAGTATTGCTGTACAATTTTACGGCACAGATATTTCTTTTAAAAGTAGAATACGAGGGCTGTTCTATATATTTCTGGCCTAATAGTGAAAATGCGAATATTTATAATCAAAAATGGTTTTAATGTTTTTCAAAGTATTCTCCAGCATGATTTATACACTTTTGCATGCGCTCAAACCAGTTGTCGAAGCACTTTTTCCACTCCGATTGAGACACCTCTAAAACAAGGTTTTTGAACACTTCAACAGCTTTTTCTGGCGACGAAAATCTTTGACCACGCATTTTTTTCTTGATGTGCGGAAACAAGAGGAAGTCATTAGGGGCCAAGTCAGGCCTGTACGGCGGATGACCCATTAATTCGACGTTGTGACGGGTCAAAAACGCTCTGGTTTGAGCCGATGTCTTGTTGGTTTTTCGAATTTCTCCGATGACGTTAGGCAAACAAATTGTAGCGTACCACTCAGAAGAGACCGTCCTACGTTGCTCAAGCGGAACAGTCGCCACATGAACAGTTTTGCCGAAGAAACAGGCGCCCATTTGCTTCGAAGTGCTTCTTCCACGAACAACTTTCGTTGGATTTTGCTCGTCTTTGAAGACCCACACGGTCGATTGTTGTTTCGTTTCGGGCTCATACGTATAGATCCATGATTCGTCACCTATGACGATCTTATAAACGTCTTTTGAAGCACCGCAATCGTATTTTTGCAACATTTCTTTGCACCAATCGACACGAGCCTTTTTTTGACCGACTTTCAAATTGTGCGGGATCCCACGAGAACAAACCTTTTTTACGGCCAGGTGTTCATGCAGTATCGAATGTATGCTGGTGGAAGAAATATCCAAGGATGTCTCTATCTCTCGGTATGTCGCATGTCGATCTTGCATTATGAGTTCACGCACGGCATCAATGTTCTCTGGCACAACAGCCGTTTTTGGACGACCTTCACGGAATTCGTCTTTGAGCGAGCTTTAGCCACGGTTAAATTCATTATACCAATTTTTCACAGTGCTATAGGATGGTGCTTCATCGCCATACAAAGATTTAAGTTCATCAATGCACTCTTGTCGTGATAATCCACATTGAAAGTTGTGAAAAATGATGGCACGAAAATGTTTACGAGTTAATTCCATTTTTTCTATATTCATTTTTTCAAGTCACTGTAAAGAACACAAATAATGGTCGTACGTCAAAACGTTTTGAGTAGCCAGAAATATATATAGCAGCCCTCGTAAGTCTTTTCCTAAAAACAACATTCATTGAAAAAGAAAGATATTTTGCATTTGTAGGAACAGCAATAAAGGAAAAGACTAATTATACACTGCCCAAGACCATAATAATACAATAAAGGTTTGCCGAAAAATATCAGCTACATTTTTCATTTTGAAGGAAATAAAAGAGAAGACTTTTTCTCAACTAAATTTCTAGAAGAGGCAATATTTAACAGAAAAAAGATACGTACAGAAACATTTTAAACTGCCTTAAAATATGTATGTATGTTCGATGAGGTTTAAAAAGAACAAGCCTTACAAATTTTTTTTGTATATTTAATTTCCAGCCCACAATGGTATTTGTCATTATGACACATCAATTTACATACATGCTGTTTTTCGATTTTTTTTTTCAATTATACAGGCATGTCACAAAATCCGATCGGAATGGTTTTAATTCCGTACCCATAGTACTTTGTTAAAATAAATGTTCTCTATGGTGAGAAATTTTTGTATTACTGCTGTGTTTAATGGTATTTTTGTTGACAATTTAAAATTTTGGCGTTGGTATAACCAAAGGAAATGTTTACATTTTTAAAATGAATAAATTAAAAAAATATTTTCCGTTGTTTATTTCATTTCTCTTGGTAATCACATCGTTGCAAATATTGGATATTTAAAAATTTTCATTAAAAACTTCGTGCTATTTTTACCATTTTTACCAGTACCATTCTTTATTTTTTTTTACTATCACCCCAGTATTTGCTTTTTTGATTGGAGTTACTTCACTAAACTAAATTAAATAGGGTATAAAAGATTCGCCTTAGCCGAATATAGAGCTCTTACTTGTTAAACAATGTTTTTGTATCGTTTACCATTTTTTGTCGCAGCTATGTATGTATCTCCACAAAACTTTTGTTTTATACGCCGGTTTCAATTAAACTGCAAATTGGATTCATTATATAAAATTCATTAAATTTTTGCAGCGTAGTTAAGTCACTCCGACTGTAGTTGTTATTAGAATGTTACTGAATGACAAATTTGGTTGCAAATTCTACAAAATTTTCCAAAAAAAAAAATGTGTAAAATAAAATGCATTTATATATTTTTTATTTGTTATCATTGCGTAATATAGAAAGCCCTTTATAGCCAAAATATCTACATATTACAATATAGAATAACTTAATTTAGTTTGAAGACAACCCTAAACTCAAATTAATTAATATTAATACAAAATCGCTTAAAAACCAGTGTTTTGTTAATAGCTTCAATTTATAATTATAAATGGTTTGGGATAAAAAAAATTTGTGGTAGACCAGTATTAGGAATGGAAATATAATGCGTCTAAGGCAAATTACTGTTGATAAGTTTTCTGTGATACAAAGATAAAGAAAAGGAAAATACTCCTAAATCATTTGGCAAACAGTGCCAGAAATGAACTACTGTAATCAGGAATGACTTCTGAAAAACTAAACCATTAATAAGAGGGATTAACAATTGGTGTACACTTCTTGATTATATTATAGAAATACAAGAGATATCTGATAGTTAGAAAGTGACTAAAAGTACATTGAAAAAATTTATTGACATACGGCGTTATGTGGTTATAACGTCCATTTTCATATTGGCCATTAACAGGATTTCGATGCCTTATGTCAAACACAAATCTTACAATTTTATTAAACAGAAGCTTTATTTTATTAATAATAGTAGCCGTAGAACAAAGATATACTTCTATAGAATAGGATATCTGCGACATCATCAATGCATGGGCGACATTATATCGTATATGTTGTGGAAGCTTTATATTTAGACAATATAATCTACGGAGTGTAAAACAGACTTGCGAATACACATTGTCATTATGAAATGATAATCAAGACTCTTATCTATGATTACACCTAAAATTTTCATCTTATCTACAAACTGTAGCTCACTTTACCCTAGGTCAATGCTGAAATCGCTAAAACTTATGGAACCAATGCCCAAAATAATAGATTTTGACGTATTTAAGAGCAAATAATTCGATATCATCCAGCATTCAACTCGATGCAACGTGTCATTAATTATTGTTTAAAGCGAATCTATTGATCTAGTACCATGAAAAAGTAATTGAATGTCGTCTGCAAGGGCATATATGAGTATAGTTCTGACTCAACCACTCTAAAAAAATTATTTAAACATATAGAAAAAAACAAAGGGCCCAAAACGGATCCTTAGGGCACCCCAGATTACACCTGCTTTACATGTGATTCTCTGCCATTAAAATATATAAATTGTCTTCTTCCTGATAGGTACGAATTTATAAGAAGGCAAGATGTGGTTGAAAACCTAAACTCAGTGTTAAGCTTCTGCAACAATTTTACATGGTTGACTCGATCAAAAGCTTTAGATAAATCTAATATCACTAGAATACTTTTCTCACCTCTATTCCAATTCTCTCTTATGGATTCAGTAATTTCAAGCAAGGCAGATGGCGCACTGCAATCACTAAGAATTCCTGTTAGGCGATCATTTAGTAAACTAAATTGCATAATCCAGCATGTTTTTTTGAGACCTTAAAACATGTTCAAATATCTTTGACAGTATAGGCAGCAAGCTTTTAGATTAAGGTATTGGAATAACTTTCGTAAGCTTTCAATTATCTGGAAAGACTGATGTTGTTATAATACAATTGATTAAATGTTAAAAATGGTTGCTCATTAAAAAAAATATAATTTTCAAAAATCTTAATGATATACCATCAATACCACAAGCATTTGATTTCATTTTAAAAAAGCTGTAAATTTACCATTCTAATATTGTTTTACGAACAGTAATAAACAAAACTTTACACTCTTTCAGCGTAAAAACTTTTTTTTGTGACTTTTATTTTTTACACAAACTTTTATGCAAAGATAACATATATAATTATTATGCTTAAGGTATTTAACTTAATTTAAAAAAAAAACAAATGTAGGGAATAAAATCAAAAGCCAAAGTATATTTATATTAAGTACACTCATGTCTACAACATATACAACATTAGAACAACAACAGGCATTTTTTTTTTTGTGGAAAATCATGTATTATGTCAAAAAACAGTTCAGAGACGGCAAAGTGGGTATCATTTTTCTAACTAAAAAATTAATATGAATTTTACTGAATTATTATAAAAAAAGCAAGAGAATGACTTTTTAATGACTATGTCAATGTAAATTTAAACAAGAATTCAATAAAAGGATGTTCAATGCAACTTGAATTGGAGAAGTGTAATTTGAATATTTTGTTTACCATTCCTGATAGAACATAATTAAAATTAAAAGAAACACGTAAATAACAAGTGAAATGTATCGCAAAATAAAAATTAAAACATATGTAAACAAATTTTGACACAAAACATGATAAACACGCACACCAATAAAACTACTAGCTGAACTCCTGCATGTACTTGTTTAGATATACTTTGTTAAAAGCTATCAATTCGCATGTATGTATATATGTATATGTAGATACATATTAGTTCGTTTTCGTTGTAGCCTTTTATGAACTTAAGCATAGTAACAACAACAAAAGGGGGAATTAATGTTCTTTATCCAATAAACAAATTTTTTAATCAAAATTAGTTTAAAATTTATAAATCCTTTATCAAATTAACTATATTTTTAATCAAATGATTTAAAATTTTGGATAAAAAAGATTGTAGGCAGTTTTTGATTCCCAGTTTTTTCTATTTTTCAATACTTATTTTCAATTGAGTTCATATAAATTTTTTTTAATAAATGTTGCATTTTCGTAGTTGTAAAAGATTGATTTTGGCACGAAATTTGTTTTTTGTTTTTGCAACTGTAGAAGAAGAATCCTCTACTGTCAATTTCTTTCACATTTTAGCCGCAAATTTATTCGTTTAGGATTTTAGCTGCGGAGGGAAGAAAATTAATATAATAAAAAATCTAAAAAATCCTCGACTCCTAAATGCAATAAATTTAAATTCATACTTAAAGAGTAAAGAATTTAATTAATTTACCATTGTAATTTTTTAAAAAAATGTTCGCAGCATAGATACATTGAATAGCCACTTAGCTTTTGTGCCTTGGCCTATGGATACTTAAGACCAAAACCTATGTAAATCTGTAAACATTTAGTACAGTTAAATATACATAAAGGATTGTTTAACCACAAGGTTTTGTGTATTCTGAACAAAACTCGTAAATATTTCTATTTATCAGATTTTAATTCGAACGTTGCCATTTTACGTATTTAAAATCCATAAAGCAGCATATCATTGTGTTTTGAATTAAATTTTTCAAGAACACCGATCGCTAAATGATATACTGTAAGGATTAAGAAATATTCATTATCTTTTGTAGCTGTAGACTCGACAAGGTCCGAAGATTCCTACATTTTTTTCTAGCAAATGCTGTGAAAATTATTCCTTTAATTAAATAAAAGTAAATTAATTATAATTACCGTTTTAATGCGATTTTCTGCTGAAGAGTAAACATTTAAATTTAAATACATGTTAAATCACTTTATACTCTTTAAATAAAAAAAACACATTTTTAATAAATGTTGTCCACACAAAAAGGAATTGTTGGTTTATATACATCTCAATACATTCCTTTAAAATTTTTAAAATTATCCTTCGTATACATTCGCCATGACAATTGTAGTATTTTTAATTCAAAAATGACTTAAATAAAATACTAGCAGTACCTATTACTTCCTCGGTATGGCATTATCAATTTTTTTCAAATTCAAGTTTGGAAAAATATGTTTCAAATATTTATTGCAAAGTATTTAAAACAAAAGAATAAATGTGCTGACAACTCTTTAAATACCATTATACCGGTGAAATTGAGTGATTTACATTTTTATCTCTATTTTTTTACGTTGTAATTTATACAATATCCATTTCGAACTCCATAAAGTATATATATATATATATAAATATATATATATATTCTGACTTCTTATGCAAAGGGTTCGTGTTAGTATTAAAATCAAGTTTTCCTCGGCAATCGAAAGTATTAAAAAATTTTCATCTACAAAAAAAAATGTGTTGAAAACATTTTTAGTACCATTACACCGGTAAAATTGGATGCTTCTGCACATTTGTGTTTTCTCTACGAAATAACATATTTTTATGAAAAACAAAAAATAATAATAACATATTTAAATAATTTTTTAGGCTGCGCAAAATATCTGTAAAATAATGCTAAAATCAGTCACATATTGAGCATTTGCTTTCTGTCGCTTTCTTTGCGTTTGTCTAAATTATATTCATCTCCTTTTTAACGCACTACTGATTAATTCGTTTAAGTCATCTTTGGTAGTCTTGAAAGACTCACTGTGTTGATTTTAGTTAAAACAATCTTTCAGATGCTAGCTCAGTTGTTTATCCCAGTTTTTTCTGTTGGTAATAGAAAATAGTAATTTACAATCATAATTGATTACCTTGATTTAGTACATAATTAATCGAATCAATATTTACTATTTAAATGTGTACAGATAAATATACGAGCTACTTATGTTACAATTTGAATTTGAAGACCGTAGTTTTATAACGGTTCAAAAATATGGCCATATACATATATAAAATCACACGAACTATTAGGGAACCCTTTCTTGTCTAATTTTGTATATTTATACTTGTTAGTATACCACACAAAATAGACATTCTCTTAAGTTTTCAAGAGTTTGTATATAACGGAGCAAAAGCTATGGCCATATAAAGCAAATTACAATAACTATAGGAATACCCTTTAATTTCTTAATTGTATACTTGATTTAATAGCGGACAAAGCAATACTGCTGTAAATTTTAGCCGTCTGTCTACAGTGGCATAGAAATGACTGAGTTCTGCGTGCACAAACATAAAAAAGCAACATTCAGACGATTTGATAACCTCGTTCTGTTTTTTAAGTCGGTCAGAAAGCGTATACCACCTATTTGAACTTTTTAGTGCTTTAATCACAATCACTCAAATTTTTTGTTATAACATACTTTTAAGAACAGCACTAAACTCCTTTAACTGTGATTTTTAAATTAGATTAATTTTTTGCACTGTAAACCGACTTCAATAACTTGTTCACATGAATTTGCAAAACGTGGCATTTTTAAGTGTTATCTCCATAGTAGTTTTTGTTCAAGTAACGATTGCATTGCAGCCTTTGTGTACAATTGCTAATATGTTCGCAAAACTTAAACCGATGCAAAGGTATGTACGTAAATGCAAGTGTTCTCTTCCGGGTTTATCTAAAATCGGACAATGAATCCAGTAGAAAATAAAAAATCTCTGATTTTGAAGAGGCGAGTGATAACAAGCAAAAGTGCTTAATCTTATATACCCTTCACCATATAAATGCACACATTATTTTCCCAAACTCAATTTTTATACATGCTGTTGTAGCGGACCTTTATGCTGTTATTAACCGTTAATAAATTTCAAGTACTTACTGAAGCAGTTACCCTTCTTTAAACCAGTGAATTTAAATGACTATTTTTAATGCATATATAGTTGCTTAACTATTGCTGTTGCATTTACTATAGCTGACTATGTGTTTCTTTCTGCAGCAAAGCAATTACTTTAAATGCGTTTGCTGTTGCTTAAGCAATCAGTTGTTCTTCATTATTTTAATTTTGCTATTGCTCAACTCGTTACTATGGAGTTGCGGCTGACTACGATTGCTTTTTCTTTTTGTTACTTGCTGTCACTGGCTGTTTTTCATGCCTATAAACATTGGAAGCGTATTTATTTATGTATTTATTACTTAAAATACGTGTGCTTTGCTGCAGAAAAAAACATATAGCCAGATTAAGCATATGCGATTCTTTTTTTTTTTTTTCTTTGCATTTCTTTCAAAAAATTTTTAGAAATTAACTTTATAAATTAACCATAGCCGAAAAAAGTTAAATTAAATTCATTTATATTTTACTTTTTCTTTAAATATATTACATCCGCTGAACAACTTTTTTGTAGTGTTATGCCGCTAAACTCAATTTATTTAATCAAGTTATGTTTATATAAAAAAACTTTTTTTAGTTGTTGGCTGATTTTTTTTACTCTTTCTTTTCAGTCAAGTACTTTTAAAATTACTTTTCCAATGATACCCATATTATCACATTCGGCCATAATATACTCGATATGTGCCATATTATACATAGATACAAGTTTTAAGGTCCATAACTCCGTTTTCTATTCAAATGAATAAAGATCGTAATACCGACTTTATTTTAAAAACAGCTTAATATCTAATTGCTTACCCTGATGTATGTGAGGATCTACGAAAGATCAGTTACAGAGAAATAAAAAACTATGAAGGTTATATTTTGAATGAAATATGTTTGTATGTATGTGTAACGCTTATATTAGTAACAAATGTTTTAGGATTTAAGTTAGTTGGACCTTATTCGTTGGTACGCTACAGTGTATAAGAAACATAATGAAACCAATGCAGCAATAAAATTAAAATTGTTTTGAAATATATTAGATGTTGAGGCTGCAATGCTGGCAGCCATTCAAGAAAACTGCTGTTATTTATCTATTACTATAAAACATCTTATATATCTTTATTTTGACAATAACTAATATTCTGGGAAAACGTCCGCATACATTTGTAAATAATTTTTCTTTCTAAAAATGTTTAGAAATTAATTAAAAAGAACCAAAAAAGCCGAAAATAAAGTAAAATTTCATTAATTTAAAAAATCGATGGTTCGAATCCTGGTCAGGGAAAAATTAAAAATTAAAAACAAACGCTAGGCACCGCGTATTTACATTCATACTTAACTCATAAAAGTCAATATGATATTCAAACAGTGTCTATAATGTTGTGAGCAAACAAGTATGAATCATGATATAATCTTTTCGTCGCCATATTAACGTTCTGACGTTTGCGGGAATTATGAAAATTTGTGCTGCCATATAAATTTGTAAGATCCCGGTTTTCTGTTTCGTTTTTTTTTTTCACTTATATGAAATTTTACAAATAAACAAATTTTATTAAATAAATAAAACAAAATGAACAAAACTTAGCAAAAATGTTGCCGTTTTCCGGACTGCATTAGTAAAAGACGTTTCTGCAAGAATTTTGTAAGATTTTTCAAACTTCGAACAATTTGATTTGCCAAATGCATCTTAGTGTGGTCGTTGCATTATGCGAAAAATGACATTGTTTTGGACAAGAAAAATGTACTATTGGAAAAAGTGTTTTGCCAGACTACAAAAGGTGGAATAAAATTTTTAATTTAAGTTTTGGCTTAAATAAGTACGGTTTCGGTTTTATTTGTAAAGGTAAAATAATACTTTTTTTTAAAGTAACGTTTGAATTAATTAGGCAATGAAACAAAAGAGATAGATTTTCAAGATAACTTAATCGAGTTCTCACGTATAGACGAAACATTAAGCATCGAAATATATATGGTTGTAGAAAAAAAAAACAAATGGAGGTAAATTACTTTAATTTGTTTTTCGGCAAAATTTACATTTTATCACTAGCTAAAGGAACAACGAGAAAACGAGCATATAAATCTTTTAAATAAATAGGATAGGATGGAGTTGAAAACTTTTCGAGATATATTATTTTAAAATACGGTTTAAGGAATTGGATTCTCAAACCTTTGAGGAAAGCGATCAAAACTATATATATATATACATACGTGAACGTTTTATCTGAGGGTGGCCTTTATATCTATATTTAACGTTTCTTAAAATTAATTACACTGACTAATTTACTGGCCCCCGTGTGCAAAAATTTAATGTTAGATACTAATATTACAAAAAAAAATTTCGTATTCACTTTTCGAACAGAAAGATGTAAAATTGTGTAAAAATATAAAAAACTGCTTGTTAATAAAACTTATTCTGTTTTCGTTTTTTATTAATTTAAAAAAACTTATACTAAGCTAATGCTCAGGACTTAAAAACTTATATAAACAATATTGATATCATTATAAAACGCTCTGAAACACAGTTTGCTTAATGAACTTATCAGGCATGTCACAGAATTCAATTCCGATCGGAAGTGGCTTCAATTCCGAAAATTAGTTCTACAGAAAACAAAAAACGAAATATTTTTTCGGATTGAAACCACTTTTAAATTTCAAAGTGGACTTTACTTTCTTTGAAATTCTATTATTTGCGAATTTCAAATTAAGATTAGCTTTGTTCTTTACTTTAGTGTGCGCATATTGCTACATTTAAATAAAAAGCTAGAGATTAAGCATTTTTTAAAAATAATCATAATCGAATGGAATCTGAAGAAGGTAAAACAAAATCGATCGGAAATGTTAATACAGAATTAAAACCATTCCGATCGGAATTTGTGACATGCCTGTATATTTAATTATTAATTACGTAAAAATAAATATCAATCTTTGAAAATTTTATTAATTAAATTGCTTAATTCGATAAAAATCTTACTCTACAATTGTATTTTTAATAAATTATGATAATAAGCAAACTTGTATAAATTGTCTTTTAGAGTCAAAGGATTTTTTTCTGTTTCTGTTTGAGTTTTCTTTACATTTATTATACAAATTACACATATTTTGCTAAATAGTCCCAAAATAAATTTTTTTCTTATATATCTGTGGCAACGCAAATTGTGTTGTTTACAAAAAATATATTTCAAATAATTCCCGCAAACGTCACAAATTTTTGAAGTGGAACTACCTTCTATTTTTATATCATGGTATGAATAATTAAAAAAAAAAAAAAAAAATAAAAAAGTTGCATTTCGTGGCTATCAAATTGCTAGCAAAAAAAAGCAACAACAAATGTACAAGACGAGTTACAAAGAGAACGACAAAGAAAAAAGCTTTAAGTTGTGTGTGAACTTCGTCTCACCAAATTAACATTAAGATTAGTTGGTTAAATAGATGATGTTTACGACGTACATAACATAAGGTAGATAGATGCAAAGAATGCTAATGAAGGATGTGGCGGTCCAGAAAATGCTGCATTTTATTCTGCTAGCGTCTAATTTTTCTTGTTTTCTTTGGAAAACGTCCGCATACATTTATAAATAATTTTTATTTATAAAAATGTTTAGAAATTATTTAAAAAGAACCAAAAAAGCCGAAAATAAATTAAAATTTCATTATTTCGTTTAATATTTAATTTTGCGTTAATAAACGTTTCTGATTAAGAATTCTCATTAATGGTTTATAAAACAAAAAGTGTTTGATAACTAATGAACACCATTAAGCTTATAATAAGAAATTTGTGGAAATGAGATTATTCTACTTCCTATACCAGACAAAGTGGTATTTCTGTCTATTTTTAAGTGTTTGTACATAACGGTTGAAAAGGTTCCTAGTAAACTTTAGCCGTCTGTGTATAACAGTTAAAAAGTTAGCCACAAACATTAAACTACATTAACTATATGGACATCATCTAATTTACTTTTTCTTTTTGTCTTAGTGTGTTTAGCAATGCAGCTTTCTTGTTAGTCTGCAACTGTTCAATAGTTGGGCCATATATGTATGTACATAAAATTACATCAACAATAGGGACACTTATAAATTTTCAAATACAAATTTCATACTTGCTGATGAATTTCCACTGTCTTTATAGCTTTTAAATGTGTTGGAGGAGATCACTTTTTGTCATCTGCCCATCACTGACGAAAGTGCCATCACTATTGCTAATTAATTGAATCAGCAGCATTAAAACATCAAAAAAGCACAATGAAGCGCAACCTCTCATATATGCAGAAAAAGATGGTGAAAATATCGATAATGCCATTTTGGAATGCAGACTCGAAATTTTAGAATCGTATTTCAAGCAATTGAGCCACGTGCAAGGCAAAATTGAACAGCTTTGTTCCTCTGATAATGGCCGAAGTAATTACGAGGACTTATCTATCGATACAAAGGTTAAAATATTAGGTATTTTAAAACGTCGTCGTGGTTCTGGATCAATGGATGCTACACAATTTAAAGCTTCTCTTAATGGTGCAGTGCCTTCATCATTTCATTGATGGCAGCATGCTGAGTACGAAAGGTTTATTACTGCTTTTAATAATTTAGTGCACGTAATCTTAGGCATGTCCTGGAAACCACAACAAGATGTTTTTTGCTATCGTTTTGAATTGCCTGAATTGAGCCAACAAAAAGGTCAGTTCTTTTAAATTTCAAAGTGGACTTTACTTTCTTTGAAATTCTATTATTTGCGAATTTCAAATTAAGATTAGCTTTGTTCTTTACTTTAGTGTGCGCATATTGCTACATTTAAATAAAAAGCTAGAGATTAAGCATTTTTTAAAAATAATCATAATCGAATGGAATCTGAAGAAGGTAAAACAAAATCGATCGGAAATGTTAATACAGAATTAAAACCATTCCGATCGGAATTTGTGACATGCCTGTATATTTAATTATTAATTACGTAAAAATAAATATCAATCTTTGAAAATTTTATTAATTAAATTGCTTAATTCGATAAAAATCTTACTCTACAATTGTATTTTTAATAAATTATGATAATAAGCAAACTTGTATAAATTGTCTTTTAGAGTCAAAGGATTTTTTTCTGTTTCTGTTTGAGTTTTCTTTACATTTATTATACAAATTACACATATTTTGCTAAATAGTCCCAAAATAAATTTTTTTCTTATATATCTGTGGCAACGCAAATTGTGTTGTTTACAAAAAATATATTTCAAATAATTCCCGCAAACGTCACAAATTTTTGAAGTGGAACTACCTTCTATTTTTATATCATGGTATGAATAATTAAAAAAAAAAAAAAAAAAAATAAAAAAGTTGCATTTCGTGGCTATCAAATTGCTAGCAAAAAAAAAGCAACAACAAATGTACAAGACGAGTTACAAAGAGAACGACAAAGAAAAAAGCTTTAAGTTGTGTGTGAACTTCGTCTCACCAAATTAACATTAAGATTAGTTGGTTAAATAGATGATGTTTACGACGTACATAACATAAGGTAGATAGATGCAAAGAATGCTAATGAAGGATGTGGCGGTCCAGAAAATGCTGCATTTTATTCTGCTAGCGTCTAATTTTTCTTGTTTTCTTTGGAAAACGTCCGCATACATTTATAAATAATTTTTATTTATAAAAATGTTTAGAAATTATTTAAAAAGAACCAAAAAAGCCGAAAATAAATTAAAATTTCATTATTTCGTTTAATATTTAATTTTGCGTTAATAAACGTTTCTGATTAAGAATTCTCATTAATGGTTTATAAAACAAAAAGTGTTTGATAACTAATGAACACCATTAAGCTTATAATAAGAAATTTGTGGAAATGAGATTGTTCTACTTCCTATACCAGACAAAGTGGTATTTCTGTCTATTTTTAAGTGTTTGTACATAACGGTTGAAAAGGTACCTAGTAAACTTTAGCCGTCTGTGTATAACAGTTAAAAAGTTAGCCACAAACATTAAACTACATTAACTATATGGACATCATCTAATTTACTTTTTCTTTTTGTCTTAGTGTGTTTAGCAATGCAGCTTTCTTGTTAGTCTGCAACTGTTCAATAGTTGGGCCATATATGTATGTACATAAAATTACATCAACAATAGGGACACTTATAAATTTTCAAATACAAATTTCATACTTGCTGATGAATTTCCACTGTCTTTATAGCTTTTAAATGTGTTGGAGGAGATCACTTTTTGTCATCTGCCCATCACTGACGAAAGTGCCATCACTATTGCTAATTAATTGAATCAGCAGCATTAAAACATCAAAAAAGCACAATGAAGCGCAACCTCTCATATATGCAGAAAAAGATGGTGAAAATATCGATAATGCCATTTTGGAATGCAGACTCGAAATTTTAGAATCGTATTTCAAGCAATTGAGCCACGTGCAAGGCAAAATTGAACAGCTTTGTTCCTCTGATAATGGCCGAAGTAATTACGAGGACTTATCTATCGATACAAAGGTTAAAATATTAGGTATTTTAAAACGTCGTCGTGGTTCTGGATCAATGGATGCTACACAATTTAAAGCTTCTCTTAATGGTGCAGTGCCTTCATCATTTCATTGATGGCAGCATGCTGAGTACGAAAGGTTTATTACTGCTTTTAATAATTTAGTGCACGTAATCTTAGGCATGTCCTGGAAACCACAACAAGATGTTTTTTGCTATCGTTTTGAATTGCCTGAATTGAGCCAACAAAAAGGTCAGTTCTGCCTCTTGTTGCAAAAATTTATGACTTGCTGGGAATTTTGAGCCCGATCGTGGTTAGCTGTAAAATACTTCTTTAAGAATTATGGGTTCAGAATTACGACTGGGATGATAAGCTGAATGAAGATCTCAAATCTTTATGGCTCAAAATAAGAGATGACTTGTAGTATGTAAAAAATATCGAGGTGCCCAGATATGTGCTTACATCGCCTGAAACTCTTGGTGAAATCCATGGTTTTGCAGATGCCTCCCAACGTGCTTATGGGTGTTGGCTTTATTTTCGAGTTTTGGTCGAAGGCAAATGCAAAACAACTCTGCTTACTGCCAAGTCCAAAGTAGCTCCTATTAAGGCACAATCACTACCCCGACTTGAACTGTGGACCGCTGTTCTGCTTAGTAAGACGTAGGAGAAAATAAAAAAATGACTAATTTTGTATCGAAAACCTATTTTTGGACTGACTTGAAAATTCTTCTTCAATGGCTTAAACTACCCTCATCAACGTTACAGTGTTTCATCGCTAATCGTATGTCCGAACTTCAAAACAACACAAGAGATATTATCTGGTGCCACGTTTCATCCAAAAGCAACCCTGCTGATATTGTATCCCGAGGATGAAGTGCACAGGAATTACCAACAACAATTTGGTTTAACGGTCCTAGTTTTCTTCTCGATCATCAATCAACTTGGCCCAAAACTGATGAGACAAAAATTAGCTTAGATATTTCGGAAAGAAGAAAAGCGGCTGTTTTCAAGTGTACTGATGCCCCAAAATCAATAATCGAATAGGTAATCGATTAGCATTTATCATTTTATAAAGTAATTCGAATAATTTAATTTATTTTTCGTATTTTCAACAGATACTCAGTAGACCGCAACTTGAAGCCCGCAGATGCAGCTAATATAACCGTAGCAGAATTGGATTGTGTTTTCTGGCGCATAATTGGCCATATTCAAGGAGGACATCGTCGCACTTTCCAAAGGAAAATTTGTTCATCCCTCGCTACAGAAATTGACACCATTTCTACAAGAAATGAAATAAAAAAATGGCTCACCTATCACATTACTGCGTGTTGGTGGCTGTCTAGCAAAGGCACCTATACTATATGATGCGTGATATCCTGCTTTAGTTCCCAAAATTCATCCTTTTATATTATCGTACATCGAATATTTGCATCACCTTCATTTACAAAACTTACATAGCTGTTTATGTTTGTTTTATCTCAAAGGCCGCGCACTTTAGAAGTGGTGTCACACCTCTGAACAAACATATTTCTCATGTACTTGAAACGGTTCATCAGTTGAAGAGGCATTCCCCAAAAAATCTATTGCGACAACGCCACAAATTTTGTCGGAGCACACAACAAACTTATTGCAATAAAAAATTCGTTATTCCATCAATATGTCGTTCATAAGCTAAAAACGTATTCTGTCCAGAAAGGTTTTTAAAACTTGTTTTATTCCTCCTCGTGCCCCACATGTCGGTGGTTTATGGGAGGCAGCTGTTTAATCAGCTAAAACATTGCTCGTAAAAAACATCGGCATGCCGTATCTTATATTTGAAGAATTGCAGACACTTGTGGCTGAAGTTAAAGCCATTTTAAACTCTCGGCCCATCGCTCCAATGTCTGACGATCCTAATGATGGTAAAGCCTTAACACCAAGCCAATTAATAATTGGTTCACCTTTAGTGGCCCTTCCTGAAGAAACCATAAATCTTACCAAACCAGGGTCTCTTAGTCATCTCCAGCGAATTTCGTATTTAAAGAACCAGTTTTGGAAAGCATGGTCTAAGGATTACCTCTTTTTACTACAAGGACGAGCCAAATGGTTAAAGGTGGAGCCAAATGTCATCGAAGGCCCACTTGTTGTATTTCATGAAGACAATATCCTACCACAACAATGGCAGTTGGCTAGAGTAACAAAAGCTATACTTGGTTCTGATGGACAAGTTCGAGTAGAAGAGCTTAAGTCAAAAAATGGTTCTTTTCGTCGTCCTATTCATAAAAAAGCTCCCTTACCTCCTCTAAATTCATCTTGAAAGAGGCACCTTCCAACGGGGGGAGAATCTTGGAGGAGATCACTTTTAGTCACCTGCCCATTACTGATGAAAGTGTCATCACTATTGTTAATCCCTTTGTTTGTTAATTCCTTTGTTTGTTTACTCGTTACATTGTTATTGTTGTTAAATTTGAATATTTTCAATGCATGTGCCTCTATTTTTTTTTTTTTGATGATTTTGTTGCCTTATATTAACGGTCTTTTTATATTTTGATTATTTTGTAGCCCAAATATTAGCATGTTGTTATTTTAGTTTTTAGTCTTAAAATTGAAGCAAATAAAGAACAACATATAGAAATAAAAATACTGTCTCGCGTGTGAATATTAATTTTAAATAGTTATTTTTTTTACGCAACAAAAGGTAAAGGTGTTCATTGTGTCTTATGAGAAAGTTAATTTTAATTGACGCAACTGATTTCTATGGGTTACCCTTTTTCTGTTAGGTTCCGGATTTGCTGTTTTACCCACCCATTGATCTTTAAATCTCTGCTAACATCTTATTTGTACTATCTGAAAGAAATAGTAAAAATACCAATGATGTGTTCTAAATAAGCAAATACGTTTGAATACCTAACGCCTTAACTCCTGGTTGGCGTCGTATCTCTTGTGTATTTATATATAAATAACTTTGGGATCTGAAAACAAAAGACTCAATTTTAGTTTCAAAATATTTCTACGATGCATCTTCATACACTACTCAAAAAGGCAAAACTTGAATTTATAACTTTTGCACAATGGTAGACCATCAAAATTAAAATCAAGGTTTATAACTCTCATATTGATAATTAGTTTTAAGGAAAAATCTGTTATTGCGTCCTTAAGCCTGTAGTTGACATATCTTCCGCTGCCCTGGAAACTATCACTTTTGGTGTACCTTTTAACGTCCTTCGGAACGCTAATATCACCATCTCTTGGAATTTCCAATAATTTGTTGACCACAGTTGTCCAAAGTATAATTTTCTCTTTCACACTCTCGCTATCCTCAAAATTAACATCTTTCGCATACATGTTATTATCCGATTCAACTGTTTTGTAGAGCTGACTTCCGAATCTTCAATTCGGACATCTTAGGAATTAGATAATATTTGCACTAGTTTCGCTATTTTTGTAGAAGGACTGCATCGTATATTTTTATAAATGCACTCGCTTCCCGTTTGCTTTTTAGTCTTAATGCTTTTGCCGATAGCATTATTTTTTGCACAGAATTTTTAATTCCAAAAATTTTAAGAAAACTTTTTTCTTACCACGTCGTTAAAACATGTTGAAACCGCAACACTTTTTTTAAATTTAATAAAACCGGAAACACTTTCGTACAAAAAACAACTTATTGAAACGAAATAATTCTTGCGAAAAAAACCGACTCCAAAACAGATTTTATCTGTCTGCCTATAAAAGCTCAAGTCTATGGCCACATAAATTAGGTTACATTAACCATTGGGACACAAATATATCTCCAAACTTTATACTTGTTCAACTGTTCAGTAGTTTGGCAACATACATCAAATTGCTGCAACTATAGGTTCACTCTTTAATTTTCAAAAGTCAAATTATTTACTAGCTGTTGTAGTAGATTTAGCAATCAGGTTCTGTGTAAATTTCAACCATCTGTCTGTATCGGTTCAACAATTTGCCCATATACATCGGATTATACCAACTATTTAATTTATAATATAACATTTTTATACTTCTTATTTTACCAAATAAACTATTGGACACTAAGGTGTTTGTATACAACGGTTCAAAAAATACGGCCATATAGAACAAATCACATTAGTTTTGGGAACACCCTTTAATTTCTAAATTCAAATTATAAGCTTCTTGTTATAGCGGACTTAGCAAAACATGTCCCTTGTAAATTTCTGCTGTCTGTCTATAACGGTTCAAAAGTCCGTCCACATACACCATATTATATCAACTATTGGAACACCCGTTTATTTCCAAATCCAAATTTTATACTTGTTGTTATAGAGGAGTTAGTAATACAGGTTCTTTGTAAATTTCAATCGTCTGTCTACAGCTGTTAAAAAGTATGGCCATATACCAAATTAAATAAACTATTCATGCACCCTTTAATTTATAATTTTAAATATTAACAGCTGTTACTATAACGGCCATAGCAATCGACATTGCGTCAAATTTACAAGCGTTTGTCTTTAACGGGTTCGTTGTAAATTTCAAGCGTCTGCCTACAACTGTTAAAAAGTATAGCCATATACATGAAATTAAATGAACTATTGGCGCCCCCTTTAGTTTATAATTTTTACTATTAAAACATGTTACTACAATGGCCATAGCAATCGACATTCTGTATAACGGTTCAAGAGATAGGCCCATATGTGTAAATTTACATCAATTATGGGGGCACCCTTTTATTTTTAGATTTATTTTTGTATAAGTTTTTGTTATTGGGAGCCATAGTTATACGCAATCATTTTAAATTTTACAGAATCGCCCTTTACAGTGTATAATACACGTAAAAAATATGTATGTTGTATGTGGACACCCTTTAATTTTTAAGATTTAAACTGTTTTTAAAACGAGCCAAACTATAAACATCGTAGCAGAAATGACTGAGTTCTGGAGGCACAAATATAAAAAAGCAACATTCAGCTGAATTGTATAACCTCCTTCTTTTTTTTGAAGTCGGTTAAATAAAAATATAAAATATTACCCCACAAAAAATCCCTACAAAAATCCAAAAGTTTTACATTATATATAATTGTTTTTTTTACCTTTTTAAATAATTTTCTTTTCTAGTTTTTTAACCACTAGGTCAGTTTATAAATAATATAATTTTAATTTATATTTTCAATATTTCGCAACACTGTTGGGTGGCATCATCAGGAAACAGGAAACAAAAAATATTAATAGTTAGATTTTTTGAAAAATTATTTTTTCAAACAAACACAGAAAATTCAAAAAACCAAACGACAAAAAATTCAAATATTTAAACATATGTACATATGTATATTCTCATAAATTTAAAACTCAAATTAATAATCTTAGATAAGACAAATGTCCAGATATTCTAGTTTTTAGTTTATTTTTTATCGTACCTACATATTCCTTATTACAATTCTCACTATCATTACCATTACAAGATATTTTGTAAACTACATTTGACATGTTCCATTTTTTTTCTTATCTTTTGTTTTACTAAATAATCTATTTAAAGTACTATAAGTTTTGTATGCCATTTTATATTTTTCTCTATCAAACATTTAAGATTTTTCTATCCTTTCTGCTATTTCTGGTACATAAATTAAAGACTTGTAAACTTTAGTTTCTGTAACATTTCTTGTGTTATTTGCGCTTCTAAACATTAACTGTTTAAACAAACTATTTATTAATTCTCAAATTTCAAAAAAATTATTTTTTTCATGCTATTCTGCCGATTTATTATTTAAATCACCGATATTGATTATTGAAGGTCAAAGCACGTCTCGATGGCCATTTCGTTATCGCTTACTTAACTCGTCAGGAGACTTCTGACAAATATTTGAAATAAACTAAAGATTTTTGTCAAAACAATAAAGCAAAGACAAAAATCAAAGTTTAAGCAAAAACAACAATAACCAAATGTAATTCTATTTTTCTTTCTCTGCTGTATAAGGCAGAGTTTTTTTCTGCTCTTTTATACAGTTGAAAGAGGATGAAAAATAAAATATCACAAAACACTACGATAATTTATTTTATGCACAGGCACTTTGCAAATATTAAACATTTTGAACAACGGGATTTTTCTGTATTTTTTGTTTTTAAACCAAGTCGCTTTCTTTGCGTTTGTCGAAATTATATTCATCTTGGGTAATCTTAAAAGACTGACTTTGTTGATTTATGTAATCAATTTTTCCTAATGCTAACTGGGATGTATAACATATTTATATTTTGAGTTGGTGTCGATTGTTGTGGTTTTCAGATTGTATCAGACTTTTTAAGAACAAAGAAATTAAAGTAGAAAATTAATATCAAAAAAAAAAAATCAAAAAAAAATTAATCAAAAGAATGAATTGAAGCTACGATTAAATTTCACAGAATAAACATCAAAAGGCTGTATTTAAACAAAAATATCCCAACTAGACTAACATTCTGCAAGTGTCCCTTTTTAACTACAAGTTCTAGTACCTATCAGAACTTTTAGTTTTTCTTTAAAGACTCTGTCCTGCTTGTACTAGTGCTTGCCGTTCTAGTGTTTGTACTAGTGGCTTTTAGACAATTATCGGTGCATCTACTGCAGGGCTTCTATGAATTTTCAAATGCGATTCTAGATCCAAGTAAAAAAGGCTTTTGAAAAACGAAGAGTCGAAAAAAAGTCGACCGTATACAGTAGAGAAAGAAAAATAGAATTACTGTTGGTTATTGTTGTTTTTGATTAAACTTTGATTTTTGTCTTTGCTTTATTGTTTGGAAAAAAAACCTTTAGTTTATTTAAAATGTTTGTCAGAAGTTTCCTGAAGAGTTATATAAGCGGTAACGAAATGGCCATCGAGACGTGCTTTGACCCTCAATAATAAATATCGGTAATTACTTTAATCGGAATAATTAAATACAAAATAGCACGAAGTTTTATGTGAAAATTAAATTAGAAAAAAAATATCCAACAACCATTTGTCTGAAAAAAATATCGGCAATAATTTTTTCTGCGCATTTCCAGATTAAAAAAATTCTGTTGGTTCTGAAAATAATAAGCTTTTGAAATGGAATGCCTGGAATTTTTTACTTAAAGGGCAAACATTTTCGAATATTTCCATCTGTAAATTCTTCGAACTTTTCTCACACTACATTACATACTTACTTTTAATGAGCTTTCACAATTTTCGTTTTTTATCTTATGTCTATTTTAGTCTTTTACCCATCACTGATCAAACTGTCCTCATTATTTTTATCCATTTGTTTCCAAATTCTTTTGCTTGATTACTCGTTACATTGTTGTTGTTTATACATTTAAATATTATTTTTTTATTATTTTCTTCTTGATAACGCAGAAAATTTAAGGTGACATAACTAAAATACAATAAGCAGCTGTCCTTCTTTTTATACCCTTCACCACAGGTGGAGAAGAGTATGTCTACGTTTCCCATTCCGTTTATAATTTCGACAATATCCATTTCCGACCCCATTAAGAATATATATTCTGACTTTTTATGCATATCGAAGTCGATTGAGCGATGTTCATATGTCCTTCCGTATTCGGGTTGAAACCAACTTTGTCAAGGCACTAGAGAAGCTAAAGAAAATTTTAATATGCCAATCGATCAGACATATGTATGTTGTTTCTAAAATGTTGCTGTTGAAATCTGGAAGATACGTCTATGTCCTTCGAGCCAGCGGGTAAAACACCACACCTGCCTTGAATTTTTCAATATATCTTTAACACGGACGGCCAGACGGACATCGCACAATTCGCTACGAATAAGAACAACTCAGAATATATATACTTCATAGAGTCGGAAATAGATATTTTAAAGATTATAAACGGAATGACAAGCTTAGATATACACTATGGTGTAAATTGTTGAATTTTATGATGATGCGGCGTTTTGTGTTGAGAAATACGATTTATTTGTTACTTTTTTCAACAAGTCATTTAAACATTATTATTTCTTTAAAAACAAAAAATTCAGAAAGAGGTAATAAGAAAATCTTAAGCACTAAATAATATAAAAGCAAGTATCGAATATTTTTGTTTTTAGTAGGTTTTGCCATTTTACTGATGTTTTTGTTTTTATTTATCTGAAAAATGTACCATTCATTGCTAAAGGATTTCTTCTATTTTCTATTAAACATTAAAGATATTATTGCTTGTGTTGTTTTTTTTTACTTTTTTTTAATCTCATTGTCTGCATTCATTTTCTTTTTCTCTTTATTTTTGCAGTTCTTTATCTACCCCATCGATTTATTTATTTAAAACAGGATTAAATACTAAGCACATCTGATGCAAACAACACTAAACAAACAACTTGAAGAAGCTTTGTATTATGATTGCACATTTTAGCCAACAACAAAACCAATACAATTTGAGTTTTAATTATAAAAATTCAGCAAAAACCGGTTAATCTGTTTAAATTTCTAATATAATGTCGATGTTTTAATTTGTTTCATTGATTTAGTTCTTTCAATATTTCTCTTAATCAATCAATCGTCTTTAAACTCTAGAGCATTAAGAAATAAAAATTTTTAATAATCGATTGACCGATTTGTTTACTTAAAATTTTAGTAATTCAACTGCAATAAAATCAAAATTAAAAACCAAACTAGTAAGAGTGGTATACTCGGCTATGCCGAATCTTATATACCCTTCACGATCTATGTAAATCTAGTTTAGTGAAGTAAATCCAATAAAAAAAAAAGTATTGGGGTGACAGAGAATTAAAAAAGGAAAAAATTAAGTAGACATAATTTAACATAAAAATAACATCGGCTCTTTATGGGTTAAGCATATTTTCAAAATTTTAGTATTTCGTTAAAGATCTATTCAAAAGCTTTAAAATGATACCCATTTTGTATTTTAAAAAAATTTAAATTTCAGACCCCCGTAACTCAGAAAATACGGTTGAGCGCTATATCTGATCGATTGACATATTAATTTTTTTTTTGTGAAATCAAGTTTGCCGAGACAAACCCCAAAAAGTGGAAAAAGGATATATCTAAGTTTGTCATTCAGTTTGTAATTTCTTCAATATCCGTTTCGGATACAAAACATATATGCATGTACTAGAGATCTGCATGAAAGCATTCAAAACGCCTTTTGAATCGTTAGTTTTTTTCATTTCCCGATTATTTTGTGCCGAAGTTTTCGAAACGAATGAAACAAATCACGAATTACAAATATGAGTTACGAATCAATACATAACATGAATCAAATGTAGAATCAGTTTTACACTAAAACAAAAAAAAAACGAATAATTTTTAATTCTATGAGTTGATTTTAATCAGCTTAAAAAGAACAATGCAATATTGCTAAACTTTTAATTTCTATTTTATTGCGTTTTGAGTAAAAAATTATTGTTAACTACATTAAAATATGTTTTCTAAAGCTTTTAAAAGATCTACGAGGGCTGCTATATATATATCTGGCCTGGCAACACTGAGTGCTGCCAAGTGCAATCTGACATTTCCATTGGAAAGTTTGTCGTTTTTAAGCATAATCGTACTCAAAACGTTTTGACGTACGACCATTATTTGTGTTGTTAACAGTGACTTGAAAATATTAATATAGAAAATAATGGAATTAACTCGTGAACATTTTCGTGCCATCATTTTTCACAACTTTCGATGTGGATTATCACGACAAGAGTGCATTGATGAACTTAAATCTTTGTATTGCGATGAAGCACCATCCTATAGCATTGTGAAAAATTGGTATAATGAATTTAATCGTGGGCGAAGCTCGCTCAAAGACGAATTCCGTGCGTGAACTCATAATGCAAGATCGACATGCGACATACCGAGAGATAGAGACATCCTTGGACATTTCTTCCACCAGCATACATTCGATACTGCATGAACACCTGGCCCTAAAAAAGGTTTGTTCTCGTTGCATCCCGCACAATTTGAAAGTCGCTCAAAAAAAGGCTCGTTTAGATTGGTGCAAAGAAATGCTGCAAAAATACGATTGCGGTGCTTCAAAAGTCGTTTATAAGATCGTCACAGGTGACGAGTCATAGATCTATGCGTATGAGCCCGAAACGAAACAACAATCGACCGTGTGGGTCTTCAAAGACGAGCAAAATCCAACGAAAGTTGTTCGTGGAAGAAGCACTGTTTCTTCGGCAAAACTGGTCATGTGCCGACTGTTCCGCTTGAGCGACGTAGGACGGTCACTTATGAGTGGTACACTACAATCGGAGAAATTCGAAAAACCAACAAGAGAAGACGAATCATTGTACACCATGACAATGCGAGCTCTCACACATCGGCTCAAACCAGAGCGTTTTTGACCGGCCAAAACGTCGAATTAATGGGTCATCCGCCATACAGTCCTAACTTGGCACCTAATGACTTCTTCTTGTTTCCGCACATTAAGAAAAAAATGCGTGGTCAACGATTTTCGTCGCCAGAAGTAGCTGTGTTCAAAAACCAAAGCTTCGACAACTGGTTTGAGCGCATGCAAAAGTGTATAAATAATGCTGGAGAATACTTTAAAAAACAATAAAACCATTTTTGATTATAAATATTCGCATTTTCACTATTTGGCCAGAAATAAATAGAGCAGCCCTCGTAGAGCTTTAATTTTGCATTAAAAAATATAGTTATTAATTTTTATTTATGAATAGGTACATAAATACATATATTCATACATATCGCACTTGATCAACAAGAGGGTATTAACTTAAAATTTTTAAAATTTCATTTTTTGCAGGAAATCCACTAACAACATCAGTATCTGTCTACTGTAAATATTTCAACACAGTCCGATAACTCTTTCATCTCTAAAACAACATTTGAGACCATTTTCGTGATTATGTAGTGACTACCTTCATATCAACAAAAAGGTATTATTTTATGTTAATACAAAAGTTAACATGGAACTGATTCGTAAATTTTCATAAAGAAGGTACTACTTTGAGTTGACTCTCTTTTCAATTTGCACTCAAAAAAAAGACGTAAATTAATTTAACGACGATGTTTCCTCCACATTAGTTTATTATTTTTCTTATGCTTAAGTTAAATTTTACTGAAACTAAGGAAATTATTTTTATGTTTAGTAAAAATTGTTCAATTTTAGTAAAAACAAAAATAGTTCATAGCTTAAACAATAGTTCATAATATTCCCCAAATGTTTTATTATATTTTAAGACAAATTTGTTGACTTGAAATAAACATATACCAAAATTTAGAAATCACTTACTTAGTTTAATGAAACTTCGTAATATAAATAAGTATTTTTTTTATAGTTAAAAAATTTACATTAAGGAAAACTTAAAACTTGTTAATGATTATTCTTGATTTAAGTTCACATTTTCCTTAATGTTATTACTTTTTACTCGTTTTTAGAAAATATTTCTAAAAAGAGTATTTTAAGTTTTTGGTGAACTAAATTCAAGAAAAATTCAGTTGAGTAAACGCTTTCCTATTTATGTGAAGAAATTTCCTACAAGCAAGGAAGTTTTTCGTTAAAAATAGTTCAGATAAATTCGAGAAAAGTTTTAAATAAATAACACTGAAATTGACATATTTAAGAAAATTATTTACTTAACATTAGGACAAACCAAAAATAAGTTGCAAATTAACTGTAAATTTTTATAAGTTTCCAGTAAATATTAACTTGATAGCAGTATGCAAGAGAGCAAGCGATCAGTGAGTTTTAATAAATCTTATGTATGCAAGAATAGCTGAAATCGGGTTTACATGATACGATTAAAGGAAAACAAATATGTATGTAAAATAGTTTAAACCACATTCATACGTTAAAAATATATGAAAGTATTATTTAAAGAAATATTGATTTTGAATTTTCTATGAATATTTATTAAAAACAACAACAATAAAAAGTTATAAAGTTCGAAAGCGAGTACCTAAATGGAATGTAGAAACAGTTAAGTTTGTTATTCTCTTGCTACTCAGTTTTTATTCTTTGTGCATTGATTGTTGAAAAGTTTAAGAAAATAATATTTTAAATAAAGTGTGTTCTAATTAAACAAAAAATTGAAATACAAACTAAAAAGTGAAGTAAAATTATAAAATAAATTAAGGGAATATATTTTTTATTAATATAAGCAATATTCAAAAACAAAAATTAAAAGTTGGTTGGTAAGTGCTTATCTTAATTTTTCTTTGTCTTATAAAAATTTATTCTTTTTATGTTTGTAAGCAGGTTACTTTTGTATTTATTCCCTAATGTATAAACGCAGCTGGATGGAGTCAGAAGACGACTTAAATAATCTCTTAACGTCACTGAAAGGAGATGCCTTTTTGGACATTTTCAAAGGTAGCTTGTAATATTTTATCAACTTGAATACAAAACCTTAAAGATTGAACTAAGACAATACTTTTCAGAACACAACATTGGTACAACAGCATTAAGATACATGACAGCAAACCACTTAGATATTATAGTACCCAAGCCATTATTCAGTGCAAGAATTGTATTTGAGCATAACCTTAAAACCTGGCAAAATGAATTAACGTCATCCTCAAGTCTCTCAAAACAGTCATCAATAAATTCACTAGAAGATCCTGAAGAAGTAAGTATTGCAATTATAAGTTGTGTGTATTGTGTAATGTATGTGTGTATTTATATCGAAAATAAGTTTTGTATAAAATCAGTCTTATGTGCTGTTTCTGTATTACAGGCGATCAACTCGTTTCAAAAATTTATATGAAAAGCACTCAGTTTTTTGAGTTATTTCCATATAAATTTCTCAGACGAGTTGATCGCCTGTAATACAGAAACAGCACCTTAAACTCGCCTCTATCTGGTAAATCAATATTAACCTACTATGAAAGATATAAAAAGTTAATAGCAAAGTATCGTAGAATGATTGCGAGTTGTGTTTCTACTTATATTATTGAAAATAAGATCAATCCATCTCCTACGTATTTTGATATAATAGCAGAAAACATAGTACAGAATTTTACAACAGAAAACAAAGTTAGTTTTATCTGTAAAGTTATGTTATTTAAACTTATAAGTGAAAATACGTCCTCAAATAACGCAGAAAATGCCTTATATATAGACCATGAACATCCAGGTACTATGCTTAATGTTAAAAATATATTGTTTTTTACAAGGTAACAAATTTTAATAATGAGCTTTATTGCAATATTATTGTGCATAAGTTGCCTTAAGTTCAAAAAAGTGCATATGTATGTATATATATATTACTACATTAAAAATAAAACCATGGTTTTATTTTGAGCTGATACTGTCTTGCTGATAAAATTTATTTATCGTTATTCACAAACATACCTATACACTTAGCAATAAATAACATTATGACAAAATGGAACATGATACAGAAGCATACTAATATACCTAAGACAAGATTCCTTGAACTGTTAAAATTCTGCCTTAATGAAAATAATTATTTTATTTATGGAAATAAAGTGTTTAAACAAACTTATGGCATGCCAATGGGCAATCCTTTATCACCAACCATAGCAGACATTGTTTTAGATACTCTTTTAGACCAAAGCATAAAAGATCTAAAAGATGCTAACGTTCATATAAAACTGATAACAAAATATGTTGACGATTTATTCGCTATTATTAAACAAAAGGACCAAGATATTATATTGAAAACGTTTAACAGTTACCACACTAAACTAAAATTCACAATAGAAAAAGAGGATCAGAAATCAATTACATACCTCGACATGAAAATTTACAGAGAACAAAATAAATTAATAACAGATTGGTATATGAAATCTATTGCTTCTGGACGTTTAATAAATTTGAATTCAACAATGCCGATGAAATATAAGATAAATACGGCAAAAAATTTAATTAATAGAGTCATAAAACTTAGCAATGATAAGTTCAAATTAAAAAAAACTTAACTACAATAAAAGAAATTCTTAAGAAAAATAACTTCCCGCAAAACATTATAAACAAATTAATAAATAAAGTAACACAACATATAAAACCACAGGAAAACATAAAAGAGAAAACATCTGGTAACACGCAATATTACGGAATACCATTTATACCAAGGCTGACAGAAAACAACAAAATTAAAGAAATAGTAAAAGAGGAGAACATAACAATTGCACATAAACCAAACAAAACAATACAAAATTTATTTACTCAGACGAAAACTAAAATTGATAAAAGAGAACAAAGTAATGTTGTTTATGAAATTAAAGTGCGGCAAAGTATACATTGGTACAACTAAGAGAAATTTAGGTATAAGAATTGACGAGCACAAGGCAGACATAAAAAAAGGAAAACAATCAACCGCACTAGCACAACATTGTGTTGATACTGGACATAAGCCTGATTTTGATGAAGTAAGAGTTTTAGATAAAGAGTTGAAAATAAACAAGAGATATACGCTTGAAAGTTTAAGAATTCAACAGAGATCGGAAAATGCAATAAACACCAAAGACGATAAGGACAACACCAATGCAAGTTACAATATAGTTTTAGTATAATAGAAGATATTGTGATGTTAACCAAAATTGCCTGTGATATTTTATAGTTTATATTATTCAATTTTTAAGTTTGTGTTTTGTTTCTTGTCCACTATACACCAAATTAATTTTAAATAACAAAAAAGATTATATGTAAGTAAAATTTTTCACATCTTATATTGTCGCTTTTTTTCCCCCAATTATGTTTGTATAAAAAAAAAAAAAATAAAAAAACAAAATTATTTTTTATTTTTTACTTTTATATGTATGTGGTTGCCAGATTTTTAATAAATTATCCCTGAGGAAGTTGGAAAATACCAACGAAACGTCGGATTAATATGAAATAAATAATCTTTTATTTACTTAAAAGGAAGGAAATAAATGACATTGAAAGCCCAAGTATAATTTATATATAATAAATTATAAAACAGAAAAAAATTTATTTCATTTATGATCGAGTATTAACTCAAAAAATTGATTTTTTTGCAATACTTGCATAGATTTCTAAGGAAAACGATGTAAATATATTTTCTAATGGAATTTGCTTACTATGATAAATTCGGATTATAAAATTCTCTTAAAATATAAACACAAACACTTTTTCACCTGAAAATTTTAATATTTTGAGTTAACACCCTCTTGTTGATTAAGTGCTATATCTTTGTGCAGATGGTGTTTATATTTTAAATATTTCTAATCAAGAATTTCTAGACCATATCATCCTACCATACAATAGAAATTTTACATAACGACAATTAGACTGGATACGAGGGCGGTTGCATAAGTTACTTTTAAACTTCTTTTGGTTGACCGACGCATGAAAGTTTACACAACTGTTTAGTTTCCGTAATATTCTGGAGTAATCTATCTTATAGTCTACGAAGTCAGACGTATGAGGCCTTTTGTAATTAATTTATATAACCGATTCTTGCTAAACTTCATACGTACATATATACAGTTCCAGTAACAATAAAACATTATGATAATTAATACTGAATAAGAGTGCAGTTGCATAAGGTCTTGTGAATCTACTTTTACTAAAGAATATCCCCACATAAATACATTTGTACATATCATGTTTTTCGAGGTAGTGAGCAAAAATCACGCTTGCTTCTAAATCATCTATATTTTCCGAGTTAGGGTCTTCTAAACTTTTCATAGAAAAGTACGATTGTGGAACATATTTTTTGAGATATCAATTGGGTATCATATTAAACCTTTTAAAAAGATCTTTAGGGAAATACCAAAAATTTGTTTAAAAAATTTTAACCCATTAAGAGCCAATGGCTTTTTTACATAAAATTATATATTGGTGAAGGGTATATAAGATTCGGCACAGCCGAATATAGCACTCAGACTTGCTTAATTACAAGAGAGGTAATAAATCTACAATTGAATGTATAAGAAGTTAGTTGTGGGCAGGTAAGGGCCAAGTAACTAAAAGTCTACGTAAAAAAGTATTTTTTAAGAAACGTGTGTTCGGAAAAGATCAAAAAAGTAAGCTTAACGGTTTTTTATTTAGTAGCTATTATTATTTTATTTTGTATAGAATATGTTAAAATGAAATGTTTGTATATATTTTGGAGACTGCCGAAGTACCGCGAATAACTTTTTAATAAAATTCAGTTTTCTATTTTGACTACGAAACCACAATATATAAAAATAGAAGCTGGCATCCACTTTTAACGGACGCATACATTAAACCTTGCAAAAAAAAACAACAACATTTGTTAGACTTAAAAAATTTAGAGTGTTATCAATAAAATTAGTGCAATAAAACTTAGAAAAACAAACATGATTTGATTTTTGGCCTATGGGGAAAACTACTGTTCATTGCTATGTCCACTATAAGAACAAGAATATAGAAAACAAGGACAAATAAATTGAAAGATGAATTGAAGGAAAAACAAAAAAAAAATGTGCATTGTGTGTAGAATTTACTTTCTGCTAGTGCACCAGCTAAATGTTAACAAAAAAATAGATTATTAAATTTTTTTGAAAAAAAATTAAAAAGTGCCTTTACTGAAAGTGTCTGTAATTGAACACGTCTGATTGCATTTCTTGTATCCAAAAAAGGGAATTACCTTGTATTTTATCAGTGGTAAATGTAAAAGGTTATAAGGCCTTATTACTCTTACTTAAACGTACACGTTGCGAATCAGCTGATCCGTTTTCCTTACCTAGATTGTGTGTAAATTAGAACTCTTTCATAAACGTGACGTTGCTTTGAAGACGAACCTTATAAAATATCTTCATAAGCAGTACTGTCAACAAACTTTTAAATGGTAATTTTTTAGCGTATTTGACTTCATGTTATTTTAAATAAAAGTTGCTAAATGTATACAAAAAATCAAAAGAAAGTCAAATACTTATCTTAACAATTGCTTTCCCAATTATTAGTGTTATAAGTAATATTGTGTGATGATATATGTAATAACATTGTATAATGATAAAATATGGAACAAATCTAGTTTAGTAAAATAACTCCAATAAAGAAATTATATGAAGTGATACAAAATAAAAAAAAATTAGAAAGAAAGATTAAGTAAAAAAATCAGCTCCCGCCCATATTTTCACTATATTTTGGATGACATCAGGTCAGTAGGGATATCATTAAAAACTTTTAAGGAGATCTTTCAGGAAATTTTACTAAATTCTTAACTCATTAAGAGCCAAAGAATACAATACAAAGAATACATATAAGTGTATAGGGAACCATTTTCTAAATGTATTTTCTCCTCTGTAATATAAGCTTCAACTACTTCACTTAATAATGCTTTTCTACGTACTATCTATAATTTTACATCTTTAAAGCTTTTAAATGATACCCATATTGATCGATGTCTTCTTAATTAAAGTGCATAATCGCTTTCTTTAATAAAAATGTTAAAAGATCATAACTCGCAAATATGGGCGAACGCCAATTTTTTCACTTAACTTTCTTTCTTATTTTCTATTCTCTATCACCTCATATAATTTTTTTTATTGAAGTTACTACATTTAAATAGATTTCAACCGAAAGTCTAACATATGATGATAATAGTAATAATATAAATTATAACAGGTATTGGGTATTTTTAAGCCCTATAAAACTTTAAATTATAAAAAATAACACCAAAAATTAAATTTAAACATTTTTTCTTACTACTTTAAGTAGACTCTGGCAAATCATTAATAGGCATCCAATTTTATTTTGAAACTCAGTCATTTTTATGGTGCATATAGTCGTCCGTCTGAGCAAGCCATCCGTCGAACTGTAGATAGATTTCGTACCACATACTCTCTAGAGGATGCAACAACATCAACATATCGAGGGTATGTGTGTACTGAAAAGAATATCTCTGCTGTAAATGAAAGTGTGAAAGAAGATCCAAACTTATCGTCTATTGCGTGGATTTCTTCATTTAGGAATTGTTTAAATACAGTGAAGAATATTTGTATGTTTGAATTTTTTATCGTTTGGTTTTTGAAATATCTGTGTTTGTTTGAAAAAATATTTTCAACTTATTTAAAAAAAAAAAAATCTAATTATCGATATTTTTTGTTTCCCGAAGATGCCACCGAATGGTGTGGCGAAATATTGAAAAAATAAATGATAATAAACAATATTTTTATTTATAAACTGACCTAGTGCTTAAAAAATTAGAAAAGAGAGTTGATTATAAAGGTAAAAAAAGCAATTATATATATTTAAAAGTAAGCACGCAGAGACAATATAACTATGAGTTATATTTTTTTAAAGAAACTGGCAGCCTTGCTAGTACTGAAAAGTTTAAGTGCTAGTACTAGGTACTTATAGTATAAACTGCCTTTTTATTGACACTGTGGTAGTAAGTCCTCGAACTGTCAGGATTCAGATTCATGGAGTAAATGCTGAGGCCTGCAATCCACGTGACTATTATAGGGTTAATGTTTTTAACCCGTTTTCAGATACGCTTATTTACGAAATGAAAACGAAATTTTCCCAACCCCCGTAGAACTCACCAAACTTTTCAGTCTTGTCACGGCATTTGTGAATGCAGGAAAAAAGTACTGTGAGGATTTCTGTGCATTCCAGTTTTGCAATGAAGTATCAATGTGGCAACATATAGACAAGGCCCCATCAACAGATAGTGATGCTTTTGTAATACATCAGTTAGGTTTTATCCTAACATAATCAATAAATTTATATCAAATTATATAGTAGCTTTTATATTATACTGAGTGTTTTTCGAAAAAAAAAATTAATCATATAAGTCCAAGTATGTATTTTGAATTTAACCAAACACTCAAAATGCTAAACTTCTCTTTTTTAAGATTTATGAAATTTAAAAACGACTTTTACTGTTTCATGATAGGCTTTGAACGTAGGTGTTCAGCCAAAATGAATGCTTGAATAATTTAAAAATATTATATTGCTCGAAGAATTAATTAATATCTATATTTTAGGTAACTGACAAGATAGCACAAAAAACCCAAGACGACCGCAGTTAATTTACAATGGATGTGGTACAGATAAAGAGTAGGGTGCATACGAAGGACTGTGACAGCACTACCATACATGTAATACGTCAGCAATCATATAAAGATTTATGTATTCATATAAAGATTTATGTATTTTAAAATAAATCATATTTGCATTTTTATTATTCAAACACATTTGCAAAAGTATAGAACAACAGTTCTTAATATGAATATTTAAACCTAAAAAACAGCTTTGTTATTCAAATAGTTTTAGCTTGGTTTAAGTAGCCGCTTTATACTGGAGGACTCCACTGGACTCAAATTTAACCCTATATAAAATTCAGGAGCCGCCACTGCACGGTAGATTGGTTTCAGAAAAACCGTGTAAAGAAGACAATGATCGTGTACAAAAATAGGTGATTGGTTCCTAGTCTCTAAAACCTATTACAATTAGTGAAGAACAAGGATTGTTTCAGAACAGTTATCTATTTGTACTTTATTAAATCAAATACATATTTTGTGTTTATTTGCACTCTAACTCAAAAGTACATCAAATTAAACGTATGGCAAGTTTGGGAACTTAAAACAGTTACATATGTATTTTAAATAGATTTGTTGTATGTTGTTAACAAAGGGCCAGTTTCACGATGTCGCAATCGTTCGTTCGTTCGCATAACTACATTTAGAACAAAAACAACTTTTTAGAATTTGTAGGCCCATATATGTAGGTAATATTTACGTCATCTATGGAGACACCCTTTAATTATTAGAATTATTTTTGTATTAATTTTTGTAATTAGGAGCTATAGTAATACGCAGTCATTTTAAATTTGAAAGAAGTGCCCTTTACAACATGCACATAAAAAATTTATATGTTGTATGAACCCTTTAACTTTTAGGGTTTTGAACTGTTTTTAAACGGGACCAATCTTTAAGCAAATAACAAAAATTTTCAAATCGGTTCAGAAACGACTGAGTTCTATAGGCACAAACATTAAAAAAAGCAACATTCAGACGAATTGAAAACCTCCTTCTTTTTTTGAAGTCTGTTAAAAATAGGTTATTCAAATTATAACAAAAAAATTAAAAATTACTTAACACGTCTGATTGCATTGATAAATGACATAATGTTAATACATTTCAGTTGAACTAACAAAAAATTTTCTTTTATCTACAAAAAGGGAATTGCCCCGAATTTTTGTTATTTACAATTTATCTTATACGGCGTTCACACTTATGTATGTGTTTAAGCAACTTTAACCTCTTAAGCCCCGAACGTAAACCGACTGAGTAAAACGTTTTTCAACTGTTTTTTATCTAATGGAGTGTAAATAAAATATTTGTTTTTATTATTTTTTTTATTTAAAGTGGTAGAAAGAGGAGGTGCACATATGTGTACTTCAGGTTTAAATGATTAGTTAGCGAGTAAAAATGGATTTAATGCTATTGTAGTGCTCGAAGAAGTTATTTTTTTAAATACATAAATCGACATTGCATTTTATGCATATAGTACGACAGCGTGAAGAATGGGTGGCGACATTTTGACAAAGCGCGCAATTAGACAATCTTGTCTTTAATCTATGGCATCCAAGCTAGATCCTACAAATGCGATGGTGTTGCGACGAGATATAGTGCCACAATGCGAGAAATTGAATTCAACTTTGCCTCCATCATCTCTTTGGCCAGATTCAGCATGTATTGCAGCAAGCCTAACTTATCCTTTCGTTGGATATTTTCTTGTACACAACAACGCGTGTACATTACGCAGCAATTTACCACAACTAGGTTCAAAAATGGCAGAAAGCTCTCTCGGGCCATTTTTCGTTCGCATTGAACTTCGATAGTATGCTATTAATTTATTGCATAAATCTATGCCACCCATGCAGGAGTTGTACTTTTTTACAGCAGCTGGCCGAGGTACTTCAATTAGTTTCTTTTCTTGGCAAGTTCTGCAGAAGCGCTTCCTGAACAAGTGAATAGCATCGTGACTGATTTCGTGTCCATCCATTTAATGATACAGGCTTTATCATCACTTCTAACTTTCTCGTCCCACTATCCTCTTTTTAACTTCGTGTCGTGCTTAAGTTTTGGTGCAGCTTGTCCAATCCTATTTGCCATTACAGTTTCAGTCAAAAAAATTCGTCGTCTATTTAAATGATCAGCGAGCTTAAGGCTGCTAAAAAATCTGTCTGTGTATATAACACAGCTGTCGGTGATTGTACGACACAGTTTTCCACAATTGCTGCTCCTATCCAAGTTTTTTCGTAACATCTTGAGATAATGTATCCTTCCCAACATAGATCTCGAAGTCTAGTACTAACCCGTCCCGAGCAGCGAAGACAAAGTTTTTTAGCCCAAGTGGATTATGCTTAGATGGCATATATTGGCGATACACACAACATCCTAAAAATGGTATCATTTTTTTGTCGATTGACATCTGCTTGGCCAGATTTAGCCATTTCTTTTGTCCTCCAAAAAACGCGGTGTGAACTTTTAACTTCATCATCTGCCCCATTTTGCAAATCTTCTTCATCTCTCACCCATTCTTTAGATGACTGATGCGCTGGGATGACTTCTGGAGGCAAGTACTCATTATTATTATTGTCTCCCGAGAAATCAAGAGAAAAGAAATCTCTATCATTAAGCATATCCGCGATCTGCTGTTCATCCATTTCCAAGCTAAGAAATGTTCAATGTTTATGTAAAACAACATTTTTATCCGGAGGTACACATATGTGTACCAAGAAAAGCAAATAGAATCTCATTGTGAAAAACAACTAAAAACAAAAAACTTACCTTATTTCACGCTAACTCAACAAGTTCACTATAGAAAACTTCAAAAAGCCGTTCTCGGTTGTGGGTGCCGATTTCTAAATATTGCGAGCTTTTTCAGGAGCCATTTAATTCAGCTGATGTTTTAGGTACTTGTGAGTTTTTCAGAATGATTTGGGTGACGAAGAACTTTTCAACATTGAAAACATTGAGTTGAAATTCTCAGGGTTTCCAATTCAAAATAAATATCTGTTAGTACCACTTTTGCATGGCTGCATGTAATAAAAGTTTCAAACAACCACATGAAAAAAATAAACATTTTACTTTTCTACAAAATAAATATTAAAACATATACACAGAAGTCTTCTCCACAAATTAATCGACATACTCTTGGCTTAAAACCCGTAGCTACATTTAAGTAAAAATCACTCAAAAAGTTTTTTTGTTGTAACTTGTATTAGTGAATTATATTACAGATCAGAAAAAGGCGGATCAATGACAAAACTGTGCCAAATATTTCGATGAACATTTAGGCAAATAAACAGTAAGACTAAAAAAAATTTAAGTAACTAATATAATTATGTATTTATATATGTATATTCTCTTTCTGTTACAATACAAAATCTTCAAGGTAATTGCTTTTTAAAATCATTCAAATCCATTTGTAAATAGGCTGTTACTATTTTTCTGGCTGTGCAGACATGTTTTGATTTCTTAACGAAGAAGCCTAACTTCTACATTTCTAATTTTTTATGCACAGAGATGATTGCAAAACAAAACGGTATTGTTATGAAAACCCTGGCTGAACATAAAGTGTTAACAGAAGGAATTTTGTACCAGGAAGTAACACAGAAGGACTTGGGCTCTACATTCCCTTTAGACTCTATAAATGGCTTAAGTGAAATAAATAAAACCATCAACGAAAACAATCATAAAGACTATGTAAGTTGTCTAATCAAAAAACTAATGTGCTGTTTCTGTATCACAGGCGATCAACTCGTCTGAAAAATTTGTACGGAAATAACTCAAAAAAGTGAGTGCTTTTCATACAAATTTTTCAGACGAATTGATAGCCTGTAATACAGAAACAGCACATAAATATGTTTATACATCTACATACGTATGTAATAAATTTTTACTCTCTACAGATAAATACAACGAAATCAATATTGAAGGGCCGCTTACCAAAAATGCTTACAGAAGTTATCTCATCAAATTTGTGCATTGAAATTAACTTGGACGGAGTTCATGCTAAAAAGCGATTAAAAGAATTCGCTGCTTTTTATGACGCCTTAACAAGTAAGTCCTAAGTTTAAAATTCACGTACATATGTATTAAAGCCTAAAGCATATAGAAATTTACTTACATAGATATCTTTAAAACAGATGCCTGTCACGATGTAGAAACTGAGTTACGTTACGCCTTATAAGTAATTAATAAACGTTATATTCATGTTTAGTGCATTAAAAATAAAAACATAAAACTAAAAAATTAAGTTAAGCTGCAAACTGAAAATGTGTGCTATAATTGAAATAAAACCTTTTCAAAACATCAATAAATTTACAAAATATTCAAGAATGTGAATTGTTTGTGATACATTGACCTCAAAATGGATTAAAATTTTTTTATTTATTTTATTTTTATATGCTTAAGATTTTTTTCTATAAGAATATCAAAAATTTTTGATTTTCATCCAGCGCGGCTGATAAACACGAAATTTACCAAATGCAACAATTAAAGTTATAAAATAAAATAAACATATTGCAACTAATTCGTGCGCTAATTCAATGCACAAATACGAACTTCACTGCTCAAAATCTGCTTGCATACTGATGTTTGACAAACTTATGCTATAAACACAATCAAAGGCTACCGACTACAAAAGTAGCTGGCTACAAAAATAGCCAAGTCGCCAGCCAACGACTATCGAC
Organism: Gymnosoma rotundatum; assembly: GCA_916610165.2. Taxonomy (NCBI): domain Eukaryota; kingdom Metazoa; phylum Arthropoda; class Insecta; order Diptera; family Tachinidae; genus Gymnosoma; species Gymnosoma rotundatum. The sequence goes on from OU744339.1 coordinate 41,241,587, forward strand.
CACTAACTACAAAAAATAAACATCTGTATTGACATATGTATTGAAGTTAACCAAAACAAACTTTATTTTTTTAAGTGAATTTGAAATTTTAATGTCTTAAGAAAATTTAATTAACTTTATAAGTACTACTGCTAAAATAGTGGAAACAAAGACTTCAGTGTATAAAGTGTCCACGTCCATATTTGCATGTAAATTGAACTAAACATTTACATTAAACAATATAATAAATACATATAAGTAAAAATGACTAGTATATACTTACCAATTTCAATAAAAAACCATAAAAATAAATATAAATGAAACAAATTAGAAATTGATGAAAAAAGAACTAAATGGAAAATTTAACCAACAAAAAGTAAATGAAAAATGCTCCAAATAAATAGTAAATGAAAACTGTAAACAAATAAACAGATGATTATTATTTTTCAATGGTGCCACTATAAAAGTTTTTCGCGTTTTTAAAATTAATATAAACAAGTAAGAGTGCTATATTCGGCTATGCCGAATATTATATACCCTTCACTATCTATGTAAATCTAGTTTAGTGAAGTAACTCCAATTATAAAAGCAAATATGGGTGTGACAGAGATTTAAAAAATGAAAAAATGGGGAACTGCATGTATATTATTTTACATAAAAATGAAATCGGCAATTTTTAAAAATTTTAGTATTTCTTCTCTTCAAAAGCTTTAAAATGATATACATATTAGTATTTAAAAAATTTGAAAATTTCAGAGCCTCGTAATTCGGAATATATTGGAGACACCAATGTTTTCTTTTGATGTTTTCCTTATTTTTTAATTCCCTAACGCCCTATATATTTATTATTATTTTCTTTTTTAATTGGAGTTACTTGCCTTGGCAAACTTGATTTCAACACTAATACGGACGGACAGGCGGACATCGTAAAATATATACATGCCCTTTTTCCACTTTTTGTGGTGATGGATATAAAAAGATTACAAATAATAAATTTTCATGTTATATTTTCATAAATATTTATAATTTTATATACAAGTGTTCAAGAAGCACTCTTTTTCAGCTCAGTTATGCATTTAAGATAAAAAATTGTATAAAAAAATAAATAAATGTGCACAATATTTTAGTTGGAGGAAAAAAAATGTATAAAACATATTTGAATCTTAGTAACTAAAACTAATGACAAAAAACGCAATTTTATTGGCAATATTCAGAGTAGAGTTTCTATTAATAAACGGCTATAATATCCGGATAAAGATGTTTACTTCTTTTTGTCGTATAAGGAACATGGTAGCTTATAATTCATCATAGGATCAAGCATTATTCCTAGACATTTAAAATTTTGTTCCCATTGAATCAAATTGTTGTTTAAAACAATATTATATAAAACATTATTTTCGTTGTCAATTGGTCAAATATAGTGTCATTAGAGTTGCTATTGGAAATCAGCGTGATCGGTTCATGTCCTTCGAGGCAAAGCACCACGCCTACCACTTATTTCTTCATGCCATTTAGAACAATGAGGTACTTCCAATAAAAAAAAATAAATAAATGTATGGGGCAGTAGGGAATAATTAAATATGAAAACGCATCAAGTGAAAAATATGCGCTAGTCCACAATTTTCAAGTTACGGGGCTCTAAAATTTTCAAATTTTTTAAAATATCAATATGGATATCATTTTAAAAGTTTTGAATAGATCTTTAAGGAAATACTAAAAAAAATTTCAAAATGCTTAACCCACTAAGAGCCGATGTCATTTTTATGTAAAATTATATATATGCAGTACCAAAAATTTTTTTCATTTGTTATTTCTCTGTCACCTCAATATTTGCTTTTTTGATTGGAGTTACTTCACTAAAATAGATTTATATAGATTTACTTTTTTAATACTTCATTTATTTGAAAGAAGTGTCCTTCATAATTAATAGTACATGTAAAAATATGTATCTTGTATGGGGACACCCCTAAGTTTTTTTTATTAGGACCATCATTCAAGGGATGATACCTACTTATGCAATGCATTGTGCCAGAACTAGGAAATTAGGTTGTGGGAAGGGGGATAGAGGGAGTAGTGCTTGTGGACATTTGATTTGAATCTTTGTATATTGAAAGCGGCAGGAAAGACATCTGAGGAGAGTTTATTCCACATACGAACTGTTCGGCTAAAAAACGAATTCTCTCTCTAATGCGTTGTGCGATTCACTGGCCAGTCGACCCAAAATGAATGGGCTTGTGATGCAGAGCGCGTTGCGCTTACGAAATTACGGTTTTCAGGTACAAGTTCCCTGATTTCATAAGAGCAAATTCCGTTGTAGTAACGATAAAACAATGAAACACACTCCCCATTGCGTTGATGGTCCAGTAAATCAATAGAGATAGATACCCTACTGTCACCAATAAGCTTCTTCGCTCTCCTGCACACGATCGAGTAACTCCAAAATAGACTTTGAAGTACCGGCCCATACATGAAAGTTGTATTCCATTTTTGGTCTAAAAAGCTAAAATAGAGAGTAAGGAGATCAGATTGAGTAAAGTATTTCTTACACCGTTTCAAAAAATCTAGGCTTTTGAATGCTTCTTTTGCGACATGAAAAATATGCTGGTTGAAACGAACATCGCGAGCTTCTGATTCCTTAATATATATATCACCCATAATTACAGATAAGGTAGTACGCCTGTGAAAGCACACAACACTGCGTTTAATGAGCGTTAAATTGAACTCTATTCGCAAGACCCCATTCTGAGATTAACAGAAGGTCGCGATTAAGGGCACCGTCCATGTGCTTTCGCATAGCCCCAATTTCCCGAAGGCTTGGTTCATTGCAAAAAGAAAATGAATGGCATATGCTACAGTCAGCTGCGAAAGAATATATAGGGTTGAAAGTCTGACGTAGAAGGTCATTCAGAAAAATAAGAAATAGGGTAGAGGAAAGAACGGAAAGAACGGAACATTGCGATACCCCTGAATTTACTTTGAACTCGTTTCATAAGATCCCATTTATAACATCTCGTATAGTGCGCTTCCTGAGAAAGCTCGATATAAGTTGAGAGAAACTATTACCGACACAAAAAGCAATAAGTTTTGATATGAGTAACCTTCCCGCACTCTATCAAACGCCATAGGAATATCTAGAGCCACCACCTTACTCTCGCCGAAATGGTGAATGGACTGACATCATTTTTCGAAAGTTATGTCACCCGTAGAGTGTCCCCTATGGAAGACGTAGGGCCGGTCACTAAGTAAGCTGTTGGACTCCACATATTTCACAAGATGAAAATTAAGCATATTCTCCATAATTTTGGAGAGTGCAGAGCAAATTGCGTTTGGGCGGTAATTTTCAAGGTTGCTAGAATCTCCTTTTTTGGGGATTGGTGTTAAATTTGCAATATTCCAACATGATGGGATCTCACCAAGATGGTACAAAATGTTGAAAAGTTTTGATAATGGACGCGCTAACGTCGAAGAGCACTGCTTCAAAACCAGTGCAGGAATTTCATCCGGACCTGGGGACTTGTTTCTGTTGAGATCCGCTGAAACCCTTTTAACTGCACGTGCTTGACAGTATATATCTGGGATAGTTACTGATACTCTTTCCAATGCTGGCAGTGGTTGACTGCTTTCCGGCAAGTAATAGTTTCTTGCAAAGATTTCATCCAAGAGGTTTGCTTTATCAACAGTGTCGTTAATTATTTGATCATCCCTTGAAAAAGGTGGAATTGAGGAAATAGCGTTATCCTTCACTCTTTTAACGAATAACCAAAAGCTAAAGAACTTTAGCTCGAAGGCACTGCACGTATTAAGCTTTCTCGCCTAAGTGCTTTGGTACACGAAGATCGGGCCTTTTTGCGTAGCGAATTAGTACCTGCGTTTGTGTTACACCGTCATGTATTAAATTCTTCCTTTTTGGATCTGATTGCTTCTTTGTACGTTCTGTGAGTTAATGTAGTCTGTTGAGTTAATGTAGTTTTTTCGTGTTGATTTTGTTTGTTGTATTGTTGTTGTAACTGGTATGAATTTATTTTTGTTTGTTTGCTTGTATTTTTTGATTTTTTAGTCTAAATATTTTTCTCTAAATGTTAGTGTCTTTATAATTATTATTAAATTTTTTTGTTTTGTTTATTTTTGGCACACTTAATTAACAATTAACACTATATTTTTTTGCACAATAAATTAATAACAACGACGAAATAAAAACGCGTTCGGACAGGACACATAACAGAACACTACTTGTTTGTAAGGTTATAATAATTTTTTTAAAACGGGAACAAACACTAAGTATAATCTACATACATATAAAATTTCGAAATCGGTTTAGAAATGACTGAGCTCTGCAGGCACAAACATAAAAACAGCAACATTCAGACGAATTGATAACCTCCTTTTTTATAGTCGGTCAAAAACAAGCGTTGTAGGATTTTAACATCCGTTTGGTTGATCATTTGTTTTTTGGCTTATAATTTTTAACCTATTTGGTTTTACTCCTGTTCTTTGTTGAACTAAAGTCCACGTGGCACAGTGGTCAATTTCGCGAGATAGCGGTCAAAACTCTATAACTTTTGACCGGATTGGTATTTTTTTATGCAATTTGTTTTGTTCAATAGAAAGGACTTTAAGCTTCAATTAGCGTGTTTAAACGTCGACTGATAGGAACGTAAGTAATGTGGAGTTAAAAATGCATTTTAATTTTTTGTCGAATTTCCATGTAAAAGTTGAATATTTTGACATTTTAAATCGGTATTTTTTTATAATTTCTTATTTTCTTCAATCGTATTTTACAACCGATACTTATTTATTATTCCTAAACTTAATTTTGGTCAGAAAATGCCAACATTTGGCCACTGACATTTATTTAGTCTCAATATTCACAGTGGCCAAAGGTTGTTTTTTTTTTTGGGAAAAGGCTAATTCTTGTGAGGATTAAACTGAAAAATAACACTGAAATTCCCAACAATATCAATACCATTTGGATATATTATATACAGAACACAACATCGATAAAATTTTAAGTGAACTTTTACTATTGATTTAAAGTGCCCATATATTTTATTTAAATGTATTAATAAAAATTTATACTAAAATGAGAAACAAATTATAATCTTTAAACCAGTATTAATTAAGCAATATTAGTAAAAATTTCTTCCAAATAGCTTTGATTTTCATTTTGCAGTAGTTGTTTAGCTTCTTCATCTAACTCTGGGTCTGATGTACACAACAAAATATTAATAAGATCTTCATTAGTACAATATCTGGAAATTTTTCTTGTATTGTGCTCGCGAAAGAATCTGTAGTCTTTGTTCCCTTTTTCTTGCTCTTCTTCTGAGAGATCTCCAATTGGAAGCATATTGTGCTGAATTATTTGTTCCCCAATGAACAAAATTTTGTGAACTGTGGTTGGCATATATCTCCAAGAATATTTTTGGTTATGAAGGGTTGCTGTCTCATTAGCATATTGACCAAATTTTTTTGCATCTATCTTTTTGCTACATGCTATAACTTCTAATATGATTTGGAATCGTCGTATTAAATCATAATCTACTCCAGTTATAGAAGCTGCAGTTTCTGGATCGAAAAAAAATCTCCTTGCTGTGTTTCCATCATTCGAATTTCCTTCTCCTTGCTTTGGCTGGTCAATTATGAGGCCTATCTCACGGTATTTTTCTTGAATATCTTTTTTTTTTTGCTTTCTTTTTTCCAAATTTTCTGTTTCGCCTAACGGGCCAAATTCCAAATCGTATCCCAATTTAAGAATATGCTCCATAAAACAAATTCTAGCATGAAGAGGTGACATTCCAAATTCATATGCTTCATTTAAACTATCGTCTTGTGTTGGTGGTTGGCTCAATTGACTTGATGTTTTTTGGCATATGGTGCAGCTTGACAAAGACTTTGTTTCAGTTAAAGCTTGTGCAACTTTTCCATCGATCATTGTAAGTGACGTTTTAAAGTTAACTTCGATGCATTGGTCATTAAATTCATATATCACTGGTTGAAGTTCTTTAATTTCATCTCTTATTTTGCCAAGTTCTTCAGTTATGACATCTTTAGTTTCTTTTTTGTAAGCAAACTTTATTGGTCTACAAAATTTTGTTACGAGGTTATTTAATTCTACCATACATCTATCTCTGCAGCTCTTCTAGTTGACGGCTCTGAACCAATATAAGTTATTGTTGATATGATAAAAAAATTCCACAATTTTTTCATTGGTTCGCTTCAAGAAACTTCTTCATTGATATGCTTAAGCTTGCGTCTTCGTGATCTTTCAATACAATTTTCAATTGGGTTTGCTGGTCGACCACCTTTTAAAGTTTCCGTGGTAGTTACTGATGGCTTTTTAAAAGTAAGTTTATTTCTTAGCCATTCTTGGTTGCGTGAGTAAAACAATTTCTTGTTTCTGGAACATTGATTGTACCGTTTTCTTAAAGTATTTAAAAAGTTTTTTTATTTTTAAGTTATGAATTTTAATTTCTTGTTTATCGCATATTTTGAAGAATGGATTATTCATTATATGTAAAATAATGTCGTTTTCATCTTTCCGATCAAAATATATATCAGATAGAACACTATAACTGAATATAGCCATTGTTTAAACAATAATGAAGAAAAAAATGAATGCATGGATTAATATACTATTGCTCGAAGTTTCAACATGATCTTTTTTTAATATTTGAAACATAATATAACAGGTGCTTGGTTTTAGCAGCTATTTCCATTGGTTTTAAATTTATTTGCAATTTTCAGGTATTTAAGTTATGTAATATAAGATGGCAATAAAATCATTTTTTACCTTTTCCAAATGAATTGCCAGATACCACATAATTTGAGAGTTCTATTGTCATTTTTGTCAAAATTTTGATACACCCTTCTATGTGGACTAGGTCCAAATATGGGCCAACTTCTCCTAATTTCAACAGAATTATTTTTTGGGTCAATAAGAACTATTGTACAAAATTTCATCAAAATATATGCATAATAGCCACTTTCACATACAAATAACTTCTCAAAAAATATGACGTGCATTTGTACCGAATATCTTACCTTGGGTCAGGAAAATTTCTGTTACGAAATAGTAAATTTGTGTTTTGACTCGGCTTGACTCACAGGAGATGTGCTCTATGAAGTAGGAAATTTCCGAGAAATTTGACCTTTTTAAAAAAAAAATATTTAAATTGTTCTGAAAACAGTTGAGCTTCAATTTTTTTTACCAGTAATAGGAAAGTTAAGTTGCAACACAAAATTTATTTCGTCCAAAAATCTTTAAAAACAAAAAAGTTATTAAAATTTAAACTTTAAAAATTAACTAAAAATATCATAAATTTAGTAAATTCTGAAAAAGCCCATTTTGGACCACCCTGTTCTCAGTGTCTACTTTCATATGAGTCTACTAACTTTAAAATCGGAGAACAAAAAACCAAAAGGAGTTTTGGCCGCTATCTCAAAATATTGACCACAGTGCGAGGTGCTAAATGGAGGTGCACTGTCAAGTGTCTTATTATTTTAAAAAATTATTTACATAAATGTTGTAGAAAAGAACTTAGTCTTTTATTATTTTATTAATAAAGTGTTATTTTACTAGAATTTTTCTCGTTTCCCTTTTTCACACCTTTCGCCACCTTATCGTAAGAAGGTGGTAAAAGGCCGCATTTGATGAGTCAATGAATATATAAACTTAATTATATAATATATAAGCTTAATTATAAATATTACCATATCTATACATATACCAAAAATGTGACGGATTCATTTCTTTATATGAAATATTTTTTTAAAAATTTTATATATGGAATATAAAACTCATATTTTCTAAATTTTTGTCTTTTTTTCTATGTTCGCATCACTTAAAAACTACTGTATGGATTTGAACAAAATTTTATGAGGAGGTCCCTTAGAACCTTATCTCCAATATGGAATAATTTTCTTTTTTCATAAAAATAAGTCACTTCATAGAGAAAAAAGAGAAACAAGTGTGATAGCACCTGATTTTACCTGCATAATGGTACTAAAACAGTTGTCTGCATATTTTATTTTTGTAAATGGAACATTTTTAACACTGTCTGCATAACTCTGGAACAAATATTTAAAAACACATTTTTTTTAATCAGATTTTTTCGTTGAATTTTAAGAAAATTATAAATGACATGCAGGCGAAGTCATGGGTACTGCTAGTTTTGAATAATTAAACAAAATATTACTTTTAGCTAACGGCAAGTTGCAATAAGGTTTAATCAGACATGTAAAAGTTCAGTAAGATCCAGAAAAAAAGCATTAAGTATCTGGCGGCTCAACAAAAACGCAGGTACTTACTTACTACACAAAAAGGGGAGATCTCCATGTGCCAAAGTGTTTAGGCAGCGCATTCATGCTTTATTTTTTGCTGCTCTCCGAGGTATCAAGAGCTTTTTGTCAGTTTTTAAAATAGTAAAGGATAATGCTAGTACCTCAACTCAGCTTACTTACTTTTAACGACCCAGGTAATAAATCTAACCTCCTGGTTGAAATTTTTGCAAGAAAACCACTACCCGCACTAAGAGTATCGGTATATACGCCAGAATTTTTTGTCTTTGCGTACGTGCTGTTAAAAAGTTTTTGGCGGAAGATTCCTAACACCAATTCCAAGGCTAGAAACCCTAAAAATTACTACCCAATCGCAATTTGCTCTGCCCTTTACAAAGTGAGGGAAAGTATGCTTAATTTTAATATCTGGAGTCCAAAAGCTTACTGGCCGTACCAATCTATACACAATTTTGTTTTCTACTTTTATTTTTTGGTCTTTCTATACAAAAATTCACTTTATTTACAAAGCATATTCTATGTCTACGTCACACTAAAGAGAGAACGCTATGCAACAAACTAACGGACGTGCGCAATGCGCAATCTTGTTTTCTTAATTCACGTTTACATTTTTTTAAAAGACACACTACAATTGGTCCATCATTAAGCCAAAAAGCCTCAGATATTCATGTAATATAATGCTTACAGCACGAGGTGTGCTTAACATGGCATTTTTTAACCGACTTCAAAAAAAAGGAGGTTATACAATTTGGCTGAATGTTGCTTTTTTATATTTGTGCCTTCAGAACTCAGTCATTTCTGATCCGATTTTGAAAATTTTTGGTAATATGATAGACTATGCTTACAGATTAGTCCCGTTTTAAAAACAGGTCATAATCTTAAAAATTAAAGGGTGCCCCCATACAACATATATATTTTTTTACGTGTATTATGAATTGTAAAGGGCACTTCTGTAAAATTTAAAATGACTGCGTATTACTATAGCTCCCAATAACAAAAAGTTATACAAAAATAAATCTAAAAATTAAAGGGTGCCCCCATAATTGATGTAAATTTACTTATATGGGCCTCTCTTTTGAACCGTTATAGACAAACGCTGGTAAATTGGACAGAATGTCGATCGCTATGGCCGTTATAGCAACAACTACTAATATTACAAATTATAAATTAAAGGGTGCGCCAGCAGTTCATTAAATTTGATGTATATGGCCATACTTCTGAACAGTTGTAGAAAGGAGCTTGAAATTTACAACGAATCTGTATTGCTAAGTCTGCTGCCAGGTCTGCAAGTTTAAAATGTCGTTTTAATTCCAATAGAATGCGCTCTTAGCCTATTGAAGGATTTGCTTATCTCTAAACGCTATTTTGTTTGTTAGTCATTTGTTTACAAAAGTCAGTTGTTTTTAAGTCGTTTACGTGGACGTATCATACCTTTCTTTGGTGTTAAAAATGTCTAATTTTAAGCCAAATAAAGAGCATTTGCGGCATGTGTGCGAAATGCTGCTTTTACGCCACGAAAGAAAGGGTTTTTTGCATCGAGTTGTAACTGGCGATGAAAAATGGATTTTTTTTCAGAATCCCAAACGAATAAAATCATGGGTAACGCCAGGACAACCATCCACATCGAGTGCAAGACCGGATCGTTTTGGTAAGAAGACAATGCTGTGTGTGTGGTGGAATCAGAAGGGAGTAGTCTACTACGAGCTTCTCAAACCCGGCGAAACAGTCAATACCGACCGCTACCGACAACAAATGATCAATTTGAGTCACGCATTGATCGAAAAACGCCCAGAATGGGCTCACAGGCACGCCAAAGTCATTCTTCAGCATGATAACGCTCCTGCACATTCAGCCAGATTGACTAAGGAAACGATTTCTTCGCTTGGTTGGGAACTCCTACCCCACCCGCCGTATTCACCTGACCTGGCGCCTTCTGATTATCACCTCTTCTCATCGATGGGACACTCATTGGCTGAGCAACACTTTAACAATTTGGAGGATGTAAGAAAATGGCTCGATGAATGGATTTCAAATAAAGATGAAGCATTCTTTTGGAATGGTATCCACAAATTGCCAGAGAGATGGACCAAATGTGTACAAAGCGAGGGCCAGTACTTTGAATAAAATATATTATACTTTTTTTTAAATTACTGTGTATATATTTTAAGCAATAAACGGCATTTTAAACTTGCAGACCTGGTATAACAACAAGTATAAAATTTGGATTTGAAGGTTAAAGGGTGTTCCAATAGTTAATGTAATTTTGTGTATGTGACCAAACTTTTGAACCGTTATAAACAGAACACTGAAACTTAAAAGGGACCTACATATATTTATAAATCCGCTATATCAACGAGCTTACAATTTGAATTTAGGAATTAAAGGGTGTACCATAATTGATGAAGGTTTACTTATATAAGCCTATCTTTTAAACCTATCTTTTAAACAAACGCTTGTAATTTGGACAGAATGTCGATTGCTATGGCCTTTAAATATTAAGAATTATAAATTAAAAGGTGCGCCAATAGTTCATTTAATTTGATGTATATTGCAATACTTTTTAACAGTTATAGACAGACGCTTAAAATTTACAACGAACCTATATTGGTAAGTCCGCTATAACAACAATTACAAATTATGGATTTGGAAATTAAAGGGTGTTCCAATAATTGATGCAATTTCAAGTGTGTGGCCGTACTTTTGAACCGTTATAGACAGACAGCTGAAATTTACAAGGGACATCTTTTGCTTAGTCCTCTATAACAAGAACCTTATTGAAAAAATACAAATATTGAAGTCTTTTGAGTTTTTGTTTATTACTTTAAAACTTAGAAAAAAAAAAATTATTATTATTTTATTCTATTTAAATGAATAAAAAAACTCAAAACAAGTTTTGTTTCTGTTTTATCTTGAAATAATATAAGATGATTTATTTTAAAGTAAAGTGAGTGTTAATCGTTTCGACAAACAAAGCACTCTAACGGGGTAAAAAGAGCGAAGCACCTCTGTATTATGTTAGTAACCTAGAAGCAAGGGTAACGAAGACATACCTATGCACTTTGAGCTGTGCACTTTAAGCTTTTCTTAACATAGTACATAATGTGCGGTGAAAAGAAAAAATCAACTAGAGGTGATGCTGTAAATAGGAAAATGTGATGGATCAAGAGTATAAATACTACACCATGTAAACTAAAACAAGATCAGCTATTTCAAATCATAACTTTAAACTTTGTCTATTTTAATATTAACTTTAAAGCAGAGGCAGGCAAATACAATCACATTTCTTGCTTTTATTGGAGAGCATGAGTGTAATCTCTTTCATTGCACTAGAAAAAATTTGTATATTTTTTCTAACTCTTTGATTTTCTTAATTAGAAAATGAACTAAAATATAATAATAAGAAAAAACTTATTGTTGTAAGTTTTTTTTTTTAAATTCATTCCGTAAGCGACATAACTGCTGTTACAAAAATTTATTAAAAAAAAGCAATATTCATCCATTTATTTCCTACGAGGGCTGCCATACATATTTCTGGCCTGACAACACTGAGTGCTGCCAAGTGCAATCTGACATTTCCATTGGAAAGTTTGTCATTTTTAAGCATAATCGTACTCAAAACGTTTTGACGTACGACCATTATTTGTGTTGTTTACAGTGAAAAAATTAATATAGAAAAAAAAAATGGAATTAACTCGTGAACATTTTCCTGATATCATTTTTCACAACTTTCGACGTGGATTTTTACGACAAGAGTGCATTGATGAACTTAAATATTTGTATACCGATGAAGCACCATCCTATAGCACTGTGAAAAATTGGTATAATGAATTTAATCGTGGCCGAAGCTCGCTCAAGGACGAATTCCGTGAAGGTCGTCCAAAAACGGCTGTTGTGCCAGAGAACATTATTGCCGTGCGTGAACTCATAATGCAAGATCGATATGCGACATACCGAGAGATAGAGTAATCCTTGGACATATCTTCCACCAGCATACAATCGATACTGCATGAACACCTGGCCGTAAAAAAGGTTTGTTCTCGTTGGATCCCGCACAATTTGAAAGTCGCTAAAAAAGAGTCTCGTGTCGATTGGTGCAAAGAAATGTTGCAAAAATACGATTGCGGTGCTTCAAAAGACGTTTATAAGATCGTCACAGGTGACGAATCATGGATCTATGCGTATGAGCCCGAAACGAAACAACAATCGACCGTGTGGGTCTTCAAAGACGAGCAAAATCCAACGAAAGTTGTTCGTGGAAGAAGCACTTTGAAGCAAATGGTCGCCTGTTTCTTCGGCAAAACTGGTCATGTGGCGACTGTTCCACTTGAGCAACGTAGGACGGTCACTTCTGAGTGGTACACTACAATTTGTTTGCCTGAAGTCATCGGAGAAATTCGAAAAACCAACAAGAGAAGACGAATCATTGTTCACCATTACAATGCGAGCTCTCACACATCGGCTCAAACCAGAGTGTTTTTGACCGGCCAAAACGTCGAAATAATGGGTCATTCGCCGTACAGCCCTGACTTGGTACCTAATGACTTCATCTTGTTTCCGCACATCAAGAAAAAAATGTAAGGTCAACGATTTTCGTCGCCAGAAGAAGCTGTTGAAGTGTTCAAAAACCATGTTTTAGAGGTGTCTCAATCCGAGTGGAAAAAGTGCTTCGACAACTGGTTTGAACGCATGCTAAAGTGTATAAATCATGCTGGAGAATACTTTGAAAAAAAAAACAAAACCATTTTTGATTATAAATATTCGCATTTTCACTATTAGGCCAGAAATATATAGAGCAGCCTTCGTATAATAAAAAATAAAAGTAGACAGAAAAAAAATTTAATTCACTAAAAACCTATTTAACTTAGGAATATTTATTTTTTTTTTTTTTTGGTACGGCGTGTTATTTAATACTTAATTTTGTATTATCATAACTTTGTATAAAAATATCAAAATTATTGTCTTAAGTATGACATCTCTCGACCGATTAGCTCCAATATTAATAAAGAGGGGGCGCAATAATATCAAAAATTATTCTGTAATCAGCTAATTCATCCATACCATGGATAGGGCTAATACAAAATCATATAGTATCGTGGTGGAATAACAATTTAGAAACCCTAAAGTAAGTAAAGAACAAAGCTTGGCGTACTTTTAAGAGAAATATGAGTCAATAAAACCGTAAACAATACAAGAAGGCAAATGCAGTTTATAAACGAGAAATAAAAATTTTAAAAAAGGGCTTTACAAAGATTCACTTCTTCTATTAGCCCTTCATCACCAGTAGATTAAATTTGGAGTAATATCTGATCATTAACTGGATATAGACCGAGTCGCAAAATACATAGTATTAGTTCCATCGATGATGACCCCAATATCAATATAATACAAGAAAATAAAGTAGCATACGAATTTGCCAAATTTTGGCAGGTTGTTTTCTAACTTCCCGCGTTAGATAACAAAAAACCACCAGTTCTTGCGGAAAAACCACCGTTTTGGCAACACTGCTGCAGACCATATATACAGGGGGCAAATCCCGCATTCGATAACGTGTACTTTGTATATTAGGAATATTTATTATTTTTTTTTTTTTGGTACGGCGTGTTATTTAATACTTAATTTTGTATTATCATAACTTTGTATAAAAATATCAAAATTATTGTCTTAAGTATGACATCTCTCGACCGATTAGCTCCAATATTAATAAAGAGGGGGCGCAATAATATCAAAAATTATTCTGTAATCAGCTAATTCATCCATACCATGGATAGGGCTAATACAAAATCATATAGTATCGTGGTGGAATAACAATTTAGAAACCCTAAAGTAAGTAAAGAACAAAGCTTGGCGTACTTTTAAGAGAAATATGAGTCAATAAAACCGTAAACAATACAAGAAGGCAAATGCAGTTTATAAACGAGAAATAAAAATTTTAAAAAAGGGCTTTACAAAGATTCACTTCTTCTATTAGCCCTTCATCACCAGTAGATTAAATTTGGAGTAATATCTGATCATTAACTGGATATAAACCGAGTCGCAAAATACATAGTATTAGTTCCATCGATGATGACCCCAATATCAATATAATACAAGAAAATAAAGTAGCATACGAATTTGCCAAATTTTGGCAGGTTGTTTTCTAACTTCCCGCGTTAGATAACAAAAAACCACCAGTTCTTGCGGAAAAACCACCGTTTTGGCAACACTGCTGCAGACCATATATACAGGGGGCAAATCCCGCATTCGATAACGTGTACTTTGTGATCGAAATGTTGTTAACGTGGATCACGGCAGTCGTTATCGAAACATATTTACTCATAGTTGCACTCGATTGTTAATCTACTATCGAGAGCAAAATCTATCATTTTACTACGATACAAAACAAAGACAAATAGAAGTAACTAAAAAAGAAGTTATTAAACATTTTACTATGAATTCTCCTGCTATTTTTAATAAAATAGTTTAAAAATATAATTTTAATTGCTTTCATGGAAAGTAAATGTGAAGACAAAGAATACCCAGGAACCAGCGCAAAAAAATTCAATGTTAAAATTGCTCCCAGAACAAATATTTCTCCTGATGACTCCTATTTTGGCCTCGTCTTCCGATTCCGGTGATGAGGAACACAAGAATATATTTGGGTCCATTTAAATGAGTCTTGTTTGTTTATTTTTTTTGCACTGCTTAACTGTTTTCACTAATTAATTTATTTTTTTGTTTTGTTTTTCTTACTGTCATTTGTTTGCAGTAATGTAAAAAATGGTTGCAAATAGAAAAATTTACGATCGAATATTTGTCGACACTTATGTGCACTTGATATCGAATGCGGTGATTTGCCCCCAGACCTAATCTATTTTATTTCGAGCAAATTCGTTTTTTGGACAATCTTCTATCTGTTAATGGTAATAGTAAGTTAACATAAACAATAAGTTAACATTAACATATTCGCTCCATGAATGACTTTACTAACAAAACCATTGAATTTATATCAAATGTCCAAAAGAGCCCAAAAAAGCTTATCAGATTAATTATCCGAGAAGACTTCACAGCAAACAAAAGAATAAAAGAGATGAAAGGCTTATGTCAGCTATGGATTTCATATTGACAAATGGGCAAGAAAAGGATATAATGTGTATTAGTAATGACAAGAGTGTTGCTATCGAAGTATCCAAGTTACCTTATTTTTTTTAATGGTTTTTCAAATAGAAACATAAGTAAATATATCAATACAAATATACCCAGCAAAAGAGACGTGCAAAAGAAGTAGGTAATTCATGAGTTCTACGTGGAATGAACTGGTTTAATTTAGGGAACTATGCATGATTTTAACATTAGCTTGTTATTGGCGAGTATTCACATTAACAAAATGCCTTGGCATTTAAATGCATTCTACGATTTTTCATTAATTTTTTATGATTTCTTTAAATAAGTGTGAGCAATTCGTTAATATTATTACATAGCTTAAATAGTTTTTATTAATATTTATTTTTTATAATAATGGAACTAAAGTAAACATCCTATTGGCACGGTTAATACATCTTATTTAATATTCCCCCTTATTCTAGTTGTCTACGTCGTCACATATGAACGTTGGTATGTGTCGAAGCATTCGATTTGTTATTCTACATGTCCTTATTGATACTTATCGATTACATGCAATTTTAAAGAAAAAATAGAAAGAAATTGGAAAAGTTCTAAATTTTCATGAATCGCCTAGAAGATTAGCAGACGGATGGCAAAATGTAACAAAATAAAGAATCGAATAAGGATTTATAAAAATATTTATAAAAAATTACTTTCAAGGTATGGCGAAATTTAAAATTCAAAGTGAAAAAAAGATGGTTGCTTATAAAGCGGAGTGTAAAGACACTGGCAGCGGAATGTTTAAACAGTTTTCACTTGGTCCGCTGGAAGAAACTGTGGCAAACCCTCTTGAAGAATATAGATATAATACCAGCAATTAACTCGTGTGAAAATTTTTTTAAGATATAAGTATTTTTTACAAGTATATAAGTATTTTTTATACAAATTTTATAGGCGAATGGATCTGGTTTGTTTTATAACAGATTTGATCTGATAAAAATTACAAAAAGTTTTTAAATTTTTGGATGTCTTTTTGAAACATTTTTTAAAATACATCCAAAAACTAAGCGGCATGCGACACGATTTGAAAAACATTAGACTGATAACAAAATTCTGCATTGTATAGTGAATTTTCAAGGCTTTTGCTTAAGATTTGTTGTTTTTGGACACTGTTAAAGACGAAAAAGTTGGATAAATCGCATACGTTTTTATTGACAAGGTAGACAAATTTTGTTTTACAATTTTATGATAAAAAATTTCATTCGAAAATGATTTTTTTTTGTTAAATTTTTTGTCAAAAAAAGTGATTAGGTTCTTGACATTGATTTCCATCGTGGTCGTAAAAATGTTATATATCACTATTAATATTAAGATTTCTGCTTTTATACTGTAGAAAAAAACGTTGCGCGTTTTTGCGCCTAACCCACTATTTACTAGTACAAGACCCGCTCCAAAAAATTGATCATAACTTTTTACGAAAGAAGCATTTTCTTTCATGCTTCCACCTGTACTTAACGCTGGAGAGGATTCCTATTCGAAAGAGGTCTGTGAAGAATCAGACGAAAAAGACCATGGCACTCAATATCATCTTAGTGAAAAGGAGACGTTGTTTTAAATAAACTAATTGTCATAACTCTAAATAAAATTTACCGTTAGTTACAATCAAAAATAAGTTATTACTACGAACAAATTAATTATTTTCAGAGAAAATTTAAAAAAAAGTTAAAATTTTTTTTTCACAGGGACGTTTTTGGTGGTGGGATTGGAGGGATACCTTTCCCTGCCCATATAAATTAATTTCATTTAATAATTACATTCTTTTTTCAAATAAAAAATTTATTAACCCCTCACAAAAAGGGGCGGGCTAAAATATCATTTTAGAATCTCTTAAGTCTAACTGTAAGTTTTTGAAAATTCGTTGACCCTAAAAGTTGTAATTGCTAAACAAAATGACCGGAAAATGAAAAACTTATATTTTTCAGAGGTAGTATTAGTTATTCTAAGGGGAATTTTTTTCTCCTGGGACTTATTTTTGTTATTTTATAGCTTTAACATCCTATTACCAAGGCAGATATTTCCACTAAGTTTCATTTATATAGGTGCACTCAGTATTATCCGCCTAGGTGAGAAATTACCCCTATGTACGCCGCTTACATTTGCCTTTCACTATAATCTATAGATTAATGGCCAAATTCTCTTATAATCCTAAAATATTTTTAACAGCTGTATGCATAACAATAACTGAATGAGTTTTGCATGCGTGAGCGAAAAAGATAAAAAGTCGTTTAGACTTGTAACATCTTTTATCTCTAACAAACATTTTGTTACGCGTATACAAATAATAAAATTAAACAATCTAAATTAAGCATTAAGAAAAATGGATCTAGAAGAAACTAAAACTATTGGGTTAATTATTGATATTTAAAACCAAGAGCAAAATATTTTTGCATTATGCAGAATTTGCTGGAAAAATACTGGAGGACGATATGCTATATTTTAAGAATCCCTGTCGAAGACTTTGGACATTTGTTTGTACAATATATTTGTATAATTTATATAAATTTAATTAAAAAATTGATGATACTTTGGGTCATTTAAAGGATAGGTTTCG
Source organism: Gymnosoma rotundatum (assembly GCA_916610165.2). NCBI lineage: Eukaryota > Metazoa > Arthropoda > Insecta > Diptera > Tachinidae > Gymnosoma > Gymnosoma rotundatum. Next base: position 41,259,549 of record OU744339.1, read on the forward strand.
TCGCGTAGGAAAGGGCTTAGATAACCAACCTAAGTTCAACAGCAGAATTATCATGAGTTCTTTTATTATACATAACTTGTTAAACTGCCCCAATAACTTCATAAATAAAAATTGGAAAATCGACCATACTGAATCCCGTCTGCAACCATATGAATGTAACACATCCGCGGATTTCTCAGAACTAGCGGCAAATACTTGAAGATTAATTGCAAAATACCTTACTAAAAGATCATTTAAATTTATTACCATGTATCTTTTAAATAAATACACGTTTGTAGTTTTTCATTTGTATATATTTAAACTAGATATTAAAAATAGCTAGGAAACTTAAATAAATAACTTAGTTAAGATCGCAGCATTATTATTCATTAAAAAATATTGTCGTTTACTGGTTGTAGCACGAAGTAAATAGAGAGCGAGAGAGAGAACTTCGTGTATAATATTATTTTACCATACACCGCAAAAAGTAGAAAAATGGTATAACTAATTTTTTCGTTCCGTTTGCAATTTCTACAATATCCATTTCCGAACCATAAAGTATATATATTCTAATTTCTTACACATAGCGATGTCGATTGAGCGATGTTCGTCTGTCCGTTGGTGTTAGTGTTGAAATCAAGTTTGGCGAGGCACTAGCCCAGGTAGAGAAAATTTTAATACGCCAATTGATGTGGCATAGTGTCGAAAGACGTGGTATTGTAAATCAGCAAGATCGGTCCATGTCCTTCGAGGCAGCGGGCAAAAAACCAAGCCTACCTCTAATTTTTTCATATCATTTGGAACAATGAAGTTACTCTAATCAAAAAAACAAATAAAAATGGGGCGATAGGGAATTAAAAAACGGACGGACAGACGGACATTACTCAATAGACTTCGGTATGCATAAATAAATACATTAACAGCAGATGACAGTTAATGTAAAATTATATACATGTAGTACTTATTTCTTTTCTTATCGCCTTATTATCTATCACCCAAATATTTGCTTTTTTGATTGGGTTTACTTCACTAAAGTAGATTTACATAGATGGTGAAGGTTATATAAGATGCGACATAGCCTATTATTGACACACATGGAACATATTTGTTTTTTTTTTCTTTTTTTGTGGACAGAATGTAATCAATCAAGAATATTAGTATCATTTTAGGTTTCTAGGAAGATTCTTTATTTATAGATTGTATATTTACCAGAAACCTACTTGTAATTCCTGACGCTTTTTGCTTTTCTGAAAATGACTGCAAATGGGCTCTGAGTTGTTTAACAAACAACTGCAAAATAATAGAATTTTAATAAAATAAAATAACATAATAAGGGCGCCAAGAAACGTTAAATTACTTTGTATGACACATAAATCTGTTAATTAATTTATTTTTTTGTTTGACGTGCACATACCATACCAGTTCATGGATGTGAAAGAAGTGTATTTTAAGGCCTGTTTGTGTGTTGCTGTAGTATACTTATGCACACTTATGTGAACGTGTTAGCTTGTTTATTTATTACTCGTTTGTAAGCTATTCTCAAGCCGAAAAAATATTTGCGCTTCATCAAAATAAACATCATCATAAAATAAATACACGCAATTTTTGCTGTTTAGATTTATTACACCCTTCACCACAGGTGGAAAGGGTATATCTGAGTTTATCATTCCGTTTGTACTTTCTACAATACCCATTTCCAACCCCATAAAGTATGTGTATTCTCATTTCTTATGCAAAGCGTAATTGATTGACCGATGTCTCACTGTCTGTCCGCGTTCGAGTTAAAATCAACTTTGCAGAGACACTAGAAGGTTTAGAGAAAATACGCTGAGCGATCAAACATAGTTTTACAAATTTGCTATTGGAAATCAACAAAATCGGTCCATGTCCTTCGAGTCAGCGTGCAAAACACCCCGCCTGTATTTAATGTTTCCATATCTTTTAAGTGTTGCAGAGCTGGTATAATTAGTCTTTACATAAAGAAGACAATCGAGCAGGAATACTGAGAAGTAAAGGCAACCGTTATTATTCACCATAATTATATTATGTGGCAACGGCCATAAGCAAAACTTAAAATTCTCTTCTTTTTGCTTACTTGCTTTCAGTTTTTTTTTTTTTTTTTTTGGTAATAAGCAACAGGAAAATTCATTCTGTAAAAACAGAATTTATAGAATACATTCACATTAACAATTCTCTTCATATACTCAACTTCATCTTATTCATATTAAAACTATAAAATTTCTTTTAGCAGAGTGTTAACAGTTTCTATACTATTTTCTGCTTAAAATAAAAACAAAACAAAAGAAGAAAAAATTGTAAAGACCTTATTGTACTTGTTTTTATAGAGACTACACAGGATGGCTCTGTATATATACACACACAAATATATTTTAGTTTTAGTAAAATTTATCTGTTTTTAAGCTTATTATAATTTTCCTGTTTTGCTGTAATCAGTATTTTAAAGAAAACGTATTCAACTTTATATGAAACCTTAAATGCAAGTAAATATTTTTTACATATTCATTATTATTTTCTTTGTTTGTTAACATTTGTGATAAAATATAAAAATAAATTAATTAGATTTTATTGTTGTTTCTAAGTTAATTCAAAAAGCAAATCTGCTGATGTGTAAAAAAAAGCCTTTTATATTGTCAGTACAATATAAAATTAAGCCACATATAAAGTCACAAACAAAAGTTATTCATATTTGTTTGTATTTAATATTTAATATGCACAAATATATTTTTAATTGTAGTAGAAATGTCTTCCTGAATATTCACTTTAATTTTGATGCAAAAAATTAAAAAAAAATAAATTGTAAATTAATTTTGTTAAGCTTTCAAAAATTATTTATTGAAAGTTTTATAAAATTATGGCTGCTTATATCGTTGCGTTATCAAAGCCCGAAAGTCGTGAATTATTTCATTTGCGGCGGTAGGATCAAGAGTGCTTTATTTTTAATAAACCATACGTAATTATTTTTACTTTTTGTCTCAACGTCTGAAGGCTGCAAGATATCTTGCTACATTTGTAGCATCCAACTTAGAAAAGGTCTTAAAGATAGGTCAATGAATGGGTAAAATAAGATAAAAATTAATAAAATAAATGAATAAAATAAAAATTAAATTATAATCAAAAATATCGTTCTAAATATCCCGAAAAATTTATTAAAATCAATCGATTACAATTTCGCTATCGCTTACTCGGCTTTTCAGGAAACGTTTCACAAACATTTTAAAAGCAGTAAAGATTCTTGTCCAAACAATTAAGTAAAGACAAAAATCAAAGTTTTAGCAAAAACCACAATAACCAACGATGATTTTGTTTTCGTTATACACTATATACTTCTGAGTTTTTCGTATTTTTTATGCAGTTAAAATATGATGAAAAATAAAATTAAAACGAACAAATTAAATATCACAAACACTGCGATACATAATTTATGTTAAATACACGGGCACTTGCAAATTAATAATTAAGATTAAATCACGGGAATATTAAATTAATTAAATTATCAATTGATATTGATAGGTATTTAAACAAATTGTTCGGGATAATAAAAATTTTCAAAATTTTTTATTTTTACCCTGACCAGGATTCGAACCATCGATTTTATAAATTAATGAAATTTTACTTTATTTTCGGCTTTTTGGTTCTTTTTAATTAATTTTCTAAACATTTTTAGAAAGAAAAATTATTTACAAATGTATGCGGACGTTTTCCAAAGAAAACAAGAAAAATTAGACGCTAGCAGAATGAAATGCAGCATTTTCTGGACCGCCACATCCTTCATCAGCATTCTTTGCATCTATCTACCTTATGTTATGTACATCGTAAATATCATCTATTTTACCAACTAATCTTAATGTTAATTTGGTGAGACGAAGTTCACACGCAATTTAAAGCTTTTCTTTGTCATTCTCTTTGTAACTCGTCTTGTACATTTGTTGTTGCTTTTTTGTACTAGCAATTTGATAGTCACAAACAGCGTTGCCGCTTTGGTCCAATCGGACCAAACTTGGTAGTTTTTCGTTTTTAAAAAACAGTTTGGTAGTTTGGTTGGTTTGTTGCATTTTTTTTAAATTTTTGGTAGGTTTTCCTCCTGTAGCAATTTTTTAGCAATAATAAATTTTTTACCTTAAAAATTCAGAACATAAAATAAAAAAAATGTAACTTTGAATTAAATAAACAAAAACTGTGAATAGTTTTACCACTGTTTTCAAAAACTGTTTTAGGTGTAATAAAAAACATCTCTGCTTTTTTGCATAAAGATGATTAAAGCTATAACCATCTCTGGTTTAAGAAACGCGAACAATATTATGAAATTGAAATTAACAATATTTTTGAGTGAAGGCTTATTTTCAAGTGTTTGTATTAAAAAAATTAACAGACAAAATGGAAAAGTAAGTAAACTTTTTTAATTGTATATGTGTACCTATTAATTACATAAATATTTACTAATATTGTATGTAAAGAAACAGTCAAAAAAAACAAAATTTAGAACCGAATGGTTGAGCGAATTTGATTGGCTCCAGGAAAGGGATGGGTGTTCATTCTGCATAGTATGCTCTAAAACTATTTTAAATCATAACATCCATCTTAAAAATCACCAAAAGACAAATTTCCATCTCAACAATTACGGAAAAAAAAACCATGTGAGTATAACAGAGTTTATGTGCAAGAAACGCATTTTTAAATTTTTGGTAGGCTGTGAACAATTTTGGTAGGAGTTTTGAAAATTATTGGTAGGAATTCAATTTCTTGTGTGGCAACGCTGGTTGTAACAATAAGTGAAATAGGGTAACCATTGATCCCAATCATTAAGAGACTTGGATACATATGATCTGATAAATTCATTGAAGGTTCGATGTGAACGTTCAACTGTACCCAACGTTTCATGATGATATGGTGTTGAATTTACTAAGTTTATGTTAAGTAGTTTTAATAATTCCTGTAGTACTTCATTTTTAAATTCAGTACCCATATCAGTTAAAATTTTATGGACGGGTCCATAAATAAGAAATAAATTTTCAAAAATTGCTCTTGCTACAGTTTTAGCAGTTTTGTTTGGAACTGGGATGCTTATTAAATATTTTGTTAGATCACACACTATTGTTATTATGTATTGTTGTCCATGTTCGGTAATAGGTAATGGTCCTATCGTGTCAATCACTACTGTATCAAAAGGTCTCATTGGTGTTGGTGTTATAATTAGGGGTTGTTTAATATTCCTATTTGTTTTGTTCCGTTTACATGTTTCACAGGCCTTTACATACTTTGCGACATATTTAGTAATATTTTTCCAATAAAAATACCTTCTAATTTTGTTAATCATTCGAGTTATCCCTGGGTGGCCACCTAGCAGGGGGTCCTCGTGGAATTTTCTTAATATTTCTTGCTTCTCTGTTTCATCTGTAATTTCTGTAACTGATGGTGTAAGCGCTATTTTAATGTGTTTTAAAAACTTATTGCCCAATTCTTTAAAATCTTTTATAGGTACCTTTTCAAACATCTTATCATTTAATCTCATTTGCAATTTTTTAATGTGAATATTATTGGCTTGCAACTCAAGCTCTTGGAAAAATTTACCTAAGTCTATTTTTCCATTAATAACATAAACATTAGCTTTAAATTTAAATATAATTTTACTTCCTCTTTTAACATCACATCCTTGGATGTGGGTTATTATATTGGGAAGCTTTCTAAATTGGCGCGCCGATATATTTTCATAAATTTTTGGTTGGGCTTGTTCTCTATCTTTCTCTCTTTTCTGCACTTGTTGCTTGGACCTAGTTGTTACCATCATTACATTACAGGCTTTTATATCTTCAAAGGTAATTCTTGACAATGCGTCAGCTGCGTAATTTTCTCTCCCCTTAATATATTCTATATCGAAATTGTATTCCTCCAGATCCAAACGCACTCTCATCAACTTAGAAGATGGGTTTTTCATCGAAAATAAATATGTTAGAGGTCTGTGGTCTGTTTTAATTATGAATTTTCGTCCATAGACGTAAGGTCTAAAGTGATTAATAGCCCAATGAATGGCCAGAAGTTCTTGTTCAATAGTTGCCTTATTACTTTCGCCTTTTGTGAATGTTCTTGATGCATATGCTATGGGCAACAATGTCCCCTCGTGTTGCTGACTCAACACGGCACCACATGCCAACTTACTTGCGTCTGTGGTAATGTAGAATGTTTTTGTGAAGTCCGGATACTGTAGGATTGGTGGAGATATTAGGGTGTTTTTAAAATAATTAAATGAATCTTCGCATTTATCCGACCAATGGAATGGTGCGTTTTTTTTTTGTTAGATTTGTTAATGGTTTGCGAAATTTGGAATGAACTTTCTATAGTAGTTAGCAAAGGCCACAAAACGTTTAGTTTCATTACCATCCTTAGGCCTAGGATAATTTTTAATAGTATCGTATTTATTACTGTCCGGTAAAATTCCCTGGGACGTACATTTATGACCTAAAAATGTGACCTCATGACAAAAGAACCTGCATTTATCAGGATGCAATGTAAGATTATACTTTCTGCAAGTATGAAAAACTTCTCTTAAATTTTTAATCATATGAGCTTTAGAGCATCCGATTACTATAATATCGTCCATATACAAAAATGCAGTTGACGGTTTTAAACCAGCAAATGCTAGTGACATCATTCGTTGAAATGAGTTAGGTGAGATTTTGAGTCCAAAAGGTAACCTCTTAAACCTAAATGAACCTTTGGGTGTTGAAAAGGAGGTAATATCCCTCGAACCATCTTCCAATTCGATTTGGTGAAATCCAGACATTAGATCCAATGTTGAGAAGTATTTAGCTCTTCCAAGCTGATCGAGTATATCGTCTATTCTTGGGAGAGGAAATTTGTCGCACAAAAGTTTTTTGTTTACCTGTCGATAATCAATTACCAGACGCCACCTCTTATCACCGCTACCTTCCAAAGATTTCTTTGGAACCAATAACACTGGACTGTTATAAGGCGAAACAGAGGGCTCAACTAAATCACCTTTAATTAACTTATCAACTTGCCTCTCAATCTCTTCTTTCTGTGTTTCCGGAATTCTATAGTTTTTTATATATATCGGTGTTTCATCCACTATACGCAATTTTTGTTTATAAAAATTGTTTGTAGATACCGGTTCGGTTTCCAACCCAAACACGTCAGTAAATTCGCCACACAGAGCCAAAAGGTCATTCTTTGCAATTCGCGGGCAATTTACCATCAGTCTTTCTAAAATCTCATTAGACCTAGAATTTTTTATAGTTGTGTCTATTGTTTTAGTCTCGTATTGAGACAGAGGCTCATATTTTATATTTTTTAAGGATATTATTTTCGAAGAATTAGATACATTCATTACGCATACCACCGGGCTATTGAGATTTGTAATAGTATTTGGGATAAAGACTTCCTTTTCTACTGTTTGATGTGGAATAAATATATCGTCTATTCCCTGTTGTAATTTTATTTTCCGTACCACCTCTGATCTTGGTGGTATAACAATAGTGTCTTGAATCGGACCTGTTACTATGGGGATTTCCATTTGAATGGTGCTATTTATGGGACAGATTACCAAGAAGTTATTCCTTGAATGGAAGTCAATTATACAATTGTGCGCCCTAATGAAGTCAAGTCCCAAAACTCCATCGCATGGGATTGAGAAATCATCAGGTATAACGTGAAATTCATGTTTTAGTTTAAAATTGTTGAGGCACAACCAACCTTGAGTGACGCCGATCGTGAATTGACTACCCTCGCCTATGCCTTTTAATTCATTAACTATATTACCATCAATTGGTCCTTTAACACTCCCATGTTTTAATAAGGAGATATCTGCGCCAGTATCTATTAAGAATGTTAGTGCCTGTATACTTCCCGTAAGGGAGAGGTTAACAAAAGCACTGAGGTTCAGATTCAAAGTCAAGATATGTCCTATTCTTCCCCCAGTGTTATCTGGGGGTCCTCGGGGTTTCCCGAGACCCTATTCATAACCCTCATGTCCGCATACTGTCTGGAATTAGTATGTTGCCTACTAGTTCTACTGTGGTTGTTATTTGAGTTTGGCCGGTAATTGTTTTGTCTATTAACTCTTCGGGGGTTTCCCCTGTTAGTTTGCTGGTAATGACGATCTCCACGGTATGTATGAGATCCTTGATTGTTATAATTCAGGCGCCCATTTGGGTATCTTTGCCTGCCCCATCGGTATCTACCACGCAGTTGTAAGATATTTGATACACTTGATTGGTGTATATCTGTGCTCATAATTTTTTCTGTTATTTGGTCTATTGTATCAAAGGTAGCTGCTTCAATGATGATTCTTGTTCTATCATTATTTAGATTCTTCGCGAGGGCTTTTACAGTTGCCTGTACGGCATACTTGTTTGCTATTTGTGGTGGTAAGCCATCTGAAATATATGCGTTTGATAACATTTTCGAGAGCTCGTCTATTTCTTGGGCATATACGCTGTTTGGTTTACTTCCCTGGCGTGCGGTCATTAATTTGGATACTAATATGTCAGTGGAGTCTCCCTTTATTACCGTTTTCAATTTGTCTGCAATGGCTGCAATGGACGTTAAATCGTTGATTGATATGCGAGCTGTCCCGCTGATTTTTGTCTGTATTATTTGTACTGCAAGATTTTCATGGGTTTCTTTCAGTGATTCTAACAGGTTCAAAGCATCAAGAAATTTTTGAAGGTTCTTAAATTTACCATCAAATTCCGGTAGGATTTTAGTGGCTAATTCTATGAATTTAATGGGTTCCATTTTTGAGTCCGCTAGGTCATGGTCAATGTCTTCAAACTGTTCCCAGATATTCGAGTTTTCCAATATGCTCCCATAATCTATCTCCTCTAATGTTATAGTTACGCATCCATTCTCCCTGAATATTATTACTAGTTCTTTTTGTAACCGTTTCTCTATTGACTGAACCTTTGTCTTCAATTTGGTTATTAATTCAAAAATCTCTTGTCTGTGTTCGGGTGTAAGGTAATAAGCAGTGTTATTAAAAGTATTTACTATTGTATTAAAGTGGATTTCTATTAAATGCAGATGATATTCTATTACTGCTCTGCTAGGCAGTTTCTGTTTGTTTAAACATTTGAAGGACCGGAGGAATTTGCTTTGATTTTCATGAAATTGTTGAGATAACTGTTCCCAATTAGGGCATTTTGCGTTTTGCATTTGCAATGGGTCAGGTTTTGATAATGTCAGCTGTTATAGTCAGACATATGACTGGAATAATTTTCCCATATTTATATTTCCTTTTTCTCTTAATATTTTGCTAAATCGTACTCTTAATAATTTATTGTTAAATAATTAATATTGTCATATAAAGGTTAATTATAACAAGTTAGATGTTTATTTTGTTTTCAATAAAAATATTTCAAAAAAAAATTCTGCATTTGACACTATTGCCTATCTTAAATAATTATACTATAATAAATTTTTCTTTTGTTACTTATCCATTTTTTTTTTTTTTTTTGTTGGTGTTGCTGGTGTTGATATTGGTGTTGTTGTTCCTGGAGTACAACATTGGCTTCTCCTCGGCGTGGAGAGCATACATCCCATGGCGTGGGGATGCTTCTTCCTTCTCTTTTTTTTTATATTGTTATTAAAACTTTGTTGCAATGTTGAAACTGTTTTCTACTAAATTTATTTCTTATATAGTTATATTTTTTTTTTTTTTAGCTTTATTATTTTTTCTCTTTTTTTTTTTTATAAATTAAACACGTTTTAAAGCTCTAAAGCTGGTTTTATATTTTTGCAGAGTTCTTCTTTTGTTCTTGTTTTTTTTTATATATATATTATTATTTTTATTTTCTGCTGTTTATGCAATATTTATACAATTCACTGTCTGTATAAGTTCACTTTATTTGTAATATATTAATTTATGAAATAGAATTATTAATTATTAATTATTTGATTTATAAAAGATATTTTAATTTATTTTATTTTATTTATTACTTCACTGTTAAAAGTTTTTTTTTTTTTTTTTTTTATAATACATTTGCTGTGGTTCACTTATACTTGGGGCTGTCGGTGTTGTCCCCTTTGCATATCTTTGATTGTTTTGCATACTAATTTAACCAGGTAGATAATTACCATTGCTACTGCTAGCAACAGAGCCATAATTTCGATGTGACTCATGCCCTCGGTTGTCTTATCAACGTTGTCCTCCTTCATAGTTTCCAATATTTTTTCTAATTGTTTATTGTCGTTTTCTTCCTGATTTTTCCCTACCTCGTAGCCTGCTACTAGCAATGGGATGGTTGACAGTATTTTTTTCCACCAAGTCATTTTAGCTTAGTTTAAGTATATATTTTTTAAAAGGTTTTGTTTTTAATTTATCATTTTTAACAGAAACTTTATATGCATACTTCTTGAATCACTTCGTCATTCTTTTAAATTTTTCATTCATCTTTAACAAAAAGACAAATTATTTTGTTTTAGTTCACGTCTTAATTAACACTTTTCACTTGTCACGGTCGCCATGTAATATGTTCGAAATATACATAGAGGAAATAAAACACAATAATCTTTGGTGTTTGTGTCGCGGCAACGTTTTTACAACTCTACCCATATCTTTTATACAACTTCTTTTTATATTATTTATTAATAATAATTTCTTACATATTAATGTGGTGTCATGAAAGTAATGGTAATACGAGATGCAAATGCAATAATTAAAGAATTCCAAAATATATTTAAAGTCACACGGTATTGCAATAATTTAAAGTCACACGATATTGAAATAATTTAGAGTCACACGGTAATTTGATATCGATATAATTTGGAAATGGAATGTTATATTAAAAGTTTATTGGACATTATACCTTCATAACAAAACCATTAAAATTTAAAGCAAATTTATTGCTTTGCTTTTTATTTAATAAAAATAAGTAGTAGTTCTAATAAAGCTATATATATATACATACATATATTATGCATATAAAAAATATTTAAACAATATTTATATATATAATATATGTATGTATATATATAGCTTTATTAAAACTACTACTCATTTTGATTAAATAAAAAACAAAGTAATAAATTTGCTTTATATTCATTTATTTTAAGCTGTGTTACTGTTTTCTGTTTCTATATATTGTATACATATATATATATATATATATATATATATATATATATATATATATATATATATATACGTATCATTATTATATTATTTTTTATTTTATTTAATTTTAACATAGTTATAAATAATTAAAGAATATCTAATTAAACTAAATTATTAACTTACCTTATTTATTTCTATTTTATTTTTGGCAGTTCAAAAAGGAAGATTCAAAACAAATGAATTTAATTAAATATTTGCCAAACTTCACCTAGTACTGCGAGTATCAAGTGAAGTTTGACTGTCGCATGATACTCGACATGTTCGTAGAAAACATTTGCAAGTAAGAGAAAAAAAAGAACAAGTACTCGCCTAACACACTCTCAGTCGAGTACAACCAATAGTTACTCAATGAGTTTGATGTTCTCAAAAACATGTTCATCGTATTTATAATAACCTCAAGCAAGCGTTCATGTTTTGCAAATCATATGTACTTTTTAATAGCAAATGCATTTGTGCAGGGGTTTAGTTTGAATGCTTAATTTTGTTGCTAATTTTTTCACTCTTCTTTAGCTTCAATTTTATTGACATTGGAACTTAGGCCTCTAGCTAAGTCTGATGTTCCTCCATAAGCTCAACCAGCAGATTGAATTGCTTACGATTGTTATTTTTATATTTAAAATGAACAAGAAAGAGTTCGGCTATGCCAAATCTTATATACCCTTCACCATCTATGTAAATCTAGTTTAGTGAAGTTACTCCAATCAAAAAAGCATTTATTGGGGTGACAGAGAATTTAAAAAAAAGGGGGTCTGCATATATATAATTTTACATAAAAATACCATCGGCTCTTAATGGGTTAAGCATTTTAAAAAAAATTTTGTATTTCCTTAAAGACCTCTTCAAAAGCTTTGAAATCATACCCATATTGATATTTTAAAAAATTTTAAAATTTTGAGAGTCCCGAAACTCAGAAAATATGGGCGAACGCCAATTTTTTAATTGATATTTTATTCTTATTTTTTAATTCGCTATCTCTTTATATTTTTATTTTTTTGGTTGGAGTTACTTTATTATTCAAAATGACATGAAAAAACTAGATGTAGGTGTGGTGTTTTGCCTGCTGCCTCGAAGGACATGGAACCATCATGCTGATTTCTAATAGTAGCTCTTTCGACTCTACGAGGGCTGCTATATATATTTCTGGCCTGGCAACAGTGAGTGCTGCCAAGTGCAATCTGACATTTCCATTGGAAAGTTTGTCATTTTTAAGCATAATCGTACTCAAAACGTTTTGACGTACGACCATAATTTGTGTTGTTTACAGTGACTTGAAAAAATTAATATAGAAAAAATGGAATTAACTCGTGAACATTTTCGTGCCATCATTTTTCACAAATTTCGACGTGGATTATCACGACAAGAGTGCATTGATGAACTTAAATCTTTGTATGGCGATGAAGCACCATCCTATAGCACTGTGAAAAATTGGTATAATGATTTTAATCGTGGCCGAAGCTCGCTCAAAGACGAATTCCGTGAAGGTCGTCCAAAAGCGGCTGTTGTGGCAGAGAACATTGATGCCGCGCGTGAACTCATAATGCAAGATCGACATGCGACATACCGAGAGATAGAGACACCCTTGGACATATCTTCCACCAGCATACATTCGATACTGTATGAACACCTGGCCGTAAAAAAGGTTTGTTCTCGTTGGATCCCGCACAATTTGAAAGTCGCTCAAAAAAAGGCTCGTGTCGATTGGTGCAAAGAAATGTTGCAAAAATACGATTGCGGTGCTTCAAAAGACGTTTATAAGATCGTCACAGGTGACGAATCATGGATCTATGCTTATGACCCCGAAACGAAACAACAATCGACCGTGTGGGTCTTCAAAGACGAGCAAAATCCAACAAAAGTTGTTCGTGGAAGAAGCACTTCGAAGCAAATGGTCGCCTGTTGCTTCGGCAAAACTGGTCATGTGGCGACTGTTCCGCTTGAGTAACGTAGGACGGTCACTTCTGAGTGGTACACTACAATTTGTTTGCCTGAAGTCATCGGAGAAATTCGAAAAACCAACAAGAGAAGACGAATCATTGTTCACCATGACAATGCGAGCTCTCACACATCGGCTCAAACCAGAGCATTTTTGACCGGCCAAAACGTTGAATTAATGGGTCATCCGCCGCACAGCTCTGACTTGGCACCTAATGACTTCTTCTTGTTTCCGCACATCAAGAAAAAAATGCGTGGTCAACAATTTTCGTCGCCAGAAGAAGCTATTGAAGTGTTCAAAAACCATGTTTTAGAATGTCTCAATCGGAGTGGAAAAAGTGCTTCGACAACTGGTTTGAGCGCATGCTGGAGAATACTTTGAAAAACAATAAAACCATTTTTGATTATAAATATTCGCATTTTCAGTATTAGGCCAGAAATATATAGAGCAGCCCTCGTATATCTGATCGATTGACATTTATTATTTTTTTTTTTTTGTTGCAAAGGCAAACTTGATTTCAACACCAACGTGGACGGACAGACGGACATCGCTCAATTGACTTCGCTATGCATAAGAAGTCAAAAATGAATATTGTAGAAATTACAACCAGAATGGCAAACTTAAATATACCCTTTTTCCACTTTTTGTGGTGGTATAAAAACAGCATGCAAAAAATTAATTAAAATAAGCATAATGTAAAAATCAAAAGTAAACTTATCTTTTGTTAGCGTTCGTTTTAAAAATTTACGAAAAAAAAATTGTTTGTCGTATACAAAAATTTCAACGACAATATTTGAACAAATTATCATTCGATTGCGACAAATGTAGTACCGACTTTTGTAATAGATTTGTTTTTCGAGTAACATTTTGAACAATAACGACGTGCGTAGTACCATTTAAAAAAAAGTAGGATTTTCGACACGAGAACGACAACCGTAATGTTTAATTCAAACTTTCTAATATTTTAAAGTATATAAAAAAAAATTAATAAAAATATAATTCAAATGCGGCCTTTTGTATGACGATGCAATGAAATAACCTAACTAAAATAGGGCTTCTTTCCTTTGTGGGTTCCAAATGAGGTTACAGGCGAACACAGATCTCTCGAACTGCCGTAGAGTCTGTGAACGTGTCTAACGTACGGGTACTTTTAGGGTCAGCTAGTACGAATGACTGTATATACATATATAATTTCTTTAATTTTCTCTTTTTTTTTCTTTGTTAAGGGAAACACCAGTATGACTTTTAACGGGCAAATACCCTACACTCACGATACCTAGGCTTGAGCTCAACCCTAATGACGCGCACCATTTGTGGTAAAAACAAAAAAAAAAAAGGGACTGATTATAACCATACAACGTAATTAAAAAGCAAAGTGTTTTCCCTAAGCTTGATTAATAAAAAGAAATATATATATATTTTATTTTCAGGTCCGTTTGTCGTTCGTGTTGAATGTCCAAGTCTAAATGGCAGCAGTACCTGGCACCGCCAGGCTAGACAGTGCTGCTTTCGGCTTGTTCCCACTCTGGATGTGACTGCTGGATCAATGGATGGCTGGTGGAGAATGCCCGTTTATAAAGTCTTTTAGTTGTTTTAGTTTATTATTTCTTAATCTTTTCTGTTTCAATTTTGAATTTATGGTTAACCTTCACTACTTTTAATTTATTAGCTTAGTTTTTAAGTTCACTATTTTTCCACTTTATTTTACTTTTTAGCTTTAGGAAAAACTTTAAGTAGTTTTTTTTCTTTATTTAGTTTTAAAATTATTCACTTTAAATTTAGTGTGAAGTCTTATTTATTTAAATAAAATCGTTTTTTTTATAATTTTTAAATACTGCATTTTCTTACAATTTTTTTTAAATGTAGCTTTTTTTATAATTCCAAAATATGTTGCTTTCTGGGTTTGTTTTTTTTTATTAAAAAAATTTTTAGCACTTTTGCAACAAGTTTTGCCTTACATTTGCTATTTTTTTGTTCTGAATATTTCGCTGCCGGCACCAGCATCCGTCACACCATCACCTTTCAAAAACCAGTAGAAAAAGAGGCCGACATTTTCTCCTTGGCTTCGCAGGAAACTTCGGTCACGCCACCAATCATTTGCCAAAAAAAAAAAAAATCCCCAGCCGCTTATTTACTTTCAGCAATCTGTTCTTCAATAACAAAACATTTGTTCTTGTTTATGACCATCTTGTTTTATTTCTCGCCGCACAGCTGATGAACTGCCTTACCAAAAAAAAAATACAGGGTGCACATGACAAACCCAACCATTCCTTGGATCCACTAGTGGATCCAGGATGGGAGGGAAAAATTCACCAAATAACTACAAAAAAAACAGAATATAAAAACGACAAAAAAAAATCGGCAAACAAAAAAAAACGTTGCGGTAACACTGTACTTTTAAAAATCACCACTAAAAAATTTTGTTGATCTGGCAGCTCACTATCGTTAAGTTTTTAACAAGACTCATGAATGAACGAATGAAAACAAAAGGAATGTACAATACTACGCGTGCGTATATAGAAAATAAAACAAGAAGAGGCAACACATAGGATGGTAAGTATGCATGAACCCTAACAAAAATAAATTAATTATTATTTAGAATATGATTCTTTATTAATAATAAAATACTATTAATAATAAATGTTTAATTTCTTTTTATTTCAGGCGGCTGTAAATATTACAAAAAGGGTAAGTAAAGAAAATAAATTATTACATATACAGATGGCTAATTTAATATTTATTTCACAGAACATGACACTGGCGACACGGCGACAAGCGACCGCTTGTAAATTTCACGCCATTTTCTTCTGAACGAAAGTAGCGGTAAGTAAATTTAGTTATTTCCTTTCTTCCTACTATAACAATTTATTTTCCCCAGACTACTACGACGACTGCACATGGCCAAAAGGAATCAAGGTCGATTTCCTTTTGATGGCGTCTCCTAACTGGTGAGAAGCACTTTTTGTTGTACTGCAAAAAGGAAAGTTTCTTTTTATTAATATTATTTTTTAATTTTTTTTTCCTATAGCACTGCTATTGATGACGCTATGGACTAGCGGATAACCAGGATGGGGCGTCCGGATAAAAAAGGTAAGTGAAAACTGACTTTATGAAATACTATTGTGCAGTGAAAAGTAAGTGGAAAAATTGTACTTGCTTGCCTCCAAAATTGAAAACAGGTAAGTCCTCTCAAGTAGTGGTTGTACTAAAAGGAGGTTATTAGCTCCTATAAAAGGCAGAAATGACAAAAACTAAACCCACCAAAAAATTCTAAGGCTAACGCCTATGAATTTTGGCGACGTACCCCCTGTCATTTCTCTAAAAAAACAAAAAAATATGTAGGTGAAAACTAGTAAAAAAAATTTTAATTGTAAAAATTTTCTCCTATTATAGTATATTTAAAAAAGAAAATATTGCCTTTCTAATGTTCTCTAAAAGAAAAAAATTAAATTGATTTTAAACAGTTCAGATATTCTTTTAGACAATTTTACAAATCAAAAATCTAATTTTTATTTTCTACTTGCTTTCAGGTTATAACATGCACTAGTGCTCTGGAAACGCAGACTGTGGTTAGTGAACCATAAATTTAAGATAAAAAGGTAATATATAATTATATCTATATATCTAAAATAACATATCTTCTAATTTAGTAACTATTATATTTACAGCAATGTTATTATTCGTGGGCAGCCAGGACGCCACTTCTATTGGCCTAGCTAAGGAAAGTCTTGTACTTTTATGTTATTTCTGATTCCATTTAAGTAGATATAAGTAATCTTCTCATTAAAAAAAATCGCATTCATTTTTCGGTCATGTCCTTGAATAAGGAAAGTACTCTCAAAATGCGACAAATGTAATTTTCCGCTTATGAGCCTATATAAAAAACTAAAATTTTGTTTTCTGTTGCTACATAAAAAGAAAAAAGAAATATATAACGAAAAGGTCTAATAGAGTTCACATTATCAGTGTCAGAGCAGAGACGATGGGACTAAGTACACCAAAGATATTAAGGCTATTTCTTTAAATCTTTGGCGTGAAATACCCCCAACGTTTTGCCCTGAAGGTCTTGAACCTCATATAGGCTATTACCTACGGGCCGGACGATTCTGCATTTCAAAAACTTTCGGGCGAATTTTCTGTTAAAATTGTTTTTAAACTCACTCTGTGGGAAGTTTCTGCGATAAACTTCTTGCCCGGGTATAAACTTAACTTGTCGGCATCGCGTGTTGTAAGATTTTTCGCAGCGTAAATAGGTTTTGTGCAGGTTTTCTCGAATCTTCTGTCTCATTAAATCTAACTTCACGGATTTTGGAATAATATTTAGCTCAGGGTCTTCAAGATTTTTCAACTTTCGCGCAAGCTTATAGACACTACCATGACCTATCATATTTATCCCAAATAGCGCGAAGTAGGGAGTAACACCTATTGACGTTTGTATTGAAGATCGTAATGAAAATTCAATTTCAGACAAATATTTGTCCCACTCAGTATGATCTTGCAGTTATATACGTACAGCGGCTAGAATAGATTGATTTACACGCTCTGAAGCGTTAGCCTGCGGCGAATAAATTGCGGTTTTAGTGTGTTTAATGTCAAAGTTATTTACAAGGTCCTGAAACTCCTTACTGACAAACTGCTTGCCGTTATCAGAGACAATAGTCTCTGGTGTACCGAACTTATGAAAAACTTCTGTTATTAAAAATTTCACGACATTTTTAGTGCTTGCCTTACCCATAGCCTTTAGTAAAACAAACTTTTTTAAGTGATCAAGAACTATAAAGATAAAGCAATTTCCATTCTTGGAGCGTGGGTAAGGCCCCAAAAAGTCTACAAAGACGATCAGTCTCCGTTTCGGCCCCCATAGGTGGCCTTAACGTGACGTTAGCAGGTTTCGATTCTCTACACACTTGGCAATTTAATACAAAAGATCGTACTTGAGCGTTCAAATTTGGCCAATAAAAATACTTTTTTACCCTGCTTATAGTCTTCCCTATTCCTCCGTGGGACGATTCAGGTGGGTCATGGCATTTTTCAATAATTTCGGCCGTCAACTCGGGTGGGACCCATAGCTTCCACGAAAAATCCTCATTAAGTTGTATGCCATCATACGGGAGTACACGCTTGTATACTAAACCCTCAATCACCTTGAGATCGGGCAGTTGTTCCGAGTTTTCTGTTATACTGGCTATTAAATCAAATTTTAAACGTCAAGATTACACGTTTAAAATATTCCGAATCCAGATCAATAAATTTTGCCACATTTACAGAAATTTCCTCCATGTTATATCATGATAAGGTGTCTGGCACGATGTTTTTAGACCCCGGCCTATGCTCAATGGAGAATGAAAAGGACTGCAAATGCTGTTTTTCTCGCCCTTACGGACGAGAGTGACCGGATGGCTCCAAGGGCTCTCACTTTGCTCAATGACCCCACGATCAAGCATCCTGTCAAGCTCTGCGTACATCAAGTTTTGCACAGCTGGTGGGACTGGTAAGTTATTATTCAATTGTAAATTATCAGATAACGAATTTTGTTCTATTACAGGCTGCTGAGCAAAAGCTGAACCAGGCGGGTGCGTTCTTGGCGCTTCATTAGCCCCAGCAATTGTTTGAGGCCCCCAAATCTGAGGACCGGGATTCTGAACTTGTTGCCTCTCTGCTGGTCTACTCAAGGCTCGGGCTATTTCTTGCTGTAAGGCTTGTTGCATTTCTTGCATTTGCCTAGAAATTTCAGCCCTAATGGAGTCTTGTACCCCTACACTGCCAACTGTAGGAAGAGCTTGTGTTACAGGGATATTCGTACGGAACTCCTGTTGAACGCTTCTGGCTGTTATACTACTATACTCAGGTGAGCGTATAGAGCTATTAGAGACATTAGACTCATGAAAAGACCCATTTTGGTCCTGCGCCATAGACATGAACTATTGTACGGCAGGAGTTATCGTAGCCACAGTGGTAGTAACCGTATTAGCGCTGGTAGGAATCGCCAACAATGGAGCTATATTCGAAACTATAGTTGATACGATTGTTCTAAGCGTATTCTCCATTTCCGGTGACAGTTGTCTACTGGCCGAACGAGTTATTACCATTAGAAACTGACTACTCCAAAGCTTGAATATTTTAAATTAAAATTTCCAGACCTTACCCAAATGTTCGCAATGTGTTTTAAAAACTAGGGCAAATCAAAAACATATCCACAATTAACTGGCAATAACTATTTACCAAAATAAACGCAGAATATATAAAAGAATAAAAACAAAAGGCACAAGAACCTTAGACCACAAAACTTCTTACGAAGAAAAAGTAAATTTGAAAAAACGTTATCGCTTGCAAGGAAAAAATTTCCTCGGTTCCTTTTTTTCTATTTAAGCCCGAGAAAAAGGAAAAATATAAAATAGAAAAATAAAAAAACAACCTTAAATTAGATAAATTGAAATTTCCTGCTTCTCCGATTAGAAGAAAGAGAGAAAAATATATAACAAACAAAATAAAAAAATAATAATAAAGACAAATGAAGGAGAAAAATATATATATATTTAAGTATATTAGAATACAAATTCAAATAGATATGACTATTAATAGGTTTTTCAGGTGATGAGAAAGGTTTTAAAGTCGTGCGTACAGATAAAACACTTTATCTATAAACAAAAAATATTTGTGCTAAAACAAAACTTTTCATGTTCATTTTCTTAATTTTTCAGATTTTGGTGCATAAACGGGTGTTTTTGAGAGACGGCTCAGCTTCATCTACAGTGCTAACAGAATTCTTCGATGGCACAACTGAGTACCCGGTTTAGAACCTTTGAGGAATCAGGACGACCAACCTAAAATTCTGCGAACAACAGCTTAAAACAACTGTAGGTAAGTATATGTTTATTGTTAGTTTATTTTTATGAAGCTGATTTGGGCTATTGTAGGGATAAAAAGTTTTAGATGGGGTTCAATAATTCTGCACAAACAAAAGCAATGACTAGAGGCTAAAAAAAACTGCAAGCCAGACTCAGCTTGGGTACAGAATCAAACAACCTCATACTCTTCTTATCTAATCCCCCTACCTCTAACCTCTCTTACCGACGCAACGCAAAAAAACATAATTTAAAATTGTAAATTTCCGGGACTTACAGTTGGAAAAAGTTAGGGGCAAGAGAAAGCAGAAAAGAAGAGCTATTTTCATTTAATTTTGTTTTTAATAAGATTGCTGAAATTGAAAGCATTAATGTGTTCCTTTCGCTGACTTATTGGCGTCGCAACGCGTTGAGGACTCTTTTGTTACTTAACAGGGACTTACGCCAACCGTCCACAAGGAAAACCTTTAAAGACAAAACCTAATTTTTTTCACTTTCGGGCCCCAGATTTGGGCGCCATTTTATTGTGGTGTTTTCTTATGTTTTGTTTTCTTACTAAGAGTATGGTGTGTGTTTAACATACCCAAAATTTGCGTGGCCAGATTGTCAGCGGTGCTGGCATGCTGGCGTGTCGCTCCGGCTGAAGCTCGCCATTTTGGGGGGATCTTGCCAACATACTTGCCACTATTTTTTTTTTATACAACAAAAAAAATCATGCCAGTCTTAGAACAAAACGAAATAACAAAAATTTATAACAGTGAAACGCATAAAACAAACTATTACATGAAGTTTACACCACGCACTTTCCGTTTTGGTTTTAGCACAAATCAGTGTTAGCTGATGTCATGCTTACTTTGGCGGCCCACCCTCTTGACATCCTAGCGGATTTTCCATGATAATTTTTGCTTGGAATCTATAAAATTATCTCTAGCGCCAACTCTCCTTTCCATCACCTTCCTATTGACGAATTAAAAACTTATTTCTCCATTGAAAAAAAAAAAAACATTAAACCGTAGATTTTCAAATTCCAAACATTATAAATTTAGCGATTTTTATTGGCTTTAATTTATAAAATACATAAGTTAAATAAATGTAAAAATTATAGAACAAAAGTTAAATTTGATGAATTTATTTAACTTTAACAAAAAGTAATATTATGTTTAATTCAAGCTTTCTAATATTTTAAAGTATATAAAAAAAATTAATAAAAATATAATTAAAATGCGGCTTTTTGTATCACGATGAAATGAAATAACCTAACTAAAATAGGGCTTCTTTCCTTTGTGGGTTCCAAATGAGGTTACAGGCAAACACAGATCTCTCGAACTGCCGTCAGTCCGTGAACGTGTCTAACGTACGGGTACTTTTAGGGTCAGCTAGTACCAATGACTGTATATACATATATAATATCTTTAATTTTCTCTTTTTTTTTCTTTGTTAAGGGAAACACCAGTATGACTTATAACGGGCAAATACCCTACACTCACGATGCCTATGCTTGAGCTCAACCCTAATGACGCGCACCTTTTGTGGTAAAAACAAAAAAATAAAAGGGACCATGATTATAACCATACAAGGTAATTAAAAAGCAAAGTGTTTTCCCTAAGCTTGATTAATAAAAAGAAATATATATATATTTTATTTTCAGGTCCGTTTGTCGTTCGTGTTGAATGTCCAAGTCTAAATGGCAGCGGTACCTGGCACCGTCAGGCTAGACAGTGCTGCTTTCGGCTTGTTCCCACGCTGGATGTGACTGCTGGATCAATGGATGGCTGGTGGAGAATGCCCGTTTATAAATTCTTTTAGTTGATTTAGTTTATTATTTCTTAATCTTTTCTGTTTCAATTTTGAATTTATGGTTAACCTTCACTACTTTTAATTTATTAGCTTAGTTTTTAAGTTCACTATTTTTCCATTTTATTTTACTTTTTAGCTTTAGGAAAAACTTTAAGTAGTTTTTTTTCTTTATTTAGTTTTAAAATTATTCACTTTAAATTAAGTGCGAAGTCTTATTTATTTAAATAAAATCGTTTTTTTATAATTTTTAAATACTGCATTTTCTTACAATTTTTTTTTAAATGTAGCTTTTTTTATAATTCCAAAATATGTTGCTTTCTGGGTTTGTTTTTTTTTTAGCACTTTTGCAACAGGTTTTGCCTTACATTTGCTATTTTTTTGTTCTGAATATTTCGCTGCCGGCACCAGCATCCGTCACACCATCACCTTTAAAAAACCAGTAGAAAAAGAGGCCGACATTTTCTCCTTGGCTTCGCAGGAAACTTCGGTCACGCCACCAATCATTTGCCAAAAAAAAAAAATCCCCAGCCGCTAATTTACTTTCAGCAATCTGTTCTTCAATAACAAAACATTTGTTCTTGTTTATGACCATCTTGTTTTATTTCTCGCCGCACAGCTGATGAACTGCCTTACCAACAAAAAAAAATACAGGGTGCACATGACAAACCCAACCATTCCTTGGATCCACTAGTGGATCCAGGATGGGAGGAAAAAATTCACCAAATAACTACAAAAAAAAAACAGAATATAAAAACGCCAAAAAATAAATCGGCAAACAAAAAAAAACGTTGCGGTAACACTGTACTTTTAAAAATCACCACTGAAAAATTTTGTTGATCTAGCAGCTCACTATCGTTAAGTTTTTAACAAGACTCATGAATGAACGAATGAAAACAAAAGGAATGTACAATACTACGCGTGCGTATATAGAAAATAAAACAAGAAGAGGCAACACATAGGATGGTAAGTATTCATGAACCCTAACAAAAATAAATTAATTATTATTTAGAATATGATTGTTTATTAATAATAAAATACTATTAACAATAAATGTTTAATATCTTTTTATTTCAGGCGGCTGTAAATATTGCAAAAAGGGTAAGTAAAGAAAATAAATTATTACATATACAGATGGCTAATTTAATATTTATTTCACAGAACATGACACTGGCGACACGGCGACAAGCGACCGCTTGTAAATTTCACGCCATTTTCTTCTGAACGAAAGTAGCGGTAAGTAAATTTAGCTATTTCCTTTCTTCCTACTATAACAATTTATTTCCCCCAGACTACTACGACGACTGCACATGGCCAAAAGGAATCAAGGTCGATTTCCTTTTGATGGCGTCTCCTAACTGGAGAGAAGAACTTTTTGTTGTACTGCAAAAAAGAAAGTTTCTTTTTATTAATATTATTTTTTAATTTTTTTTTTCCTATATCACTGCTATTGATGACGCTATGGACTAGCGGATAACCAGGATGGGGCGTCCGGATAAAAAAGGTAAGTGAAAACTGACTTTATGAAATACTATTGTGCAGTGAAAAGTAAGTGGAAAAATTGTACTTGCTTGCCTCCAAAATTGAAAACAGGTAAGTCCTCTCAAGTAGTGGTTGTACTAAAAGGAGGTTATTAGCTCCTATAAAAGGCAGAAATGACAAAAACTAAACCCACCAAAAAATCCTAATGCTAACGCCTATGAATTTTGGCGAAGTACCCCCTGTCATTTCTCTAAAAAAAATATGTAGGTGAAAACTAGTAAAAAAAATTTTAATTGTAAAAATTTTCTCCTATTATAGTATATTTAAAAAAGAAAATATTGCTTTTCTAAAGTTCTCTAAAAGAAAAAAATTAAATTGATTTTAAACAGTTCAGATATTCTTTTAGACAATTTTACAAATCAAAAATCTAATTTTTATTTTCTACTTGCTTTCAGGTTATAACATGCACTAGTGCTCTGGAAACGCTGTGGTTAGTGAACCATAAATTTAAGATAAAAAGGTAATATATAATTATATCTATATATCTAAAATAACATATCTTCTAATTTAGTAACTATTATATTTACAGCAATGTTATTATTCGTGGGCAGCCAGGACGCCACTTCTATTGGCCTAGCTAAGGTAAGTCTTGTACTTTTATGTTATTTCTGATTCCATTTAAGTAGATATAAGTAATCTTCTCATTAAAAAAATCGCATTCATTTTTCGGTCATGTCCTTGAATAAGGAAAGTACTCTCGAAAGCGACAAATGTAATTTTCCGCTTATGAGCCTATATAAAAAACTAAAATTTTGTTTTCTGCTGCTACATAGAAAGAAAAAAGAAATATATAACGAAAATGTCTAATAGAGTTCACATTATCAGTGTAAGAGCAAAAACGATGGGACTAAGTACACCAAAGATATTAAGGCTATTGCTTTAAATCTTTGGCGTGAAATACCCCCAACGTTTTGCCCTGAAGGTCTTCAACCTCATATAGGCTATTGCCTACGGGCCGGATTATTCTGCATTTCAAAAACTTTCAGGCGAATTTTCTGTTAAAATTGTTTTTAAACTCACTCTGTGGGAAGTTTCTGCGATAAACTTCTTGCCCCGGTATAAACTTAACTTGTCGGCATCGCGTGTTGTAAGATTTTTCGCAGCGTAGATAGGTTTTGTGCAGGTTTTCTCGAATCTTCTGTCTCATTAAATCTAACTTCACGGATTTTGGAATAATATTTAGCTCAGGGTCTTCAAGATTTTTCAACTTTCGCGCAAGCTTATAGACACTACCATGACCTATCATATTTATCCCAAATAGCGCGAAGTAGGGAGTAACACCTATTGACGTTTGTATTGAAGATCGTAATGAAAATTCAATTTCAGACAAATATTTGTCCCACTCAGTATGATCTTCTTGCAGTTATATACGTACAGCGGCTAGAATAGATTGATTTACACGCTCTGAAGCGTTAGCCTGCGGCGAATAAATTGCGGTTTTAGTGTGTTTAATGTCAAAGTTATTTACAAGGTCCTGAAACTCCTTACTGACAAACTGCTTGCCGTTATCAGAGACAATAGTCTCTGGTGTACCGAACTTATGAAAAACTTCTGTTATTAAAAATTTCACGACATTTTTAGTGCTTGCCTTACCCATAGACTTTAGTAAAACAAACTTTTTTAAGTGATCAAGAACTATAAAGATAAAGCAATTTCCATTCTTGGAGCGTGGGTAAGGGCCCAAAAAGTCTACAAAGATCCGCTGAAATGGGCGATCAGTCTCCGTTTCGGCCCCCATAGGTGGCCTTAACGTGACGTTAGCAGGTTTCGATTCTCTACACACTTGGCAATTTAATACAAAAGATCGTACTTGAGCGTTCAAATTTGGCCAATAAAAATACTCTTTTACCCTGCTTATAGTCTTCCCTATTCCTCCGTGGGACGATTCAGGTGGGTCATGGCATTTTTCAATAATTTCGGCCGTCAACTCGGGTGGGACCCATAGCTTCCACGAAAAATCCTCATTAAGTTGTATGCCATCATACGGGAGTACACGCTTGTATACTAAACCCTCAATCACCTTGAGATCGGGCAGTTGTTCCGAGTTTTCTGTTATACTGGCTATTAAATCCAATTTTAAACGTGAAGATTACACGTTTAAAATATTCCGAATCCAGATCAATAAATTTTGCCACATTTATAGAAATTTCCTCCATGTTATATCATCATAAGGTGTCTGGCACGATGTTTTTAGACCCCGGCCTATGCTCAATGGAGAAAGAAAAGGACTGCAAATGCAGGCTCCAACGAGCAAGTCGTTCCGTTAAGTCCTTATGAGACATTAGCCATTTCAGACTACTGTGGTCAGTAATTACTGAAAACGGCATTAGCTCGATATAAGGCCTAAACTTTTTGATGGCTAATACAACGGCCAGACACTCTCTCTCTCTGTGACTGAAGAGTTCCGTTGAGCGGAGGTTAATTTATGTGAAAAAACGCAATCGGGTGTTCCCCATCGGATTCGTCTTTTTGAAATAAAACTGCCCCGACTCCAAGATCGGAGGCATTGCACTGCACATAGAAGTGCCTCGAAAAGTCCGGGTGCGTGAGTACTGGTCTGGAGGTTAGAGCCGGTTAAAGCGTATTTTGCCTCGTCCGGAAAACTAAAATTTTTGCCCTTTTTAAGGGTGTTGAAAATGGGTGCGGAAATCGTGGCGTAGTCGGGTATAAAGCGCCTGTACCAGCCGGTAGCCCCCATGAAACTCCTCATCTGCTTAACAGATTTCGGGTAGGTATACTTCAAAATGGCTTCTATTTTTTCTGGGTCAGGCCTCAACTTACCTCCGCAGACTATATAACCTAGGTAGCGAAGTTCTCTAAAACAAAACTTAGACTTGGCTACGTTTATGATCAATCCCGCCTGTTCCAAACAGTCGGACACCTTCTCTAGCAACCCCAGATGAGTCTCTAGGTCTGGCGAGACAACCAAAAGATCATCCAAGTAGACAAAAACTCTATCGCGAAGCGCCGCAGGGATCACTTTGTCCATTAGACGGTATAACCTTTGGGCCGCATTGCACAAACCAAAAGGCATAACCGTAAAATGGTAAAGTGGTCTCCCAGGCACCGTAAATGCAGTTTTTTTCTCTACTGGGTGCATCTAATGGTATCTGCCAAAACGCATCCTTTAAATCGACACTCGAGATAAAGTATGTGTCTCCTAACCGGCTGAGCAAACATTCGATGTGCGGCAGAGGGTAGGCGTCTTTGATCGTGAGGGCATTCAGCTTACGAGCGTCTAGGCATAACCTGTTTTTCTCGCCCTTACGGACGAGAGTGACCGGATGGCTCCAAGAGCTCTCGCTTTGCTCAATGACCCCAAGATCAAGCATCCTGTCAAGCTCTGCGTACATCAAGTTTTGCACAGCTGGTGGGACTGGTAAGTTATTATTCAATTGTAAATTATCAGATAACGAATTTTGTTCTATTAAAGGCTGCTGAGAAAAAGCTGAACCAGGCGGGTGCGTCCTTGGCGCTTCATTAGCCCCAGCAATTGTTTGAGGCCCCCAAATCTGAGGACCGGGATTCTGAACTTGTTGCCTCTCTGCTGGTCTACTCAAGGCTCGGGCTATTTCTTGCTGTAAGGCTTGTTGCATTTCTTGCATTTGCCTAGAAATTTCAGCCCTAATGGAGTCTTGTACCCCTACACTGCCAACTGTAGGAAGAGCTTGTGTTACAGGGATATTCGTACGGAACTCCTGTTGAACGCTTCTGGCTGTTATACTACTACACTCAGGTGAGCGTATAGTGCTATTAGAGACATTAGACTCATGAAAAGACCCATTTTGGTTCTGCGCCATAGACATGAACTGTTGTACGGCAGGAGTTATCGTAGCCACAGTAGTAGTAACCGTATTAGCGCTGGTAGGAATCGCCAACAATGGAGCTATATTCGAAACTATAGTTGATACGATTGTTCTAAGCGTATTCTCCATTTCCGGTGACAGTTGTCTACTGGCCGAACGAGTTATTACCATTAGAAACTGACTACTCCAAAGCTTGAATATTTTAAATTAAAATTTCCAGCCCTTACCCAAATGTTCGCAATGTGTTTTAAAAACTAGGGCAAATCAAAAACAGATCCACAATTAACTGGCAATAACTATTTACCAAAATAAACGCAGAATATATAAAAGAATAAAAACAAAAGGCACAAGAACCTTAGACCACAAAACTTCTTACGAAGAAAAAGTAAATTTGAAAAAACGTTATCGCTTGCAAGGAAAAAATTTCCTCGGTTCCTTTTTTTCTATTTAAGCCCGAGAAAAAGGAAAAATATAAAATAGAAAAATAAAAAAACAACCTTAAATTAGATAAATTGAAATTTCCTGCTTCTCCGATTAGAAGAAAGAGAGAAAAAAATATAACAAACAAAATAAAAAAATAATAATAAAGACAAATGAAGGAGAAAAATATATATATATTTAAGTATATTAGAATACAAATTCAAATAGATATGACTATTAATAGGTTTTTCAGGTGATGAGAAAGGTTTTAAAGTCGTGCGTACAGATAAAACACTTTATCTATAAACAAAAAATATTTGTGCTAAAACAAAACTTTTCATGTTCATTTTCTTAATTTTTCAGATTTTGGTGCATAAACGGGTGTTTTTGAGAGACGGCTCAGCTTCATCTACAGTGCTAACAGAATTCTTCGATGGCACAACTGAGTACCCGGTTTAGAACCTTTGAGGAATCAGGACGACCAACCTAAAATTCTGCGAACAACAGCTTAAAACAACTGTAGGTAAGTATATGTTTATTGTTAGTTTATTTTTATGAAGCTGATTTGGGCTATTGTAGGGATAAAAAGTTTTAGATGGGGTTCAATAATTCTGCACAAACAAAAGCAATGACTAGAGGCTAAAAAAAACTGCAAGCCAGACTCAGCTTGGGTACAGAATCAAACAACCTCATACTCTTCTTATCTAATCCCCCTACCTCTAACCTCTCTTACCGACGCAACGCAAAAAAACATAATTTAAAATTGTAAATTTCCGGGACTTACAGTTGGAAAAAGTTAGGGGCAAGAGAAAGCAGAAAAGAAGAGCTATTTTCATTTAATTTTGTTTTTAATAAGATTGCTGAAATTGAAAGCATTAATGTGTTCCTTTCGCTGACTTATTGGCGTCGCAACGCGTTGAGGACTCTTTTGTTACTTAACAGGGACTTACGCCAACCGTCCACAAGGAAAACCTTTAAAGACAAAACCTAATTTTTTTCACTTTCGGGCCCCAGATTTGGGCGCCATTTTATTGTAGTGTTTTCTTATGTTTTGTTTTCTTACTAAGAGTATGGTGTGTGTTTAACATACCCAAAATTTGCGTGGCCAGATTGTCAGCGGTGCTGGCATGCTGGCGTGTCGCTCCGGCTGAAGCTCGCCATTTTGGGGGTATCTTGCCAACATACTTGCCACTATTTTTTTTTTATACAACAAAAAAAATCATGCCAGTCTTAGAACAAAACGAAATAACAAAAATTTATAACAGTGAAACGCATAAAACAAACTATTACATGAAGTTTACACCACGCACTTTCCGTTTTGGTTTTAGCACAAATCAGTGTTAGCTGATGTCATGCTTACTTTGGCGGCCCACCCTCTTGGATTCCTAGCGGATTTTCCATGATAATTTTTGCTTGGAATCTATAAAATTATCTCTAGCGCCAACTCACCTTTCCATCACCTTCCTATTGACGAATTAAAAACTTATTTCTCCATTGAAAAAAAAAAACATTAAACCGTAGATTTTCAAATTCCAAACATTATAAATTTAGCGATTTTTATTGGCTTTAATTTATAAAATACATAAGTTAAATAAATGTAAAAATTATAGAACAAAAGTTAAATTTGATGAATTTATTTGACTTTAACAAAAAGTAATATTATGTTTAATTCAAGCTTTCTAATATTTTAAAGTATATAAAAAAAATTAATAAAAATATAATTAAAATGCGGCTTTTTGTATCACGATGAAATGAAATAACCTAACTAAAATAGGGCTTCTTTCCTTTGTGGGTTCCAAATGAGGTTACAGGCGAACACAGATCTCTCGAACTGCCGTCAGTCCGTGAACGTGTCTAACGTACGGGTACTTTTAGGGTCAGCTAGTACCAATGACTGTATATACATATATAATATCTTTAATTTTCTCTTTTTTTTTTCTTTGTTAAGGGAAATACCAGTATGACTTATAACGTGCAAATACCCTACACTCACGATGCCTATGCTTGAGCTCAACCCTAATGACGCGCACCTTTTGTGGTAAAAACAAAAAAATAAAAGGGACCATGATTATAACCATACAAGGTAATTAAAAAGCAAAGTGTTTTCCCTAAGCTTGATTAATAAAAAGAAATATATATATATTTTATTTTCAGGTCCGTTTGTCGCTGGTGTTGAATGTCCAAATCTAAATGGCAGCGGTACCTGGCATCGTCAGGCTAGACAGTGCTGCTTTCGGCTTGTTCCCACGGCGGATGTGACTGCTGGATCAATGGATGGCTGGTAGGGAATGCCCGTTTATAAATTCTTTTAGTTGTTTTAGTTTATTATTTCTTAATCTTTTCTGTTTCAATTTTGAATTTATGTTTAACCTTCACTACTTTTAATTTATTAGCTTAGTTTTTAAGTTCACTGTTTTTCCACTTTATTTTACTTTTTAGCTTTAGGAAAAACTTTAAGTAGTTTTTTTTTCTGTATTTAGTTTTAAAATTATTCACTTTAAATTTAGTGTGAAGTCTTATTTATTTAAATAAAATCGTTTTTTTATAATTTTTAAATACTGCATTCTCTTACAATTTTTTTTTTAATGTAGCTTTTTTTATAATTCCAAAATATGTTGCTTTCTGGGTTTGTTTTTTTATAAAAAAATTTTTTAGCACTTTTGCAACAAGTTTTGCCTTACATTTGCTATTTTTTTGTTCTGAATATTTCGCTGCCGGCACCAGCATCCGTCACACCACCACCTTTCAAAAACCAGTAGAAAAAGAGGCCGACATTTTCTCCTTGGCTTCGCAGGAAACTTCGGTCACGCCACCAATCATTTGCCAAAAAAAAAATCCCCAGCCGCTAATTTACTTTCAGCAATCTGTTCTTCAATAACAAAACATTTGTTTTTGTTTATGACCATCTTGTTTTATTTGTCGCCGCACAGCTGATGAACTGCCTTACCAACAAAAAAAAAAAAAAAATACAGCGTTGGCTCATTCACTAGTTGAGCAAGATAGATGTGTGTGGAAAATAAATCACTGAATTGGCGTGGAAAATAAATCATTGTAGCTGTAGAAATAGAACTGGATCAGACGGGCCTCTAAACTTTTACACAACTTCATTTCGTGTGTACAAACAGTACCCCTATGGACACTAAAAAAAGATAGAAGTTGATGTCCAGGTAAGTAAAATCCTGTGGATCAGTATCTTCAGTTGCCTAAGTTGCATATAGAGCGGAAACATTTTGACGACAGAGATAAACGTGAGCATTAATCAAAAAAAAAAATCCAATCCTGTCATTACAGCTGATGAGGAAATACAACTGCGTTAATTCATGACACTGGCATGAGAAGAACTTGAATTTGGGAAGTTGGATTTTTTAATTATTTTGAACTTAAACACTTTCTTTACAAACAATAAATAAAGAAATCGGTTATAATAGAAGCGTGTACAATTTTAAAAGCATAAATATTATGTCCGTTCGTTTACCCAAAATATTTTACAAATTTGTACTGTGTTTTACTGATCTTTACTGAAACCAGTTCGATTACTCATTTTGTAGTGAGTAAGAGCACAAATAAAGAGATTAAAATGACAGTTCTTTGACTGAGTACTTACAAATTTTTACTGCAAAAATTTCTCATAGTAAAGTTTCGTAAGATATGGAAAACATATGGTCAATAAATAAAAGAAAACAAACAAAAAATTAAGCAACCGAAAAATTTTAATAACAGCACTTTAGTGTTTCAGCAGAGCTTTCGACATCTAATTTTTTCTTAGTTGGCTCCATGTTTATAATGCTATAAACATAATCATGTCCACCGACCATCGACTACAAGATGTCAAAAATAGAATACATGCGTGCTTATGAGAATAAATTTTTAGCAGCTACACGACTATCGACTACACGGCTACTTTTGTAGCCCGTAGCCAACTTATACTATGTTTACACGGAGCCCAATATTCTTGCTTCGCTCTCTTTTCATGATTCACAGCTCAATCACAACCGAATCAACGTGCTTCGCCATATAAAATCTCGAGAGCGAAACATTTTATTTTGAGACGATTCAGCTTGAATCTACTTGCGAAGCATGAAAAATTTCTGTCTTCCCTAATTTTTATCGCAAGTTTACTGAACTAGCTGTATATAAATGTAAACAAAAAAAGTAATCCAATATTAAAAGTGCTGTATGAATATGTGTTAATATAAAAACAAATAATTATATTATAATTTAAAATTTTATTAATTACAAACACTAAAATTGAAACGAAAAACCAAATTTTAGAACAGAAGTCAATGTGAAGCATGTAGTATGTGTCGTGGAAACGGCATGCTTCGCAATCATGATTCAGAGAGCGAAGCAAGTGCTTCGCATTGCCGTGTAAACATGCTATTAGGCTAATTTCTATTTTTCTTGGCTACAAAAAACAGATTAGTGGTGCCAATACAATAAATGCATTAAATGGTGTTTTTAAAAACGCAATACATTAAATATCGCTATTAAAAACGCGAAAAACTTTTATAGTGGCACCATTGAAAAATAATAATCATCTGTTTACATTTTTCATCAGTTTATTACTTTATCTCGAAGGGGGAACATCTGCGCGCGAGCAGATTTTTTTAAAAAAAGTGAAGTTATAATTGAAGTCGCAACGCGCACAGTTTTTATTCAACAGGATTTTCCACTTCCTATACGAAGGTATAGGTTGATGTGCAGTTCCTGGAGAGACTAGTAATATCAAAATACTTGTGGGATACCTTGGCGCTGTAGTTATATACCCCTGCCATTATTAAATTAAGATTTCAAAAAAAAAATACATTTTTCATTTACTTTTTGTTTGTGAAATTTTCCATTTAGTTCTTTTTTCATAAATTTCTAATTTGTTTCATTTATATTTATTTTTTGGGTTTTTTATTGAAATTGATAAGTATATAATAGTAATTTTTACTGTTTATATACATTTATTATATTGTTTAATGTAAATGTTTAGTTCAATTTACATGTAAATATGGACGTGGGCACTTCATACACTGAAGTCTTTGTTTCCACTATTTTAGCAATAGTATTTATAAAGTTAATTAAATTTTCTTGAGACATTTAAATTTTTTTTTTACACAAATTCACTTAAAAAAATCAAGTTTGTTTTGTTTTGGTTAACTTAAATACATACATGTATGTCAAAACAGATGTTTTTTTTTTGTAGTTAGTGGTCGATGGTCGTTAAAAAAATTAAGTAGCTGGCAACTTGGCTATTTTTGTAGCCAGCTACTTTTGTAGTCGATGGTCGGTAGCCATTGATTGTGTTTATAGCATAACCTTTGGTATTTTATCTAATTATTTCTTATGAAATTACAAAGTTAATTTTTGAAATATTGTATAACTTATAAGTGCTTCACAACCAAATATTGTACTTGTTTTTAAGTTAAAACTAAAACAAATTTCAATGTTCTAAAGCGTATTTACTATTCATTAATCCACATAGGGGAAGAACTTTCTAGAAAAAGAACAATCACAAAGTCAAGAACTAAATAACTTAAGGCTCAAATGTATTCGCGCGAGAGACATAAACGAAAAAGTTATTGTGTGTATATGTGTCTATTGCGCATAAGACCTATGTGATAAAAACTAACATTTCATTTGGTTTCTGCCGTTATAATTATTGTTCGTATTTAGCAGTGAGCAGAAGTGTTTTACGTGTACTAGGAAATAAATGCATAGCTATTATCGAGAAGACCTGTGGAAGACTTATGAAACCAAAACGAAGAGATAGCTCTCTTCTTTCAATGGATGTTGACGGCAAACAGTTGAAGATATGGCAATAAAAAACCAATGGAACAAATTCTGTAGTGTCTAAACGGCTGGTCCGATTATATTGAAACTTTACACGTATAGCAGACGTTCGGAAAAGTTTAGGTTAAAAACAATCCAATCCTGTCATTACAGCTGATGAGGAAATACAACTGCGTTAATTCATGACACTGGCATGAGAAGAACTTGAATTTGGGAAGTTGGATTTTTTAATTATTTTGAACTTAAACACTTTCTTTACAAACAATAAATAAAGAAATCGGTTATAATAGAAGCGTGTACAATTTTAAAAGCATAAATATTATGTCCGTTCGTTTACCCAAAATATTTTACAAATTTGTACTGTGTTTTACTGATCTTTACTGAAACCAGTTCGATTACTCATTTTGTAGTGAGTAAGAGCACAAATAAAGAGATTAAAATGACAGTTCTTTGACTGAGTACTTACAAATTTTTACTGCAAAAATTTCTCATAGTAAAGTTTCGTAAGATATGGAAAACATATGGTCAATAAATAAAAGAAAACAAACAAAAAATTGAGCAACCGAAAAATTTTAATAACAGCACTTTAGTGTTTCAGCAGAGCTTTCGACATCTAATTTTTTCTTAGTTGGCTCCATGTTTATAATGCTATAAACATAATCATGTCCACCGACCATCGACTACAAGATGTCAAAAATAGAATACATGCGTGCTTATGAGAATAAATTTTTAGCAGCTACACGACTATCGACTACACGGCTACTTTTGTAGCCCGTAGCCAACTTATACTATGTTTACACGGAGCCCAATATTCTTGCTTCGCTCTCTTTTCATGATTCACAGCTCAATCACAACCGAATCAACGTGCTTCGCCATATAAAATCTCGAGAGCGAAACATTTTATTTTGAGACGATTCAGCTTGAATCTACTTGCGAAGCATGAAAAATTTCTGTCTTCCCTAATTTTTATCGCAAGTTTACTGAACTAGCTGTATATAAATGTAAACAAAAAAAGTAATCCAATATTAAAAGTGCTGTATGAATATGTGTTAATATAAAAACAAATAATTATATTATAATTTAAAATTTTATTAATTACAAACACTAAAATTGAAACGAAAAACCAAATTTTAGAACAGAAGTCAATGTGAAGCATGTAGTATGTGTCGTGGAAACGGCATGCTTCGCAATCATGATTCAGAGAGCGAAGCAAGTGCTTCGCATTGCCGTGTAAACATGCTATTAGGCTAATTTCTATTTTTCTTGGCTACAAAAAACAGATTAGTGGTGCCAATACAATAAATGCATTAAATGGTGTTTTTAAAAACGCAATACATTAAATATCGCTATTAAAAACGCGAAAAACTTTTATAGTGGCACCATTGAAAAATAATAATCATCTGTTTACATTTCTCATCAGTTTATTACTTTATCTCGAAGGGGGAACATCTGCGCGCGAGCAGATTTTTTTAAAAAAAGTGAAGTTATAATTGAAGTCGCAACGCGCACAGTTTTTATTCAACAGGATTTTCCACTTCCTATACGAAGGTATAGGTTGATGTGCAGTTCCTGGAGAGACTAGTAATATCAAAATACTTGTGGGATACCTTGGCGCTGTAGTTATATACCCCTGCCATTATTAAATTAAGATTTCAAAAAAAAAAATACATTTTTCATTTACTTTTTGTTTGTGAAATTTTCCATTTAGTTCTTTTTTCATAAATTTCTAATTTGTTTCATTTATATTTATTTTTTGGGTTTTTTATTGAAATTGATAAGTATATAATAGTAATTTTTACTGTTTATATACATTTATTATATTGTTTAATGTAAATGTTTAGTTCAATTTACATGTAAATATGGACGTGGGCACTTCATACACTGAAGTCTTTGTTTCCACTATTTTAGCAATAGTATTTATAAAGTTAATTAAATTTTCTTGAGACATTTAAATTTTTTTTTTACACAAATTCACTTAAAAAAATCAAGTTTGTTTTGTTTTGGTTAACTTAAATACATACATGTATGTCAAAACAGATGTTTTTTTTTTGTAGTTAGTGGTCGATGGTCGTTAAAAAAATTAAGTAGCTGGCAACTTGGCTATTTTTGTAGCCAGCTACTTTTGTAGTCGATGGTCGGTAGCCATTGATTGTGTTTATAGCATAACCTTTGGTATTTTATCTAATTATTTCTTATGAAATTACAAAGTTAATTTTTGAAATATTGTATAACTTATAAGTGCTTCACAACCAAATATTGTACTTGTTTTTAAGTTAAAACTAAAACAAATTTCAATGTTCTAAAGCGTATTTACTATTCATTAATCCACATAGGGGAAGAACTTTCTAGAAAAAGAACAATCACAAAGTCAAGAACTAAATAACTTAAGGCTCAAATGTATTCGCGCGAGAGACATAAACGAAAAAGTTATTGTGTGTATATGTGTCTATTGCGCATAAGACCTATGTGATAAAAACTAACATTTCATTTGGTTTCTGCCGTTATAATTATTGTTCGTATTTAGCAGTGAGCAGAAGTGTTTTACGTGTACTAGGAAATAAATGCATAGCTATTATCGAGAAGACCTGTGGAAGACTTATGAAACCAAAACGAAGAGATAGCTCTCTTCTTTCAATGGATGTTGACGGCAAACAGTTGAAGATATGGCAATAAAAAACCAATGGAACAAATTCTGTAGTGTCTAAACGGCTGGTCCGATTATATTGAAACTTTACACGTATAGCAGACGTTCGGTAAAGTTTAGGTTAAAAACAATCCAATCCTGTCATTACAGCTGATGAGGAAATACAACTGCGTTAATTCATGACACTGGCATGAGAAGAACTTGAATTTGGGAAGTTGGATTTTTTAATTATTTTGAACTTAAACACTTTCTTTACAAACAATAAATAAAGAAATCGGTTATAATAGAAGCGTGTACAATTTTAAAAGCATAAATATTATGTCCGTTCGTTTACCCAAAATATTTTACAAATTTGTACTGTGTTTTACTGATCTTTACTGAAACCAGTTCGATTACTCATTTTGTAGTGAGTAAGAGCACAAATAAAGAGATTAAAATGACAGTTCTTTGACTGAGTACTTGCAAATTTTTACTGCAAAAATTTCTCATAGTAAAGTTTCGTAAGATATGAAAAGCATATGGTAAATAAATAAAAGAAAACAAACAAAAAATTAAGCAACCGAAAAATTTTATTAACAGCACTTTAGTGTTTTCTTAGTTGGCTCAATGTTTTTTATTTAATTATTTCTTATTATTTTATTTAATTATTTCTGCGCTAGCACCAGAGTTACTTCTTTGTTCCAAATAATATAGAAAAATTAGAGGTTATGTAGTGCTTAACAAACAAAAAACCCTTTTTACTAACACTAATAAAGTACATGCCACTAATTTCCTCATTAAATACATATTGTTTTTTATTTATTTAACGTGTTCAGTTATTTAAAAAAAATATTAAGCTTACATGTAATAATTTTGTTCATTTTATAGAAACTTCTCCTAGAGGCATCCGTAACTTCCAGAGGACAACTCATTTTACACGGAGAGTTAACAAAATAAGAAGCAGTATATTTATCGACAGTGGGCATTTGCGACCAACAGAAAATGCGGCTGAAATAGCAAGAAGGACAAACACCATGGAAAGCAACGCAAAACTAGCAAAGTACTCTTACCGTATAAACAGTTAATAAAATAAACGAACACTCAGAATCAAGGTAGAAAATTTCCTTAAATAGTAGGATGCTAAAAATACCCAGAGATAAAACACCGCTAAATATGGGTACTTATGACACCCAGAATCTGAATCTGGTAAAATGGCAAACAACATATGGAAAATAATGAGAAATAACATATACCTGACATTATTTGAAATTATTAAACTCACTATTTATGCATTAAATTGAAAACCAGAATATTTAAAATTTTTAATGTGAAAATTACAATAAATTGATAACGCTGCTATATTACACATATGCATAGATATTTTGCAAATAAAATATTACCTCAGCGTTTATGCGTAGAAATTCCTTATATGCAATAGTTTAAATTGCAAATAAAACGTACGTGTAATCGTAGTAATATACTTCGTTCTAGGAGTAAATATCAGACTATCGCGAATTTAGCTCCAAAAACAAAATAGTGTACACTCAAGGTGGTCGATCTATTAAACGGAGT
The DNA here is from genome assembly GCA_916610165.2 of Gymnosoma rotundatum. Lineage (NCBI taxonomy): Eukaryota > Metazoa > Arthropoda > Insecta > Diptera > Tachinidae > Gymnosoma > Gymnosoma rotundatum. Next base: position 41,296,990 of record OU744339.1, read on the forward strand.
TGGAGTTATTCTTTTCGACAAGATTTCAAAATCTGTTGCTTGATTTGTGCCGAAATGCGACAGGGCGATGATGTCAGACCTGGATGCGAATCTATTTAAAGAGAATACACAAAAGGTCTTTATAGATATGATGGCACTTTAGCAAATTTTTAACCATAAATATGCTGATTCAACATATCGTCTAAACTAAGCTTTATACTGGTAAAAATGGGTGCTTTCACATTTGCATCTCTAGTTTTTACGTGATGCGAACACAGACAGATACAAAAATCAATTACTTTATACACCAACATAAAAATTTTCAAAAAATATTTTATGTACTGAAATATATGTACGATTTTTTATTATATCTTTTAATAATATTTTTAATACATTTTTAATGTTGTTTCATAATGTCATTTTGCTAAAAATTTTTTAATATTGCTTTTTATCAATTCTGTGTGAGCAAGTTTTTTATATCAACTTAAATTGCTATCAAAGAATTTAAAGTTTGTAAAAATCTTATTAATAACGCATGGTATTACCTTAGGGAGTGTGAAACAACTTTATTTTCGAATAATAAAAGTATTATTTGTATCGAAGAAGTACTACACTACAACCAAAAATTATACATCAATAATTTTAAACTATATTTGTGACTTAAAAAACTTAAGGCATCGATATAAAATATTTAAATTAATTGCGACTTCCTTATAACATTGCGATTGAAAATATTTTTCATATCTCTACTACCAGTTGAAGACTTTATATTCATTTAGTTCACTTCGCATAGAAACACTACAAATCCACATTCTTAAAACATGCAGCCAAAATAAGTTTACACATTTTCATATTTATAATCACACTAACACTTAAAGGCAACAGTTTAAATACACCTGCATTCGTAAGTTTTCTCGTTTTCGAGTTGCTTTCCTGTTTTTTAAAGTTTTCGCTAATTTCCTTTGTTGTGTTGATAGCTTCCTTTTTGTCGTGAAATTCAGAAACAATAAACGAAGACAAAATTTTGTAAAAACAAACGAAAGAAACAATCAACATTTGTTGTTAGACAAAAAAGTTTAAGACACTAAAAACAAACTCCAAAAAGGAACAAAAATTCATTTCACACCCAACAGGTTAGTAGTTAAGAGTCTATTCATTCTTCATTAAAAGTATTTATACTTTCAGCTAAAACTTTGATGAAAACCAAAATCACAGTAGGAATTACTTTTTAAGTAACACGTCAGTATATAAATAATGGCAATAACAACTACAAAAACCAATGCATTACGGAAGAAGGTGTTCAGAGTATAATGTTGTTTGTTTGCTTTTAGAGTTTCCGGAAAATTACTTGGTGATATATTTTGTATGCACTCTTTTGTACAAGATAATGATATGACAAAACAAAAAAAAAAAACAAACTCGAAGGAACAAAAGGAATATGACATGTAATTGTCAAAATAAAAATGTCAGAGTCAGGAGAGTTGTACAATAAAATTTGGTCTCGAGAATAAAATTTTAGAAGGTTTTATTTTAGGTCAAGGTACATTAATTTTACTGGGTAGTAGCGGCTCTACAACAAATAAAACATTGCAAAAACAACATGCAATTTTATTGTTGCTTTGTGCGGTGAAAATGTCAAAAACAGAAAGATGCTATAAGCACAATCATGTCCACCGACCATCGACTACAAGATGTCAAAAATAGAATACATGCGTGGTTATAAGAATAATTCTTTTAGCCGCTACACAAAATAAAAAAATCAAAGATAATTGCTCTAAATACAAATGCTTGGTTTCAAGTTACAACTGCTAAGCGGACGACACAATTTAGTAAAATAAATTTACCTTGTTTTAGCTATTAAGAAATAAATTTTAGCTTTGAGAGTTCAAGCCTTACTTGTTGTTTCTCTAAATGCGAACGAATCTTTCTTTTGCATAGTATTTGTACTGAAAACAAAAACAAACCTGTATATATCGTTTTCAGTGAAGGTATTTGGCCGAATTTGGAGAATAAAAGCCAAGAATAACAAAACTTTTACATTAAAAATCATTACCGTTACTAAAAAGCATTGGTAATGCTAAAACATTTTAGCATTATTTAACGTGCAATTCTAATGGAATTGGTATTTAATTTGTGTATGTAATTAATTACTCCTAAGTATGAAAAAGAGAATAGAATTCAATCTGTTGATGAAACGAAGCCAACATATAACGGAACCTTATACCCTCACAACGTTATTTCAATTCGTTTTTTTATTGTTTTTTTTTTCAAAAGTTTAAAGAACTTGCTCACTGGTTTAGCAAGTTTAATTTTTTAGATTTATTGTACCAAACTCCATCTAATTTATTCAACTGTGGTGGTAGGACTTACATATATTTGATTTACAGAAAATAAATTGCAGCAACGATGACATAATTGCTGCAAATGCTATCAAAATTAATTAATGTCACTATTCCTTTTCGTTACAAATAGCTAACATCCTATTTACCAGTTTGCCTGATCTGACGAATAACAAATAAGGACACAGAATATAAAAATGTATTTATGAAAATAGAAACTAATTTATTCCTGTATAAAATTAGTGCTAGAAACTTGTGATAACTTAAGCATTCATCACTAGTACTTTGGAAAATAATAGTTATTCAAATACGTACATTTTGCTGCAGTACTGCTATAAGAATCCTCGGAATGCAAAAAATACGAGTACATATAAATGTATGGGAAAAAATTCATGAAGAATTCTTAATAACATTCAGCGTTTTCCTTTTCATAAAAATTTACTTAACAGGTTGAATGTCCTTTACCGAAATATCTCAGGATATGTAATACATATGCATAAAAAATAAGTCGTTGTTTGCACAATGTGTGCATTATTATACAATCGGAAAACAAACGTGCATACATAAGTATAACAGAAAAAGCAGAAACAAAAATAATAATAACAAATCCAGCCGCATTTGCCTTTAACATTTTCAATCTTCATGTACGTACGTTGAAATACATATGAATATGTTTTTTATATGTATGTTTTTGTACTTTAAGATTACAAGTACATTTACTAACAAAAAAAAAAAAACGTTCACTTAAACACACAGTTGCAAATTTGTTAAAGTAATAAAAAGCTAACAAACCAAAAGAAATTAAGAAGTCTGTTGCATGTCTTTTGCTTATCGTTCTTGACTCACAGTCCCTATGTGCTCTAAATCAGTGTTGGAAAAGTTGTTACGATCGTACTTTTTTTGATACTTTATGTTTTGAATAAATACCATGTTACTCCTCGGTAACATTTGATACTCTCAGTTCTTCATTCACAGTCGCCAATTTAAAACCATTGATTTTCTTAAATTCATCTTTTTTTAGCATTTCCCCTTTGTCACTCGATTCGAACGCTACCGAATGCCGCAATTTGGTTATTCGATACGTCACGAAATTTTACTCGATACGAATCCTCTCTCGATCACGAATGCGACAATTTGGCCCCAGCTGTTACGTTTTTTGTATTTCTTTCGACAGAATTGCACATCTTAATACAAACAAGTAAGAGTGCTATATTCGGCTATGCCAAATTTTATATACCTTTCACCATCTACATAAGGCTGTAAATCTAGTTTAGTAAAGTAACTCCAATCATAAAAGCAAATATTAGTGTGACAGATAATTAAAAAATAATAAAATTTGGTACTGCATTTCAGTGATGGGAAATGATATTTGACATTTGGTATATATTTGGGCTTATTTGAGGGACAATACCCAATGACTTTGACTTTAATGTGATGAAGGAAGTCTTTTTGGAAATGGTTTTAAAATGTAAGAGAAAATTATTTTTGAAATAAGCACAAATCCATTCTTTTAGCGCAATTTACCTAGGGGCTATTTCAATTTAAAGTGATATACCTTAAAAAGGACAAAGTAAATTTAAAAACTTTTTTGTTTAAAGGTGAAATGAACTTTTTGTATATTGATTTATGGTTTTTGTTAACTTTTCTTTTTCATTAAGATTTTTTTTGCTGTTTAAAAAAAAATTAAAAAAATTAACGATTTGTTACTCTTGATACCGAAATGAAAATATCATTTCCCTTCACTGCTCTAAATATTATTTTACAACCACGTATATGCATTTGTGTTTTACAGACGTACTTATGTATATATTTGTTGGATTTTGTATGCAATCATTAAATACATTTAGACTCAAATAAAAGTTTGCGATGTAACAGAGAATAATGCTTACTGAAGGAGTTTCGTTTCTTTTAACTCTCAACGTCAACGATGTTTTATCCTTTCCATCTTCATCTTCAAGACAATTATATAGATCTTACTTTTTCTTAATTTCCTTATTTGGTTTTTAATTTTATTTTTTCCTGTTCTCGTTAGTTTTTCTTCATTTTTATTTTATGAATTGTTTTGTCCTGAAAGAGCGGTAATAACACGTAAAATAAAATAAAACAAATAAGAGTGCTTTATTCGGCTATGCCGAAAGTTATATACCCTTCACAATATATCTAAATCTAGTTTTATTGAAGTAACCAAAAAACAAATTTGGGTGTGACAGAGAATTAAAAAATAATAAAAAATTAAGTACAGTATATAATTTTTCAAAAATGTCATCGGCCCTTAAAGGGTTAAATATTAAAAAAAAAATCAAATTTATATCTTTTATGATGCATAATCGTACTTTTTTATGAAAGTTCAGAGGCCTATAACTCGAAAAATATAAGCGAGAGCTAAGTTTTTCACTTAATGTTTTCTTTCAATTCCGTATCGCTGAATTGAAAAATTAGAGGCATGCGTAGTGTTTTTTTGGTCGCTGCCTCGATGGACATGTACCGATTCCGCTGATCGATTGGCGTATTTAAATTTTTCCTAGTTGATTGGACAGACGAACAGACGGACATGGCTTAATCGAATTCGCTGTGTTACTTTATGGGGTCGGAAATGGATATTATAGAAATTATAAACGGAATGAAAATTTATATATATAACACTTTTCCACTTTTTCTGGCGAAGTGTACATATTAAAATGTATTGTTGAAAATGTTTCAAATTAAAAGAGAGAGGTAATGTAGAAATTATTAGCAAAAATAAAAACTAGTTAAATCTGCTGTCGTATCGTCACATATTTCTGCTAAATTTTTGTGTAGCACACATGTCTATAATTTTAAGGCTGCAGTTTTGTGTGGTGGTCAAAAGTTTCAACAATTGGAATATTAAAAAGAAAAAAATATTTGTTTTAATTAGATTTCACTCTGGTTTGTGACGGCCAAAAGTCACTTTCAGACCACATAAATAGATTTTTGTATATTTTTAATATGTAAGTTAGTATAGCAGCTTAAATCACCAGATATTGTTTCTCTTTAATCTAAAGAACTCATATAATCGTTGTTGACTACTTAGAGCCTATATAGCTCTAACCAGCGATGCCACAAATTTTCACAGACAAATCTTTAATCTTCAAAAAAAAAACTTAATTTTTAAAAAATACTCTTCAATATTTTTTATTCTTTATTAAGCGTTGTTACTTTTAATGAGATTACCGTAAATACATAAAACAAAAATATACAATAATCAAAAATTGTATAAAAATTTTTTTTTGTTTATGCTGAAAAAACATTTGGGACGAACGACGAATTTTTTGATGCTAATATTTGTCGAAAAAAAAATACATTTGGCGACGTTGTCACATATCAATGTTGAAATGTGTCGACGCATTCGACTTGTTATTCTATTTGTCGTTATTGACACTTATCGATTACTGCTCAAAAATTTTTTGTATTCTATAATAAATGTGACTACGATATTGTATTGACATGACCCTGTTTTTTGTCGACGACTTTTTAAATAACTACTGGAAGTAATTTAAACCAAATATAACATGGAAAATGTAAAAAAGTGAAGGCTAATAATGCAAATCAATTTGAAAAATTGATAAAATTTCGCAACTTTTAAGAAAAATGTGAAGAAATTGGAAAAAATTCTAAATTCTCTGGGTCCGCCTAGAAGATTAGCAGATGAATGGCAAAAGGTAACTAAATAAAGCATTGAATAGGTATTTATAAAAAAGTTTGTAAGGTTTGGCGAAATTAAAAAATAAAAGTGAAAAAAGATGGTTGCTAATAAAGCGGAATGTAAGGCCATTGGCGGCAAAATGTTTAAACAATTTTCACTCAGTTCGCTGGAGGAAGCTGTGGCAAACCTTCTTAACTTTCAGAAGCATTTGAATCTTGAAGGTGTAGTTCAAGATGTTCAAATGATTGACATGGAAAACGATTCTTATGACATGGAACTTGCTGAAGTCGAATTTGCCGATGAAAGCACAGGCAAAACATATGTACATACTTGCGATGTGGCAAATTAATAATATTGCAATTCTGCCAAAGAAGTTTGGAAAGATACAACACAAGTTTTTGTTTTTTCGAGCGTCCATCATCAATAAAATCAAAATTTTATTCACTTATTGAAAACATTTTACCATAAAAGTCTCAAACACAAATAAAATCTAAAAAAAAACTTGGGGATGTGTATTTTTATTTCATAAAAATCGATAAACCTACATGAGAATGCAGTTCAGATTACGATTGGTCTTTGCTTTTAGTGAAGAAAAGATTATAGCAATTGTACAGTACATATGAAGAGTGTTATATCGCTATAAACAAATATAAAATAATGAAGTCGATTAAAAACATTTTTGAACATTAGAACAAAATAAAAGTGGCCAGATTACCAGCCCTCAGTGAACAGATTTAATCTTGTAAAGAATGCGAAGCAGAGGTCTTAGAGATCTTTCTCTAGCGGACTGAAGGCTCTTCCGAAATGAGTAAACTTTGCAAAATCCTATCAGTGTCGCGGATTGTCCCAAGTTTCATTTTGAGTACACAAGAGATCGTAGATGATCTTATGGAAACACATTTTTTAGACCGTACTCCTTTCAGAGTAGAATGCTCAGCCATCTATAATGTCAAAAATGTTTACTTTTTTTTAATTTTTATTGAATTTTTATTTGAACTGTGAATGTTATAAATGAATAGAAATTATTTGGCTTAAGTTCATTTATTTTTTACTTTCTAAAAATCTTTTTTAGAACGAAAATTTATGTACACATTTAGATTTTAGCAAATTATTTATAGATTTCAAAACTATCCAAGGCTTAGCATTTTTATTTCTTTAGCTTTTGTGTCACTTTTATATGAAAGCATATCAGCTAATGCTCTATATGATTTAATGCGTCGAAAGTTTCGTAGTTATCATTTCTCTTTGTTGAATTTTTCCCTACACTGCCTTAAAATTGACTCCACAAACTTCTCGTTGCTTAACGAAACAACTAATTTTATGCTACAGTGAAACTATGCTGAGAGTATCAAATGAGTCATTAAGTACCATGGTACTTTTGAACATCAAATAGTATCAGTAAAAGTGTAATCGTATTAAATCATCCATCACTGAATTCTACTATGCACGCTTCCAATTTTTTACATCACTGGCTTTAAAAAAACCGAGCTCTAATTTTTTTTAAGTTTTAAGAGTATAAGGTAATAAAATTAATAAAAAAAATGTTACAAGTGATTACTTAAAAATTAAAGAAAAGAAAGGTAAACATCCCCAAAACTACTTAACTAAAAATTATTTGCACACTGCTTATATCATGTACACACAAACTTATAGATATGCCATATATTGTTTATTTTGTTGGGTTTCTTGTTGCTTGTTGACTCCTTCGTGCCTTCGCTTGTAAATATGTTCGCCTGTTTGTTTATTTATTCATTTATTTGGCTATTTTATTCCCTTTTTCCTTTATGAGAATGGTCAAATTTCCGGACACAAGCAACAACAGGAAATTTAACCAAAAAGAAAATGCAGTGGAAAAGCAATAGAAGCAGAAATATGCACATTTTACATCACTTTGTTGTTGTGGCTTTATAAAATGGCAGTAAAACTGCGAAACAAATGCAATAAATGTTAAAGAAATAAAAATTTTATTATGACTTAAGGGTCGCATATAAATGAGTGTCCTGTAGGCTGTCAACTTTATTGGTTAGTTTTCATTTTTAAATTATCTTTACGAGTATTATTGGGGTTTTCTTTGTAATCGTACAAATAACAAGAGACATTTCTTATTAAAAATAAGGAAAATTAATTTGCTGTTTCCAAATGAGGAACCCAATTTCAAATAAACTTTTATGGAATTAGTACAGGTAGTAGCAGTGGTGCATGTTAAACGGGACAAAACCAAAATGAAGGACTTTTCAGCTATATACATATATGAATATTTGTATTTTGATTTAATTTAAAAAATCAGACCTTATGCATTGTATCTTCTGTTTCGATCTACAAAACAATAGCATACATTTTTAATGCCTATAAATCAGATCCTTTTGAGGATTTAATGGAGTTCTTCTACATTTCTTGCTGAATCGAAATAAAGAGTATTATTTTTAAAAATGAATTTACAAATGTTAAAGAAAATTATTTTAAATTCTTTATAAATTTTTAAATTAAAATATGTAAACTTATCTGTACTTAACTATGATATAAATATTAATATTGTTACGTTTTACCCTTTTTAGCAGGCAAACGTACGGATTCTTTTGATTGCAAATACCACTGTGCCTAAACTCTGTATTCGAACTTTACGGCTTTCTTTGGCAATACTTCTCGATCCTACTGGATTTGTGAACCCTTGGTCTCGTATTTACTAAATATGCGTTATCACCACAAACGCAGCCATCCACGCTACACACTACTGTGGTACTCCGGCGAGACATGAACTACTCGATGCCTTGTTTAGTAACCTTCACCATTCACAGACATCTCATCTCCACTACTCCTTTAATCCAAGCCAGTCTTCCCCTTTAATCCAGTAGCCACAAACACACATCTGCCATACACTATCGTTATGCTGTTACATTTCCCTGCGCAACCGCTACCGTTCTTCCTTTTTATTATAAAGGGCTTCTTGACAATTATCCGTTGCTCTTATATTAAGTTGGACGTCTCCACTAAATTATCGGCCATGGCTTCACACAATAATTGTCTCTTGCCTCTCGGGAATTTTGTACTGCTGTTTATTAATTTTATTTGGATTATAACAATTATTATTTTTTTTCGTTGCACGCATGCCCGAATGCGGTATCGAACTCAGGACCACCTGTTTTGCAGTACGCACCTCTACCAACGCAGCCATTGAGGCTGCTCAGCTTTTGTTGGCTAACTTGTGGTTTTGTTATTATATACACACACCACTAGTTGAATTGGCTTATTCACCACGCTCACACGGAAACAATACAGGGGTTGCCAGATTTTATTATTCGTAACAATATGTTTATAAAACGAAGAATTTTAAAAAGAAGCAATGCGTTAATGACTGCAGATTATTTACACATCCATATTTACATTTTTATACAACTAAAGCAAACAATATGAAATAATTAAAAAAGGCTCTATCCTTAAATTTATTCTAAATGGCTAGACTTTTGAATGACTTTAAGTTGTCGCTATTTTAGATCATATCCAATATCGAAAAAAGTTTTAAAAGCTCAAAAAATGCATTTTTGTTTTTTTTGTTTCATTACTTAATAGTAATACTGAAACACGCAACACAATTTGTTTGTTTTTTTTTATTCTTTTAAATATATATCAACTATATAATATTTTGTATAAATAAGTCTTTGAACACTTTATATTCTTGGAATAACTTCTTAAAGAATTGAGAAGAAATATTCCTACATTTAAATTATGCGCTAAATTTAACTTATTTCATTTTGAGTCTTATGGATTTGATTAACTTTTGACTGAAAGACGTCTCACAATGACTTTTTTTATAAACAGCATAAAATGTTATGTTAATCCAAAATTAAGCGTTCTGGTTCCGTCACTAGCAAAAAGTTAGAATAATGAAAATATTGATTTAAATTTACTTTAATCTAGTTTGATTCCTTCAAGTATAAATAATTCATGATATTATCATAAAATATTGTTTTATTTAAATACATGAATGCGGGGAAAGCATATCCAAATGACCGTTTCGCTACTACAAGGGAAATATAATATATTTGTGATGCCTATTGAACTCAAAGACACTACCTAAATAAACAGATGAAAAATCAAATTACAACAGTTGAAATTTTTTCTAAATCTACATTCTGAAATAATTTCTCTTTTTTCTCTCTTCGACTTAATGCTTACAAGCAACTATGTAGTAACCCTAAAATAAGAATGTAACTACCGAATACAGTTTTAGAAAACATACACTGAAAAATATTATTTATTATACTAACATATTACAGTGAGTTCTCATTAACTTCAATAGTCAAATGCAACAGGCAGTATCCACTTGACACTGATAATTTGCATTATCGCTAATGGATACTCTTAACATATTTTCCTTTACTTTATATCCTTTACATGATATTAACGCAAAACTATTACTTGTCCATTATAGGGCACCGACTAAATTTATTACTTCACAAGGAATGTTATCGCTGTAAAAAAAAAATATTGATAAATAAATTGATAACGAGAACAACGAGACATGCATCGTTGGTTCAGCATCACTGAATAAAGACATACGAGAAGGCAATAATTACAATATATCATTTTACGACTATTCAACTTCTTTAGATCTTACTCCAAGTACGTCAGTTGCCGCAAATTCCAAACTAGCGCAACATATCAATTTAATCGTAAACACATCCCATTTAACACCAATTAACCAAAGTCTATTTAGAAAAACAAATAGAACCGTCAAAATTTAATGTATTGCAAAATAAAACTTTAACACAAATTCAAAATAAGCCAACTTGTCGAAGTGGTACTTGCTGTACCTGCAACACAAGTTTCCGTAGAACGTATATTTCAAGACTGTGGGTCTTGACAAAATTATGATCTAAGCTTTCGAAAAAGTCTCTTTTTAATATTATAATAAACTTTGACTTGCTGAACTGCTCATCCCTTGATATAGAAGACCGCGAATAACAACAGTTTAACTTAATTTTTCTTATGAAACTAGGAGTCTAACTGTGGATATTATAAATAGTTTTTAATTGATTTTAGCTTAAGTTTTATTTTTTAAATTTCTAAAAATCATTGTTTTATAAAGTATGCGGACGTTTTTTCTTTAAAAAACAAGAAATATTACAGTTTTCCTCTCACGGTTAAAATTTTATACATTAACTGATAGATTGCCCTTTAAATTTTAATTTTTTAATTAAATGGAAGGTACCTTCTACTTATGGTACCTTAGGTATGGCGCTATAGTTCTCGAATTTAGGTACCTCATACCTAAAAAATCTTTCTAGCGCTTGTCATTTATTCAATTTTTGTGTGATTTATAAAAATTATACATGGTCCTAAAGGCCTCTTTAATATCTACAAAATAGTGATTTAATCTTTATGTTTGTGTGAAAATGTTCGAATTTTTGATTATTCGATACCTGGTCCAGTCTCTTCAATATATTGGATGCATATTTCAGCAAATTTGTTTTATTTTTTTACCGTCATAAGCAAACAAAATTTAAAACATTCTGGAAGAAATTTAAAGATTATATATTTTCTGGTATAAAAATTATACGATTTTTAATCTAAAAAATCAAATATTATTGCATTTTTGTGTATTTAATCTAAAAAGAGCCACTAATCTAATTTTTTAGATAGAAAAAAATTTTTTGAAGGAATATATACAAATTTCTTATTTTTGTTTAAGCTTTCTACATGTGTGTACATTTAAACCAAATTTCGTACAAAATTTATCATTCTTGTAGATGATGGAAGTCCTTCAATTTAACCTATTTCATATCGAAATTTTGATTTTACCCTATATTCTCTAAAATATCAAAGCTTAGATCGGAAAACGAAGACCACTACAAAAAAGCTATATATACTCCAAATTTCTGGGCAAAAGAGCAAATATTTATAAATTTGGAATTTTTAGTCTTAATTTTCGGAAATGTCAGATTTCCTTAACCTTACCGTTACAGATTTTTTGTCATTTAATTAAAGTTGACCCACAACAAATGCGCGTAATTTATAAAAATTTTATTGCATATTCAATGCTTTAACTTTTCTCAAATTGGCCCGTTTTTAGCATAGGTGGAAAAAGAGTAATCAAGAGGCATATCTAGAAATAACAATCATTATTAACAGCATCAGATGAAAATGAGATTTTTCGGCTATTTTTTACTTATGAAAATTCCAGGATCGGAAGATAACAATAGGCTATAGAAAGTGTATGTGTTAAATAATACACACACAAGTTACAAATTAATACTTAATGACGTTAAAAGACATTGAGTACGACCTACTCTAATCAGATTATTTTTAATTTTTATGCTGTAAAAACTAGTCTCCAAGTCTGTTGGTTCGAGTACTGCCTACCCGTTACTACGGTGGATAAATCTAACGTTGTATAATTTGGAATTCTATGGCAACATTCAATATGTAAATAAAATAAGAGATAAGTGTTGAAGCTTAAAACATCGATGTAGAAAAAGTATAGAAAACACGCAGAGCTTCGCTCACTATGGCACACTACCCTAATTATTTGAAAACATTTTTGTCTTAAGTTTAAATGTTGGCTTAATGAAGAAGAGAAATCATATAAAAATTCTAAACACGTGCGAATTGAACAGAAGGATGCAATTGATCAAATGCAATGTGACGCCGAAGTTGTTGATACCAATCTACTGTATCCAACGGGAAAAATATAAAAGAATGAAGAACAGTACCAGTGTTATTAGCAAGGGAAGAAAAGAAATACATGCATAAAAAATTCAAAATATTAAAAAGAGACACTTAAGCTCAAGTTTAATATTTTGTAGTTAAGTAATATTTTCTCCTACGCTTTACAGGCAAAAAACGATACGAATAGTAAGATATAACCAGCATTTACAAAAAATTTCATTATAAACGAAGCAAAAGCAAATGCAAAGAAGAGAAAGAAACGCATATGCTTGAGTTGACTATGCGTTTCTTTCTGCAGCCAAGCATTTATTTTGAAACCGTTTGCTGTTGCTTAAGCAATAAGTTGATGTCTGTTTCTTCCTTTGCTGTTGCTTTTTAAGAAAAAACAAAAAAAACACTATTTAATAGTGTAATAAAAACAACGTGTTTAAAATATATTTTCTTACGCATTATGAGTTACAAATGCATAAATACGTTCCCAATGTTAAAAGGGATGAAAAGCATCGAGTTACGACAAGTTAACAGCAGGGAAAAGCAATCGTAGTCAGCGAAAGTAATTGCTTTGCTGAAGAAAGAAAGCGTGCTTTATTCGTAAATCTAGTTAAACGAAGTAACTCCAATCAAAAAAGCAAATATTGGGCTGACAGAATTAAACAAAAAAAAAAATGGTGCTGTATATGGGCATTTCCACAGAAGTGCCAACCGCAACCAAAAAATTCAAAGTCCTTAAAATTATGCTGTTTTAACATTTTTATGGGAAATTTTTCAAATTTACCTAACTTAAAAAAAATATATATTTATTCATAACATGTTTTTTTTTTTTTTTTAATTAGGACCAGCACTCAGGGGATGACCCCTACTTATGCAATGCATTGTGCCGGAACTAGGAAATTAGGTTGTGGGAAGGGGGATAAAGGGAGTAGTGCTTGTGGACATTTGATTTGAATCTTTGCACATTGAAAATGGCAGGAAAGACCTCTGCGGGGAGTTTATTCCACATACGAACTGTTCGGCTAAAAAACGAATTCTCTCTGTAATGCGTAGTGCGATTCATTGGCCAATCGACCACAAAGGAATGCGCTCTTGATGCAGAACGCGTTGCGCGTACGAAATTACGATTTTCAGGAACAAGTTCCCTGATTTCATAAGAGCACATTCCGTTGTAGTAACGATAAAACAGTGAAACACACCCCACATTGCGTCGATGCTCCAGTGAGTCAATAGAGCTGGATACCCTACTGTCACCGATGAGCTTCTTCGCTCTCTCCTGCACGCGGCCGAGTAACTCCAAAATAGACTTTGAAGCACCGGCCCACACATGAGAGTTGTATTCCATTTTCGGTCTGATAAAGGTGACATAGATAGTAAGGAGGTCAGATGGAGTGAAGTATTTTTTTACACCGTTTCAAAAAACCTAGGCACTTGAATGCTTCTTTTGCGACATGAAAAATATGCTGGTTCCAACGAACATCACATTGAATTTTCATGCCAAGAACATCGAGAGCTTCTGATTCCTTAATATATTTATCACCCATAATTACAGATGAGGTAGCATATTCAGCCGTACGCCTGTGCGAAAGCACACAGCACTGGGTTTTATGAGCGTTAAATTGAACCCTATTCGCAAGGCCCCATTCGGAGATTACCAAAAGGTCGCGATTAAGGGTATCATCCATGTGCTTTCGCACAGCCCCAATTTCCCGAAGGCTTGGTCTATTGCAAAAAGAAAATGAATGGCATATGCTACTGTCATCTGCGAAAGAATAGATAGGGTTGGAAGTCTGACGTAGAAGGTCATTGAGAAAGATAAGAAATAGGGTAGGGGAAAGAACGGAACCTTGCGGTACCCCTGAAATATTCAAACGCAAACTCGAAAAAGGGCAAAAGTTCCGTTTTAAACATTTCTATTGCTTGCCTTTATAGGGTCGGAAATGGATATTGTAGAAATTACACTCGGAATGACAAACTTAGATATACCCTTTTTCCACTTTTTGTAGTGAAGGGTATAAAAATAGTTCAAATAAAAGACAATATGAAGATATCAAATAAATCTTGTTTAAGCTCTTTATGTTGTCGACACCGACAGAAACGTAATTTTTATATCATATTTACTGCAGATTCACCATAATCGTCATAGACTGTATTTATTCGTTTAAAAGATAAACTCTGCTAAATATTAATCTGCTGCATGTATTTGTCAGACCTGGGGGGATTTCAATTACATGAATATTGCAAGCAGGTAAACTATTATAAATGAATATATTTTACGAATACATATTGACATATAATGTACAATGTATATTGCATACAGACATTGTATAGTGTTTAAAAAAAAGGTCGGAAGTATATTCTTTTGAAAATTGCACCTTAAAGAGAATGTTTAATATTCTTCTGAGTTTTAATACAGAAGTTCATTTTCAGAATTTTTCGTTACACATAATATTTTTAAGAGAGCAATTGAATTTTGTTTAATTACATTTTATTTATTATATTTTGCTAATATCCCATAACATTTTTAAATAAAAATGCAATTTATTTGTTGGTTGGAAAAGCAGGTATCTATTCGTATTTTGCATTAAGTGTTGGCATATAACCAACCTAACGCAGAAGGGAATGTAAACAAAAATAAAAACGTGGTTTGTTTGTTGGTAATTTTTGTTAAAGACTTAACATTTCTGTATTGACTTCTTAAATAACTCTCATGTTGTTTTTGAAGTTTTTATACTTAAAGGAAATGTTTTTGGTTTTTCTAAAAATGTGGATAAAGGTTTTCTGATGAGCTGGCTTAAGCAACCGGCGAAATACGTATAGATACCTGCTTTTCCAACCAACAAATAAATTGCATTTTTGTTTAAAAATGTTATGGGATATTAGCATAATATAATAAATAATATTATAAAAATTCCCAAAATAATTTTTAAAATAAAATTTATATGCAATTGCTTGTGCAAACTGTTGGCATCACTGTTGTTTTTTTTTCTTTCTCTTGAGAAATAAAAAAATAACTGTGTTGTTTTTATTTTTAATACGCCTTAGGTCTGCATTAAGTGTTGGCATATAACCAACCTAACGCAGAAGGGAATGTAAGCAAAAATAAAAACGTGGTTTGTTTGTTGGTAATTTTTGTTAAAGCCTTAACATTTCTGTATTGACTTCTTAAATAACTCTCATGTTGTTTTTGAAGTTTTTATACTTAAAGGAAATGTTTTTGGTTTTTCTAAAAATGTGGATAAAGGTTTCCTGATGAGCTGGCTTAAGCAACCGGCGAAATACGTATAGATACCTGCTTTTCCAACCAACAAATAAATTGCATTTTTATTTAAAAATGTTATGGGATATTAGCATAATATAATAAATAATATTATAAAAATTCCCAAAATAATTTTTAAAATAAAATTTATATGCAATCACGTGTGCAAACTGTTGGCATCACTGTTGTTTTTTTTTTCTTTCTCTTGAGAAATAAAAAAATAGCTGTGTTGTTTTTATTTTTAATACGCCTTACGTCTGCATTAAGTGTTGGCATATAATTAACCTAACGCAGAAGGGAATGTAAGCAAAAATAAAAACGTGGTTTGTTTGTTGGTAATTTTTGTTAAAGCCTTAACATTTCTGTATTGACTTCTTAAATAACTCTCATGTTGTTTTTGAAGTTTTTATACTTAAAGGAAATGTTTTTGGTTTTTCTAAAAATGTGGATAAAGGTTTCCTGATGAGCTGGCTTAAGCAACCGGCGAAATACGTATAGATACCTGCCTTTCCAACCAACAAATAAATTGCATTTTTGTTTAAAAATGTTATGGGATATTAGCATAATATAATAAATAATATTATAAAAATTCCCAAAATAATTTTTAAAATAAAATTTATATGCAATTGCTTGTGCAAACTGTTGGCATCACTATCAGCGTTGCCACACAAGAAATTGACTTCCTACCAATAATTTTCAAAAATCCTACCAAAATCGTTCACAGCCTACCAAAAATTTAAAAATGCATTTCTTGCACATAAACTCTGGTTTGGTTTGGTTTTTTTTCCGTAATTGTTGAGATGGAAGTTTATCTTTTTAGAATGAACACCCATCCCTTTCCTGAAGCCAATCAAACTCGCTCAACCATTCGGTTCTAAATTTTCTTTTGACTGTTTCTTTACAATGTTCCTTAAAAGTATTATATTATTTAAAAATGTTTTAAAACAAAAATTTAAAGAGTGATTTTACCTGGTTGATGGTATGTCGTCTGAAATTTTATTGTTTTCATTTAATTTTGAAAAAAATACATCCAATATTAGCAAATATTTATGTAATTAAAAGGAAAGTATTTACAATTAAAAAAGTTTACTTACTTTTCCAATTTGTCTGTTAATTTTTTTAATACATACACTTGAAAATAAACCTGCACTCAAAAATATTGTTAATTTAAATTTCATAATATTGTTCGGATTTCTTAAGCCATGGTTATAGCTTTAATCATCTCTATGCAAAAAGCAGAGATGTTTTTTATTTCACCTAAGACAGTTTTTAAAAACAGTGGTAGCACTATTCAAAGTTATTGTTTATTTAATTCAAAGTTACATTTTTTTTTTTTTAATTATATGTTCTGAATTTTCAAGGTGAAAAATTTACTATTACTAAAAAAATGCTACAGGAGGAAATCCTACCAAAAATTTAAAAAATTGCAACAAACCAACCAAACTACCAAACCGTTTTTTAAAATCGAAAAACTACCAAGTTTGGTCCGATTGGACCAAAGCGGCAACGCTGATCACTATTGTTTTTTTTTCTTTCTCTTGAGAAATAAAAAAATAACTGTGTTGTTTTTATTTTTAATGCGCCTTACGTCTGCATTAAGTGTTGGCATATAACCAACCTAACGCAGAAGGAAATGTAAGCAAAAATAAAAACGTGGTTTGTTTGTTGGTAATTTTTGTTAAAGACTTAACATTTCGTTAATTCGTTAATTCGTTAATTCATTTATTTTTTCCAAAAAATCTTTATAAAAAATAGTAACTAAAACTAACAATTCATTAAAATAATTCCTTACATACTACAGTATATTTCAAGGATTATGTCCATTAACCAAATAAAAATTTGTACATTTTTTCCGCACAGCCATTTAAAATAAAATAAAAGTTAAAAAAAATTCCCCAAAAAGCAAAAAAAGGGAATCAATTAAGTTAAATAAAAAAGATAAACTTAAAAACTAATTACACACTAAGAAACAAAACACAATGGAACAAAAAAAGTAAACAAAACAAATAAAAGAAAAAAAAAAAAACCTATTGAGCAGTGTTATAAACTGTATCAACAATATTCAATGTATTATTTCTCCTATGATAAAATAGCAGGTCTGCACCCTCGTGAAGAAGTCCACCTCCCCCAAGGGTCAATAGATCCACTGGAGAAAGGTACTTCGCCATCTGAACGGACTCCAGACTCGAGGCTTGAGAAAAACATCCTCTCACTAACCTGTTTTCCACGGAACGTGCACCTTCCATGAACTTTAAAGCCTTCTCAACCATAAACGAGTCTATTCGACTAAAATCTACTGCACTATATATAGAGCTACAAGAGGGCCTACGGAACTCTCCGTTACGCCCTATATACGGTCTCAAACCAAGGCACGCAACTAAGATCCGCCTCTCCCATCTCCTAAGCCTCTCCATCTGGGCAGAAGAAATTCTAAACCAAGCTGGAAATGCGTAAGAGATGAGAGGACGTATGATCTGGCGGTACACTAAAAGGCGTACTTTTGTATCAAGTCCACCTCTGCGCTTTAGCACGCCCTGATACGCGCAGTAAGCCCTCTTGGTGCGCTCAAGCACATTGTCGATATGCCGATAAAACTCAAAGTTTCCATGGAAGGTGACACCTAGGTACTTTAACCTATCCGAAGTCCTGATAACGTCACTGCCAACCCCCAAGCACGGTGTGAATGACCTGCAATTCGGGTAAATGTGTTTACGCTTTCCCTTAAACATCATAGCGACAGTCTTACTGATGTTTAAGTTGAGGCCCCACCTTTTAAAATAGTCAGTAAGTGCAGTCAAATATTGATTAACTCGTTCGTTAACAGTCCTCGCTCTTGCCCCTGAAGAAGCAATAAGGATGTCATCTGCATAGATCAACAATAGATCTCCCTGTGGGGGAGGAGGTATATCTGATATGAAGACATTGTACAAAACTGGACCCAGCAACGATCCCTGTGGCACTCCTGCAAAAATCGAACCTTCATGAGAGAGGACATCTCCAATACGAACTCTAAAAGAGCGGTCCTTTAGAAAGCTATCAATCATACGACAGATGCCCGTACCAAAGCCCATGGTCAATAATTTATAGATAAGACCATCATGCCAAACAGTGTCAAAGGCTTTGGCGAAATCTAAGCTCACTGCCATTGTAGGGCACCTCCTATTCAGAGCCCTGGCAACATAGTCCGTAAGTACAACTAGTGCGTGTTTCGTCGAAAGTCCGCTCCTAAACCCAAATTGGAAATCTTTTAAAATGTCATTGTCGGTAATAACGTCATTAATGTTTGCCAGGAGAAAAGATTCAAATAGCTTTCCAAAGGCCGATAATAGAGATATAGGTCTATAGCTTTCACTCTCACGAGGGTCCGTTTTCGGTTTAAGTATGGGAACCACAAGTGCAGTCTTCCATGCGCTCGGAAAATACCCAATATTTAGACAATGATTAAACAAAATAGCTAAAAATCGCCAAGCCACATTGTCCGTCTTCTTCAAAACAAAATCAGATACACCATCCATACCACTAGATCTTTTGTTTGCTCTTCGCTTTAGAGCATTACCTACTGCAACCTCATTGACAAAGCCAAGTCTGCTAATATTCCTACTAGAGTCAATAATTCCCCCGTCAGCAGTCAAAGTCCTTCCAAAAATCGTCAAAGGCGCAGTCCTGTCTAAAGTAGACACCAATTCTCGAACCCTCACGCTGAATGGATCCACTCGTATCGCTCGGTCAGGAATTTCCTGAAAAAAAAACGACCCGCTAGCAGATTAGATATGCCAGTGTTGTCAGAGACAATCTAGCCATCAGAATTAACTAAACATCCAACTGAGGGACGAGAAAGCAAACCCGCAGCCGCCTTTATTTTTCTAAAAGTCTGATTGTTGAGTCGTACGTTTTGTAAAAAGTTAGTCCAATGTTCCCGTTCAAAATTGGCTACGGCACCCTGTATAATCCGGTCAACGTTCCGTAAATCCGCCTTCAAAATATTACGTCTACCCGGGTCTTCACATCTGTGTAAAGTTCGTCTCAGTCAAACGACTTCTCTGCGGAAGTCTCAGCAAGCCTCTTCTTCCTGAAGAGACTTTCGGTATAGAATACTCCATAGCATCGCTAAACGCTCTACCCATTTCACCTACACAGACATCAATCTCAGACTCAGTCACGTTTCTATCAAGTGGAAGTCCGCATGTGGCCAGATTAAGCCTTAACATTTCTGTATTGACTCCTTAAATAACTCTCATGTTGTTTTTGAAGTTTTTACTTAAAGGAAATGTTTTTGGTTTTTCTAAAAATGTGGATAAAGTTTTCCTGATGAGCTGGCTTAAGCAACCGGCGAAATACGTATAGATACCTGCTTTTCCAACCAACAAATAAATTGCATTTTTATTTAAAAATATTATAGGATATTAGCATAATATAATAAATAATATTATAAAAATTCCCAAAATAATTTTTAAAATAAAGTTTAATTACAACTAATGATTATTTGCTAATTATAATAACCTTTAATTTGTAACTAAATTATAGATTACAATTTAATGTAATGTGTAATTGAAAATGCAAATTGCAAGTAATTGTAATTGAAATTATTTTAATTACAATAAAATATAATTGTAAATATTACAATTACAATTACTTGTAATTAAAAATTAATTTGTAAATTATTTTCTAATTAAAAATATTCAATTACACATTACGTGTAATTGTAATTGAAATTGAATCCTCACAGTATTTGTCAATGGTTGCAAAAAAAACCAATGCGTTATTAAAAATTTGTATGTTTCTTTGCTTTGAAGAATATTGAAAATTAATAATAACATTGTCTTTTTTATGCAGGGGTGTACGATGCGCAAGGTGGGTGTGCGCGGCAAATAACTCAACACATTGGTCTTCTCTGGTTGTATGGCTCGAAAGGTGAAGCCAAGATGAGTTGTGAAAATTGAAATCATTAACAACAACAGCAATTTAACTGCTCGGACAACTCGATATGAAATTGGAAAGGAAATTTAAGTTAGATAAAGGTTTATCCCTTCCCGCGTTTGGACTTCTCTAAAGAGACCAGAAATACAAATTGTGCGACCTGATATTGTATTTAACCCATACCGACTTCATTGCATATGTAAAACACAAGACTCCTAAAAACAAAACGAGTTAATGCCCAGAAGGTGAAAAAGATGATGATCCACAAATTCATGAGTCCATGGTTGCCAGATTTTTTCAAGCTTTCTCGCCAAATGGCTTACCGAATATCGCCAAAATATCGCCATATATGAATAAATGTAATAATAGTTATAAAAACATATTCTTTGAGTTTAATTCTATTATTATGAAACATAAAAATGGGAAAAAAAGTTTTGCCCATTGTGATTCATAAATACCGCGTGCGTAATCAGAGTATTTAAATCTTTAAAAAACAGCAGAAAATTTAATTTTAGATACAGAGTTTTTGAAATTAATAATTAACAATAAACTTCAACAAGTGTGAGTGCTGTATTCGGATATGCCGAATCATGTATACCCTTCACCCTCTATATAAATCTAGTTTAGTAACGTAACTTAAACCAAAAAAGCAATTATTGGGTGACAGAGAATTCAAAAATAAAAAAATTGGTACTGCATAAATATAATTTTACATAAAAATGACATCTGGGCTAAGCATTTTAAGAAAATTTTAGTATTTCCTTAAAAATCTCTTCAAAAGCTTTAAAAGTATACCCAT
This sequence comes from Gymnosoma rotundatum, assembly GCA_916610165.2. Classification (NCBI taxonomy): domain Eukaryota; kingdom Metazoa; phylum Arthropoda; class Insecta; order Diptera; family Tachinidae; genus Gymnosoma; species Gymnosoma rotundatum. The sequence continues at coordinate 41,318,604 of OU744339.1, forward strand.
ATTGATAATTTTTAAAGTTTAAGAATTTCAGAGCCCAATAACTCAGAAAATATAGGTGAGCGCCAAATCTTTCACTTGATGTGTTTTGCTTATTTTTTAATGCTCTGTAGCCTTATATATTTATTTCTTTTATTGGAGTTACTTTATTGTTCGAAACGACACGCAAAATTTAGAGGTAGGCGTGGTGTTTTGCTTGCTGCTTTGAAGGACATAGACAGATAATGCTGATTTCCAATAGCACCTCTTTCTACACTATATCTGATCGATTGACATATTTTTTTTTTTGAGAAATCAAGTTTACTTCGGCAAGATTAAAATTTGTGTTAAGGGGCCTTATTTTTCTAAAGTTGTTAGTATTGTGACTTGTGATTTTAGGTACATTATTACTTAGATCAGTGATGGGCAACCTGCGGCCAGTGAACATAATTAAAACTTATATGGTGGCCGGCCCTTAAGCAGTGGCAGGCAAGAAAACTAAACCAGAAAAAACTTATATTCTTTTGTCCTGTATTTAAACGAAGATATAAAACGACAGCATAAAACAGGCTCTAAAAATCATAACGAAAAAAATACGAAAAACAAAAATATATTAATATTTTATTTGCTTTTCATCAAGAATTTGAAGAAAGATGCATGGATTTAAGCAGTAAAGAATTCTATTTTGATGTATTTTGAATTCCATTTTTGTTAACAGATGTAACCAAAATTCCCGAAAATTTTACTGCAATTAAAAAGGATCTGAAAATGAAATTTGTAGAATTATCAAAAATTGAATTCTACAAAAATTTAGATGCTCACATATTTTCGCAATAAATTAATCAGCCCAATTATACATATTCTCACGGAATTTCTTTCCCATGGAAAAAAATTTTCTCGAGAAAAGATTCCTCCAATTATGAATTCCGTAGCAACAAAATAACAAGAAAAGTGGCATCATCGTAATTTGAAGGAAGTATTTTGTTTACAACAATAATATTTCTTTTATAATTCATAATACCTATTTTTCTGCCCGAATTTTTTCAGCTCTCCGCAGTCAATCAGAAGGGAAAAAATTTATAATGGAAGAAAAGCAAATGGTGAAAAAACTCGCACGGAGCTTTTGTTTATAATTGAGCTGAATAACGCAATAAAAATTTTATCATTGTTTGGATTGTTGCACATACGCACAATTATGAACAATTTTTTTTTCTAAAAATTACTTTTGTAAAATAAATATATAGATCGCGAATTACAGATGAGAATTTTGAAAGTAGCTGAAAGTTGCTAGTACTAAAATTGAACCAGATATAAGTACCTTATCCACAAATAAACATTGGCAATTTTCTCATTAATATAATTATAAAACTTATTATTATTAATTTTATGTAATGTTGTAGTGTAGTTATTAGAAGTATTATAAATATATTATCAGAAATATTTTATTTTTGATAAACGTCTAAAAAATTCTATTCACCGTTTTCGGAAAACATAATTTTCATTTACCTACTAGACCAATGTTAATGGCCCGCTTAAATTTGGTTGTGTTCAATTTTAGCCCGCATTACAAAAAGGTTGCCCACCCCTGACTTAGATGTCCAATTGTATCAAAAAGTTTTAACTAAAATAATTGTAATTGAAATTTTTTTTATTTCTAAAAACCTTATTTAGAAAGAAAAATTATTAAATAGTATCCACCATGGCAAAATAATACAAAGTGGTCGCGATGGCAAATTAATTAACTTTCGCCGTAAACGCTAAATGTCAAACTCCATATCTAAAAAATATGTATAATTGTATATGGTGTTTGACATTTAGCGTTTACGGCGAAACAAATGAATTCGCCATCGTATATATGTATTAAAGACGTGCAATAGTATATCCAACGGTATGGCAAAAACAAATATATCATATACATATCAGTTACAACAGATACAAAAGAACGCATGAGTGTAGTTGATATTGTTTGCTTTCGCTTGTGCGTACTCACACTATGGATATAAACACATACAGTTGTTTATGGTTTTGCATGGAGTGAGAAAATTATCAGTTTTTTACTCTCAAATATCTGTTGTACCATGAGTATTTGGATATATCTGTTTGTGAAACAGATATTTTAGATAACTGTGTGCTGCTTATGACAGAGGCAAGAACAAATAGGTAGTATCTTAACTTCGTACGTAATAATAAGCTTTTATGATTTTAAAGGTAGAATACGCAATATTAATGTTAATTTTATTTTATAAAAACAATTGAAAAGTTAATAAATCGTTGTCTAGTCGCGCGTTGAGTAATGAGGATAGAATTAATTTAATTAAGGAATTTTATTATATATTATATTGAAAAAATAATTCCTTTTTGATAAAAATTAATAGTTACATATACGATTTTCAAATAAAAAAGATTTATTACATACATCTGTACATACCTATGTACATATGTAAATATAGAAGTTCCGAAAAATTTCAATAAAAAAAAAATTAGGGAAAACATTTACACTTCTAGAATACACCCAGTAATATATGTTCATATTAAATAACGCAATTTTTATTTTCTATGCACTTAGAAGAATATACTCGTATTATAGTTCTGTTATTTGTGCATTCAAAATTTCTAAAATTTCTAACATGTACTAAAAAAACCTCTTTTCTGCATAAAAGAAAAGTCCAACAGCTTAAATAAACAGAGAGTAAAATTTATTCGAAATTAAAAAATTATTAAAAAGATTTAAACAAAAAAATAAAATAGTAAAATGGACAAGCTCGTTGTAACTGCTTACCAAAGGATAGTCAGCTTAACAACGGGAAATATAAATTATAACAGTTTAGTATATCTCTTACTAGTGTGTGTAAATAAGTGGCTGTCAACCACTAATTAGAATATATAATGAATTGATTGAAAAATAAATTGTTAAGAAATGCATGTTTCATACTATAAATGGGAGCAATTAATTAGATGGACTAACTCGTTGACAATTTAACAAATGCTTATGATGTTGTTAATATTTTCACTATTTTCACTAGCGGTAATTTTGTGAAAAAGTTTGATCAATAATTAGTTAAATGGCTTTAAAACATAGCATCATCTAACGTTGCATCTTTTCCTTGTACACTGTAGTGTATTAGTCACAATTAAAAATTGAAAAACATACAACGTGTTGTGAGTTCAAATGCTTACTGACTAGATTTATTTGAAACATGTTAATTGTAGTTTCTATGTTAGTAATAAATTACATTAGGGTAGTACACAATCAATACTCTATATGCTCCTCCTAAGGCTACTGATAATACAACAAAAATGAATTATACATTTAACAAGTAAAAGCACAAGCCTTAAGAAAATAGTAAACATTTAATCAATTTCTAAATTTGCTAACTTTACAGGTTCCTTTTGTTTTCCTATTACTCTACCTCCTTCTCGTGGTCTGAGTTTTCTTCTAGCACATGAATAATCTTCCATCGTCTTGATCTGTTGATCCAATTCTTCATTGTCTGTCAATACATTTCTTTCGATTAGTTGTTGCTGTGCGACCTGTTGATTTTTAATTTGATCCAAATGACGCTTAACTATATAATTGTTATGAAGCAAAATGCATGAATACGATTGGGGTCCAAGTACTTGTTTAATAACAGCTTGAGTCCATCTAAGCTTATTTGGATTTCGATAGTCGCGTACCATAACTTCTTGACCTATTTTAAAAGATTCATTCCTGTTTCCCTTGTGATTTTTGATGTTACTATTTTCAGAATAAATTATTTTTTCTTGTATTGTCGGTGGTTTAAGATTACTAAAACGAGTTTTGAGTTTTCTGCCGAAAAATATTTTTGCTGGTGATTCACCTGTACTGCAGTGGTTCACATTGCGATAGTCCATTAAAAATCGACATAATATTTGATCTATATTTGCATCTTTGATTTGATCTAAATTAGCTAAAATAGACTTTTTGAATGTCTTGACGAAATTTTCTGCCTGACCATTACTGGGTGGATGACCTGGTGCTGTTAAAATATGATTTATCCCATTTAACGACAAAAATTGCTGAAATTCACTCGAAGTGAATTGACGACCATTATCACTTACTAATATTTCAACTAATCCGTAACGCGAGAACGCCTCTCTTAACTTACCAATTGTAAAGGCTGATGTAATTTCTTTAATTTTAAAAACTTCAACAAATTTTGAAAATGAATCGATAACGATTAGAAAATAACAGTTTTTTATAGGACCAGCAAAGTCAATATGGATTCGACTCCATACAGATCCAGAAGGAGTCCACGGTATAAAGCTACTTTTTTCAGGACTGGATAGTAGTTTTAAACATGACATACAATTTTTTATTAAATTTTCAATGTCTTTGTCAAGTCCGGGCCATCACATATATGATCTAACCAAAGCTTTTGTTTTTACTATGCCTAAATGTAAGCTGTGCAATTCTTCTAGAAGTCTAGATTTTAACTTTTCTGGTATTACTGTCCTATAGCCCCACAATATACATCCATGTTCAACATTGATTTCAGTGTTTTTTTCTCAATAAGGCGCAAAATTATCACCTGACAACTTGTGTAACGTTCCATCCAAAATGCACTCTGCAACCTTTGACAATATTGGATCTCTTCTAGTCTCCCGTGCAACGTCTTTAAAATTAATATTAAATTGTTTTTGATTCTCAATAAAATTGATGTACGAGTTTTCTACTTCTTTAGTTTCAAAAATTGGTTGTGGCATTCTTGATAAGTTATCAGCTTCATTGTCGCTTCCTTTGACATACTCTATGGAATAATCAAATCCAGATAAAATCAATACCAAGCGTTGCATCCGATTGCTGACATCATAACCGGTAAGCCTTTGTTTCTGCCAAATATGGCAAGTAATGGACGATGATAAGTTTTCAAAATAAAGGTATTACCAAGTAAATACTGTTTAAGCTTTGTAACACAAGATATAATTGACAAGGCTTCCTTTTCCAGTTTACTGTAATTCTTTTCACTTGTTGACAATGCTCTAGAGACAAGAGCAATCGGCTTTATACAGTCAGGAAATTTATATGACAAGATTCCACCTACAGCACTATTGGAAGCATCCGTCGTTAAAATAATTGGCAATTTTGGATTGAAATGAACCAACACTTGATCAGAAGTTACTTCACTCTTTATATCTTTATAAGCCTTTTGACAATCCTTTGACCATACAAACGGCACATCTTTTTTTAACAAGTGATATAAAGGCCACGTAATATCAGAAAACCGATTGATGAATTTTGAGTTATAATTTGCCATGCCAACAAAAGCTCTTAACTCCGATATATTACTTGGAATCGGAGCCGAAATAATGCTCTCAATACGGTCATTGTTTTTGCTCAACCCGTATTTATCTATATTAAAACCTAAATACGATATTTTACTCTGAAAGAAAACCGACTTTTTGATGTTCAACTTTAGTCCAGCAGACTGCAGCTTTTGAAGTACCATCTTTAACGTCTTAATATGTTCTGTCATTGTTTTACCAGTGACAGTTATGTCATCTTGATACACTACAACATACGGAATGCCCCTTAATAAATTTTCCATTGTTTTTTGGAATATGGCTGCTGCAGTTTTAACTTCAAAGGGTAGTCGCTTTACTTTTAATGTCCCAATATGAGTATTTAAAGAGCACAATAACTGTGAATCATCATCTAGAATAAGTTGGTTATAAGCGTTCGATAAATCAAATTTTGTGAAAACCTCTTCTTCCTCCAATGATGCGAAAATCTCATCAATTCTCGGTAAGGGATATTTTAAATCCATTAGATATTTATTGATTGTGACCTTAAATCTCCATTGGGTTTTAAAATAGGAACCACAATCAGAGTTATCAACTGGTTCCAGCACACCAGTATCAATTAAATCACGCGAATGTTTTTCAACTTTGTACTTCCATGCCGGTAGCAATGGTCGTGGATTGAAAAATATTGGTACTACATCCTCAATAACCTTCAAAGATACTTTATTTATCTTGTATTCTCCTAATTTGTCGTCGAAAACTTCAGAAAATTCATTTTTTATTTGATCAACAATTGCGGCATTACTATTTCCACAGATAATATTGTTCACTTGCAATAGATCAAAATTAAATGAACGTAAGAACGATCGACCAAGTAAAGTCGGATTTAAGGAATCTACCACAACACCAACAACAGTCTTCTTATTACCTTCAAAAGTTATCGAAGCATCGTATTCACCAACCAAATTTAGTTTATCACCACTATAATCAACATAGGGAACATTACATTTTCTAAAAAGTCTTCCTGATATTGTTTTGTATATAAAATGAAATCGGCATCCATGTACATGGCGCTACTGTATCACATACAGCATTTAATTTGATACCTTCAATGACTGCTGGAAGAGCATACACATTACTAGAACTGCTCTCAGACACACTGAAAATAGAATAATTAAACAAATTTTTATTATCATTACAATCATTAGATACATAATTAACACTTCTCCTTATATTATGACTGAAGCCAAATGACCCGTTCTTCCACATGCATGACACTTGCTATCCTTGTATTTACAAAACTCAGAGCTATGGTTTCGCCAACCACAATGAGAACATAAGGTTTTCTTTTTACTGCTGCCTTTATCATTACTTTTTTAAACGACTTTTGTTTCTAGACAAAATTTACAGCACTTTCAACCTTTTCTTCTTTTGCTACACTTTTCGTTTCCAAAATCAGAGCCTTTTTTAACGCACTTTGTAATGTAAGATTTTCATCTTCTTCACACAATCTTTCAAAAATAAAATTTGAAACCCATCACGAATTGATTAAGAACAAAAGCATCTAAACTACTTCCAAATTTGCAATTAAGTGCCAAAGTTTTTACTCGAGCAAACCATTCTGCAACAGATTCACAATTCTGTTTCATTGCAAGGTGAAATTTTCTTCTTTCACTAAAAACAATTGTAGGCGGTGTATAATGTGTGTTTAATATTTCACAAAGCTCTTGAAATGATTTGGACATAGGAGACACTGGATTGCACAAACTATGTAAGACTTTATATGGAACAGCACCAATTGATTTTAGCAAAATTGACTTTCTTACATTGTCATCTGTACAACCTATCTCACAAAAATTAATGTCTAAACGTTCCTTCCACACATTCCATGATTCCAAAGTAGGATTGAACTCTGGTACATTCGAAGTTTGTAGTACTGTAACTGGCGTTGCGTTGCAATTTTCACCCGAGGAATTATCCAACGTTGGAGGCATATCCTTGTTTAGAATTGTTTTATTTGTATTTACAAATTTGTATTACTTATTTAAAATAAAATTTATTTTCATTTTTTTTTTTTTTTTTTTTTTGATTAATACCTCGTCGCCAATTTGTAGTGTATTAGTCACAACTGAAAAATGAAAAACATACAACGTGTTGTGAGTTCAAATGCTTACTAACTAGTTTTATTTGAAACATGTTAATTGTAGTTTCTATGTTAGTAATAAATTACATTAGGGTAGTACACAATCAATACTCTACATACACTAAGCATAATAAAGCAATATTTTAAAGTGACATTTTTATCACAAAAATCTGGTGAAATATGTACGTTTTAACATTAGGCACTATAAGAATATATTTTGTTTTCGAGTAAGTAACAAGATTTGCTAGCTGGGGTGTGAGTTAAATTTAGATATAAGACATCAAGTTTGATTCCTATCTCGTTTAAATTTAATAAATTATAAAAATTTTCGAATGCATATCCATCAACGAAAGGGTTAAGGTTTATTTTTTATGCATCGATCTTTTTAAGGTTTTGCTATTATAATTTTATTTTTCATAAAAACAATTATTTTTTTCCAGTTGTAATTCTATTTCATTACTATAATTAAAACAATTATAATTAAAATAAAATTATTAGCATGATATCGTAGTTATTTTTTTCCTATTTCATTACTTCAACTAATGCCAATACAATTTTAATGGTAATGAAAAATTTATTTTCATTTTTGCTAAAAATATTTGAATATTCATACTTCATATTAAAATTTTTAAAATAATTTGGATTCAAAAGGTTTAAACTTAACATAAAAATATTTTTTAATTGATTTTAAATTATCAGGCTTTTCATCTCTCTAAATATAGAAACATGCACACGTACATTTATTTAGTTATTGTATCCTTAGAACTGTTGTAATTGTTGGTAAAAGTTGTTAAAAAACATAATCACCCCTATTCTGCGTTTCGATTCGAATCGAAATTTTCTCCGTCTAGCAACTTTGGTATTGTGCGTTTCGATTCCGCTCAGTTTCTTTCGATTTTATGTATTCTGCATTATGATCGGAGCTCCGTTTTTCTCAGTTGTTTTTTTTTTTTTTTTGTTAACGGAGAGCTTGCTTTGTTTGTGTTTTTTAGCAAAAAATTAAAAAAATGTAAGTAGGAAATGAGATAAACGTTCAGAAACGATAAAAATTATTTTTCTATTAATTTTTTTAATTATATTATTTTTTCTTTGTTTTAAATTTTTAATTTTTGTACCCGAATCTAATATGTATTTTATGTATTACAGGTAAAAAACCACAACACCAGAGCAATATGAAAAACTGGCAAGTTTAATAGAATCTCTATCGCATGTAGATACCACCAGCGGCCAAAGGAAGAAGTAGCAGCGTTCTGGGAGGAAGTTGCAGGAATCCTCAATGCACTAGCTCCTCCAACAAAAAATGCCAGTGCACGGAAAAATTCTTTTATGTTTGTATATATTATTTAACAATTTTTTTTTATTAAACTTTATCAATTTTTTATTTTAATTATGTATACATACAACTTCTTGTATTAAATTTGACATTTGTTTGTGAAAATTATAATAAACTTGCTTGTTGTGCTATTTTATTTCCACATTCCACAGTTATCCCATTAATTTTGTAAACATTGTTTTCTTCTTTTTCTTTCGATTCCGTTTTTCTTCAGAATACCAATTTTCGATCGCAACGGAACTGAATGCGGAGACTTAATCGAAACGCAGAATAGGGGTGAATATTAATTTTAATACAATTATACGCATTAGATTCATAAATTTTTGTTTAAGAATTCAGTTTTGTATATTCAACTTCAATAAAACACAATAAAACAATTAAAAATTAAAAAATTGATCATGTTTAGAAACAATAATTTTATTTTTTAATTTTAATAAACCAATGCATATGTACGTATGAATGGACATTGATTCCCAGCATACAATAAGTACTTATGGTACAACCATCAATATCTGTTTATACCCGTTTGTGCGGAACATAGGAGAACAGATATGTTACTCACATTCTCTCTTTACACATTCGCATCCATCCAAAGAGAAAAAGTAAATATATCAACTTATCTCAGAAACAGAAAAGTACTCATCTATACGCACTCATAAGAGTAGCCACACAAAAACTGATATAAACAGATATATCTGTGCACGTCTTTAATATGTATATATATGTAATTTAGTTTGAAGAAAAGAAATCTCTTTATATTTTTTGAAGGCCCTGAAAAGGGCTGTTTTTTTTTTTTTTTTGGCGAGTTAGCCCGAAAATATCATCTCCTATAAAAAATTTTGGTTTTGAACACTTGCCCTTTTAAAGGACAACTAGCAACACTCATCCGTACGAAGCATATACTCACCAATTTAAGTATATTCTCAAAATCTCTTACATTTAAACGGCAAAAATTGCAGTATTCCTTCTCGACACACAAAATGTCCTTTGAAAGGTGCTCTCCCAAGCAATAAATTTCTGGTTTGGACAAAAACAGGTTCATCCACATATTCCAGTTCGTTCCTAACTCTTCATCTGAAACTTCCATTATTTCAATTAGTTGTTTTAAAGCAACCAAGAGACGGATCTTTTTTGTACTCATTATTTTCTAAAAAAAATAGATTTAGAAAACAAACCGAAAATTGAAAAAAAAAAAACTTAAAAAAAAATATATTTAACATGTTACCACAACTAATTCAAATTAATTCATCATAATATAAAATCATTAACGTCTATTGTAATAAAAAATTCACAATTGTTCTGCCGGCGTTTCATTAGGTATTATAATAAAAATTTGTCTCGTGTAGACTTAGTGTTATTAAAAATGCCCATACACGACATGTTTTTAACTTTTACATGTCAAATTTTCCACTGCTAAACACATACATATATGTCGTGTAGGGCTGTTGAAACATTGCTTCTGTGTTCTATTTTGATCTGACAAACTACATATATAACCAGATTCCTTAAAACTGACGTTAAAAAATTAACTTAGCATTTGCGATTAATCCCTAAATATGAGAGAGAAAATAAAAAAGGGGCAATCTGAAACACAACGCGAAAAAGAAATGAACTACACATACAATTCTTACCTCAAGCCACAAACAAAAACCTAATGACAGCTACAAAATACTGGCTGCAAAATTTAAAAAATGTGAAAAACTTAATTAAAAAATAAAAAATAACACATGATGTTTGATTATTTTCGAGCAAACTGGTAGGGATTGGCTGCTGTAAATTTGAAGAATTGGAACTAAATTAGCTGAAAAATATGATATAAGTTTGTTTCATAACACATTTTTTTAAGGAACTTACCTACGAATGGAAGCGATTTGTTTGGCTCATGGATAAATGGCACAGCTGGACCCTGAATAGTAAGTTTTGCTGAAAACAGAAAGTAAATTATATTTTTATTAACACAATGGGTTGAGTGAATAAAAAGGCAGTTTATACTACATAGTACCTAGTACTAGCACTAGCTTAAACTTTTCAGTACTAGCAAGGCTGAAAAGTATAAACCACAAGAAGTGTGAATAAAGCTTTGCTACTACTAGGTAGCTAGTACTGCAAAGAGATAGCTTGTACTGGAAACTAAAAACATTTGAGTGTTGCCTCTGTTTACAAAAAAAAAACATTTTTTCTTACAAATTCTAAGCAAAACTTGTAGTTAAATATTTTGGTAACACTATAAGTTTGTTTTAATTATTTATTTTATACATAAAGTTCATATTTATTATATAGGTTTGTTTTGATTATTTGTTCTCACGATGGGTGGCAAAAATAGTGCAAATATTTTTGATATGGTCCTAAAGCATAAAATTATATTTAACTCGGAAAATATAGGCGAGCGAAAATTTCTTTACTTGTGTTTTTCTTACTTTTCAATTCTCTATAGCCCCATATATTTTTTAATTGGAATTAGTTCACTTAACTAGATTTTTTCCAATTGATATGGTAAAAAAAAGACCTGGTGTTTTGCCCGCTGTCTCAAAAAAAAAAAAAAAATGGATTATTCTGATTTTCAATTGCAAACTATGTCTGATCGATTGTCGTATTTAAATTTTCTTTAGCTCATCTAGACCCCTGGCTAAGTTGATTTCAACACTAACACGGACGGACAGACGTACATTGCTCAATAGAATTTGCTATGCATAAGAACTCAGAATGTATACACTTTATGGGGTCGGAAATGGATATTGTAGAAATTACACTTAGATATAACCTTCTTCCACCTGTGGTGAAGGGTACAACAAACGACAATGCACCTTTTGATCAATAAATGCTCTTCCAGCACCTCAATAACATGCTTACAAAAATTTAAGTTAAAACTAGTAATCTTAAGAACTTATTAGTTTTTATTCATACATATTTTAAGCAAAGACTGGATAAACTAGTATGAACTAGGCAATAAAAAAGCACTAGCTTTATCTGAAAATTTTATTCATCTCAAAACTAGTTTAAACTTAAAATTTGCTAGTTTTAGCTAGAAATATATTTTTATTCACACCGCCAATGGGTTTCCCTACAAACGATTTGTTTGGCTGGTGGATTATTGGCAGACCTCTGAATAATTTAGTATTATCTGCAAACAACTTGTGTCTTATTATCTGTTTACTTACAGGCGCTTACATATAAAACAACAAAAGCTCTTCTGATGGGTGCAATATAACTTGACAAGTAACAGTGCTATATTCGGCTATGCCGTATCTTATATACCCTTCACCATCTACGTAAATCTAGTTTGGTAAAGTAACCCCAATCAAAAAAGCAAATTTTGCGGTGGCAGAGATTAAAAAAATAAAGAGAAATTGGTACTGCATGTACATAAAAATGACATAGGCTCCTAATGGGTTATATTAGTATTTCCTTAGAGATCATTTCAAAAGCCTTAAAATGATACCATATTAATTTTAAAAAAAATTTAGAAAATTTCATATTTTTAAAAAATTTTAGTATTTTCTAAAAGATCTTTTCAAAAGCGTTAAAATGATACCTACTTTGATATTTTAAAAACTTTGAAAATTTCAAAGCCCCGTAACTCGAAAAATATGGGCGAGATCCAATATTTTCACTTGATGTCTTTTTATTTTTTATTTTTCTATCGCCCCTTATATATTTTTTTTTGATTGGAGTTACTTTATTGGTCCAAATGACCTGAAAAAATTAGAGGTAGGAGTGGTGTTTTGCTGGCTGTCTCGAAGGAAATGGACCGTTCATGCTGATTTCCAATAGCAGCTCTTTCGACACTATATCTGATCGATTGACATATTTATTTATTTTTCTTACTTATTTAGTGCGTCGGCAAAGTTGATTTGAATACTAACATGGACGGAACGACGGACATTGCTCATTCGACTTCGCTATGCATAAGAAGTAAGAATATATATACTTTATGGGTCGGAAATGGATATTGTAGAAATTACACACGGAATGATAAACTTATAAATAACCTTTTTCCACTTTTTGTGGTGATGAGTATAATAAAACAAAAGTAAATGTGTATAATGTAGAGTAAAATATTGTAAACTGTTGAAGTCTCATATATGTACATACATACAATTTGTTTGAACTGTAGTGTTTGTAAAATTAATACGTCATAGTTAGCCAAAAGTACGTATTTTTATCAGCTTAAATTTTTCCATAACGTGTAAATGCAATAGGTTTTTATTTATAACAAATAGTGTAATGTATATATTACTGAAAATTTGTAATTACATGTAATTTCGGCTGGTGCTTAAGTGGTAATAGACTAGATAACAAGTTAGTTAATGGAGCAACGTGATTAATAGTCGGTTATTTATCAAAGACTGATCCCTTCGTTCAATCGATCAATTTGAACGAGTGAACGTATTTGAACAACATTCCTTATTGTATGCGATTTTGAAGAAGGAAAACAAACAAAACAAAAACTAGATATTTAGATCCTGATTTATACGTGCAATTATTTCATGCCATTTTAGTCAATTCTCTTTTAACTAGTTTCATGTGTTTTTTGTTTTGTGTACAAATGCCGATGCCATTAAAATTGAATTGAAAAAATGGCATAAAATAATCGCACGTATAAATCTGGACTAACAAGAAAAAAGAAAGCACAAAAAGTTTCTTTTCTACAAGAAAAAAAAAAGAAAAAAAAATAATTTTTCTTGAAAACAAAGAATTTAGTTACTAAATTGCTTAATACCCTGTTCAGACATACGTTTTAATTTAGACAGTTAAAATTTAAAATAAGTAATCAATTTTGGTGTTCACACATATCCAATTTTATTTACTCAATTAAAATTTGACTGTAGAGTTCTGTTCAATAACAAGAAGTTGTTACTAATTGTTATTGGAAAGTGTTTACTTCAGTACTTAAAAAGAAGCAGCGAAAGAGTAAAAAAGAGTATAAGATGTTAATAAATTTGTTACTATTTTTCTTACTGGTAAGAACAGAACAGCAGATTCTTGTTCTGTAAATAGTAAATACTTTGAATTGATTGTTTATTAGCACTTCTTTCGAAAATATTTACATCACATCGTTGCTAGACTAAAATGGTGTGTTTTTTTTGCCATAATTTGTATGCCGATGTCAAAACCTGCTATCTACAGCTAAAATTTTTCACAACCACTTAGCACAAAATTTACATACGAGGGCTGCTATATATATTACTGGCCTGGCAACACTGAGTGCTGCCAAGTGCAATCTGACATTTCCATTGGAAAGTTTGTCATTTTTAAGCATAATCGTACTCAAAACGTTTTGACGTACGACCATTATTTGCGTTGTTTACAGTTCCTTGAAAAAATTAATATAGAAAAAAATGGAATTAACTCGTGAACATTTTCGTGCCATCATTTTTCACAACTTTCGAATTGGATTATCACGACAAGAGTGCATTGATGAACTTAAATCTTTGTATGGCGATGAAGCATAATATATGAATTTAATCGTGGCCGAAGCTGGCTCAAAGACGAATTCCGTGAAGGTCGTCCAAAAAAGGCTCTTCTGCCAGAGAACATTGATGCCGTGCGTTAACTCATAATGCAAGATCGACATGCGACATACCGAGAGATAGAGACATCCTTGGAAATTTCTTCCACCAGCATACATTCGATACTGCATGAACACCTGGCCGTAAAAAAGGTTTGTTCTCGTAGGATCCCGCACAATTTGAAAGTCGCTCAAAAAAGGCTCGTGACGATTGGTGCAAAGAAATTTTGCAAAAATACGATTGCGGTGCTTCAAAAGACGTTTATAAGATCGTCACAGGTGACGAATCATGGATCTATGCGTATGAGCCCGAAGCGAAACAACAATCGACCGTGTGGGTCTTCAAAGACGAGCAAAATCCAACGAAAGTTGTTCCTGGAAGAAGCACTTCGAAGCAAATGGTCGCCTGTTTTTTCGGCAAAACTGGTCATGTGGCGACTGTTCCGCTTGAGCAACATAGGACGGTCACTTCTGAGTGGTACACTACAATTTGTTTGCCTGAAGTCATCGGTGAAATTCGAAAAACCAACAAGAGAAGACGAATCATTGTTCACCATGACAATGCGAGCTCTCACACATCGGCTCAAACCAGAGCGTTTTTAACCGGCCAAAACGTCGAATTAATGGGTCATCCGCCGTACAGCCCTGACTTGGCACCTAATGACTTCTTCTTGTTTCCGGACATCAAGAAAAAAATGCATGGTCAACGATTTTCGTCGACAGAAGAAGCTGTTGAAGTGTTCGAAAACCATGTTTTAGAGGTGTCTCAATCGGAGTGGAAAAAGTGCTTCGACAACTGGTTTGAGCGCAAGTAAAAGTATATAAATCATGCTGGAGAATACTTTGAAAAACAATTAAACCATTTTTGATTATAAATATTCGAATTTTCACTATTAGGCCAGAAATATATAGAGCAGCCCTCGTATTTTAAAACACTAACGAAATAATATATTAAGAAACTTGGGGTAGACAACAAACAGCTTTGTTATGACTACCATTAAAATTGTATTATGGTTTACTAAAACTTTTTGACATACTGTCACAAAGGCCTTATTTTTATCTGCGACTTCCTAAAGTAGTTCTTATAGAAGAACTCTATAATAAAATTGTAAAACAAAACAAGTCCTACAATTTGTCCTTACTTAGATTTAATATGGAACTTTCTTGTGCTTCGGATTTTTGCCTTTCAAAAAAATTTTTGATTGTTATACTATTTTCACTGGGAACGTCTAGCACCAAAGTATTTTGACTTTTGATTTCTTCAATATCAATGATTAAGACGAAAGCAAAAAACAAATTTACACGACTAAGTACAGAGAGAAAAGTGAAGAAGTACTTTGGATTGTAGAAATTAAAATAAATGAATTTAAGCCAAAATCACTTTCGATTAATTAATAATAACTTTAAAGCGAGAACGCCAACTTCATGTTGAACTTTTGTTCATTTTGTTTTGCTATGAAAGATATGAACTTCAGTTTTATTTAAAATTCTTGTATTCATGCAAGGAAAAATGTAAATCTAAGAAGTAGTTCAACATGTTATTTAAAAAAAATATTTAAAAAATAACTTACAAAATCTAAAAAAGGTGTAATAGGTTTTTTGGATGTGAATAAGATGCCGTCCACTAAGAATGACATACATTATTTTATACTGGGTAACTTCAACAAAATTTTTAATTAATTATTAAATCACCTATATTGGTTATTGAGGGTATATAGTATATATATATATATTTAAAAACAAAAATAATTTTATTTTAATTTTAATTATTTTTTAAAGTACCCGTGCACAGAAAAAAATATTTATATTTTATTTTTCATCACCTTTTAACAGTATAAAATTATTTTAGAGAAATTCGACTTTTAAATTTAAAATACAGATTTTTTACCTTGGCAATTTTTACCTTTTCACCTGTAGTTTTTTCAAAACACAAGATACAACTATTTTAAAAACAGATTTAGAAACTTAATAATCTAAGAAATAACTAGTTGATATAAATTCATTATTTTAGCGGTAATAATTTTTTTAATTTGAAATTTCATATAAAGTTTAAGAAAATATGGAAGTTTGGTCAAAAAGTACTTTCAGTTTGTAAGTAGATCTTTAACGTTTTGTAGTAAATTTATAAAATTTTTAACTTTTTCTTTAAGACAAGGCTTTTTGTAATCCATCCGATGTCTTTTTAGGAAATTTTTGTGAAGCACCATACAGTCGGCATTATTCGAATATGGGTTTTTTTTTTTTTTTGAATCTTAATGTTCGAGACTGAAAAAAAGTTGCACGCGGATTTTCATAATTTTTATAATTAAGTATTCTAGCAAGATTGGTTTTCAATAGTTTACCAAATGGTGTAGACATCCTGCGTATAAATGGGGTTGAAGAAAAATTAAAATTTTCGGGAAGAAAATATTTTATCTATTCAAAAAATATTTGAATTTCATGTTTGCCAAAATTCTTATTGATTTTAGTTACAAACATATTGGTTTATAATGGGATGAAAACTTGATTTAATATCTTTTATATATTCGAAGATATTCAAGGTAAAATTTCATTCATAAAATTTCAGTTTTGATATTTTTTAGGGTTTTAGCGATATTTTAAACAGTTTTTGTTTTTATTTGATAACCTACTGAAAAAGATGAAGCTCAGCTGAATAGTAGAGGTAATTACCTATCCACTGATATACAATTTGTATATCCGTTTTCATTATAACAGCTGTAAATGATGCACGCAATTATGGTACCTTTTGTTTTATTGTGGTCTTCTAATAAGTACTTCTACTTTTTATAACTTTATTCTTTAAAATCAACGATTATTCTTCTGAGATAGAAATCAAAATATTTTTAAAATAATATGCAAATATGGCTGCCTGTACTTTTTGACGCACATGGGTTGTGCGCACGTACCTCTTCCTGGCGGTTTCTTTAAGAATGATGCCCTACTTATACTAAATTTAATTAAAATTTAATTTTTATTAAAACAATGCAATATAAAACCTATTTTGGGAATAGGGGTTTAATTTTTCATTTTCATGTTTATTAATAAACATAGTGCTTTTTGACCGAAATTTCACATTTTTGAAACTTTGTATGAATTTGAAATTAAAAAAATTATTACCACTAAAATAAGGAAGTCAAAAAAAAAAAAATTGTTTGTCTGCAAAGTATTTCTAAATCTCCTTTTTAAAATAGTTCTATCTTGTATTTTTAAAAAACTGCAGGTGAAAAACTAACTAATGCCAAGGTAAAAATTCAGTATTTTAAATTTAAAAGTCGAATTTCTTTTAAAGTATTAAAGATACCATGCTCTAAAACATTTTTCAAATTCAAGGTTACCTACTTTGACGCCCTGTGGCACTAACCTGTCTGAGACAGGATGTATCCAAACGCAATCGGCGAAAAGCTAATTGCCTCATCAATAAATGGCAGTTTGTTGCATGAAAATCGGGTAAATAGTTTAGTATTTAGCATTGTTAATACGCGGTGTTGAGGATATGTCCGCTACTTTCAATTAACCACTTACTTCTTCTTTTGGTTTTTTACAAACATAACAGCAAAGAAAGAATACAAAAACCTAAGTAAAACGAACGCATTGGTGGTCAGACAAGGGCATGTTACCCTTCCTTGGGTTTCTAACCCTTTACTCATCTTGATATTTTGTAGGAACCAATTTTTCTATTGGCTTTTTCATATGATTTATTCTCCTTCATTATTAATCGTAAAGATAAATGTCGTTTTTTAAAGCCAAATTTTAATTCGAACTCAAGTTCTTATTTTTAAGTTTTACATTTTAAGACAGAAAATTATTTCCAAGTGATGTGTTAGTCTGCAAATACATTAGAAAAACTTAATTTAGACTCAAACAAAAAAAGGGAAAAAATATCATTAATTTTCTGGTTTTTCCTTTAATTTCTGTATGCATCATTATACGCCCTTTTCAATAAGATAGAATATAAGAGTTTAAGCCGAAAGAAATTTTTTGTTCGGCATAATTAGCAGGATACAATTTTTGAAGGATTGATTAATTTATTATTCCCGTGGTTTAATTTTAACTATTAATTTGCAAGTGCCCGTCAATATTATTTAAATTAAAATTAATTGTCTTGATGTTTTCATGATATTTTGTTATTGTTTTGATTGTATTTTTACCATCTTTTAAATGCCGTATTCATAAAATATTAAAATAGATTTGAAATGTACTTAAGGACAAATTTATATTGAAAATGTATCATAAAACACATTTCATCAGCATTCTTCGAATCTATCTACATTACCCAGAAAATGCTGCATTTACTCTGCATAGCGTCTAATTTTTCTTTCTAAAATGAAACAGAAATTTTTGAACATTTAGAAAGCTGATTAAAAGTAGTTCAATTTTTTTTAAACCAACAAAATGAATTCAATGACATCCCAATGTAAAATTCAAAGGATTTTCACCCGAATTTGCACCACTTCATTCGTAGTAGATGTGGTGTTTTATTTACATCTTATTTCTCACTTTTTTACTATGTTAGCATTAAAAAGATTCGAGGTAGTATACACTGCGTTTCACTTGAATAGCCCACTAGCTTATTTTTATAGTTTTTTACTTTTCCATCAATATTCTTAACTTTGTTGGAGTTGTTGTTGTTGTTTTATTTTCGTCATTCTCTATTGACTTCGAGAGACAAATTTCGTTTACTAGAAAAATACCGTTATTTGCTTTTGCTATTTTGATTTAAATTTGAACAGAAATGAAGGTCATTTTTTGTTTCACTTGAATAGCGCGTTGCAGTTTCAATTTGATGTACAAGTGAACAGATCGACTTAAAAGTAACAAAATATTTTTTTAAACTTTTACAAAGAAACTTATTTTATTTACCACAGCAATGGGTCGCCGTAAATCTTTAACCAACGCCGAACAAATAAAAATTAAAACTTATAGAGATTGTGGGCTTTCTGTGACCGAAATATCCAAAAAAATAGCAAGAAGTAGAAAAGTGATATCTAATTTCATTAAGCAAGGTGCAAACTATGGGAAGAACATGAAAGGTCGTGTATGTGGTGTGCTCTCTGACGCAGATAAGAGAGCAATTTTAAGAGTAGCTTCAAATTCGCACGATTCTGTCGACAAAATTAGAGCGAAAACAGGTGTCGAAGCGAGCAAAACTACGGTGTGGCGTGTTATTTCAAGAGCAGAACACATCAAACGACTGAAATTAAAGAAAACGCCACCACCACAAGCAAGGAAAGAGATGCGGTTAAAATTTTGTCGAGACAACATGGCATGGAGCAACGAGTGGAAGCGTGTTGTATTTTCTGATGTGAAGAAGTTTAACCTGGAGGGCCCTGACGGCTACAACTATTACTTCCACGATTTGAGGAAGGAGACTCACCAGTTAGACCGATTGCACAGCCGAGTGGGAGGAGTTATGGTGTGGGGTGCAATTACCTACTAAGGCACTTGTGAGCTCCAGTTTCTAAATTCTAAAATGAACGCCAAAGCATATAAGGATGTTCTAGAAAAAGCCTTTCCTTCAATAGAAAATCTTTTTGGCCCATTGCCGTGGACTTTCCAACAAGACAACGCCCCAATACATAATGCCCGTGTGGTCAAATCGTGGTTAGAGTCCAAAAATATCAACCTTTTGAATTGGCCACCATACTCTCCGGGCTTAAATATAATAGAAAATGTTTGGGGATGGTTGGCCAGAAAAGTTTACGAGTCTGGAAAACAATTTTCAACAAAAGCCGAACTTATTGAGGCCATTCAGCAAGCCTGGGCTTCCATTTCCCTCGACTATGTGAAAAGTTTATACGAGTCAATGCCTAATAGGATATACGAGGTGATTCTGAACAAGGGAGGCTCAACCCACTACTAGAAACCTGTATTTTAATTTAAGTTTTCATAGGAAAAAATAAAAAAAATTTAACCCTGAAAAAAATCATTTCATTTAAATTTATTATAAAATGTGCTATTCAAGTGAAACAGAATTTGTGTTTAATTTTTTGAGTATTTTTCTTTTTTATGTTCTTTTTTAAAAATCGTTAAATAATTCGAAATATTTTTTATTTCATAACAAATGCTATAAATATACCTATAAATAAAAACTGAAAACAATCCGCTATTTTTATTCACTACAAAGATATAGAGGGAAGAATTTCAATTTTTAGAGTGTGCTATTCAAGTGAAACGCAGTGTATATTCGTATTGATTTGAAATTTATATTTACAGTGGAAATTTTTGTACATACTCTGTGTGAATTCTAAGTGTCTGCCTCTACAGTTAAAAAACTAAAGCCATATAAGTAAAAATTACGTCAATACTGGGAAACCCTTCAATTTAATGTTTTTGTTACTACTTGTTGCTATAGCGCACTTCATTTTAATGACACTGTGCAAAATTGACGTGTCTACATATAACAGTTCAAAATATAATATTTTTAAGAAAATCGTCTCACCTTTTCATTTTATCATTTGTTGTCATAGCGGCTTTAGTAATACATCCTCTGTGAAAATTCCAAGCTTGTATCGAGTTGGTTGGTAATATTTATCCACATATTATCCAATAAATAACACGATACAAAAAATAAATAGTATGATTGTAACTGAGGATCTATAATTGCAATATTGAAACTATATATGTGTATTTGTAATAAACAACATCTATAAAGGATAGATGCCTTACAGCAAGTAATAAAAAAAGAGAAGGAAAACACATAACGGAAGCGGAAATACTGGTTTAATGACATTTTTTTTTTTGCTCTATAAATAAAAACCCCCTACTGTATTTAATGTAAGCGTTTGCCAATTTGCATTTCAGTAACAATCTGCTCATAATTGTTTTGCTTGTTTACAGTCGGTGCTGTTTTGTTTTATTACTTCGTCTACGGTTTTCTCTAAATTCAAGTACATCTTACATTTTAGAATCAATTCAATTTCCAGAAACACCCTTTTATGTTTTTTGTTCGTAAATTCAATTCGCATTTTAGTTGACCAATATTTTTTGTGTGGTATTTTGCTTTTCTTCAGATTCCCTTGCTAGAGAAAAATGCCACTAAAAACTTTAGAAATAAAAGCAGCCACAATCTTTCATACATTAAAGTGTTTGTTTAGTTCCTTATTGTTCAGATTCAGGTTGTTTACCATTTTCTTGTCATTTAATATTTTTTTATTGACTTTCTATTTTAAAAACAACTGCATGGTTACTTTGGGCCAATAAGTTTGCGTATCTGCATTTTATTGTTGGTTTTTGTTTCTCAATTGTCTTAAATAATAACTTTGAGAACAAAACTGCAATGTTTTTATACAAATATTTTTTATTGACATGTTAATAGCGTTAGGAGTAGAGGTAGTTTATAAACTCTTTAAAAGATTTTAATGTTAATGTTCATTTAAAATAAACTTATTCTTTTATTCGAAAGGAAATAAATAAGTCTTAAAGCAACATCAAAAACAACACACCACATTTGATTTAAAAATTTTTTTTAACAAAAAAATCTTTTAGCTCTATGCACTACTCAAATAAAACTCGAACTTTTTTTAGGCCATATCAAAGTTCGAAACTTTGTTATATTGTTTAAAACTTAGGGTGGAAGGGCAATTTAGACTTGGACATATGCATTATTGGAGTCGGCAAAAATGTGAATGCGAGCTAACTTTTTGCATTTTTTGACAACTTTTTGGATAAAAAACGACGAATGATAGTCCATATTTACTGACTATATAAATAGAAAGCAATATAAACATATTTCAGCCAGACAAAAGCTTCTTTTTACGACTGCTGTTTGTATTTAACTCAACAGCATCTCAGCTTTTTAGTCGACTGCGAGGACTATTTTTTAATATTTTTCCGAAAAGAGAACGGTTTACAACAATGATGCTATTAAAACCCATGTAAGTTTAAATAAGTCAATTAAATCAAGTAGATTTTAATATCGCAATTTAAGCTAAAAGAATAATGTCTATGACAGTCAACAATCTTTAATTAATAAATAAAAAAAGTTATATAACGTGAGTAAAAATGAGAAGTCATTGAACTATCAAAAAATCCTAAATTGATTTCTTTATTGTACGAAAATGGGTTTTACATGATCTTCTTGATTGAATGACAATTTTTTCTATTTTGGGTTAAAAAAAAAGAAAATTATATTGCTCTAAATCAAAATAACAATTGATTGTTACCCATATTGTTTATCATTTTAGCTGACGATAAAAGTGACAACTTAATAAAAAAGTGTACTTGTGGTTTTATAGAAATTGTAAAATTTTATAAAGAGTGTTTTTTATAGACATATAGAACTTTAACTTGACAATACTTTTTTAACTGGCCATCATTTTGTCAGCTGTCAAGTGATTTATGTTTAGTGTGGTTAAGTATTTGAACATGAATAGACTCATGCCTAAACAATGCTTCCAAATTGCGCGAATTTATTTTGAAATTCCTGGTTCCGTTTGAAATACGTATCGTGCACTATGTTTATTTTACGGTCAACATAATCGTCCATTAGAGCAATATATTGATTAACTATGGGATATATTCTTACGTATCTATAGAGACTTCATACAGTGTATACGGAAGAAGTCATTTTTGCTGTAGAGTCTATCGGCCTTCGTGTACAGGAATTTAATATCTGTCCATCTTCTTTATGAAAGATAAAAATTCTTGGTTTGTGAAAATATACCGTACAACAATTAAAGCCGCACAATTACTTAGCAAAGCGTAGGTTCGGTGAATGGAAACAAAACAATATTACCTTTTCATAGTTATATACTTCTATAAAAAACACCCTTTAAAATAAAAATATAAACCAAGAATCTAATTAAAAATTAAATCTTACACTCGAACCTGCATTACAAAAGTTCTTTTTATAAAATCAGGGATCATACTGACTATATCTGTGCCAGAGTGCTATTTTTTAGTTAGATTCATAAACTTTTTTTAAACAGATGTAAGCTTTATATAGAAAATGTTAGACGTTCCAAATTATTAACTTTAAATTTCAACACAAGCATAAATAACAGCAAATAACCAGGTACAAATGGAATTTAAAGCCTTTACTGCAGGTGCCTTTAACCGCACAACAGTTACAACAAAGCGGATACACTACAGCGACAAATTGATGTAACAAATTTAATAAATAATTTTTTTTCTTTGTTCATCTTGAGCAGTTTCTATACTGTTTTATTTGCATTTACTAGTTTGTGTGTTTATAATAAATAAATACGTATTTATGTAGTTGCATGTATGTGCTACAAACACATACAATGCAAATATTCTAGGCATTACATTTTATAGCTGCCAGCATTCAGTACCAGCTAAGTAGTGATTTGTAAAGAAACATCTTCATATGGGAAACCATTATACCTCATGCTCAAAACAACAGTTGGAAGAAAAAAAAACAAACAAGTAAAACACCAGGAATAGACAAGTAACAATACTAGGTACAGCGTCAATACACATAAATACTTGTAAAGATGAACAAAGCTTTTCTCCCGACTTATATTTAATTAAATTTGTTTCAGCATTTGCACACGATGAAAAACGTTAAGAACTTTTGGTTTAAGATGAAATAATAAAACAACAACAAAAACAACAGAAAACCTTGTATGTGATAGCTAGAACTTATGCACTATGTATTTGTTTTTGAATCTTATATAAATTTTAATATTAAATAAACTTTGAATGAAATAATAAAAAATTGTACTTAGAAAAACGATATGCCGGTAATTTATTTGCGAAAAGTTTAAAACTTTCTAAAAGACATGAAGGCAACATACTAACAATACAACATAACATATATAAATTGTACTTATTTATATAATCTTAAATGTACATATACTACTACAAACATATTTGTGTAGCTATATGTCCTATACTCATTATACATATTAAAGAAAGCATAAACAAAACAGCAAAGTTAATTTAATATGATTATGCATAAGCATACCAGTAAACCTACAATCAGGATTGTTAGGAATTTTTCTTTAAAAATCGTCAAAATTACAAAACACAAAATCGTCAAAACCATCATTAAACTTAAAAAAACCGTCATAAATAAAATTTTATAAACTATGAATGTATTAGCAACTTTTTATATAACAGACATCCTAAATTATACATAAATCAGTTCAACAGTTTTTACTAACCCTGGAGTTAATGTCGACGGCGCACAGTGGTTCAGAAACGTTTTTCATTGGCCAAAACTCTGTAACTTTTTAACTAATAAAGATTTTTTAGTAGTTCTTTTTTTAGTCAATAAACAACATCTTAAGCTTTTACCGAGTTTGGGCCTTATTAAAGTCGGTTCAGCGGTTGCTGAGAAATTGAAGCCTAAAGTTGAACTTTCGATTTGCTTTACCTAATTCTTGTTTGAAATTCCGTTTCAAATGTGCCAACTCATTTTTGACCCACTTTTCCTTAAACAATGTGGCTCCAATTTGGTCCACGGGTCAATCTTGGATGACAATACAATATTTTGCTATCCTTAGGGTGGCGCCTATTTTCACTGAGGTATTTTCCGTATTTTCATTAAGATTGTCCAAATTTCAACTTTATGCCTAACAATACTTACATATTTCCTAGTTTTTGGTCAATTTTAAAACAAAACAGTGTAATTTAATTTTTCTTTAATTATATACATATTTATTTATAGTTATAAATAGATTCTAGGTAAATAAAATAACATTTAATATTAATGTCTGTATACTTTATTTTATTCAAATACTAAATTCAAATTATAATTATTATTCATTTGGCTGGAATATTTCCTGTAAATATTCTATATTCTGCTCTGTATTACCTGTGTCCTGTAGCAGTACCTTAGCTTCGGCATTTAGTTCCGTTTACTTCGAATGCTAGAGATGAAGGGATCTGAAGTTGCCAATAATATATGAAATAAATCTTCATTTGTAGAAATTCGTGATATTTTTCTGGTATTATGTTCTCTGTAAAACCTGTAATCCTTGTTTCTTTTTTCCTGGGCTTCCTCTGACAAATCTCCAATTGGTAATAAATGGTGCTTAATGACCTGTTCTCCATGATAAAGAACTTTATGCACTGTTGCTGACATATTTCTATATTTGTATTTGGATGTTTATATAGCAGCGGTTCCCTTGGCGTAATCACCAAATTTTTTAGCATTAATTAGTTCATTGCACGCAAGTACTTCAGTAATTGTTTTAAATCTTGAAATAACATCTATATCAACACCTGTTATATCAGATGTAGTTTCGGGATCCAAAAAAAATCTTCTTGCGGTGTTGCCATCGTTTGTGTTACCTGATCCTTGTTTTGGTTGATCTATAATCAACCCGTGCTTGAGAAATGCATCTTGAACTTGTTTCTTTTTCAATTTTCTTATCTCTTTGTTGGTATCATTATTTGTTACTGATCCTGAAGCTCCGAAGTCCAAATCATAGCTTATTATCAGTATGTGTTCCATAAATCTTATCCTCGTATGTAGCGGTGATAATCCAAATTCAAATGCATCAATACTATCCTCCGACTTTGTCGGTTCTTGGTTTAACTGACTTGATGTTGCATTACATATAATACAGCTGGATGAAGCTTTTGTATCAGTCAAAACCTGGGCAGTTTTTCCGTCTATCATAGATAGTATTAATTGGTAATTCAATTTAATAGCCTGTTCCTCTATCTCTAACTTTAATGGCCTTAGTGTTGAAATTTGAGCTCTAATGTCACTTACTTCATTCTTAATAGTATCATGAGTTTCCTTTTTAAATTCAAATTTTATTGGTCTGCAGTATTTTGTAGACGATGGAGTTTGGTTTTTCCAAATATAACTTGTTTTCACTGTGTTGGACGAAGGTTCCAAATCCTCTAAGTTTTTTATCAATCGCAATGGTACAAATGGCACCATGAACATATCTGTGTCAGAAATATCCTCACATAAAAATTGTTTATATTGTCTTTGTCCAGAAGACCCATCGCATCCCCATTTACAAAAAAGAGTTAAATTGCAGTTTCCATATTTTTTCAACTCACTTACTTTAAGTTATTTTAGCAACCTTTCGGCTGTATGATCAAGCACAGCTTGCAGTTGTACCTGTGCCGAAATTGGTGTGATTTTGATAGATTCCTTTGGAGGATAACACTCCTTTTTAGCTGTAATTATGTGATGATATGACGGGTATAAATTTGAGCCTTTTTCGATCGAACGTAATCTGAGTTGAGTATACTGCTGTTTTGTTAACTTTAAATCCAGAAATAATGCAAGCGCTTCCTCATTTGTGAACTGTTTTTCCTGGTTTGGTGTCGGAATGCTTTTAAGGATCCGTTTTGTTCTCACCGGACTAGCAGAAATGACTTTTTCAATGATATCCACTTTCGTTAATTGTTTTTGTGATCGCAGCTTGTAAAGAAAACTATCTTTAATGTTTTCACATCCGATTTCTACATTTATATTCTTAAGTTTTCGTCTCTTGGATCTATGGCTACAGTTATCTAGCGATTTTTCTGGTCTTCCACCACTCTTCTTATTTGTGGTTTCTGAAATCACCTGGATACTAAGTTCACCTTGTAACCAATTTTCAAAGCGCTTGTAAAATTTACTTTTACTATAGTGAACTTCCTTGTAGCGTTTTTACAATATTTTAACGAAATCAGATACTTTGTTTTTTATTTCCAATTGCGTTTCACTGCTGATAGCATTTAAGTTCAATTTTCTTTCAATATGGTTTAGAACATCTTCTTTGTTTTTGTTTTTAAAATATTCTTCGGTCAATTCATTATAGCTGAAAGTTTCCATATTTTAATAAAGCTGAAAATAATGTATTTGTTGAAGTTCTATAAAAATAACTTCCAAAAATTAATTAACCTTTTCAAATCGAATTCTTGTCTGACAGTAAAATTTACTTCCAAATTTTTGTCCTTATATACTCAATAAAGAAATGTCAAACTTAAAGTAGATTACGTACACACAAAAAAATATTAGAGCTATTATTACCCAGCTCAGGTATTTTTCTTTTGTATGGAATTTTTAAGGACAAAAACCAAGTTCAACTACCTAAGCTGATTTGGAAAACGTACAATAAATTTGCCTTTTTAAATCGAATACTTGTACCGAAATAAAATTTATTTCCAAATTATTGTGATTTATACTACATATAAAAGTGTTAAACCTAAAGTAGATTACCTAAACACAAAAAACTAAGTTTAACTACCTAAGTTGATTCGGTTTATACAAGTTTTCTATGGGGAAATTTGTCATATACAACTTATACTGGATTTTAAGGAAATTTTACCAAAAATTGTTTTGTGTACTAAAACTCTCAATTTTCGAATAAAATTAACTTTTTAGTTAGATTCCTCTCTTTCCCCTTACGTTTTTCTATCTGCAATTTGTACTTTTGGCAGTGAATGACTTCTAAAGTAAATTTACTAGCAGTTTTGATAGAAATTTGTTTGTAAAAATGCTGAGTATTTTCATTAAAATAGAAAAAGTGTTCTACGGGCGGATCCGGGCGGGTGCAAAAGTACATATAGGCTTAAAGAGAACACTTTTGCCTTTCTTTGGGTGGTTTTGGTTTTTTGTCCTTTTTTGTCCTTTAGAAGTTATATACTACTAAACTTCAAACTTTGCGAATATATGGAGGTTTCCAATTTTAAACATAACACCCTATTAACAAATTATACAGGGTGCGCATATACCATTTCTTAAAAACAACAGTTCACCCAACATAACAAAAAAAACCGCAGCTCAATATCGATAACAGTTTCTAAGAAATCGCAATTAATATGAGATCAAATATTACAATTTTTATTTTATTTTTAAATTAACATAAATTCTTTGCTTTTAGCAGCATGCCACGCCCACTACTGCGAATATTTTGACCCAATTTTTCGGCTACCTTAGTTTTGATCTGTTTTCTTTCTGGTGACATAAAAATTTTAAGAATCTGTGTCAACAAAAAATATAGGTTTTGGCCAATGAAAATTAATTCTGAACCACCGTGCGGCGTTGACGGCGTCAAATGTCAAAAAAAATTGAATCGTATGAAATTGTATGAGAGCAGTTAATCTCAACGCGTTAAAACGCCGTAAAAGTTCAATCTGTTTCAACTTTTTCGGCGTTGAAGTGTTTTAATTACCCAAAAAACGACCTTAAGCCGAACAAAAATTTTTAAATCATTTGTCAAAAATTAAAAGGTCAACAATACACCACATTTTCTTCAATATATATTTTTATTTAAAAAAAACTGACCTAGTGCTTGAACAAGTAGAAAATAAAATATATGTTACTATAACGGTCATAGCTGTTTATTTTTAAGACTACGCATTTTTACAGTCTATCCAGAAATGACAGATTTATAGAGGCACAAATATAAAAAAGCAACATTCAATTAAATTGATAACCTCCTCTTCTTTTTTTTAAGCAGGTTAAAAAAAAACGTCAAAATGACATAAAATCGTCACATCTAAAACACCTGCCTACATTATCTGCGACGGTTTTTTGAGGGACGTTTTGCAACTTGGCACTCAGCGCATAATTTATTTTAGACAACAATTTTAAAGAAATCGTTGTCATTAACAATACGAATCACAAACTTTAAAAATTTATCCTTTGAAAAATTTAATGTTGAATGAAGGTCTTTTTCAGCCCTTCTATGTGGCATAGCTTTTCATGCGGCTTTCTATTTGTTCATGTTTTGTGTAGGTCCAGAAATAGTTATGTAGCTTTGATTTTTTTCCATAGTATGTTGCTGGGTATTTTTGACTGATGTTATCTTAAGGACAGGGGTAATTGGAATTATTTGTCTGTTTAATATTTTAAGGTTTTTATTATTAAAAAAGAAAAACAAAGATAGGCAAGGAAGTCAGTCACTGTTTGTTTTAACACAATTAAATAAACAACAATACATTACTTCTTCAGCTTTTAAAATTTTAACATTAAGCATAAGAAACTCAAAAGTAAAAAACACTTTAAAAAACCTAAATTTAACATTATCAGTTGTCAATTTTCAATTAATTTTATGATTGTTATAGCAATCTGTGCTGTTCAAATTTGGCGTGTAATCTTTCAACAATCTTTCAACAAAACTCATCTTAAAAAAGAATTAAATGAAAATGGATTACTATTTTTCAGTTTGGATAAAGCTCATTATTAATTGTGATTAATTGTAAAAAACAGTCAAATTTAGATACTAGCAACCTTCATCAGCATTCTTCGTATCTACCTACAAGAAAGTTATCAATCACAATTGACTAAGTGTAATTGAAAGCTTTAATACCTAAAAGTCTTTTTCTGGGATTAGGTCTTTTACTAAATTAAATAAAATTGCCTGCCTGCTTATCGCTATTTAACCCTTTTTATATTTATTAGCATATATTAATATGAATATAGTGTCACTTCTAAAATTGTACATAAAGTATCAATGGCTAAGCTTACCGAATACTTTCTGCCTCTTGTAAAGTATATTTCGAAATATCTTCATAAACTGTTAATATAATTATTAATGTACAACTGTGTTTTGATTCTTTTGTTTAACAGTGGAGACATTAGAGGTGCATAAGAGAAATAAGAAAGATATTCATTTTATAGATCATATGAAATTAAATACAAATGTATTACCCAGGATATAACTTCTTTATGTTTACTGTGAAATAACATTTTTCGTATTAAATGTGCTAGATGCGAAAATATCACAGAAAATGGATAAATAAATATGCGCGGAGAAGAATCAAGTCACATACAAGAGAAAGAGCTTAATTTAAGCATGCTATATTTTATGTTCGTTTACAGAAGGTTAAAAATGCTGAACTTAATTGTTATTCCGTTCACCACAAAAAGTAGAAAAAGGGTATTTCTAAGTTTGTCTTCCTGTTTGTAATTTCTACAATATCCATTTCCGACTCCATAAAGTATATATGTTTTCGACTTCTTATTCATAGCGAAGTCGATTCAGCGATGTCCGTCTGTCCGTCCGCGTTGGTGTTGAAATCCATCTTTCCAAGGCAGGAGATAAGCTAGAGAAAATTTAAATATGCCTATCGATCAGACATGGTTTCGAAAATTTTGCTATTGAAAAGCAGCAAGATCGGTCCGAGTCGTTCGAGGCAGCGGGAATAATGCTTCTAATATGTAATGTACAGGATCTGAGTAGAGCACCTACATATTGGTAATACATCAAAACAAGAAAAATTACATGAAAATAAAATTTGTTCTATTCCTGATAATCATGGGTACCTATTATGTAGGGATACGAGGCTGTTATTGTTTTAGGAAACTGACGAACTCATGGGAGCCATTAATTGCCACCAGCGGTCAGTCGATTGGGGAAAGAAAACGTGGTACCTGATGCTTTAAGTAGAGTTTCGTACGCCGAAATTTGCGACGTACATTTCTTAGAACCCGAAATAGATTTAAACTCTCCACATTTTCACGATCCGGATTACGGAAGCCTTAAGGAAAAAATCTTGGAAAACGTCGACAAATATCCAGATATAAAAGTCATCGATAAATTCGTTTATATCCGGACTTGTCATTATACCGGTAGTTTTGACGAAAAAGAAAAATCGTGGAAATTATGGGTACCTCTGCAGCTTAGAGCTGAGATAGTTAAAAAAGCTCACGAATCAATTACGATCCACGGGGGAGTGGCCAAAACGCTGGACTTAATTAGAAGGAACTTTTATTGGCCAGGTGTTGTTAGTAATGTTCGTGATTTTGTACGTAAGTGCGATATGTGTAAACAAACTAAGGCTCCAAATTCAGTTTTAAAACCTGAAATGGGTATGCCAACGTTTTCAACTAGGCCATTTCAGCGGTTATATATCGATTTACTAGGACCGTATCCACGAAGCAGAAATGGCCATATTGGAATACTAATTGTCTTAGACCATTTGTCTAAGTTTCATTGGCTCTGTCCCCTCCGAAAATTTACGGCCAAAAATATTCAGAATTTTCTGCTAAACCATATTTTCCACATATACGGTGTTCCCGAATTTATTATGAGCGACAATGGAACGCAGTTCCGTTCAAACGAATTTAAGATCTTTTTAACAAAATTAGGAATTAAGCATCTGTTTACGGCATTATACTCACCGCAGTCAAATGCATCAGAGCGCGTAAATCGGTCCCTAATAGGCGGAATTCGCTCTTTCGTAAAAAATGACCACAAGACTTGGGATGAGAACATCAGTGCTATTAGTTGCGCACTACGAAATACCTATCATCAAAGTATTAAATGTTCCCCTTACCATGCCTTATTTGGTATAGACATGATAACTCATGGATCATCTTATGAGTTGTTAAAGGCCTTAAAACTTTTAGACGAATCAATTAATCCACTACCTAAGGAAGATGGATTAAAATTGCTACGGAAAACCCTAAGGAAAAATAATAGGGAATCATATGAAATAAATAGACGTGTCTATAATCTAAGGGCCAGACCAATACAGTACACAATAGGACAGAAAGTTTTTTACAGAAACTTTTCTCAAAGCAGTGCTAGCAAGAACTATAATGCAAAGCTAGCCCCTATCTTTCTAAAGGCCAAAATTCGCGAAAGAACCGGAGCCCACTGCTATGTACTGGAAGACGAGGTTGGAAAAGTAATCGGAACTTTTCATGCAAAAGATATACGTTCATAAAAAAAAAAAAAAAAAAAACAGAAGATAGTTTCCTTCTTATTCTGTTGTTTAATAACCAGAATAATTCGGTTTGTAATGACTACTTTGCTTAGTAATTGGGAGTAAAACAAAGTATTCCATAATTATTTATAGTTATAATTAACGAATAATTTCAATAAATCAATCACATAAAAAATCAGAAGATATAATTTATATTGACAACTTGATTTTAACGGATTCGGAATGTAAGTTGTATTTCACCTCACACTGTTGCATTTATATTATCAACAGTAGTTAGCAACATTGCAATATTGCCGTAAATTCAGGTTTACACCAATAACTGTTTTGTTAATATCTTTCTACTAACTGGCAATAACGCATGGTTTTTGGTAACCTAAATGGGTAGCATTCTTTTTGATCCAGCAGTCAAAGTGAAAACATCTCTAATTGCGCTAAGTAAAAGTGCTAGATTCCAAGTAAAAGCATTAAAATAAAACAAATAAAAAAATATTTTAAAAAGGTTAATTTCCTTACCAGTATTTAAAATTTAAGGTAAATTCCATTTACTAGAATCATTAATTTTATTAAATCATTCAGCATTTAATAAACCTTCTCTCAATTATAATTTTCCCAGCATCTATATATCATAAAATCCCAAAATCTAAAGTTTCTTTTCAACATAACCTTAAAATTTTCACGCTGGCTCTAAACTATATTACAAAGGAATACCGAAACACAAAAAATACAGGACTAATATTACACTCAATTTGCAGTGGTGGACACCGGTATCTAGCCACCACTGTAACTTTATTTGTTAGTTATACAAAAAATACTCCAAAACTCACTAAGACTGCACACTATAAAGAGTTGCATACAAATTGTATTTTATTCATTGGCATATGTCTAGAGACGAACAACAACAAGAAAATATCATAAAGTTATTTACCTACATACAGTCATTCATAAAGGTTGGAAAAAAGACAAGACAATTAAAATTACTTTATTCCGCAAATCAAATAGAACCATAATGAAAAACAGCGTGGCAAATTGTTTGAATGAAATCAATTAATTATGGATTCTCTACTAAAGTTCTGTACTAAAATAACATCCAGTAAGTGTTAAGTGCTTCCAAAACAAAATTTACATAGTTGCCTGAAAATTGCTAAAGTCTATTCCTAACATACTAAACTAGAACCAAAAAGGACAATTATCATATCAAAAACCGAAAGTCATAAATAAATTTTAAGAAATACCATTGAAGTTAACACTATATAAAATATGATTTGGAAACCTTAACAACATTGTAACTTAAGTTGTAACCTAATAGCTATAATTAATTAAGTTAAGTTTTTTTTTTAAGTTAAGGTATGTCTCAAGGTTAGAGAAAGATCATCATGAAGAAATCTGTACATGCAAAACAAAATTTATCAGTAACTCCTTTTTTTTGTCCACGTAAAGCTACAGCGGATTGTGGAGGCCTCAGCAGTTCCAGCTATAGATTGGTGAGTGATTTTGTTTTATCCATATATTTTGTTTTGCATAAATCGCTTGAAAGTTTATCAAAGCTTTAAGTAACAAAAAACAAAAAAAAAAGAAAAAACAAAAAAAAAAGAAACAAAAGCACGCAAAAATTTTTACAAGATAAACTAAACCCGTCAATCGAGAGTCTGTTGCAGAGTTTATTCATAAAACTTGATCTCGTTTTTTTTCTCTCTTTTTTATTTTTTTCTTTGGTTCTTAAATCTTTGCTTTGCTGAAAGCGTACATGAAATAAATTATTAGTTAGTTAATGATAATTAATCGATGCATTATTGTATTTATTGTGTAGTATGCAAGTAACTTATATTATATGTTTTTTTACACTATCGGCTAGTGCTATAAGTTCTGCTTTGAGTGATTTTTTTTATTAGTAAGTAGTAATATCCATGAATTAAATTGAATTCGTTTGAATATTAAGAAAAAAAATCTTCTTCTTCAGATAAATCCATGAATAAAATTAAATTAAACACTTGAATTGTTAAATAAGGATAATATGACGAATTTGTAATTGATTAATTATAGCTTTCGGATGTGAGTATGTAAGTGTGTCTTCTGTAATAGGGATCTTAAGTAACTTTTGCCTTTAAGATCAATGGAAGGGAGGGTAATGAGGCAGTTATCTCTTGTCCATCTTGGAGATAGCAATATATAATGGACTTTCATGAATGTAACCCAACTTTAAGGTCGTGGCAAAAATGGTCAAAATAATAACTATTGAGGTTACTCCATCTATCTTAATTTTGTTTATTTTTTTATTATCGGGAGTCTACAATAATATTTATGAATGTCGTATATTATGTAGGCGTAGGAAACCAACGGAATAAGAACCCCCCCAATCGACTGACCGCTAGTGGCAATTAATGGCTCCCATGAGTTCGTCAGTTTCCTATAACAATAACAGCCTCGTATCCCTACATAATAGGTACCCATGGTTATCAGGAATAGAACAAATTTTATTTTCATGTAATTGTTCTTGTTTCAATATGTAGGTGCTCTACTCAGATCCTGTACATTACATAAATTGGCGCGCAACGTGGGGCTAAGAGTGCTGTAGAAGTTATAATAAAAACAATAGCAAACAAAATCATCGGTTTGCCTAGGATGCACTTTTAGCTCATAACTCTTAGTTTGTATTTTGATAATTTTTCAAGAAAAATTGAAAGAACAGATCGTTTGTGTTTACTTTATGGCAATAGTTTTTAAAACTTCTTTGGATTTTCAACGATTTGGCGATTAAGGACCGAATTAGTTGACCAGTTAGTCACTTAAAGATATGTTGTCGTAGGGAGGCAAAAATTTCTGGAATTTCACTTTTTCTGCTGATTTCTATTAGTGTTTTGATTAAAGTATTATTCGATTAGATATCATTATCCTAGGGTCATAGTGGAATACATTAATCCAGCTGATAGCAGTTTAATGTCCGATGCCGTTAGTTTTGTTTCGTGAGAAATTGAATAATGGTTTTCGTAGGATATTTTCTCTGAAATACTAATATGGAATTTCAATAGTTCCCTTTGGTTATTAGTTGAATGAAAGTCTTATACAACCACACTTACAAAAACCCATATAAATCCGAAAGCTAATTAGATTTGTCAAATTTTTTTAATTTTTTTGAAATACAGAAAAACAAATAAAAAACAAAAAAAAAAAAAGTTTTTTTTTGTTACATTTTTTTTATTTAAGTTCTGTCACTAGAGAAAAAAAATCCTTATTACACAAGTATCCATACAGAAATAGATATACTTTATCCTTTCTTCGAAAAACTAATAAATTGCATAATCAATAATAATAATTGTTTAAAGTTACCTACATACATTAAATCACTTTATTAAAATGTCATTATTACACACACCACAAAAAATACAGGAACCAATTCAAAGTTCTGCTGTTGAGCCCACCAATATCGAAACTCTATGCATCGTGTGTAATGAAATTATACTTGACTCTCACGAGAGTTTAATTATTACTACCTGTAGTCATGAGTTTCATAGAAAATGTATAGAAAATATTCTTTCACATTCATCCGAATGTCCGCACTGTAAGTGTGATTGCCAATTATCAGATTTAGTAGTCAAAAGGTATGACAAAAATACCCCTAGGCCAAACCCAAGTAATTCTAATCGGGGTAGACCGAGAGGAGCCATGTCAAAAAAATATAATACCAGAAATTATACTAAAAATTTAACTCAGGAGCTTTCTCAACAATCATCATTAGACCTTACTGGTTCGAATGTAATTGTACATGCGGAAGAAGGGGATTACAATATCCCAATTAATCCACCATCTGGCCACTCAGGAAATAATGTACAGCAAATGTCTCACATCAATAACAACCAGAGTTCATTAAATACTCTAAATTTTTCTCAACTTAATCAAATGATTGAGAACTCGCTGACACAGTTACTAACAAATTTTAATATTATTCCCAATACTACCAATCAAAACTTAAACATTCGCAGTAACACGGGACAGCCGCAACTTACAGCCAACTCGAACAATGGAAATTGGCCGCCACCACCAAATGTTAACCATAGATATTCACAACCCCCGCCTAATGCGCACAGTAGATACCTACAGCCCCCACCATGTTTTTCTTCTGAACCTGCTCAATTAAATTTATCGGGAAATAAGTTTATTGACCCAAATTACGATTTTAAAATTGATAAAATCACTGCAATAATTCAAAACTGGAAGTCAAGTTCGATGGTTCAACCAATGGACTAACCGTAGAAGAATTTCTGTATAGAATTAGGTCTCTAACAATGGAAAATTTTAATGGGGACTTTAACATTATTTGTAAAAATTTGCCAATGCTCTTAACGGGTAAAGCACGAGACTGGTATTGGAGGTACCACAAACAAGTACGTAACATTGAGTGGAATGGATTTTGCACCGCACTAAGATACCAGTATAAGGATTTTAAGACAAGTTTTGATGTAAGAGAAGAAGTTCGAAACCGGAAGATGAGATCAGGAGAAACATTTGAAGTCTTCTACGAAAATATATGTTCTATGCTCGATAGACTGGAAACACCGATCCCAGCAGCAGAACTGGTAGAAATCCTCACTAGGAATCTGAAACCAGATATAAGGCACGAACTGTTGTATGTCCCGATATATTCTATCGCACAGTTGAGAAAATTAGTGC
This sequence comes from Gymnosoma rotundatum, assembly GCA_916610165.2. Taxonomy (NCBI): domain Eukaryota; kingdom Metazoa; phylum Arthropoda; class Insecta; order Diptera; family Tachinidae; genus Gymnosoma; species Gymnosoma rotundatum. The sequence continues at coordinate 41,355,084 of OU744339.1, forward strand.
AAATGAGGAAAAATCTTTTAGCAGACGATTATTTTAGACGCCATGTACCAGCTAAAACGACTTCCCATCCCACGAATAGACGTGCGTTAGCAGAACTTGATTTTTCGGAAGATAATCCTGACAATATCACCAGATCTTATGAACCGACAGTAGACGCAATTAGCAACGGTTCAAACTTATCAAAATGTTGGAATTGTGAGGGATCAGGTCATCACTGGGAGGACTGTTTAGAAGATAGAATCGTTTTTTGCTATGGGTGCGGAACAAAAAATGTGTATAAACCTCAGTGTCCCCGTTGTGCCGTAAAAAAATCATCCTTTTCAAAAAATATCTCAAAAAACTAATAGATGAAAAAATTCGAGCTCAATCAAAATTTCAAAATTCTCAAACTAGTACTAATCAACATAACAAAATATTTATTCGGAATGAAGGTGAGCATCCACCTTTAAATCAAATTATTTACCCACAGAGACCCTACCACGAAAGATTAAAACATTATATTTCTATACGTAACAAAATTTTTAATACGGCTTCATTATCTGATTATCAAACAAAAACCCCAAAACGGTCTACCCTTCGTTTACGACGATATTTCAAATCTCGAAAGCTAGTTACTAAGTGTGTAATATCAGCGATTATTACCAACGACACTGATAAACGTTTTTATGCCAGAATAAAATTTTTAAAATTTGTAGAGTATGGGCTACTGGACACAGGCGCAAATGTATCATGCATTGGCTCAACTCTGGCCACTTATAACTTTTCTGAGTTTTCGAATTTCCATCCCTTTAAGACCTTCGTAAAAACTGCAGACGGTAGGGTACAAAAAACCATAGGAAGGTTAGAAGTAGATGTTTCATTTAAAGGTCAAGTTCAAAAAGTTAAGTTTTTAATTGTCCCCTCGATTTCACAACGAATTATTTTAGGATTAGACTTTTGGAAGGTATTCAAACTTGGAGCAGATATTTTTGAGTCGGCGATCGTAACGAATTCCTGCTATGATATAACTTCACAAAAAATTTTTGCCGAACTAGCTATGTTTCAAGAATCAGATGATAAATTTTCAAAGCCGTTTGTAAAGACTGAGTCTAAAGTATCAGAATATCCCCTTACTCCACAGCAGCGCGAGCAGTTAAATGCTATAAAAAATCTTTTTCCTAATTTTGAGAAGCAAGGTTTAGGGAGGACGAGCGTAATCCAGCATGAAATTGATGTTGGGGATGCAAAGCCCATTAAGCAAAGATTTTACCCCGTGTCACCCGCGGTCAAAAAGATAATATACAAAGAAATAGATAGAATGTTAGCATTAGGGGTCATAGAAGAGTCAACATCCCCATGGAGTTCGCCTATGCGACTAGTGATAAAACCCAATAAGGTTAGACTATGTTTAGATGCCAGAAAATTGAATCAAGTTACAAAAAAAGACGCGTATCCGTTACCCAACCTCGAAGGCATTTTTTCTAGGCTACCTAAAGCTAATCTGATTTCGAAATTGGACTTGAAGGACGCATACTGGCAGGTTAGCTTAGCTAATAATTCTAGGCCATTAACGGCATTCACTGTACCAGGGAGACCCCTGTATCAATTTGTGGTCATGCCTTTTGGACTTTGTACAGCCCCTCAAACCATGTGTCGTCTGATGGACCAACTAATACCACCTGATCTTCGGCATTGCGTTTTTGGTTATATTGATGACCTTGTAATTGTGTCAGAAAACTTCCAGTCTCATTTAAGCACCCTCGTACGCATAGCTGAGCAATTCAGGAGGGCAAATTTGACCCTTAATGTTTCCAAAAGTGCTTTTTGTGTAACACAGGTCAAATATTTGGGATTTGTCATAGGTCAGGGAGGAATCAAAACAGACCCGGAGAAGGTAGAAGCAATCTTAAAGTGGCCCACCCCGAAGAACATAAAGCAAGTGCGCGGATTTCTAGGTATTTCGGGTTGGTACCGCCGATTTATTGAAAACTTTTCAACGGAAGTCTATCCCATAACCGAGGTACTATCAACTAAACGTAAATTTAATTGGACAGAAGAAGCGCAACAGGCATTCGAAAAGATAAAATATCTCCTCACAACCGCACCAGTCTTGTCTAACCCAGATTTTTCAAAAAAATTCAATCTACATTGTGATGCTAGTGACTATGGGATAGGAGCTGTGCTTGTACAAATGGATGAAAATGGATGTGAGAAACCTTTAGCTTATATGTCCAAAAAACTAAACACTGCGCAACGAAATTATAGTGTAACGGAGAGGGAGTGCCTCGCCGCGATTGAAGCCATTAAAAAATTCCGTTGTTACCTAGAATTGCAGGGTTTTGAGGTCATCACAGACCACTCTTCTCTTGTATGGCTAATGAAGCAACCCGATCTGTCAGGTAGATTAGCTCGATGGGTGTTAAAGCTACAGTCTTATAATTTTACTATAAGTCATCGAAAGGGAAAAGAAAACGTGGTACCTGATGCTTTAAGTAGAGTTTCGTACGCCGAAATTTGCGACGTACATTTCTTAGAACCCGAAATAGATTTAAACTCTCCACATTTTCACGATCCGGATTACGGAAGCCTTAAGGAAAAAATCTTGGAAAACGTCGACAAATATCCAGATATAAAAGTCATCGATAAATTCGTTTATATCCGGACTTGTCATTATACCGGTAGTTTTGACGAAAAAGAAAAATCGTGGAAATTATGGGTACCTCTGCAGCTTAGAGCTGAGATAGTTAAAAAAGCTCACGAATCAATTACGATCCACGGGGGAGTGGTTAAAACGCTGGACTTAATTAGAAGAAACTTTTATTGGCCAGGTGTTGTTAGTAATGTTCGTGATTTTGTACATAAGTGCGATATGTGTAAACAAACTAAGGCTCCAAATTCAGTTTTAAAACCTGAAATGGGTATGCCAACGTTTTCAACTAGGCCATTTCAGCGGTTATATATCGATTTACTAGGACCGTATCCACGAAGCAGAAATGGCCATATTGGAATACTAATTGTCTTAGACCATTTGTCTAAGTTTCATTGGCTCTGTCCCCTCCGAAAATTTACGGCCAAAAATATTCAGAATTTTCTGCTAAACCATATTTTCCACATATACGGTGTTCCCGAATTTATTATGAGCGACAATGGAACGCAGTTCCGTTCAAACGAATTTAAGATCTTTTTAACAAAATTAGGAATTAAGCATCTGTTTACGGCATTATACTCACCGCAGTCAAATGCATCAGAGCGCGTAAATCGGTCCCTAATAGGCGGAATTCGATCTTTCGTAAAAAATGACCACAAGACTTGGGATGAGAACATCAGTGCTATTAGTTGCGCACTACGAAATACCTATCATCAAAGTATTAAATGTTCCCCTTACCATGCCTTATTTGGTATAGACATGATAACTCATGGATCATCTTATGAGTTGTTAAAGGCCTTAAAACTTTTAGACGAATCAATTAATCCACTACCTAAGGAAGATGGATTAAAATTGCTACGGAAAACCCTAAGGAAAAATAATAGGGAATCATATGAAATAAATAGACGTGTCTATAATCTAAGGGCCAGACCAATACAGTACACAATAGGACAGAAAGTTTTTTACAGAAACTTTTCTCAAAGCAGTGCTAGCAAGAACTATAATGCAAAGCTAGCCCCTATCTTTCTAAAGGCCAAAATTCGCGAAAGAACCGGAGCCCACTGCTATGTACTGGAAGACGAGGTTGGAAAAGTAATCGGAACTTTTCATGCAAAAGATATACGTTCATAAAAAAAAAAAAAAAAAAAAAAACAGAAGATAGTTTCCTTCTTATTCTGTTGTTTAAGAACCAGAATAATCCGGTTTGTAATGACTACTTTGCTTAGTAATTGGGAGTAAAACAAAGTATTCCATAATTATTTATAGTTATAATTAACGAATAATTTCAATAAATCAATCACATAAAAAATCAGAAGATATAATTTATATTGACAACTTGATTTTAACGGATTCGGAATGTAAGTTGTATTTCACCTCACACTGTTGCATTTATATTATCAACAGTAGTTAGCAACATTGAAATATTGCCGTAAATTCAGGTTTACACCAATAACTGTTTTGTTAATATCTTTCTACTAACTGGCAATAACGCATGGTTTTTGGTAACCTAAATGGGTAGCATTCTTTTTGATCCAGCAGTCAAAGTGAAAACATCTCTAATTGCGCTAAGTAAAAGTGCTAGATTCCAAGTAAAAGCATTAAAATAAAACAAATAAAAAAATATTTTAAAAAGGTTAATTTCCTTACCAGTATTTAAAATTTAAGGTAAATTCCATTTACTAGAAACATTAATTTTATTAAATCATTCAGCATTTAATAAACCTTCTCTCAATTATAATTTTCCCAGCATCTATATATCATAAAATCCCAAAATCTAAAGTTTCTTTTCAACATAACCTTAAAATTTTCACGCTGGCTCTAAACTATATTACAAAGGAATACCGAAACACAAAAAATACAGGACTAATATTACACTCAATTTGCAGTGGTGGACACCGGTATCTAGCCACCACTGTAACTTTATTTGTTAGTTATACAAAAAATACTCCAAAACTCACTAAGACTGCACACTATAAAGAGTTGCATACAAATTGTATTTTATTCATTGGCATATGTCTAGAGACGAACAACAACAAGAAAATATCATAAAGTTATTTACCTACATACAGTCATTCATAAAGGTTGGAAAAAAGACAAGACAATTAAAATTACTTTATTCCGCAAATCAAATAGAACCATAATGAAAAACAGCGTGGCAAATTGTTTGAATGAAATCAATTAATTATGGATTCTCTACTAAAGTTCTGTACTAAAATAACATCCAGTAAGTGTTAAGTGCTTCCAAAACAAAATTTACATAGTTGCCTGAAAATTGCTAAAGTCTATTCCTAACATACTAAACTAGAACCAAAAAGGACAATTATCATATCAAAAACCGAAAGTCATGAATAAATTTTAATAAATACCATTGAAGTTAACACTATATAAAATATGATTTGGAAACCTTAACAACATTGTAACTTAAGTTGTAACCTAATAGCTATAATTAATTAAGTTAAGTTTTTTTTTAAGTTAAGGTGTGTCTCAAGGTTAGAGAAAGATCATCATGAAGAAATCTGTACATGCAAAATAAAATTTATCAGTAACTCCTTTTTTTTTGTCCACGTAAAGCTACAGCGGATTGTGGAGGCCTCAGCAGTTCCAGCTATAGATTGGTGAGTGATTTTGTTTTATCCATATATTTTGTTTTGCATAAATCGCTTGAAAGTTTATCAAAGCTTTAAGTAACAAAAAACAAAAAAAAAAGAAAAAACAAAAAAAAAAGAAACAAAAGCACGCAAAAATTTTTACAAGATAAACTAAACCCGTCAATCGAGAGTCTGTTGCAGAGTTTATTCATAAAACTTGATCTCGTTTTTTTTCTCTCTTTTTTATTTTTTTCTTTGGTTCTTAAATCTTTGCTTTGCTGAAAGCGTACATGAAATAAATTATTAGTTAGTTAATGATAATTAATCGATGCATTATTGTATTTATTGTGTAGTATGCAAGTAACTTATATTATATGTTTTTTTACACTATCGGCTAGTGCTATAAGTTCTGCTTTGAGTGATTTTTTTATTAGTAAGTAGTAATATCCATGAATTAAATTGAATTCGTTTGAATATTAAGAAAAAAAAATCTTCTTCTTCAGATAAATCCATGAATAAAATTAAATTAAACACTTGAATTGTTAAATAAGGATAATATGACGAATTTGTAATTGATTAATTATAGCTTTCGGATGTGAGTATGTAAGTGTGTCTTCTGTAATAGGAATCTTAAGTAACTTTTGCCTTTAAGATCAATGGAAGGGAGGGTAATGAGGCAGTTATCTCTTGTCCATCTTGGAGATAGCAATATATAATGGACTTTCATGAATGTAACCCAACTTTAAGGTCGTGGCAAAAATGGTCAAAATAATAACTATTGAGGTTACTCCATCTATCTTAATTTTGTTTATTTTTTTATTATCGGGAGTCTACAATAATATTTATGAATGTCGTATATTATGTAGGCGTAGGAAACCAACGGAATAAGAACCCCCCCAATCGACTGACCGCTAGTGGCAATTAATGGCTCCCATGAGTTCGTCAGTTTCCTATAACAATAACAGCCTCGTATCCCTACATAATAGGTACCCATGGTTATCAGGAATAGAACAAATTTTATTTTCATGTAATTTTTCTTGTTTTGATGTATTACCAATATGTAGGTGCTCTACTCAGATCCTGTACATTACAAATATTATTTAGAACAACGAAGTAACTCCAATCAAAAAAGACAATATATGTGGTGATAGAAATTAAGAAAAAACATCAAGTTAAAAAATTAAGCTCGACCATAATTTCCGACTTATGGGCCTCTGAACTTTTCATAGAAAAGTACGACTATGGTGCAAGATATCAATATGGGTATCATTTAAAAGCTTTTTTTAGAGATTTTTAAGAAGTTAATAAAATTTGTCAAAAATTCTTTACCTATTTTTATGTAAAATTATATAAAGTACTTAATTTTTTCTTTAGTTTTAATTCTCTGTCACCCCAATATTTGCTTTTTTGATTGGGGTTATTTCACTAAACTAAATTTCTATATATATGGTGCAGGGTATATAAGATTCAGCATAGCCCCGTGGTTTTGTTTAAAATCAGATAAATATTTGACTTAATTTTTTTTTCTCTGTCCAGAAATTAGAAAGTTTTTTAGGACTGTATAACTTAAAGGCCGCACTAAAATAGACTCTAAATAATTTTCTAAGCTGCATAAACATACTTCTTGTTTTGTTAGTTTTTTTTTTTTTTGTAAACTTAATAACAAAATCGTAAATAGGTATTCTCGATTTCGAATGTTCCGACCCATTTTATTGTTTGAATTTTTTAATACGAACCAATATTTTTTGACGATCAAAGAATTTGTGTTTTAGAGTACTGTACAGATCTAATTAATAAGCCATTGTTATAACATGAGGGATTCTTTGATAATAAGATAACGATAAGTCTTTGTTATTTTAATTCTTAGAAAAACCAGCAATTCTTGTTTTCCTATCATTCCATTATCATTGTGGAATACACGAAAATAGAACAGAATTATTACAATAAAATTTTCAACTTAAGTTTTATATGAACGTAGATTTCGTCGTCATATTTATCGTGTATGATAACATAACATCCTAAATTCGAGCAAAATACTGTCTCACTGTGTCGCAATATATTTATTTAAGATATTATCACTTTGTTTGAAATATTATTCCTTTATTGATAAAAAATCAAATTTATTTTTACAAAACCGCTTATTATTGTATAAAGAATATATCGTGCTCTTAAACTGTTACAGAAACAGACGGTAATATAATTAACGTTATACAACAAATGAGAAAATACTTGTTAAACGAAATAAAGTTTATATAATAAAGAAATTGATGTCAGTGTTTTTGACAATATAATGCAAATAGATTTTATAATTGCTAAGTGCAATGCCAATGCAATTTTGAAACACATATATGAAATAGAAAATTCCTTATAAATTAAATTATATATTTTTTATTTATTAGTAACAGAGGCAAGAAATCAAATGTTTTCTCCGCATAAAAGGATTTGATTTTATAACTGCTATTTAACCAAGCTATTCTGCTACAAAGTGAAACTTACAATTAGTGAGAACTAAATAACTTTCTACTACACAATTTAATATTTTAGTAAAAATATTGATAGGAATTTCTTATTTGGAAGAGACTTAGTTAAACGCCAAAATACGTTTTAAATGTGTTTATAGAAATCCATTCTAACATCTCTAGAAATTGTATCTTGTGGTCAGTTAGGTGTTGATCATTAGAAACAGATATATGGCAACTTGGAAAAATGTTGTTTAACCTAAGAACTAAATAGAAGACTACAAATGGTTGTAGGAGTTTTAAATTTTAGGGCCCACGAGTAAGCTCTCTGTTACATATTTATATCATTATAGAAAATAAGTCCGCCATGCAAAATTAAGTTACTTTTAAGGGTTTTACCTCGATTTTACATTTGTATTGTCGTATACAATTAAATTTACTTATATATTTTATAATAAAAATATTTTAACAAGAGTTACACTAAACATCTGATATGATTGTTTTTTTTTTAATCCGATTTTCATTCTTTTTATCAATTTTTTTTTTGTTGTGCTACATTTTCCATAACATCCTATGATGTATACTTTATGTACAGATATATACATATGCACATAAAGTTTTATGTTTACTTGGAATTCAACTATGAAATGAAATAAAATTAAACAACAAAAACCATTGGAAAAGTACAATTGGGCAAAATATAATAAGACTTAACAATAAAATCCCATAAACGAATAGCAGTTAACGAGAAACATCAACATTAACGAGAAACATTAGGTATAAATGAATCATTGATATTGTATTATTGTTGGTGAACCAGCATACAGAAAAGTTATTCATATAATGCTTAAGGAAAACCCATTTTTATTTTAAGTAAAAATTAGAAATAACTGTGATATTAACTTTAAGAATAGTGGTGTGCTGTATTATATTTACATTTTATGTTATGATGTTATCTAAAACAAACTTTCCCTGATGAAGTTAGGATTAGCCAACTTTAAATCGGAATAAATAAATAAATCCTTTACTTTCTAAAATCAAAAAAAGCCAAAAGTTCAAAAAGAATTTAAAAAAGACATTAAATAAAAAAGGTCAGACAAAATAAAAATCTATATATATAAAAATGAATGTCTGTCTGTTTGTTTGTGCTTTATAGAAGGCCAAACCCTTGGACCGATCTTCCTGAAATTTTCACAGCATGTTACTGTGACTCTGGAAGGAATAATAGGCTATATGAAGTTTTAATTAGACAAAGGGGCGTGGCACCGCCCATATAACCCAAAAATTTAAATTGCCATATTTTGGCCATTTTTTGACCTACGTCGACGATATTTGGTACATATGGTATTGGCATAATTAGGAATACGTACCAGGAGAAAAGTGGGTGGGACCCCGCCCCTTTTTAGAAAAATTAAAAGTCGTAATATAGTCTTAACTACTGAACCAATCGACATTAAATTTTCGCAATAGGATATTCTTGACTAAGGGGCGTGGCCTCGACCATATAACCCAAAATTTAATATCGTCATATCTTGGGCATTTTTTGACCTACGTCGACGATATGTGGTACATATGGTATTGGCATAATTAGGAATACATACCAGGAGAAAAGTGGGTGGGACCCCGCCCCTTTTTAGAAAAATTAAAAATCGTAATATAGTCTTAACTACTGGATCAATCGTCATTAAATTTTCGCAATAGGATATTCTTGACTATATAAAGTTGGGAGTGGACAAAGGGGCGTGGCCTCGCCCATATAACCCAAAATTTAATATCGTCATATTTTTGCAATTTTTTGACTTACGTCGACGATATTTGGTAAATATGGTATCGGCAGAATTAGGAATACGTACCAGCAGAAAAGTGGGTGTGACCCCGCCCCTTTTTAGAAAAATTAAAAATCGTAATATAGTCTTAACTACTGGACCAATCGTCATTAAATTTTCGCAATAGGATATTCTTGACTATGTAAAGTTGGGAGTGGACAAAGGGGCATGGCCTCGCCCATATAACCCAAAATTTAATATCGTCAAATCTTCGGCATTTTTTTACCTACGTCGACGATATTTGGTACATATGGTATTGCCATAATTAGGAATACGTACCAGGAGAAAAGTGGGTGGGAAATTAAAAATCGTAATATAGTCTTAACTACTGGACCAATCGTCATTAAATTTTCGCAATACTTTTAATTTTATTTAATAACGAGGGGGGTAGCGAAGCACACCGGGTTCATCTAGTTAAATATATATGCAACTTGGGTTTAACTAATCATTTCTGGCAAGAGAGTTTGATTACAAAATAATCAACTTAACATCAACAAATAATGGCAATTGTTATCTATTTTTTATTTTTTAAGCGCAAATTTTTACCTACACCTTACCAACAGTTCCTTCATGGCGAGATTACTTGATAACAGAACAAAAAAATAAAAAAAAGATAAAAATCTTTAGAACAAAAAATATGACATTTACAGAATACAAAATAAAAATTAAATATGAAATTTTAAGTTGTAATACTACATTCATATGCGATATGAAGGATAAGCCAAAAAAAGCAAAAAAATATGAACAGTTTGAACAAAATGAAACTATTGCTTGCAACTATTTAAGAAAAATACTTACAATTCTTAATATTTTTCTAGATTGTGAAACATGTTTTTTTTCTTTTGGGAAAAATTTCTTGTCCTCAATTCTTTGTTCAGCTTGCGTTTACTAACGAGCACTTCAAGTTCCACTACATAAATTAATTTGAATACAGTTTCAGATCATTTTCTTGCCCAACAACCTGAAGTTATTTTAAATAACTAAATTTTATAATTTTTTTATTAAACTTTCGACCAAAAATTTTTTAGTAATTAAATTTATTTAAGGTATTCAGTTATTTTCTACTTGTAATAATTAATAATTCATAATAAAAAATAATTAATTTTTACGCATTATTGTGCAATGTTTTATTTTAATTGATTATTTAGTTGCGAATCTGCTCTCACGAGAACATTTAAAAAAAAATTTAAGAATATATATATATTTTTTAAGGCAATTATGAAACAATTATATTTTAATACTTTTTCAAATTCACATAAATTTTGCTAAATATGTTGACTGGGTTGTTCGAAAAATGCATTCTTGATTTAGAGAATATATTTACAGAGGCTTGATGTTACTTCTTTTACTGTATACCGCATTCAGTTTATAAGTAAAAACCAACAAAAATAAAAAAAACTTCTTGAAACTATATTGGAGTCTTTTGCTGCAGACTTTGTTCATTCGACATGAACATTTTTCTTTAAATGTGGAAACTAGAAGAGGTTAGCGAAAATAAAAAATCATTAATTTAATTTAAGGTATGAACTTCGAACATAAATATTCTCATTCTCAACCTCTCTCATGAAATATTTATTATTAAAAACTACAATATGAAATGTATTACTGCGGGGAAATAATCTCCATATGGCAATTTCGCTACGGCTCATATATAGCTCATCAGTGGGTTCTACCTAAATTTTGTAAGGAAGACTTTACAGTCTTATATCAAAAGCCAAATTGTTTAATTAAGAACTCATTGAATTAGTTAAGCAAAAGACAATAAAGACAAAAAAAATATTTATACAAAAACCACAGTAACCGCTGAGTAACTATTCTTATTTTTAACCAACTTAAATTTTTCATATCATTTGGAACAAATTTAGTTTAGTGAAGTAACTCCAATTAAAAGAAAAAACCAATGTAAGGCGCGAAAGAGAATTAAAAAATAAGAAAAAAATATCAATTAAAAAAATTGGCGCTCCCCTCTGATCTTTTCATAAAAAAGTACGATTGTAAGTCATTTTTTTAAAGATGTCAATATGGATATCATGTTAAAGCTTTAAAAGGGATCTTTCCGGAAATAGTAAAATTTTAAAAAAATACTTAACCCATTAAAAGATGAAATTTTTATGGTAATTTATATAAAGTACTTAATTTTTTTTATGTTTTAATTCTCTGTCATCCCAATATTTGGTTCGGCATAGCCGAATATAGTACTCTTATTTATTTTTTTCTCAACTTTTCCGTACTCTTTATACTAATATTTAAAGATATAATGCTGTTTTCGTCGCTTATTACTCCCAATTCCGCTTATGTCTAAAGTTGATGGGATTATGTTCTTGTAAATTTTATCTTTTTTTATAAACATGAAACAAAATGTGTATTAGAGTCGTCAGCTAAGATTCCCCTATAGTTTTTAGTCAGCACGAAAGATTCTTTAAACCAAAAATATGAATTGCCAATTTTTTTCTTAATTAAATAACTACAATTAAAAATTGTATTGTTTAACCAAAATTGAAACAGTGACTTAATTCGCTTATTTTCATCGAACAAACTAAAATTTGTTGCGATTTATTAAAAAGTTTAAGTTTTTGTACGTTTAGTCGATTTTTGCTTGCTTCGCCATTAGACTTTTATTATTGGGGTACTGGTATCTAAATATTCTCCTACGTGTAGTTGCCATCGATTTTGTTCTTTTAAATTTTTTTTTTTCAGTTTGTGTTAAAGTGTTGTTACTGTTTTGATACAACATTAACGTGAAGAGTATCCTTAGGGTATAAGTTGACAAGATGACAAGTCCAGTTGAGTATTTGAAACGTTTATGATTGAAATGTTTGTGTTTGTATAAATATTTCAAGGAAAAAAGAAATATTTCCTTAAATACGACAATTTTCAGAAATGTTCCAAAAAAAAAAAAAAAACAAAAAGAAAGAAAAATGGAAAAAACCAACAAAAATAATTAAGAAGAAAGACAAAGAAATTGAAAGAGAATTACGATGATAACAGTTATCAAGGCATTGTTAGTTGAGAAATGCCTTAAAAAATAAATTCGGCCATGAAAAAGAATATAATGATAACAATACAAATACGTGGACTACGAATTATAAAAATGACAAAACAAAAAGAAAATGTTTAATAAGACAAAAAAAGCATTTGTTTTATTAACAAACATGACATTAATTATCTAGTAAAATATGAGTATATACTACGGAAAATTTATTTTTATAAATTAGTTTTACTCAGACTTAAGCGATAAGCAGAAGCTTAAAGAAGAAGTAATTAGAAAAATTAATGAGAAAATTAATTCTGTAATTGAAGTTACACCATAAGAAAAGTTTTTTTAGGACAAAGTTTTTCATAGAAATATCCTGTTCTGAATGTACCTCGTAAATACCACTCGTTTATCTAAATAATAAATAAAATAAATTAATTCAATTTGTATTAAAAAATAAAAAATATTTCATTTACTTATTTATTTACCTAAATATCGAAAATAAATTGTTTCTAAAAGTTCATACTTTTTTTCATAAAATTTTTAAAGCATTTGTGAGTAATATTCTTCTTTCGGTTTGCTTACTTGCTATTGAGCAAAATAGCGAAGGCTCACGCAGCGTTGCCAGAAGATTTGAGAAGAAAATCATCATATGCAGAAAAAAAAACATATTTAACTGAAAAAAATCATAATTTTTCAATACAAAATTTTATTTAAAAATTATTATTAAGATACATTGTATATATTTAAATTATTACTGTTTAAAGTGTATGAAGTTTTACGAAGAACTATTACTATAATACTCGTATATACAGGATTTCATATTTTAAATAATATCTTGGTTAGTTTTTAAATTAAAGGAGTAACAGTTTCTTATTGCTAAGTAATATTTTGCGTATAAGATACCTTCGAGAGTGCTGTTGTCTAATCTATTTCTGTATTTAGTTTTGTTTTAATTGACTTTTGAGAATATTCGTTCGACAATTGCTGAAGAAGTGGGAAGACTTAATAAGTTTTGAACAAACTTTGACAACACCGGAAAAGCTGGAATGTTGTCAGCACGAGTTATTTTTGAAATTCCTCTAGAGTTGTAAAATGATCACTTAATTTTATAAAACGGAGTTCTCTAAATTCGTTATCTAAATTTTAAATATTCCTTTCACTAATTAAATTTGAAAAATTGTGTATTAAGACTTTCAAAGAATTTATTATTCTATTTATAATTTTCAAAGGCTCAAGACATGACAGCTCTTTTAAAAACGTGTCGTTAAAATCAAATCAATGTAAAATGCTATACAATTTTCACTAATTTCATTTTTTATTTGCAGTGAGCTTTGAGCTAGAAATTTTTTGTTTAACAAAAAACACCCAGATAGACTTTTTCGTTGTGTAGAACTAGACTTTTTTTTAAAGTCAAGGTCGTTATTGAGACTCATGTTCACAAATTCTATTTGTATAAAATTGTCTGAATTTTTAAGTAAAGGCGTTGCAGTTCCTTATACATTCTATGTATTTGAGAAGATGAGCTTTGAAAAATTTTGTTTTGTTTACAACAATCAGTATTTATAAATTAGAAATCATAATTTAGGAAAAAAAATCATCAAATCATATTTTGGTTCAAAAATCATCAAAAATATGATAAAATCATCATTTTGGCAACGCTGGGCTCACGGTTGATAGTTGGATAGTTCTCATCTCATAGAATACGTTATTTTGATACACTTTAAGCGATATCGGTTAACAGAATACCAAAAGCACGGAATTTGACCGTACGATTATAATTCCTAACGCAGTCAACTCTCAGCATCAGGCCTCTGTGTTTTTATTACTTTGTTTAAAAGGCATGCTATTAGCAAATAAATATTTCTTATTATTTACGTCGCTGTTTATAAGACAAGTTGCACACAAAAATATTTACGATATTTAGTGGCACCGGATGAAAATTTTATATTTAACTAGTAATATTTGCTGAGCTTTATTTAATATTTAATATTTCCTTTTTAATTTTGTTTAAAACTAATGATTACACCGGCTAGTAAAAAGAGAATATGTAATTCTCTAGAAAAAAGAGAATATGTAATTCTCTTAATTAGATGGTGCTGTCAATGAAAAAATATTCCTTTTTTTTCATTGCGGCCAGTGACCATAAAATGTTTAAAGTTTCATTCGTTGTTCTCTTTATAAATCGTCACACATATTCTTGATTTCTGGCCTTCATCTAATTAAAATAATATTAATTGATAATTAATATCCCTGGTAATCTTATTTATAAAAATTGCGTCGGTTAAATAGATGGGGTTCACAACGTACACAGCGAAAATGCTGTATTGCATTTTATTCTGGCAAAACACCACGCCTACCTCTAATTTGTTCACATCATTTGCAACAACGGAGTAACCCCAATCAAAACAATTAATATAGGGCGATAGCGAATTAAAAAAATAAGAAGAAAACTTCAAGAGAAAAAATTGGCGCTCGCCTATATTTTCCGAGTTACAGGCCTCTGTTATTTTCAAAAATCAATATGGGAATAGCGATTTCGATTGTTCCGTGTCCGTCTGATCGTCTGTGCAAACGTGTTAGTGTTGAAATCAAGTTTGCCAAGACTACAGACAATTTAACTACGCCAATCGATCACACAAGGTGTCGAGAGAGGTGCAATTGGCTGCCGGCAAAACACTACGCCTACCTCTAATTTTTCCATATCATTTGGAATAATTAAGTAACTCAAATCCAAATCAAATATATGCGGCTTTAGAGAATTACAAATAAGAAAAAAACATTAAGTGGTGAAGTTGGCCATGTTTTCCGAGTTACGGGCCTCTAAAATTTTTTAAAATAATTATAATTAAATTTAAATATCAATATTGGTATCATTTAAAGAGATCTTAAGGAAAACAAAATTTCTTTAAAATCACTTAATCCATTAAGAGTCGATGTCATTTTTATGAAAAATTATATATCACTACCAATTTTTTATTTTTATAAATCTCTGTTACTACAATATTTGCTTTTTGAAACTAGATTTACATAGATGGTGAAGGGTATATAAGATTCTGTATAGCCGAATGTAGCACTCTTACTTGGTTCTCTAAAAGGAAGGATTAAGTTTTTTTTTTGTAAACTGTTGGCGTTATTTAGCAATATATGTGATTGAAAAACTATAAATAATTGCCGTATTTTTACATTCAGTAAGAAAAAAAGATTAAAATTTTTTGCTACATAATGGTACCAAGTACAGCTTCATACCTGTTGCACTTTTAACGACCTTAAAATAAGAATACGGAAATATTTTATAATTATGGAGAAAATTAAGTATCAAGACTACAAGTGAGTCATATTTGTTGATCTAAAAAATGTTATCATGATTGGTCTATGTCCTTCGAGTAAAACAAATCTAGCTTTAATAAGTAACTCAAATAAAAATAAATAAAAAAAAACACAAATATATGGGGCGATAGAGAAACTAAACAAAAAAAAAAATAGACATAAAGGGAAAAATTCCGAGCAATGGGCCTCTGAACTTTTTATAGAAAAGCACGATTGTGCATGATATGAATATGAGTATCATTTTAAAGTTTTAAAAGAGATCTTTTCATGGGAATACTAAAATTTAAAAAAAAAATGCTTATCACTTTAAAAGCCGTGACATTTTTATGCAAAATTATATATAGTACTTAATTTTTTTATTTTTTAATTCTCTGTCACCACAATATTTGCTCTTTTGACTGGAATTACTTCACCAAATTAGATTTACAAATATAGTGAAGGGTATATAAGATTCAGCTTAGCCGAATATAGCAGTCCTACTTGTTGTTAATGATTTTTTAATATTTTAATTTAAATTTGATAAGAAGATTTTTATGGTCCATGATTTTAATTTAGGGTTCGTATCTGTATTACCAATATTTTTTTTTTAAATATTGGTGAATCCCCAGACTTAACCGCGTCAACTGTGAAAAAAAAAATCATTTGGAAAATTTAGAGAGACAGGAAATTGGATTCTATTATATTGGCCACAATATATGGTTTCAATAAATTGGTGACTTAGGTCGTACAGCCAATGAGACAGTTCAATTTGTCCATAATACATTTCCCGGTAGTGTACTCTCTTGATTCTGTGATTAGAAAGTCCATGTCAATAAGCCTACAACCTCATTACAAGAGGAAATTAAAGACTGCATCAAATAATTAAGTCAAAATTATGCACAGTGTTGTGTGTACATATGTGAAAAAAAAAACGGCCGTGGAGGCTAAATTCAAAAAAAGTTAAATCTAAAAACTATGGCCCATATTCATAGTTAAAATAAAGTATACTTTAAGGGAACTAAAGTCGGTTTTACTTCAGAATCGATTCTAAACCATTCATAGATAATTTAAAATATACTTTTGGCGTTAAAGTCAACTCTAAATTGAAAACTTGCTAAAGCTGTTTTCAACTCATTTTTCCATAATTATTTTATTTGGTTTAAGAACACAATGCTCTTTATCTGATTTTTATACCAAAGTAAAGAAAATAAAAATAAAGTAAGTTTTTTTTTTTTAATGTTTGTTTAGAAATTGTATTAAAACATTTATCAAATTACAGTGGAAGTCGGCTAAACTTAAATTATACTTTATCTTAACTATGAGACATCCGTTTGAATGTTTGAACTCGTAACGTGTATAATAATATTACTGTATTTATCTCATAAAAGGTTACGTTGTTAATGAATACCAATTTCACTATTATTCACTGTTATGTAGAAATAAATAGAAAAAGAATTCTTCACGTACATATGAACATGTACAAAAATGTATTTCTTAAAGTTTCGCTACTCACACAAAGTCACTAGGACTTTGTTATAGCCTGCTGTAACCTACATAACGAGCTACTTATAACTTCTACACACTCTGCATAAAATGATTTGAAAAACAATAAAGAAGAAGTGCACATATTTTTATAAAACATTTTTTATTATTATGTTTTTTTTATTTTCATCACATGTGATACGTGTGTCAATACAATTTCAGTACTATTTGTACAATGATGTATATGAATAAGTCTACACGGTTGTGCCACAGTACTTAAGTATCTAAGGATTTGCGAACAGGCAGATGTAAGAGTGGAACACAACATTAACTCGCAAACAATTTGAGCGAAGAAACGAACGAAAAAAAAAGAAATGCAAAAACTAAAAGAGGTTTCCGTAGATGTGAGAATAATATGAAGCAAATTGCAGTACATCATGACAACAGCATTTGTCGATGTTCGTTTGTTTTTACTAACATTTCATGTGTTTCTTTACAGTGTGAATTCTTTCTAATTTGATGAACATGTAATCAACAGATGTGCACGGCTGTTCGTACACATATTAACATACAAGAACATAAGTATCTATTATATCTTTATGATTCCTTCTTGTAATAGGCTTTCTCGTTGTTTCTGTCATTGTTGTCAATTATGCTTTTTTTCCTCGGCAGAATTATTTTTCCATGCGCAATAGTTACTTTAAATACATACATATATCTAACATAATAGATTCAAAAATATTGCTTATATTTACATATATGTATATACAGGGGCATTTACACAACTGACATTTTTTAGTACTTTTATATACGTTGGAAATTCATTAAAGAAAAAAAAATGCAGCACCATTTTTTCGAATTAATTTTTTTTTACCTCTGTGAAGCACGTTATTAATGTCCGTTGTGTAAATACTGTTGGTCACCCCTGTATATGTACATTTACACTACATCTAAATATACACTTTAAAACATAAGAATCAAAGAATGCGTAATTCTAACAGTGATGTTTAAGTGCATTCATGCATTTTCAAGTGATAAAATAAGTTTAAATTAAAGCCATAACCTTAACCTTAGCCGATTTAACTGAGTTCACTAGATAAAAATAATTAATTGTTTCTTGATTTTTGGAGTATGAGGTGAATACATATTTCATCAACAATATGTTTCAGTTAAGAAATGTATCATTCATAGAAAAATCTTTGAAGGACTGAACTAAAGGAGCATTTAGTATTGAATGTGAGACTTATTACTATAATTATTGAATACCCAATTTCATATGGCAAAAGATTAATTTTTTTAATTTTTAAAATCGACTGTTGAAGAAAAATGAATTAAAGTTTTTTTTACAGAAACTTGCAGATATCTTTGAAAATTAATATATTTCAAAAACCTTCTTTGATTTGAATACTTTTATTATTTCACACACTTCTATATTTTGTATTGAGTGTTTTTTTCGTTTCCGTTTGCAACTTCTACAATATCCATTTCCGAACCCATAAAATGTATATATTCGGAGTTCTTATGCAAAGCAAAGTCAATTGAGCAATGTATGTCTGTCCGTCCGTGTTTCGGGTTTTAATACACTTTGCCAAGGCCCTAGATGAGATAATAAAAGCTTAAAAACTCCAATCGATCAGACACTGTTTAGAAAATTTGACTATTGAATATCAGCAAGATCGGTCCATATCCGATGGTCGATAGAGCTTTAACAAGTAAGAAAAAAACATCAACTGAAAAAATTGAAGTTGGCCAATATTTTCCGAGTTATGTGCCTCTTAACTTTTCATAGCAAAGTACGATTGTGTACTATATTTTTCAAGATATCAATATGGAAATAATTTTTAAGCTTTTGAATACATCTTTAAGAAAATACAAAATTTTTGAATAATGTCTAACCCGTTAAGAGCCGATGATATTTTTATGTAAAATTATATATAGAACTTAATTTTTTCTTATTTTTTAATTTTATGTCACCCTAATATCTATTTTTTTTTTTTGGAGTTAGTTCACTAATCTAAATTTTCATATGTATATGGTGAAGGGTATTATTGTTATTTAAAAAACATGCTTAGAAGTTCATCATTTATTGAAAAATCTTTGAGGAATTTCACTAAAAAACATTTAATTTTATATGTTAAAAATTATTTGAGTTTTTTATGGCTTTTTGTCTTATTGATTCAATGGAGTTCTCATTTAATCAATTTGGCTTTAAGTATAAGACTCTGAGGTTTTGCTTACAAAATTTGGATAGAATCCACTGATGAGCTATATATGAGCAGTAGCGAAATGGCCTTATGGATATGCTTTTTCCGCATTTATACATTTCATTTTCTAGTTTAGTTTAAAAAATAAATATTTCATGAGAATATCATGAAATATTTATATTTGAAGGAATGAAGCACAATTAAAGTAAATTATTATAAAAAAAATTCCAAAAAAAAATTTTCTTATTATGATAGATTATGCTTACAGATTAGTCCCGTTTAAAAACAGTTCATAATCTGAAAAATTAAAAGGGTGTCCCCATACAACATACATATATTTTACGTGTTATGAATTGTAAAGGGCACTTCTGTAAAATTTTAAATGACTGCATATTACTATAGCTCCCAAAAACCAAAAATTATACAAAACTAAATCTAAATATTAAAGGGTGCCCCCATAATTGATGTAAATTTACTTATATGGGCCTTTCATTTAACCGTTATAGACAAACGCTTGCAAATTGGACAGAATGTCGATTGCTATGGCCGTTATAGTAACAAGTAATAATATTACAAATTATAAATTAAAGAGTGTGGCAATAGTTAATTTAATTTGATGTATATTGCCATACTTTTTAACAGTTATAGATAGACGCTTGGAATTTACAACGAACCTGTATTGGTAAGTCCGCTATAACAGTAAGTATAAGTATGTGGTCGTACTTTTAACCGTTATAGACAGAACACTGAAACTTAAAAGGGACCTGTATTGCTACATCCGCTATATCAACGAGTTTATAATTTGAATTTATAAATTAAAGGGTGTCCCATAATTGATGAAGATTTACTTATATGAGCCTATCTTTTGAACCGTTATAGACAAACGCTTGCATATTGGACATAATGTCGATTGCTATGGCCGTTATTGTAACAAGTATTAATATTAAGAATTATAAATTAAAGGGAGCATCAATAGTTCATTTAATTTGATGTATATTGCCACCCTTTTTAACAGTTATAGACAGACGCTTGGAATTTACAACGAACCTGTATAGGTAAGTCCGCTATAACAACAAGTAAAAAATATGGATTTGGAAGTTAAAGGGTGTTCCAATAGTTAATGTAATTTCAAGTGTGTGGCCGTACTTTAAACCATTATAGGGACCTGTATTTCTAAGTCCGCTATATCAACGAGTTTATAATTTGAATTTAGAAATTAAAGGGTATCCCAAATTTCTGTAGATTTACTTATATGGGCCTATCTTTTGAACCGTTGTAGACAAACGCTTGTAAATTTGACACAATGTCAATTGCTAGGGCTGTTATAAAAACAGCTGATAATATTTAAAACTATAAATTAAAGAGTGCACCAATAAGCAATAATTTTGGTATATGACCATTCTTTTAAACAGTTGTAGACAGACGATTGAAATTTAAAAAGAACCTGTTTTACTTACTCCTCTATAACAACAAATATAAAATTTAGATTTAGAAATAAACGGGTGTCCCAATAGTTGATATAATATGGTGTATGTGGCAGGAATTTGAACCGTTATAGACAGACAGCTGAAATTTACAAGGGACATGTTTTGCTAAGAATTTAGAAATTAAAGGGTGTTCCTAAAATTAATGTTATTTGTTGTATATGGCGGTGTTTTTTGAACCGTTGTATACAAATACCTTAATGTTAGACAGAATGTCCACTACTTTTATTTGGTATAATAAGAAGTATGAAAATATTATATTATAAAATAAATAGTTGATATAATCTGATGTATATGGGCAAACTGTTGAACCGTTATTGACAGACGGTTGAAATTTACACAGAACCAGATTGCCAAATCTACTACGAGGGCTGCTCTATATATTTCTGGCCTAATAATGAAAAAGCGAAATTTTATAATCAAAAATGGTTTTATTGTTTTTCAAAGTATTCTCTAGCATGATTTATACACTTTTGCATGCGCTCAAACCAGTTGTCGAAGCACTTTTTCCACTCCGATTGACACACCTCTAAAACATAGTTTTTGAACACTTCAACAGCTTCTTCTGGCGACGAAAATCGTTGACCACGCATTTTTTTCTTGATGTGAGGAAACAAGATTAAGTCATTAGGTGCCAAGGCAGGGCTGTACGGCGGATGACCCATTTATTCGACGTTTTGGCCGGTCAAAAACGCTCTGGTTTGAGCCGATGTGTAAGAGCTCGCATTGTCATGGTGAACAATGATTCGTCTTCTCTTGTTGGTTTTTCGAATTTCTCCGACGACTTCAGGCAAACATATTGTAGTGTACCACTCAGAAGTGACCGTCCTACGTTGCTCCAGCGGAACAGTCGCCACATGACCAGTTTTGCCGAAGAAACATGCGACCATTTGCTTCGAATTGCTTCTTCCACGAACAACTTTCGTTGGATTTTGCTCGTCTTTGAAGACCCACACGGTCGATTGTTGTTTCGTTTCGGGCTCATACGCATAGATCCATGATTCGTCACCTGTGACGATCTTATAAACGTCTTTTGAAGCACCGCAATCGTATTTTTGCAACATTTCTTTGCACCAATCGACACGAGCCTTTTTTTGAGTGACTTTCAAATTGTGCGGGATCCAACGAGAACAAACCTTTTTTACGGCCAGGTGTTCATGCAGTATCGAATGTATGCTGGTGGAAGAAATGTCCAAGGATGTCTCTATCTCTCGGTATGTCGCATGTCGATCTTGCATTATGAGTTCACACACAGCATCAATGTTCTCTGGCACAACAGCCGTTTTTGGACGACCTTCGCGGAATTCGTCTTTGAGCGAGCTTCGGCCACGATTAAATTCATTATACCAATTTTTCACAGTGCTATAGGATGGTGCTTCATCGCCGTACAAAGATTTAAGTTCATCAATGCACTCTTGTCGTGATAATCCACGTCGAAAGTTGTGAAAAATGATGGCATGAAAATGTTCACGAGTTAATTCCATTTTTTTTATATTAATTTTTTCAAGTCACTGTAAACAACACAAATAATGGTCGTGCGTCAAAACGTTTTGAGTACGATTATGCTTAAAAATGACAAACTTTCCAATGCAAGTCTCAGATTGCACTTGGCAGCACTCAGTGTTGCCAGGCCAGAAATATATATAGCAGCCCTCGTATTTAAATATATAAATTCTTACCAAAAAACAAAAAAGGAAAAGTTTTTTGAAAGTAAAGGTAGATGTTGTACAAATAATGTTATATACTACAATAAAATATGAGATCTTTAATTTAGAAAAAAAAAAAAATAAAAAAAGTTACGCAAGTTTGCGCTATTATTTTTGGTAATTTTTTGAAAATTTTACTTTTTTTCTATTTTCGCTCATAAGGCACTTTTTCTTATACTTTACTGTCGTCATAAACTTTTGTGTTTTTCGAATTATTGATGTGAAATATTATTTAGTCACTTTTAACAACTACCAACATGATGGATTTTTTAGAATTCAGTTTTTCTTTATAAATTCAAATTTACTAACTGTAAGTCCTCTTGTGATTGTTGGAGATTCAAACATAGATTTATTTCAAAATTCTCAATCTGAAGATTTATTATCAATATTTCAAGGCTTTGACTGCCACAGTACTCACAATTTAATGACTAGACCTACGAGCAGTTCTTGCATTGATCATGTTTTCAGTAATATTCCTGATATAATTTCGATAGATGCAATTGAATGTGATTTGTCAGATCATAATATACTCTGTTGTAAAATTGTTAATGGAAATATAATAAAAGCACATATTCAAAATACTAAAATTTATTGTGACTACGATAAAGTAAAGGAATACCTGCATTATAACTTACCAACGGAATTTTCTTCATTAAACGCTTCAGAGCTTACCATTACTTTGATTAATACTGTGAATGAGGCTACAAAACATTCAACTACTATCATAAACAGTAAAAAATTGTTAAAGTTTGAGATTTCACCATGGATCAATAAAAATCTTCAGAAATTAATATTGTGGAAAGAAAAGTTGCTACTTAAAAGAAGAAAAATGAATAATAATCAGCACATTAAAGAATCTTTGAAAAGAATAAGTAAAGTGATTAAAGCCGCAATCACCAAATGTAGAAATCAATATTATATTGAAAGCTTGAAAAAAAAACAGAAAATGATCCTAGGATATTGGAGATTTATTAACAATACTCTTGGACGAGTAAAAAACAACAACATTAATATAAATGATACTAAAGGTGAGAGAATTTTGTGCGACTCAACGAAGGCGAATTGTTTTAATAGATTCTTCATTGATACTGTACAAAACCTTAACCAACAAATTGATGTTTATCCAGATGATGCATTTAACTTTTTTCGTACTATTTTTCCCTTACAACTTCGTTTTAACTTAAATTATATTGTTGCTGGTGATTTAGAAGATGTTATATTGAATTTGAAAGAAAATAAAAGTTCTGGTAATGATAATATAACAGCTACGCTTGTTAAGAAATGTAAAGATGAAATTATGCCTGTATTGGTTACTATTTTTAACAAAATGATCAACACATCAATTTATCCAGATGTGTTGAAAATACATAAAGTAATTCCAATTCCTAAAGAAATCAACGCACAGGATGTTGGGAAATACCGTCCTATATCGGTTTTATCGACAGTTGATAAAATTTTTGAAAAGCTATTGTATGATCGACTTCAAAATTATTTTGAAGAAAATAACCTATTATATAACTATCAATTTGGATTTAGAAAAGGAAGTAGTACAGAAGATGCTGTGGTGAATGTAGTAAGATTCATTTGCAAAGCATTAGATGAAGGATTTAATGGTGTGGCTGGGATGTTCTTCGATTTTACAAAGGCGTTTGATTTGGTTGATCATGATATTTTGTTGCAAAAACTGTCATGTTATGGTATACGAGGTCGTGAGCTATTACTGTTTAAAAGTTATTTTGTAAATAGAAAACAATATGTGGAAATAAATAATTCTAAAAGTTTTGTTGGTGATGTGATTTACGGAGTTCCTCAAGGCAGTGGATTGGGTCCCCTTTTATTCTCTATTTATTTAAATGACCTTTAAAATATACACCTTTGGGGTCAACTTTACATGTTTGCTGATGATATATGTGTATTGTATCCATATAAGAATGAGTTAATATTAAAAATAAACATTGAACGGGATGCTGCGTTAATTTTTGAATTTGCCCGCCTAAATAAGTAAATACTAAACTCAAAGAAAACGAAATTCATTCGTTTTGCACCAAGCTCGATTGAAAATAATTTTTTGGTGAATATTAATGGCGATTCAATACATGAGACACTTTCAGTCAACTATTTAGGAGTCATCTTACAGTCTAACTTAAGTTGGGACTTGCACATTTCTAATATTAAAAAAATTAAAAATAGCACCTGCCTTTGGAATTTTTTATAAATTAAAACGTAAACTAAATGAAAAAGCTAAACTAATGATATATCAAGCCCTAATTCATTCACATTTAAATTACTTAGCTGTTGTTTATGCTCATAACAAAAGAAATGTTCAAGTAAAGTCGCTTCAATGCCTGCAAAATAAGGCATTAAAAATCGTTTATTGTTTGCCTCTTAATTTTTCAACAATTTCCTTATATAAAGATGTGTGTAAGACAATATTACCAATTCATGGATTATATAAATATCAAGTGCTAACTTATGTGTTTGAATCTATACATAATATTAAAATTCAACCGATTTCTTTTCCACGAAATCAGTATCAATTTAATACTCGAAACAGTTCTAATTTACGATTTCCAAGATGCAGACTGGAAAAATCAAAACAACGTATTGATTACACAGGAAGCAAGTTATTCAATGAGTTACCGGATGAGATTAAAAATGTCAATAGAATTTCAATTTTCAAATCTAATTTGAAGAAATATTTATACTCAAAATTCGAAACACTTCTGATGTAAAATTAAAACTTTTAATAATGTTATTATTTTTATGAAATTAATTCTGAAGTAAGATACTAATATTCATAGGTACATATGTAGTTTCTATTGTTCAAAACATGTAAAATTTTTGCCATCGTTTCCTCAATAATGCCTTAGAGGCGCTGAGGGCAAATTAATGAATTGTAAAAATAGTTTTGTTCAATAAAATAAATAAACAAAAAAAAAAATAAAAAATAAAAAGTCAACCCACGAATACACACCTATTAAACTGTTTTTGTTTACCTGCGGTCTATATAAGAATTCATCGTCTTCAGGACACTTTATTTCTTCTGAAAATATAGTGAGATGTAAACATACCTGATTTAAAAGTGTTACAAATCAAAGTTACATTTAAAAACGGTGCAGGTTTATAAAAAATGCACCCAAGTATAAGGTTATTAACTAACTAACGGAAAAATGCACTTTGAAAAGTATACATATATGGCTTATTGAGCACAATTCTTATTATAAGAGATTTTCAATTTTGAGAGATAACATGGAAAAAATTTACACAAGATCAGAGTTATTCCAAATAGTACAGGAATCTAATGCTGGAACCATTGACGAGAAGTTGCAGTTTTTAGCTAGTAAATTGTGTGCGATTTCAGAATGCCAGGGAGATGGGGATATGCAAGCAGTAAAGCAGTGTGTTAAAAGTTCCAAAAACTGTTTCAAAAGATATTTGGGTTTAGCACAACGAAAAGAGAACCGATTTTTAAGCACGTATGCTAAATGGCTGGAAGGAACTGTAACACTACCAGTATTTGGCAGTTTATCTTCGGGGCGACCAAAAAAATAATTTAATGAAGCAAGTGAAAGAACAAAACGAAGAAAAACGCAAGAAATTCATCAGCAATTAGCAACAGAGCAGATCACATTTGCTGCATCAATGAGCGCGAGAGCAGCAGGTCATAGTGATGCGGCTAAATTAATAATGGATATATCACGATCTCCAAGAAAAGCAAAGAAAAATTTACAAGCGATCGTTAACAGCTTCCGAGGTCGACTCAGTTAATAAGCTTTGGTATATTTAATTTATAAATAAATAAACAAAATGAAATAAGCAAAGTTAAAGCAAAATTAAAGAATCCAAGTGTAGTTAAACTAATAAATTTGCGCTGTGCCACTCTATTTTCTTACCTTAAAATCAAAGCTTATCGATCCGAATCAAAAGAGACGGGTATAACCTTTTTAATTGTAAAGTTTAGTAATTTTTGCTTTTTATTCAATTCAATCAATTTCCGACCACATGACCGCATAAAGTATGTGTATTCTGACTTGTTATGCATAGCGAAGTCGATTAAGCGATGTCCGTCTGTCCGTCCGTGTTAGTGTTGAAATCAAGTTTGCCAAGCAGACAAAATTTAAATACGCTAATCGATCAGACATAGTTTTGAAAGAGGTGCTATTGGAATTCAGTAAAATCGGTCCATGTCCATCAAGGCAGCAGGCAAAATACCATGCCTACCTTTCATTTTTTCATGTCATTTGGAACAATAAAGTGACTACAATAAAAAAACAATACATAGAAAAGTACGATTGTGCACCACATTTTTTATGATATCAACATGGGTATCATTCAAAAGCTGTTGAAGATATCTTTAGGGAATGCTAAAGTTTATTAAAAATGCTTAAGCATTGTTTATGAATGCTAAAGTTTATTAAAAATGCTTTAGCTTTGTTTATAAATGCTGATCTCACGAAAAACCAATATGAAATTTTATACAATGCCAGCAGAAATGTATATCCATGCTTCTTAATGCTAAAAAAATTGCTATCCTAGTGAAGATGCCATAACCGTGGCTGAGACATTAGCGAAAGTCAAGTTGCAATCTCTCCTTGACCACACTACAACACGCTTATATACATACCTTGATGATGAATTACAGCAGTTGGATTATGAAGAACTTCAGTTTCTGGAACTTGTAAGCAAAAATAACACTAACCCAATAATAATCTGCCACTACCTTTTGTTTTATCAAACTAAAGCTAAAACTATCAAAAAAGTTAAACTTTGAAAACAAAAACCAGCTTTTTGGGTCAAATACTCCTCTGTGCAACGCCACATTAGAGGGTATTTTATATACTAAAGATTATTTGTTAGCTAACAAATGTTCATGCTCTTATTTGAAAAATTGGTACTAATATTAAAAAAATAGAAATGTAAAACCCTCACAGTATTATAATTAGAGATGTTTCAATTATTCATAGAATTTCGATTACTTGTATGAAATAAGTAATTTTTTACTTGTTAGCCTAAAGGCAGAAGCATACACAATTAATCTCAAAGGTACAATGTATAGTTACAACTATGATTGATTATATTATAAAAAATTGCTTGGATAACATTTTTGATTTTTTGTACATGTATTTTTGTTTTATGTATTTATAGTAACCTAATTAAAAGTAACAACACGTCCTAAAGAATAATCAGCAAGACTGCTCTATTCGGCTATGCCGAATGTTATATACCCTTCACCGTATATGTAAATTTAGTTTACTGAACTAACTCCAAAAAAAAAAAATGATATTGGGGTGACACGTAATAAAAAAAAAAAAAAATTAAGTACTACATATAATTTTACATAAAAATGTAATCGGCTCTTAATGGGTTAAGCATTTTTAATAAACTTTAGCATTCCCTAAAGATATCTTCAAAAGCTTTTGAATGATACCCATGTTGATATCATAAAAAATGTGGTGCACAATCGTACTTTTCTATGTATTGTTTTTTTATTGTAGTCACTTTATTGTTCCAAATGACATGAAAAAATGAAAGGTAGGCATGGTATTTTGCCTGCTGCCTTGATGGACATGGACCGATTTTACTGAATTCCAATAGCACCTCTTTCAAAACTATGTCTGATCGATTAGCGTATTTAAATTTTCTCTGCTTGGCAAACTTGATTTCAACACTAACACGGACGGACAGACGGACATCGCTTAATCGACTTCGCTATGCATAACAAGTCAGAATACCCATACTTTATGCGGTCATGTGGTCGGAAATTGATTGAATTGAATAAAAAGCAAAAATTACTAAACTTTACAATTAAAAAGGTTATACCCGTCTCTTTTGATTCGGATCGATAAGCTTTGATTTTAAGGTAAGAAAATAGAGTGGCACAGCGCAAATTTATTAGTTTAACTACACTTGGATTCTTTAATTTTGCTTTAACTTTGCTTATTTCATTTTGTTTATTTATTTATAAATTAAATATACCAAAGGCAGTTACACATTTATAAACAAATAGTTGGCATAAATCCTTATTATTATTATATTTTAATATACGTATGATTAGATAAAAATAATACTTTTTTTTTACCATTTAATCCGAAACAGCTTTTTGGGGGGCAAGAAGTTTTATTAACTTGTAAAATTTCTTGCATGTTATGCCGCAAGTTAAAAAAAAGGAATTTGTTAGTAGAATAGTGTGAGTGTATTATAATTCTTGAACTAGTACTTATATGTGTAAACGCTAGTTAAAATTAATATACATAATTATAACTAAGTAATAAATTTTACTGTCAGGATTAAGGATATTTTGCACTGTATTTCTTATTTTTTTTTTTTTGAAAAATATTATTTGGACGAAAACAAAATACTTATTCATTTAGATAACGTTAAAAATTACTGTTTTTTAAGATTTAATTGTTGGCGTATTTTGAAGTTTTCCAATATTGTAAGTGGGTGAACCTTTTCAAACGACCAAAAAAAATTTTGTAACAATTAATCAATAGTAATTTTAATTATGGTGTAAAATCCACAAATTTGTTCGTTAATGCAAAAAGATTTTGAAAAACCCCAAGAAATAAAAAAATATGATGATTTTTGATTTTGAAAAAAAAGCCAGAATCTACAAACTAGAATAATTTTATATTAATTGCCACCCTACTTTTTAAATATTTGTACCTTACTAAATCCTGTAGAAAAATGAAGAAATTTTAAGAATATGACCGACAAGTGTAAGGCAAAACGAAAACCGGAATAAAAATTTGCAAATTTGTAATGAAGAAAGTTCCATTATGAATTACGAAGGCAGAAATGTCTTCTGTACAGGTTCAATATGAATTATTTGTATCATTTACATACTTGTACAGGTCTGACAAGGGAAACATGGAGTTTCTTTTTAACATATGGGCCTTTATAAGCTTTAGGCAATCGTTTAACAAAAGTAAGAATAACAAGTGCTGTGTTTGTCGTTATTAAAATATACGTCATAAAATTTAGCGTTGTCTAGAATAAAACATCAACACCGTCTAATTTTTCCAATTGATAATTGTAATAATTAAGAGAATTCATTTATAAAAACACATAATTTTAAACTTTCTTAAGTTCAGCTCAATTAAAATCGAATTACACAGAACTACCTGAGACGTATTCAAATTTTTGAAGTAGGCTGTAATCTGATAAAATAAAAGCCGCCCAAGACTTCCTCAGAGAGAAGGTTATTAGAATTGAGAGTCACGTTTTTAAAACAAATCTTATCGAGGATTTTCAAGGAGTAATTAATGGTCAAACAAAACAAGCGCTTTACTAAAAACTGAATATACATAGTTATCATTTTGGTTTGCTTTGGTTTAACAAAATCAAGGTACACAATGGTTTTGATTTTCAGCAAATTGTTTGCGTTTGTATAAAATTTCCGAAATTCATGTTAAATAGACAACAATAGCGATGATGCAAGATCATCATTATCAATCATTTTCTAGTTTGGGAATAATACGTAATTTAGCAATTTCTCGATTATTATCAATATCAGACTTTTGTTCAGATTTGTATAATAAAAATATAAGCGTATTTTTCAAAAATTTTTAAAAATAACTCTATTAATTGACATATTAAATTTTTTAAAAATAACTCTATTAATTGACATATTAAAGATGCGGATTGATGGTGCAGCAACATTTTTAGCACAGTTTGTCAAGAGCAGTGATTAAAAATACTTAACTATTTTCAATGCATATGTAGTTGCTTAACTATTGCTCTGGTAAAATGAACAGCAAAACAAATATTTTGAAAACGTTTACTGTTGCCTAAGCAATCAGTTGTTCCTTATTTTAATTTTTGCTTTTGCTTAAATCTTTACTATGAAGTTGTGGCTAACTAAGATTTATTTTTCTTCATGTTACTTGCTGTAATTCGCTGCTTTTCATCCCTTTTAACATAGGAAACGTATTTAAGTATTTATTACTTACAATACATAAAAAAATACATTTTAAAACCCTTGTTTTTATTACACCATTAAATGGTGGTTTTTCTTTTCCTAAAAAGCAACAGCAAACGAAGAAACAAACTTCAACTTATTGCTTAAGCAACAGCAAACGTTTAGAAAGCAAATGATATTTATTAAATGCTTTGCTGATTGCCTTGCCGCATCGACTGTCGTGCAGTAAAGACGTGTTTACGGATAGTTAAAGAATAAAGTGATAAAAAAAAAAAACAAAAACAGAAAAAAAATTGTGTGCTTGCATTTATACCTGTCAAACAGGCAAAGTGTTGGTACCTGCGTAGCAGAAACTGAATCACTACTACGCGCTTAATAAAATGGAGGATGATGAGAGCCTTAATCCACACAAGAGGGCGAGGACGGCAATTACAATTGCCGAATTGCAAAAAGAGCTGATTGCAATAAAGGAGGAAAATAAACTTCTTAACCTGAATATTATAAAAATGGCCGAAGAAAATAAGGCGCTACAGAAAAAACTTGACGAAGTTTCACCGACCGATGATGAAACTGATGATAGCGAGACATCCAGTGAAGAGGAGATGTCAGTGGAGGAAGAAGAAATTGTACCATCCGCGGGTACAGTAAGCGAAATAGAATGTCGAACCGAACCGGCAGCAGAAAAAAAAGAAGTTCAGCCTAAAGCAGCGGAAACTTGTGGCTCAAAAAAGAAGGACGAAGCTATCACCAGCCGAATAATTAAAAAAAGTAAGTCTGTACCGATAGTTACTACTTATAATATTGATGTGAAAATTATTAGTAATAAGTTAGGTAAAGTGTTAGGTCACAAGGATTATAATATGAAAATGTTAGGTAAAAATGTGACAAACATAGGGGTCTGCACCTTGGAGGACTTTTCTAAATTGAAGGACTTCTTAAAGCAAGAGGGGGTTAATTATTATACCCATACACCAAAAGCTGAAAGACCTTTTTCTGTTGTAATTAAGGGTCTATCTAATACATTTGATTCAAGTGATGTACTTGAGTATATGCAGGGCATAAAGATTAACGTGAAGATTATGGGGCTTCACAAGATAGGAGGAAATAGATGGCTTTTCCAATTATCTAAAGAATCTGATTTGAGAAGTTTTAGGAATATAAACTACATTCTTCACTGTAGGGTGCACATAGAAAAGCACAATCGAAGAGATTTAGTTCAATGCTACAATTGCCAACGCTTTGGACATGTCGCTATTAATTGCAACATGCCCTTCAGATGCGTTAAGTGTGGGGCTTCTCATGGCCCAAAAAATTGTCAGGTTCCTTCAAAAGGAGAAAACAATATCGAGACACGTATGACTGATCCAGTCACAGGTCAAGCAGTAGTAAAGGTCGGATTACCCGTAAAATGCGTAAATTGTGGAACAGAGGGACATGTTGCCAGTTCAAAGGAGTGTCCAAAACGTTTACAAATTCTTCAAAGAAAGACTGCGGAAAAGGGTGTAAGGGCTCCGGTGAGACGTCCCACCCCAATAGTCCCTTCTTCAACAATAAGTGGTGTATCATATGCCGCTGCTGCTAAAACAGCAGTGACAAAGAACACCCAACCAAAAGTCGCCAGCACTCAGAGAGCTGGCATATCTGTCAAGTCTGCAATGGCTGGTTTTGATGTTCTTGATAAAGATTGCAAGCGATTTTTCGGCGGTGATCTACTAAGCTGTCTAGAAAAGATGAAAGGTTTTGCTCGTGAATACAGGGCGCTTAATAATGATGGTGAAAAATCTCGGGCACTACTAGGGATGTTAATATCTTTACAGCACGATGACTAATTCGATAAAGTGCATATTTATTAATGTAAATTCTATTATCTCTAGGCACAAGAGGCATTACTTGAATTTATTTCTTAGCGAACATCGGCCGGATGTTCTTTTAGTAGTAGAGCATAAACTTTCACCAAGACATGTTTTGGATTTTAGGGGTTATAAGATCTTTAGGCAGGATCGGCTAAATGGACGTGGCGGCGGAACTGCCATTTTTGTAAAGGATAGTATGTGTTGTAACAGGGTTACTGTCGACTTAGGCCCTATTGAGAATACAGCTGTCAGGATAAACAAGACTGATGGCAGTAGGATGATTGTGGTTTCGATGTACTCACCCCCACAGAGTACATTCACACTTGCAAATTTAGATCCATTAATGGATTTATCTAATGGGGAGGAGCTTTTAATAGGCGCTGATTTAAATGCTAAGCATTCATACTGGGGGGGAAACGTATGTAACCCTAAAGGTAATACCCTTCGTGAGTTTCTGCTGACGTGCCCTGATATAACTATACACCCCACCAGTGGTCCGACACGAGTTTCCGGAACTACATCTTCATACATAGACATAGTTATGTCATCAACTGATATCTTACCGGTAGCAGTTGCAGGACTAAAAACACTGGATTTCCAGTCTGATCATCTTGCAGTAGAAATTGTTGTTGAGATAGGAAACGTGCGAAGAACAATACTGCCTGAATCTTTTGACTTTAGTCGTTTGAATATTAATAGCTTTAACAGACTATTGGCCCGGGACCTTTCGCATAGTCAACTTCCAGTTGACCGCAATGTATCATCCCATGAAATAGATGACTGTATAGAATCTATGAGCATAGCATTTTCAAATGCTATGAATGGAGCGATACCAAAAATCCCTGCGAGTAATAGGGGACTACTAAGACTTCCGGATAATATCCTACATTTTATCTCTGAGAAAAAGAGACTGAGAAGGATTCTGTGGCGTACTGTTGATCCTAGCAGGTGCTCAATTTTAAAAGCCGATATTAGAAACTTAGATAGAATTATTCAAGGGGCCATCGCAAAATTTGAGGAACTTTATTGGACCGATTTTCTGCAAAATATTCGCCTTAATGGTAAGACATTCCAGAAAGTAAAAAGTGGTGCCGGTGTTAAGAGACGGATGCCTATTTCTAGTTTGAGGGCTGCTGGGGACTCTTTTATTACAGAAGATTGTGATAAAGCCAATATCTTGGCTAATCACTTCTGTGAAGTTCACAGAGGAGGCGATAACTTACGATCGCCTTCTTTTGAGAGTATGGTTTCAGAGGAAGTATCCGCATTAACAGATTACTTGCCATCCCTGACTTTCGGGCAGGAAATCATGGCTGATGGCAGGTTAATGGATGGCGGTTTTCAAACAAGGCCTAATTTAATTACATCTTACGATGTAGGATGTGCTTTAAAATTAAGATCAAATAAGAAATCTAGCAGTGGTGATGGAGTTCCTGACTTTATCCTGAGAAAGACGGATGTTACTACATGGCGTTACTTGGCAATAATCTTCAACCATTGCCTCAACATTGGTTATTTTCCTAGAAAATGGAAAGAGGCAGTAGTAGTTCCCATTCCAAAGTCCGGCTTGGACCCTAGGGAAACTAGCAGTTATAGACCTATCTCTCTACTATCCTCTTTTGGGAAACTGATGGAATGGTTTTTGTTATCTAGGATACGAAATGAAATTACAGATGGTGGTGTACTTAATGACTGTCAGTTTGGCTTTAAGGGAGGCCATTCAACATCACACGCCCTAATGGTCTTCACAGACTTCGTGACCAGGGGCTTGAACAAAAGGTACCCAACTCTTGCGGTAAGTCTTGATTTCTCAAAGGCTTTTGACACCGCTTGGCAACAGGGGATTGTTTTCAAAATGATGGGCTTAGGCTTTGAACGCTCCACATGTAGGATGGTAGCGGATTTTCTTAAGGATCGTTCTTTTAAAGTAAAAGTAGGAACTGAATTATCAGATATCAGGACAGTGGTGGCAGGTGTTCCTCAAGGCTCCTTATTAGGGCCGATTTTGTACAATATTTTTGTTTCTGATATCCCGCAGCCACCTGCGGGGGATCTTTTGCTCATGTATGCTGATGATATATTGATTGCTGCTAATGGTCCTAGGGCGAAAAATTTGAATAACAGGGTCAACAATTACCTGAACATTCTTCATGAATACTTCATGAAATGGGGCCTGAAATTAAATATTCAAAAGACCGATGGGTTAATGATTAAGGGAAGGCGTGGTAATCTCTACCCAAATGCAAGAAGTTTTGTGCCAAGCCTAAGTATTGCTGGCGAACGTATCAATACCTCTGATAGGATGAAGTATTTAGGGGTAGTATTCCATGAGAACTTTGAATTCTATAGACATCTAGATTTCATAATAGAACGTGCTAAAAAGGTTTATTTCTTATACCATAGGATTTTACGCCGCAGGGGTGGACTAAGTACTGGTTTGGAATATCTTCCCACCAGATGGAAAGGCTTAGGATATGGGAGAGACGTGTTCTCTGCTCCTGCCTACGGCTACACCCCAGGATAGGCCCTGATGGCATTTTTCGAAAACCGTCCTGTAGAAAAATCTATAGTAGTATAAATTTTGAGAGGATTGATGTTTTTCTCATGAGATTTGCACTCAGGTTTCTTGACAAATCATCCTCATTAAATAATAGTTTAGTAGGGGGATGCTTTCACCGGGCCCCTGATCTGGAGAATTTGCTTAGAAATAAGTACCATTCCCCAGTTAGCCTTTTGGCTTTGAATACTGGAGGTCTTCTCTTTGGGGATGCAGGCCTCTTGTTTTATCACAGAAGGGTGAAAACCCTTGACATAACTGACTTGGTGTATAACACCGCACAGTAGTTTTTAGAAGGACTTTGTGATAGATATTATATATCGCTTATTTTATTTGTTTTAAATATTAAGTGTTATTTAGTTTGTAGGATAGTTTAAGTTATTAGTTTTAAGTAAAATTTTAAAAACAAACGAGTGTGTTCCTTTTTATCCTTTTTTTTTGGAAATGTAAACAAATGTAATAATTAATAAATGACTGTATACAGCATATCTGTAATGTAATTAATTAAGTGCAAATTAGTCTTAGAAAAGTTGTAATACGTTAAGAAATTTATATAAGAAATGTAGTTTAAGAAACATATGTATAATGAATTTTTGGAATAATAAAGTAAAAAAAAAAAAAAAATTGCCTTGCCGCAGAAAGAAACACATAGTCAGCCTGAACAAATGCGTTTCTTTCCCTTTTTTTGCACTTGCTGTTGCTTCGTTTATAATGAAATGTTTTGTAAATTCTGAGACATTTAGTTTTTTCATTTGGTGAGAAACATGTTGGAATACTCTTACAAGAAAAAATTCAGTGCTTTTAAGTTGTTTAAAATTGTTAAAATATTAAAAAAATTATACTGAAATAATTTGATTACAGTCTTGAGAGCATGGATAAGTAACAGAATCATTACATTCAGCATTAGAAGTGGTAGTAAAAAAGAAGTCATCAAACTGGGACTGCATTGCGGTTGGAAATCACCTTTTTTGATAGTGATTTAGGATTAAATTTTGCAAAGATAATTAGCCTAAGTTTTATTCTAGGCATTCGATATAGGAGAGGCAGTTATCTATACACAATATATAAAAACGGCAAAAATTTTTGGTTTTTTTATAGCTTGTTTTTTTTATTTCTAAGGATACTTAAGCACTTTGAGTTCCAA
This sequence comes from Gymnosoma rotundatum, assembly GCA_916610165.2. NCBI lineage: Eukaryota > Metazoa > Arthropoda > Insecta > Diptera > Tachinidae > Gymnosoma > Gymnosoma rotundatum. Next base: position 41,391,217 of record OU744339.1, read on the forward strand.
GAAGTTCCACTAAATTTGCAAGAAAATCGTTTACGGATGCGTACATCAATAAAAGAGTTAATTGTGGCATAAAATCTCACATTTATTACATTGGTTTCAACATAAGACATAAATAATTGAAGTCTGCATTTTTATAACAAACATCCGGAAGTAAAGATATAAATTTAGTTAAAATATTTAAATTACCTACTATTTTACTGTGGAAATTGTTTTAGATTTGATTTCATTAAAATCATTGAACAACGTCTTATAGTTTCTTAAGTGTAGCTGTATAATGTGCATTTGTAAATTTCTAATGTATTGGAAATTCAATTAAATATATGTATCTGTGTGTATGAACCCTTCCTATTTGTGATTATCGGCCCTGTTGTGTAAAACGAATCCGAGCAAATTTCTCGTTTTAAAACGAATTCATATTTTCTTGGAGTTCTCTAAACCGAATTCGCACAATTTACTCGTTTTAAAATCGAGTAAACAAACCTGGTCAAAGGTAAATCGAGTGCAATTTTATTCTTAAAAATGACTGAAAACACAAGTAAAGAACCATTGGAATAAAAAATTTGAAGTCTTTATTGTTAATCTTAGTTAAATTAAATACATATTAATATACTATATATTATTATATTCTTGCCTCAAAAACACTTTTTTTGGTAAAAGTTTTAAACGCACATACAAAGTATCTTTTGTAAACACAAATTAACATTAAAAGTTCAATTTTAAAAATCTAATTTAAAAACAAAATTTTCACCAAATCACAAAATTTCTGCAGATTGCCTCATTTGTATATTTAATTGACGTATTTTTCGTTTACTGAGATAATTGTAACTTAATACAAATGATCCGGGCATTTTCAATTCTTGCCTTAAAATAATAAATTTGTTTACTTTTTCAATCAAAAGCTGACTTTGGCGTTTAAGTAAAAGTTCGAACTTAATATTGCCACACCGAGTGATTTGCAGAACACCAAATAGTAATTTCTTCGGTTTTAAAAATCGCTCGTTTTTTAAAACGATTCGGTTTACAGAACAGAGCCGTATATAACCTTAACTTTCCAATTTGAAATCGTAAAATTGAAAGCTTGATTTTGGGGACATAAAATTTAATTGATGATCAAATTATTTATTTAATATTTTTTTTTATACGAAATTCTTGGTCACTAAGTGTTGTGTTTTTTAAAGCTGGTCTAATTCAATATATTTATGTATTTTTATAGGATTTATATGTTAATCAATAAAATCTCACATTAAATAACGAATTTAATATCGTTAGTAGTTTTGTAGACTTTGTTTAGTTTTATTTAGTAACTTTACTTTGGCTGCAGATCAGTAATTACTTAGATAAATAAAAATATTTTTGCATTTTTAAATCTTTATTTTATTTATTTTAAGGATATTTCCATGTAACTAATTACTGACCTGCAGCTTAAGTAAAGTTACTAAATTACGAATGTGAGTAATACTTTTTTTTTTCTCAACTTTTAAAATGTTGCTTTTGTTTTCGTTGCTAATTTTGACTTTGTCGTCGCGTATTATAGAATAAACAACAATATATCACTCTTAACAGAAACGATAACCAATAACGAACCCATTAAATTTTTAATTTTGTTTTGCATCTAAAGTTAATCTCATGATTATTTCGTACTTAGTACATAAAGTATAAGTTTTTGCAACTTTGTAAATTATTTCTTTTAAATTCAATGTGATTAACGAGCATTAAAGTTTTATTCAGCTAAAGTTTATAAAAAAAGAATAAGTTAAGGAATATCATTCCAAACAACGCCGGTTCTATTTAGTATTCCTTTAGAAAAACTTTTGCCATACATGTTAACATTATCCAGTTCATTTTTATTTTCTACCAAAAACTCAAATCATTAGTATTATACTGTCATCGTCCCAGAAATACTTGACTGAAAATTATAAACTTTTCGCATGTGAACACCCGCATACAAAACTTTAGAAAATAAGACACGTCTATAACAAGAGGCTGGACCAAAATGTTCGAGTAGAATTTGTAGTTAAACATACGATAGAATGACAGTTGTAAGGGGAGGATATTTTACCCTTTTCTCATTTTTTACGAAAAACTGATTGCTATATTCGTCACAAACTTACCATCAACTGAAATTGAATGAAATAATAAAGCAAACAAGAAAAAATAAAAAAACAACTTTCAAAAAAAAAACAAAAATAATTAAAAGAAAAATCTGAAATTCACAATTCCAATAGCTTTTTCTCTTTTAATTTTCAGTTATTACAATCAGTACAAATAAAAATTCATTGTAATGAAAAATTTAATTCAAAATGAAATCAAGTGTAATAGAGTGCTCTTCTTCGTGCCTTCTGCTCAATTAAGAAATTGCATTTCATTGCAAAGGAGGAAAAAAAATATTTCTTTATCTTCACACAGACTCCAGCTTAAATGGAAACAATTTTTTTTTTTTTTTTTTGGAAAAATTAAAAAGGTTGGGTACAAATTTAGAGTTAATTAGGGTTGTATATGCATGTATGTGTATGTCTTTTTAATGCTTGTAGGAAAACATGAAATGAAGGAAAGAGTTAAGCTATATAATGTCTGAAAGGACAAGCTTGGAGGAAAGGTTGTATATCATTATACACTTAGTTTAAAGAAAATACTAAAATTTAAATGAAACCAGACGGCATTTCTGTACTCACAAGAAATAACAACTAAAGTCGAGTTAGAAAAACATTTTGTTATGTCTTTTATTGTATTTCTAACACTCAAAAAAGAAGTATGTTCAAAATTTTATTATTGCGTTCCAAAAAGTGAGTATTTTATACGTCAAAATCTAAGCTGCTTAATACCTCGAATTTAGCAGCGACTTAGTTTTATTTCTTGTTAACACAGATTCAGCTTTTAGGTTAATAATAAAATGATATTTATTATTATTAAAAGGACAACCCCTTCTTAGGCAAAAAAAAAATAGAACGGCAACAACAACAAAAAAATGTTTACCATTCGAAATACGTTCAGCAGTTTTTTCATGATAAGCTAAAATAATTAATACAAATTTTTTATATAAATAAAAAATATTAAATGGAAATATAAAAAATCGCACATATGACAAATGCTTAATACTGGTTTGCCTCGATATGTAATTTGTTGAAATGCGCAGCTTGGATATTTCGGGCATTAAAACCAGAAAAAAATCAGTTGTAACGTTTTGTTACACGATTAAAGTATAACATTCGTAAACAAATTACCCTTTAATTTTCAAATTCAAATTATTGTTATAATGGATTTAGCACTACAGGTTCGTTGTAAATTTGAGTTGTCTTTCTATAAGGCACAAGAGCTTGGCGACATGCATCAAATTTCAATAACTATTGAGTTACCCTTTAATTTCCAAATCTTCATTTTATACTAGTTGTTATAGCGGACTTAGAAATACAGGTTCTTTGTAAATGTCTAAAACTGTTCAACAGTTTGGCCATATATATATAAAAATATATCAATTATTGGGACATCCTTTAATTTCTAAATCCATATTTTATATTTGTTGTTATAACGGACACTTTCTTTGCACATTTTGACCGTGTGCATTAAACTGTTCAAAGGTATGGAAATATGTATCACATTAAATGAACTATTACGGCACCCGTTAATTTATAATTTTGAATGTCTATACCTGTTATTAAAAGGCCATAAAAATCGATATTCTGTCCAATGTTTAAGCGTTTGTCTATAACTTCAACACATATGTCAAATAAGTCACTTAAGGGGACACCCTTTAATTTTAGGTATTTTTTGTGTTGCTTTTTGTTATTGAGAGCTATAGCGATACGCACGTAATACACGAAAAAAAAGAATGTCTTAGGCGGACACCCTTTAATTTTTCAGGTTATAAATTGTTTTAAAAACGGGACTAATCTGGAAGCATAACCTTTTATACACGCAGAAAAAAACATGGTTGTGATATTGTTACAATAACCATATTACGTTCTTTGTAACAATGTATAGTTGCGGAGAACCAATTATAGTTGTTTTTACCAAAACTTTAGTAACGAAAAAACATTTTTTGTAAACTTTTAACGATTATATTGTTACTGTGCACAAAAAATGCAACATGGTTGGTTCTAACTTAAAAAAATTTCAACCACAACCAAAGTTTTATAACTTAATAAAAATAATATAAAATATTTAACCATAATATATTAATTTTAATCAAAGTATGGTTAAAAGCAACAGACTACTGTTTGCGCTAAAAAATATTTTGTTCTAGTTCTTGACAGTTTAGTAATTTTTCTGTTAGCTAAAATTTTTATTGTTTAAGAAAGTGAAAAAAAAATTAAAAATAATGCACAAAATAAATAATTAAAAATAATATGCAAATAATGAAATCAAATAAAAGGGAAACCAAAACATTAAAAAAAGGTGTAAAAAAAATTTGTGTATATATTGTAAGCATTTAATCTTTATTTTTGTGTTTGAAGCACAATTGTGAAATCATTTATTTGAGCTTATGCACTATATTTTTATATAACTGATTCTTGTAGCTATGATCTAAGTGTTATTAAAGGCAATTAATTGATTTTTTTGTGAATTTATGTTTTTAATTAATTTTTATGACAAATCGTTAATGAATAAAACAATAATAACTAAATCTTTTATATAATTGAATTATATTACATGACACTTTCAGCCATGTTATGATATATTAATTTAACCATTTAATGTTTATAATTGAACATAATTATGTTTATACTTTAGAATGTTATTGTTTTGCTAGACAACAATATGGTTGCAAATGTAACAATACTATGTTTTGTTAGCAACCATATAACGTAACCATAATATGTTGCTCTTAGATTGTGGTTACCTCAACCATGTTTTTTCTTTGCGTGTATAAAGAAAATATTTTCAAAATCCATTTAGAAATAACTGAGTTATGCAAATACAAACATAAAAAGCAGCATTCAGACAAATTGATAAATTCCATCTTTTTTTAAGTCGGTTAAAAATATTGGTTTTGCATTAGTCATGGCATATCTTGTTCTGTGAACAGGTATTTAGATGTATGTATCATTTAGTAAATTTGGCAAAGTGGTAGAAACATATGGTCTCTTCGCACAAATTTACAGAAGAACAAAATCGATAACACAAATTTTGCAAAAAGGTTTTGTTGCCAAAAACATACAACTCAAAGGGAAGTGATTTTGGCATTTGCAAAATTTAAAAAACGCCAATTATCTGTATGTTTTATGAGCTAATGCATTCACCAGTTTTTTTTAATATCCTAAATATGAGCTATGAAGTACACGAAAGAAAATCTCTAACAATTGACCTTCAGAGTCCATAGACAACATGTGGGCTGCGAATATTTTTGGCTTTTATAATGCATTTTCTATTGCATTTTCTGTTTTTAGGTGGTACTCTTTAAGTAAAACATCAGGATCAGTTTTGATCCTGATTTTCTTTCTGGCAACCTATAAACAATTTCATAAATTCCGGTACTAACGTTGCAATAAATGCAGTGGAGCATGGTTCATAAAAGACTGCAAAACCAGGTAAAGAAATTCAAATGGTATTAATTGCTGAGCAAAATAGATAAAACTTTTTTCCACATCTTCTATTTCATTAAAAGCAAATAATTCATCACTGACAGCTTTTATTGGAATATTTTTTTAAAAATGTACAACACAAAAACAATCAGCTGTTTCGTACGCAATATGCGATCAGTTTTGTACCTTACTTACGCGAATGACAGTTGACGAAACTAAACGAAAACTTTTTGAGTACGTTATAGTTCACCATATATGATTTTTATATTATAGCACAGTTATTTAAGTTGACTTAATCTAGCGTACATACGCCGAACAACTTATAATTAATAATCCAGGAGGTTATGTGAGTTGCTGGAAAATATTAATAAAGTTAGATATGGAAAAGTTTTTGGGCCTACTAATTTGTCAATACAATAAAAACAAAAGGCATAAGTACAGGCTTAAGATTTACAGGCAACAGCTAAGTGCAAAATCCTCAAGTCGCTAACTTTGATAATCCTAGAAGCGTTGTTGTCAATCTGTGCGCAAAAATTGGTATACAAATTTACCATTACCAAACTATTTGCTCTAAGGTAAAAGTAATCTCTGTATAACTTTTAGAAAAAATCGGAAAAACTTGACTTTTTTCGTTAAAAGCAAGAAACTATGTAAAGGAGAGCAATTCGACGCTAAATATAACATTGTATCTGTCCTAAATTGGAAGGAAAACGGATGTTCTTACATTATACACGTACCACGCAGATAAACAAAAGATGTCCACGGGGCACAACCAACATCAATTATCGCTAGTATTTGCCAACACGTAAGAGTCTACTATGATACAAGAAAAGATCCTGCGATCGATGTTCTATTTGGAGCAGGTGTAATAAATGTTTTTTATATATAAAACAGATTAAACCAGCAGGCAAAGTGGAATCCGTTGCAGGCACAAGCAGATAAAATGAAAAACTATTGGTAGTGCAGAAAAATAACCAGACGTAAATGTGCAGGCTGCGACAGTTAACATGGACTAAGGCGCGACACAACGAAAGCTGCAGTTAAAAAAAAAAAAAGTATCAAAAGCATGTCGTATTTGTACTTAAACCTATTATTTGTAATGTTTTCAAAAAGTTCATAACAATATTTCGTAAGTTTTCTCCCTTATTTTCAATAGATACATATGTGACTGTGCATAAACACAGGAACATACATACGTATGTGTGTTATATTTCAAAATATTTTTTTCTATCTATCAAGGCTACCAAGTCTACGTGAAATAAGCGAGTTTTCTCCTTTTTTTGGTCTCTCCTATGAAGTTCAAAACAAATTCACGATGTTCTTTTAATGTCTCCAATTCTAAAGCTCTATAAAATTGTATGAGGAAGATCCCATATTTAGGCTGTGGACTGTAGGTGCTTTTCGTTCATAACCCATATAAGGGCTGTGGATTGTTAATGTGCTAATAATAAATGTTTCATCATTACAAAAGTATTTAAGTAAATGTCCTTTAATTGTCTTTGATTCCTTAAAATATAAATATTTTGTGATATTTTCATCAAATATTCGTTGTTAAAAATTAAAAAATGAAATGTATTTGCATATGGACAACTCGCTACTGCTCATATAGCTCATAAGTGGATTTTAATTTTTAATAATAATTATTTCATGAGAGTATCATGAAATATTTATATTTGAAGGACCCAAGCACAACTAAAGGCCCAACTTTAATGTGCATAAGGTAGCTTGAGCTTATGTCAAAAATCCAACGAAAAGCCTGTCAAATGCTTTGGTAACATATTAAAGAAATTTAGGTGAATACAATGTACTTACATAAACTTAGTAACTTATTTGCCACAGTTGCAAAATCATGTTAAATTCGTACTTTTGCCGAAAATAATTTCTTTATAAAAAACCAACTTGTAAAACGAAAAGGCATTTACAGAAGATATTTTATATATTTAATAATATTCACATACACATTTATATTTTTTGTTGCATATTCTAAGATAAAATTTCAAAAAAGTTTTAAAATTGTTTTCTGGTTTTGTATTTGTGGCAAAATATACTAAATAATGCAAAATATACTAATAATGCAAATAATGCATCGCTTAAATCTATATATATATATAAATGGTGTAAATGTATTGTATATAAATGGTGTAAATGTATGTAAAATGAGAACGGCTACTCCGATTTCTGTAAAATTTTTGTCAGTTATTCGTATTTTCGAGCAGAAGGTTTTCACGGAAGAAAATTTTGAAAAATCCCTCCGGAAAAGTCGGAAAAATTGGAAAAATCGAGACTCGAGTTTTTGTATAAAATTTTGCGTGAAATTATTCCTTAATGGCTTTCCAAATCAAAAAAAATAGAAAGTTCTTACTGTAAATCATGGAAAATTGCAAAAAATGCGAAATGCAGATAATTGAAAAAATCGAATAAAATTGGGGCAGTACAAAGTTCGCCGGGTCGTCTAGTCGTATATATATGCATGTACAAATAAAAATTAATTTTTTATTTATTGTGTTTGTTAAAAGTTGGCCGGAAATAAAAATGTAATTTTTTTATTCTTTTTCTATTAAATTAAAAACTAAAAATTTAACACTGTAGGTCTTAATTGCAATTTTTCTTTATAAATGTATAACACAAAGTACAATCAGCTGTTTCCGTACGGAAAGTGCGATTAGTTTCATACTTTGCTTAAAAAAATGACATTCACCGAAACATGACGAAAAGTTATCTTACGTACATTATAGTTTTCCAATTTAATTGAATTAATAATAATTGAATGTATTTGCACAGTTGTTTGAGTTTGCTGAAGTTATTTTATGCATATTATAGTTGGGACTTAAAGAAAATTAACATAATAAACATTTCAAGTACTAAATTTTAATAAAAGTATTTAAGAAAACTATTATCTAAATGTTTGTTTTTTTTTACAGCTCAATCGTTTAGAAACTGTTTTTACTGACAACAATTTTACAATAATAACTGAAGCAATTTTTTTTTTCATTTAAATCTGTTGCTAGATCTCAAATTATACATGTGATATCCGAATTGTAATTTTTGTCTTTCTTGGCGCAACAGACACAAGTTTAGAAACAAGTTTTAATGAATTGGTCAGTCTATTATTGTTTGTCTTGTTTTATATTTTGCAGTCGTGCTGCAAAAATAATGTTTATTGAACATTTTTTGCTACAAATAAAAATGAGCAATGAAAAAGAAAATATTATCGAAATGATAATTTGGCTGGTCAGCTGGCAGATTCATTCATTGAAAAACGAAAGAAATATGACAATGCCAAAGAATGGATATGTAGGTATGTATGCATATACTGGTATTTGTATTCCTGTGTAAGTGTACATGAGCTGTTAGATTGTCAATTTAGGACAATAAACTATGGCAGTAACTTTTCGAGTCGAAGACCCGAAAATGACCTCAAAATTACACCACAATGAATTTGCTTCAATAAAAATAAAGAAAATAAAAATAATTTTTAATACTAAAACACACAGAGTTTTAAAGTTGACTTGATAGTTGGAAATGTACTTAAATATCTAGTATGTTAAAATGTTTATGCAAGCAATGATACCTCTGTTTGTGTGTAAACCAAATTTTCTTATAATACTTAAAGATGAAAAACAAGGTAAGAAACTATTTGTACACAAGATGGAATCCGTAATACATTCTATCTGGTATAGAATCTGTTTGCATGTTAGCTTGTGCTTACTTACCCATATTATTTGGATAGAGTGCTGGCATAGTGCCATCTTGTTGGTAACGAGGTGGCGGTAAATCCGAATTGTCTACCAGATATGTTAAGGCCGCCTTTTTACGAGCTTCATCCTGTTTAAGAAAAATGGTAAAAAATACCAAACAAGAAGACAATGTATTATCTTCAAATATTAGCTTTTTGAATTTTTAATAAAAAAAAAATAACTGTAATGAAAAAATATGTAAAAAATAGTACAAATTTAATTTCTTTGAAATCTCTTAAACTCAGGTTATTCTTTGTATTCTTATAACTCTTAAAGTAAATAGAATACTTTCTTAAGAATATCCAGAGTATATGCATATATATTCTGAATATTAATATCAAACTAAAATATGTACAATGGACAGAAATTTAATAAATTTTGGTTTTATCTTCAAATAGCTTAATTATACTGTTGTTTTGAGCAACACAACAAAGTTTGCTTTCAGCTGCTGGTGTTTTAGTTTTCTTTTGAAAACTTTGTTTTGTGAATGATAAATTAAAAACATTAATTAAGCCATTTGGGTAATAGTTCTAGACATAAACTTCGCAGAATTGTGTTCAAAAGTTATCAAAGACTTGTGTTATATATTTTTTATCATTTTCATATTTTTCCACTGAAATGATTCTCTTTTTCATTGTGCTTGTTAATTTTTCATTTTATTTTAATGCTTGGCCCTCTCATTATGGCAAAGAGTTATTATTGCTTAGCATTCATCGCCTTTTTAATAACAACGCTGCTACCGTAGTACGCCGCATTTAGTTTTTTTTTACTTCATTTATGGTTTTTTATTTTTCAAATATTAAAATATGTATAAATTTATTAATGCATGAATAAACATTAATTACTTTCAAAAGAACAGGAAATAAAAATTTAAAATTTGTAATTACAAATAATTAATCGTCAAATGAACTGATAAATTTAGAAAATCAGGGGAATTTAAAGAATTTTAGTAAAATATTATCAATTATTAAATATCAAAGTATTACAAAAATTTTATATAAGTATTAAGTGCTGTACATACGGTTGTCAGATGTTGCAACATTGTCAGACCTAACAATATACTGACAATAGCAAGGCAAATAAAAATTGTAACCAAAATTTAGATTGTCAGTTCACACGATTGTCTGAAAACATTATCAGACAACAAATTGTTAGTTCACACGGTAGTAAGAATGGCCAAGTTTCAGAACTAAAAAAATTCAAAAGATTATTTTTTAAAAATTTTTTAATGTAAATTATTATAAAAGGTATACCATTTTTTAGAAATAAGCAAAATCGATCGGAATCTGAAGAAGGTAAAACAAAATCGATCGGAATTGTTAATACAGAATTCAAACCACTCCGATCGGAATTTGTGACATGCCTGAATATTATCATTGTTCCCTGCTTCATATCTAAATATAAGGATGTAAACCTTAAAAAAATCACGCTTTGTATATTATTTCTTTCTAGATCTGCGTTTTATTTCAATTCTTAATATAATATATTCACACAATCCTGAAGTATGTTTGTGTATACATACACTCAAAAAATTTGAACATTAACTGTTTGCAATTTATTTAGGAAGTTTTCAGTAAAGTTAAAAATAAATGAAAATATGGTTGTTTTAGGAAGAAAATATTTATTTAACTATTTTTAACTGTTGTTAGAAAAACAAACGACAAAAAAATACTGATTTTCGATGCAGTCAAAATTATCAATTAATTTTTACCTTGTTTCAGTAAAAATGAAATACCTAATTAAAAAAAAAGTTTTTCAGTAGAAAAGCACTCTTCACAATAGCTTTAAAATATAAAATAAAAAAATATAAACTGTTGGAAAATATGTCAGTTGCAAAAAAAAATTTAGAACAAAATAATTTATCTAAGAAAAATATAAAAAAAATATTGGTAAGTATTTTACATAGTATTTAAAATTTGCATTATGTTAAAAAAAAATATGTCCCCTTTTTGCAGGTAGAGAATAAAGAAAATAAATTCTGGACTCTTTAGGCAGGTAGCCGTTGTGCCACAGCCTACTTGGGTCCATTATTGGCCCCAATTTTAGGTCAGTTATTTAAATTTTTAATTACAAATATATCGCTCATTTAGTAATATAACGTCATAAGTGGAAATTTAAAATTTTGGTGTTAATCATGCAGATTTTTTTGCCATGTTATTTATGCCTTTTATACTTTTCACTTTTGAATAGAATGGGCCGTTATTTCATTTCAAGTTTAGAAACTTTGTTTATCACATATCAGTTGTGGAGTAAACTTTATAACGTGAAGATCTCATCGCTTTCTAAAACATCGTCACATTTCGTTTTGTGATTGTATATATAAAAAGTTGATCTTGTATCGGCTTTTTACGAACAAAGCTCGGTTTTTCTTTTCATAAATGACGACACATTTTAGTTTATGACACGGTAGTGGATGTATTTTTACAGCAATAAAGTCATAATGAAAACATTCCACTTTGTTTGTCCAAAACATCCTCTTTAATACAAATTTGATGCAAGTTTTCTTAAATTTACTTTTTATTTCTGAATCATTTTACAAGTCAAAAACTTCAACTGCGATTATCTCGCAATGATTTTTTTGAGTTAAGACGTTCTAGTAGTAAATGAGCGATATGTATTTTAAGTATTGGTTGCACAACTATAAAGAATATTTTAAAAGTAGATTATTTTTTCAGCATGGAATAATCCTGAAATCCTTTGATTTTCAAGAGGAAACGAAAATAAGAAGAAAAAAATAGCATTTTTTGTGTAAAAATATGTAGAATAAATAATCAGTAAATAAAGTAATAACTTAATAACTTAATGTTTAAAATAAATAAATAATCTGTAGTTTTTATTGTTTTGGTAGGTTATTTTTAGAGAGTTGGAATAAAAGAAAAAGCAGTTAATTTTACTGTTTTAGTAGGTTCAATTTTGTGCATTAAAATAAATACAGAAACAGTTATTTATAATGTTTTGGTAGGTTACATTTTGTTAGTAAAAATAAGTGAAAAAACAGTACTTTTTACTTCTCTGGTAGGTTGTTTTTTCGTGCGTTGGAATAAAGGAAAAATTAATTGTTTTCATATTTTGTTAGTTATAAAATCAACATTCAAAAACAATTGTAAATTACATTTAATTAAAATGAAATGTAAGTGGACCGTTTTTTAAATGAAAAAGTAGTTGTTAAAAGTGTTTTTTCATTTAAATTTACCTACATAATATTTTGAGTGTACAAATTAATATTATAAATCTTGAGAAAAACAAATATATATTAATCAAAACGAAAAATTGCAACGATTCAAGCATCTTACGTTTTTAGCGAGGATCAAAGGAAAAATTCTTGCAAAAAAACCGACTTCAAAACAGATTTTAGCTATTTGTCTAAAAATGTTCAATACATCAACTACTGGGACATCCCTAATTTTAAGTTTTAACTATATATATTTCTTAATATACCATACAAATTATTGTACATTTTATCTAATTTTTATGTGCTTGCATAAACCGGTTAAAAAATTAGTAAAATTACACAAGGTATGAGCACACCCTTTAATTTATAAATTCAAATTGTATACTTGCTCTTTTAGCGGACTTAGCAATACAAGTTCCCTGTCAATTTCAGTTAACTGTCTATAACTGATCAAAGGTTTGGTCACATACACCAAATTACATCAATTATTGGATTACATTTAAATTTATAAATCCAAATTTTATTCTTGCTATTATAGAGGGCTTAGAAATACAGGTTCTTTGTAAATATCAATCGTCTATTTACAACCATCATATATGTAAATAAAATTAAATGATCCCTATATTGAATATTTATACTTGTTATTACAACGGTCATAGGTATCTACATTCTGTCCAATTTTCAAGCGTTTGTTTATTACAGTTCAAAAGATAGGACCATGTAAGTCAATTTACATGAAAATTTCGGTCAATACAATACTTGTTCCGTATTCCAGTTTCAACTATTCGAGTGTTGTTGCTGAAGAACTATATGCCATTTTTAAAGTGCTTGAAAACAGGCAAGTTTTTTCGCACCATCAAAATCATACTGTGAAATACCGTCGCTGTCCTTTTTTTAGCTTTCTTTTTTCTGCTTTAATTTTAATTTTATTTTTTATTTTAAGTTTTTTTAAAGCACTTTTTCACTTTTCTTTATTTACTTTTATCCGACAATGATATCGTTGTCAGATGTTTAAAATTTTCAAAATATTACAATTTATTTTATACTGACAATACATGACAATGTTCAATGATAATGCAAATAAAAGCGTTCACACAATTGTAAGATATCTAACAATATTATTGTCAGGTAGAAGTCTGACAATTTTCTGACAATGGTTTTTCTGAAAATATTGTCAGACAGCAATTGTAAATTCACACGATTGTTAGGCGTTTTCTGTATATTTTCTGACAATATTTTAAGATCTAATAACCGTCTGTACAGAGCTTCTAAAATATCAAATGCATGTGTATTTCAGCAATATATAAATGTTAGCTTTCTTAAAATAAAGATTAAAAGTTGTTAAAGGAATTATTAAAAGTTAATAACAAAATTTTTGTAAGCTTTAAATTCGAACAAGTAAGAGTGCTATATTCGGCTATGCCGAATCTTATATAATCTTCACCATATATGTAAATCTAGTTTATCGAAGTAACTCCAATGACAGAAGATTAGTAAATAAAAAGAAAATTAAGTACGATATATAATTTTACATAGAAATGTCATCAGCTATTAATGGGTTAATCATTTCAAAAACATTTTCCATTACAGGTGGAAAGGGGTGTAACTAAGTTTGTCATTCTGTTTGTAGTTTCTACAATATCCAATTCGGCCCCATAAAGAATATACATTCTGAGTTTTTATGAGTAGCAAAGTCGGTTGAGCGATGTCCGCCTGTCCGTCCATGTTGTTGTATTGTGAGAAATCAACTTTGCCAAGACACTAGATAAGCTAGAGAGATATAAAATACACAAATTGATCGGACATAGTTTCATTTCAAACAAGGAAGTAACTCCAATTATAAAAACAAATATATAGGGCGATAAGAAAAAACATCAAGTGAAAAAATTGGGGCTTGGTTATATTTTCTGAGTTATGTGCCTCTGGACTTTTGATAGAAAAGTACGATTATACACCGTATATTTTACGGAAATAATAAAATTTAAAAAAATTCTTAACCCTTTATGAGCCGATAACATTTCTATGGAAAATTATATATATGCAGTACTTAATTTTTTTTCTTATTTCTATTTCTCTGTCACCCCAATATTTCTTTTTATTGGAGTTACTGCACTGATTTGTTAAAAGAAGTTAACAAGAAACGTCATGTTGAAATTGAACAGTGCTATTTAGTATCTTCTTGTCGAAATTACAACTTTCATACGTTGATAGCATCTATTTGGGCGGAAAGAACAACGTTATTATCTAGCGAGATTGAGCTTCAGCAACACTCACACCGTTATATATCTATTCGAAAAGAATATTGGTTTGGTTCAACAGAAATATGAAATTCCCTATGCGTTTTTCAAAAATCACAGTTCGATTCTAAAAAGCCGAATCTCGAAATTTTTTCGATTTCAAAGGCCAGCAAAGTAAAAAAGTGCTTTTTTACTGGCTGCCATACAATAATAGCTTTTAACAAAAAAAAACGTGTTGCTCTCTGGTGTGATGCTCCATTTTTCTATACCCATAACAATAAGATGCATATTGTTTTTAGGGACTGCTCGTTTAAAAGTACAAATGACAACAAAATCACGGCTTGTGTTACGTCTGGGCCTCTTGTTGAAATGTGACGGTTTATGATTTTGGTCGAACTGTTTTGTGAGAGCCACAAGATAAATAAACTGTTATTCTATTCAAAAAATATTAGAAGGATATGGTCTTTTAGTATAAAATAAAAATAGACATCTACATCATACCACCTTTTAGCGGGTAAATTAAGTCAAGCGGTTTACATTTTCTTGACTTTAGGAAAGTTATTCGGTGGAAGTAAAGTTTTGCACTAACTAAAAAATTAGTGTAGGTGTACAGACTTGGGTATATGTAATTGCATATCGCAAAAACATTATTTGGGCTGGTATAATAAAAACAAAATTTCAATGTGTAAGTAAGTATTCGATTTTAAAACACAATTTATCGAATATATCTTAATTTTTGTGTAACTAAGAATGATAAGTCAATCATTTATATTTATTCTTCATTAGTTAGGAAAGGTAGTAATTATTTTCTATTGTAACAACGAAATATTTCGAGTCATTTGCACACAATATATGTTGACGAGACATTAACAAAAAAAGCAACAGTAAAACTATAACTGTGGGAAAAGTATATCCATATTATTGACTAAATGAGAATTGTAAACTAGAGAATCTAAAACTTTTAAGCCCACCAACAGAGTAACCATCAAAAACTAATTTTTACTGTTTATTTTTTCTTTAAAAGCATTTCAATATTTTTTCTTTTGTTTTAAATTTTAGAATCAAATATGTACTTCAACTACACTCAAAAGATTTTCCCACAAAATATATTAAATTTATTGACTCATATTTATTAAAGTATCCCAAATACTTTGTACTGTTGTAAGTGGAGCTTGATAAAAAAAAAAAAAACATTTATATATATATTTCTGTGTACTTAATTTTTAAAGTATAAAGATTGTGGGTATTGTAAATATGAATGAACATTTGATGAAATGAGTAACGAGAAAAGGAAGTATCATTGAAATTATATAATCAACTATGCAGCAGTCAGCAGCTACTCATCAATTTAAAAGATAAATTTTAGCTAAGAAAATTATCAAAAGCTAAACTGAAGGCAAAATCTATTATTCGGATGAACATCTACAAACGCACTTGGGTTTAAAACAAAACAAAACAATATAGTGATTGTAGAAACATTTCAAAACTTATTTAATCCAAGTAGATACCACAGCCGCATATTTAATGTACATACAAAGCAGTTTTTACCAAATGAGCAATTATAGTCAGATAATTTAAGGAGATATTTCGTTTTTCAGACAACAAGACAAGTTGTAAACTCGAAAAAAAAGACTAGAAAAAACTGCATATAACTAAGAAATTTAAAATTACAGTTTTAAACTTTTGTTGTATTTGTGAATTTTACAAGGTAAAATTAAAATAAAACCTAATTTCAGAATAATTGCTTTCGGAAAAGCCTTGAGCATTATTCTAATTATTTCTGTCGGGGAGTCAATTTAAGGAAAACATATTGAGACAATAAATAGACAGTATCTGAACTAATGTAAACCTGAACATGATTAATTCACGACATGGGCGACATGTCGAAATGTTTTACACTCGCTAGATATTATTTGAAACGTTTTTGAATATTTATATACATATTTCTATGCATATTTCCTCATTCATTTACTTTAATCGTGCTTAATTCCTTCAAATTTAAAGCCAAAAAATGAAATGTATTACTGTGAGGAAATCATATCAATATGGCCATATAGCTCATCAGTGGATTGATTCTACACAAAATTTGTAAATAAAACCTCCGAGTCTTATATCAAAAGCCAAATTGATTAAATGAGAACTCCATGTTATACAAAAAGTAACAGTAACCATTGAGTAACTATTTTTATTTTTTCTTGATTTTTAATAGATTCCCATACAAAATCTACCTAAAATGTATTAGTACTTAGATATGTTACTTAGTAATATAATTATGTTTTTTTTATAATGTACCAAAAAATACTACTTAAAAAAAGATTTTTTTTTAAATATTAATAAAATGACGATATAAACAAAAGTAAAAGTGAAAGGATGTGTAAATTATAAATTTAATGTAATAGAATTTTTTAAATATCAATTTTTTTTATTTTTGTTAACATAAAATCTCGCTAGTTAAAAAAATACGGTGTCAACGATCTAGATTTTACAAAGAGATTTCAAATCAAATCAATTAGATTATGGTGTAAAGAAAATGCACTTTTAGTTTAAATTTTATTGTTTATGTTTAAGAATTTTGATGTTTTTAGAATTTTAACTACAGAAAGTACAACAGCGTGTTCACAACTATTGTGGTTATATTTAATACGACATACAATTTGCAATCGCTTGAGAAATGAACAATTATTTTTGCCTTGTTAATGTTTTCTTACAACCTACGATTTAGATAACGTTGTTTATTTAGTATAATCATTTTTTCAAGAACTGCTTTAGACGAAATTTTTTAACAAATATAAATAACACGTTGATTTTATAAAAAAAAAACAATTAAGAGTGCTTTAAAAATTATGTACATTTTGTTCATCGTTAGACTAACACGCTTAGGTTAAAACTTTTATGGTTAAATATTTTGCAAAGGATATTTTAATATAATAAGAAAATTTTAAAAATTAAATTCATCCAACGAGCAAGGATAATTTGCCTATTTAAATATTTTAAATATATAATTACGCAAGGAAAATTATCAAAAGAACATTTTTGCCTTAACTTTTGTATTGATAATGAGGAGCTTTTATGAATTGTATCTTTTAATTGTCTGCTTATAATTTATATCTTCAATTTATGAATTACGAGTAGTTCAAGAAACTTAAAGGAAACCAAAATTATTCTTAACGAAAGGAAATAACAGAATAAGAATAAAAAAAGTTTTTTAACTTATGAATTTACGAAACAATGTTAGAACAGAACGAATAACCAAATAAATGTGTAAAATGTGAAGACAAAGAAATAAACAAATGAAAATTTCAACGTCACTTGTAATTAATTACACGCAAGCTTACAGCCAACATGATTGAAAACTAACAAATTGTTTCAAATTATAACAACGATTTATTATTCTTATCAGCAATAAAATGAGTGGGTCCTTTTTGGCTTGCGTGCTCTTAGCAGTACAAAGAAATTATTTTAAAAATTTGTGCAAAAAATACGAAACTTAAAGGTACAATTTAAGGTGTTCTTAAACAACAGAATGAATGAATTTTTGGAAATACTACGGCCGTCAGGATTAATATATGATGGCAATCATTCCGAGTTACCCGAAATAAATACATTACGGAGGGGATAAAAAATTGAAAGGAAATGAAAATTAAATCAATAAGAAAGTAAGTGACCTGAGAGTCGTAATGTCTAAATAGGTAGTAAGAAGGGAAATAGATGCAACTTGCCATTACGTTGCCTTAAACAATAGACTTAGAACCGAACAAATGTATATTTAAGTAAAGTGTAGCCAAAGGTTAACATAGAATGCTCATAGAGGATAAGAAGGAGAGTATGCAAAAAGAACGTTAGCATTTTTACTGACAGATGAGTGGAGAAGAGGTATAATTGGCTGAACTCAACCTATTGTCTTTAAATATTTAGGGGAAAAGGTAGAGTGTGGTTCTGAAGAATTATATATAACGAGCCAAATTCTCACAATAATTGAATTTGATAAGGATTAGAAGATGGTAAAAGACAAATACATGGAGGCAGGTTTAAATGCAGCTGAACTAAGTGTTTAGGACTTGGACTTTTCAAATCCAACCTTGGTAATTTTAGGAAGGAACAGCTCAAAGTTCATTTGACCAGAAAAAAAAATTAGTTCATTAAGTATAGGACGGAGGAAGTATATGTCTTTAATGGCTGTTGAAAGAGCACTAGAAAATGTAACATTCCAAACAAATTGAATTCCACAAAACAGATGTAGCATGTGCTATTACTTTTTTGCCAATAAAAATTTATATTATTTTGTTTAAAAACATGCTAAAAAGAAAAAAATTTAAGATGTAATTAATTAAATAAAATGATGAAGCAAAATAAATAAAGTTGATTTAAAAATATATTTGTTTGTTTTTTTTTTATAAACACTTGTTTTACGAATTACACTTATCTTAAAGAATTTTAGTCTTTTTTGTACAAACGTTTTGGTAAATACAACAATTCCCGTTAACATGCCAACATACACGTATCTTAATCACGATAAATATTTGCTGGTTGATTAATCATCCATTTCTATTGAATAAATTGTGGAAATAAGAGCTTTATTTATCGTCGATAAATAAAAGTTATTCCTTGCAACTAATTTTATACAGTCAGGCTTTATTAATTGTTGATTCCTGCTGCTAAACTTACTTTTAAATTTACATTCAAAATCAGAGAATATTTAAATTCGAAAAATATTTTAATTATTATAACAAATGAATAATCATATTTAATTTCTAAATGTATTAAGAAAAAATATTTTTTAATTATTTAAATTTACATATTTTCATACGAACAATGCAATTACATGGATTACTATGGCGAAAAATATTTATGTGGTTTATGCACTCATTAGTGGAATATAGCAAATTTTTTTTTGGGTAATTTTATATACTTATGCTTTAAACATTAATTGAAAATGTGATGAATATGCACACTATATTAATAAAACATAGTATCCATTGGAAACTAATTGAATATTAGTTCACTTTACAGCGTACTGTTATACAAAAGGTTACTAAATTTATTTTTTGTAATAAGCTAGATCCAATAGCCATTTCGTTGATTGCTAAGCTTAACGTTTGAGGGAAACCTTCACCACATTTTAGGTAACCTAAGGATATTCTTATGTTTACAAATTTTATCGACAAAAAGAGAAATTTAAAGTAAAGATAAAGACCAATA
This sequence comes from Gymnosoma rotundatum, assembly GCA_916610165.2. Taxonomy (NCBI): domain Eukaryota; kingdom Metazoa; phylum Arthropoda; class Insecta; order Diptera; family Tachinidae; genus Gymnosoma; species Gymnosoma rotundatum. The sequence continues at coordinate 41,411,081 of OU744339.1, forward strand.
ATCAATATGACTTTATTTTGCTTCCATTTTTTTAAACAATTTTTACCTACAAATTACAGTTAAAAGAAATTAGAGTCGTAAATAGACTAATTGTATGAAATAATATAAGAAAAAATAGTTTTAAAGATATTGAGATCAGGTCATAAAAATTTAATTACTGTCTGGTAGGAATTATATAAAATTTAAATATTTATTGCAAATTTAGTCATGGAACATTAAGTAAAAAACAAAAAAAAACTTTAAAAAGTTAATACAATTCAGAAACAAGTTTCTTAATCTATCTTATATCCTGCAATAATTTATTAATAAAAGTGATATATTCGGCTATGTCGAATCTTATATACCCTTCACCATATATGTATAACCACATGTACATATAACTCAGCAGAAAATCATTTCTACCATAAAGGTTTTCTATTAAAAAAATCTTCTTTTCAGAAATTGTCAGTTTTGCTAGGATTGTTGTCCCAGCCTAGTTATTGTAAAGGTTACTCTTTCAGATCCTAGTAAAATTCAGTGGTGAATAAGTACTAAGTTGTGAAAAGCTCAGACATCTTTCTTAATTTTTTCATTAATATTTTATTATAAACACAACCACCTGTAGGAATATAACGAAAGTTGTGTAATTTCCATTTCCGACTTGATAAAATGTATTTATATTGAGTTCTTATGCATAGCGAAGTTGATTGGCAGATGTTCGTCTGACCGTCCGTCTAGATCAGTTGTGTTCACAAAGAGAAAAAAAATAACACAACTAACAAAAATCTTAGCTCTTTCTAAAATCTTACTTTGAAAATGTCAAAATAAATCGTATGGGCCTTTTTAATTAAAAAAAATTGTAGTGTAGTTAATTCACTAGAATTTCGCAAGCTTTTCGTCGGAAAATAAAACGAAATTAGCTTTCCAGAAATTATAAAAGCAATATTAATAAATACGGAACAATATTGAAATTAAAAAATAGTCTAATAAAGGTTAGCGATACAGTGGTGCTTGGTAAATTTCAAAAATCTTTTAGGTAGCAATATTTTTGGTCTATTGGAATAAAAATACCAAAACTACTTCGTTAGCTGGGTAATCTGGATAAACATTACTGCTCTAGATGTGCCAACAACATTTTTATGTAATCATATATTTAGTAAATAATTTTCTTCTGATTTTTAATTCTCTGTCACCCCAATATTTATTTATTTATTTTTTTGATTGGAGTTACTTCCCTGAACCAGATTTACATTAATGGTGAAGTGTAAATGAGATTCGGCATAGCCGAATATAGCATTCTTATATTTTAATTTGCTTTTCAAATTGCTCTACAAATTACACAAGAAAAATATCTGACGTTGTTTGCTAATGTGAAAAAATATATGTTTTAGTACAAGTTTGCTTAAATAAATATTTGTTTAAGTCTAAAAGAGTATTTTATGGAAAGATTTAATTTAAAATTTACTTTCTTTTTTATGTTCATACTTATAATTTTTAACAATAATTAATTCTCATTATGTTCGTTAAAGAGACAAGGGTTTTTGTTTTTTTTTTTTTTGGTAACTATATGAAAAAGCAATGACACTTTGTTTATTTTTTTTAAATGCATAAAAAATGTATGGCTTTTAATTTAAAAGTAGCAAAAATTGCTTTTCCTTTAAAACTCATTATTGGCATATAAAATGCATATTTATTAATATATGTGCATGTGTGTGACACAATTATTTTTACGGGTAAATAAAAAGAAATACGAAAGTAACACATGTTAACATTTTAATAGCTGTTGTATTTTATACTTACAATATAATCGCCTTGGCTGCCATCATTCGAATACGATTCACTTTTTTCGGAAACACTTGACAGGGTCTCACCGGTAACAGTACCGTTGTATGAACTCGTTGCATACATCTCAATAGTTGCAGTTTTACCAGGTTGATTTTTTGTTTCAGCTGTCAGTTTATTTTTTCGTTAAGCAAATTCACAGGTCACAAATCCATATGAATTTATAAAAAATAAACAGGGAACAACCATAAGAATTATATGTGTGTATGTAAAGTTGTGCAAGTGCATAAACCAAATATGAAAAATGGCACGAAGTTTAAATATTGAAAAGGTTGTAATTGCAAATGAAATGTTTATTATTATTATTTTTTTTTTGTTATTGTTGGTATTGCATTTTTGTTTGTTGGATTTGTAATAGAAATAGAATCGAAATAATGTTAAACATAACGACAATGTTGAGCAGAAAGAGGTTTTGAAAATTGCGCGTGTGTTAATGTAGTTTTCGTTATAGAAATTGAAAATAATAGAGGATTTATTATTATTATTATTATTGTTTTCGTTATTTAACGCGTAGCAAGTAAAATTGTTTGAAATATAATTTTTAATACCACCGACGTCAGAGCAGGCATAAGTTGCAAATGTTAGAGCGACATTCAGAAAGTTATTTTAACACGAACAATAATTTAGTTATGTTCACACCACAATCAGACAAAAATTAAACGAATAAGAAGACAAAGCAAATTTTGCATAATAATTTTAAAGTTTAACGTATAAAATAACAAGATGACAAAAAAGTTTAAATTATGTAAAAAGTGAGGGAGCAATATAAAAAATCCATGATGGTGGTCATACAGGTATTTGATTTTTTACAGAAAATGCAACAACAAAAAAAAATGTTATAAATTAAAATGCAGCAAGTGAATTGTATATGTATTTGTTAGCGATTGTCAGTGTATATTTGTGAGTGAATGTATGTGTTGTACAATTTATGCCATTTCAACCATTTCCCATGGAGAAAATTTAAATTCCGGTTGGTAGTTTCAAGTTATTTGTCATTTTTCATTTGATGATAATATTGTTATCATTTTTTTTTGTTGCAGCGTTATTATGTGTGTGTATGTGTATGTGTGTGTATGTTTATGAAAGTTCAGTTAATAAAATTGTGAAACAAATGTAAAAAGACATGAATATATTTTGTGTTACATACAGGACCAATTAAGCATAACCAACAATAGTTATTGTAGTTATGTATATTAGTGTTTATATGTATGTGTGAAGGAATAAGAAATTAACTATGTTTCATTTTTCGTTATTAATATACAGCATTAGCACATAGTGATAGTGTTGATAATAATGGTGATTGCAATGACGATGATTAAGTGTTGAGGTATATTTTTTTTTTTTCAATATATATAATTTTGATTTAACACAAAAAAAAAGAGAAACCAATACCACCAACACATGCTACATGGAAAAGCCACAAATCGTTTTGCAACAAAAAGTTGTGGTGTTTTATTACAATCACAGCACACGTGATAATGTTGAAATGCATTAAGGTGATAATGATATTGATGGCGATAATTAAAAGATGATGTTATTGCATTGTCCGACACATTGAATGTTGTGGTGATTATTAACAGTTGTCATCAGAATAATACAGCATTTTCCCCGTAATTTTTTGTTTTTATCCAGCAGCAAAATAAATTGCATGTTAAAAAAAGAAAAGAGAGAGAAAAAATTATAGGAGTTAACTATTGCATTAAAACAGTATGATTCTACACTTAAAATAATATAAAATAAAATATATTAATATCCCAGTTAACACCAAGAAGACTTGAAGACTCAAGACAAAAGTTTAAATTATTGTATTTATTTGTTAAAAACAAATTTATAATTTGTTAATATTTCAAAAGAAGAAGTGTTACTTCAATTGCCAAAAAATTACTAATCTTCAAGTTGTTACACTGGGACATTAAAAATAAATACAGATACTTTTTGTTTGGTTGTTGTAAGGATAAGGATGATAGGCTACATTAAATATAAGTATGAAAAAAATGCATTTATATTATAACAATTAAAATAATAAAAAAAACACATTATTATAAAATGAGTACAAATAGTGTTTTTCGAAAAAGTTTTTTTACGGAATGATTTTTCACAAATATATATTCAAATGTGCCTTTTTGATCGAATACGGTAATTTTTAATGTGTTTGTTTTGTATCTAGAAAATGTCCCATCAAAACAGTATATTTTTTTAAAAATTATCCTAAAAGATAAAATTTTAAGTTTTAAACAACTTTAAAAATCTCTTAAAATAACAACAAAAATATCAAAATCTATTCAAATAATAAAACTGTAATATTTGTCTGCCTATCTGTCTGTGTTCACATTACGTTAATAATGCTAGATATATTTTAATAAAATTTTGTTGGGATGTCCAATAGAACCTTGCTTCAAATACGGAATACTTTTTTTTCAAAAAATATGTCATTTTGTAGAGAAAATAGAGATACAAATGTGAAAGCACTCAATTTAACCTGTAAAATGATACAAAAACAGTTGTCAGTAAATTTTATTTTTGTAAATGGAAATTTTTTAAAAGTGTCCACAGAACTCTACAATAAATATTTAAAAATACATTTTTCTACATTAAAATTTTAAGAAAATTAGAAATGACACGCTGACGAAGTCGTGGGTACTGCTAGTATTTTAATAAAAGGCAAGACGATTGTTTGTTATAAAATTTGCGCTTATCTTGCACAGATGATTTTTACAAATATGATAAACTTATATATAGTGTTTATACCGTATTTTGGAAGCTATTAAAATTTTATTTTTTTACATCAGGCAAAACAAAAACGAAAAAATGTTTAAAAACATTTAATTTGATAAGAGATTTGACTTAATTCAGTCGCTATTAGAGGGCGTTTTGTGTTTTGTGCCTTATGCTAAGAAATGAGATATTCTATCAATCATTATTTATTTTTAGTTGTATTATTGTTTATTGACCTATTTAAACAATATACGTGGAGTACTTAGTTTTGATATTAGATACTGCATGCAATAATTTTTTTGTAAAAAGTGTATCGCTTAACATATCTTTTAATAAAAAGTTACACCTGTTTAACCTATATTACAGTTGAAAATAAATATTTAAACTAGCTATTTCCGGTGTGCTTTACTACACCAATGAAAATAATCGCACCTCAACCACTCTGCCAAGACAGTTTTTTATTTGATTAAGCAGATTTCCTTCTGCTTTAAATTTGCTTTTTGTTAAAAGCCATTTACTGCGTTTTTCTTCTCTTCTCCTTATTATCCCTCCATGTTCCATATTTTTAAATTAAATTGCCTATTAGACCTGCCATTAGGAAACTTAGCAATTTTTCGAATTTCATTTAAATCGATATAGTTTTTCCCCTCTTCTGTTCTGCTATACAAAAATTTTAATACTCTGGGACAACTATCTAAACGTATTTTATATTATATAAATTGACAAATAATAAAAAAATCGGTTCTGGGCAATGAAAAACCTTCATCATTATTCATCAGCCACCTTTGCATCCATTAACAATGACAGTCTGGTGTGCAATTTGGCCTGGAAGAATCAATAGGCCTTAACACTTTGAAAATGAAAACGGTGTAACGGTAACTGTGAATGGGAAGCGATATCGTAAGATGAACGAAAACTTTTTAGCGCCACAACTGCATGCTTTGTGCTTGATTAGCATGTGGCATCAACAAGACTGTGCCACATCGCATGCAGTCAGGACTACAATGAAATTGCTGCGAGACCTCTTTCTGCAAGTCATTAAAGAAATGGTGATGTTGATTGACGTCCACGGCCGTTTGATTTGACTGTTCCGGACTTCTTTTTGTAGGGATATTTGAAAAGCAAGGTTTATGCAAACATACCAGAAATGCTTGAGCAATTCAAACAAAATATTCGCGGTGAAAAAAATAAAATACTGCGTTAAGTGTGTAAGAAAATAATGAAAAATATGCTCAAAAGGGCTCGCATTTGTGACGGTAACAGATGCAGTGATATTGTATTCCATACATAATTGATGACATTAAATGAAACGTAACCAATATAAGATCTATTCTCTTCCATTTTATCAGTAATTCTAAACAAAGTAGAATATCTACTCGGCGGACACCCTGTATTAGGACCGTTTTGACGGTTATGCCAAAAATTGTAGAAAATCACATCTTTTATTTTTTGTTTACAAAAACCACAATTGTTTTTTCGTAAAAGATAAGTGTTGTAATATTTGATTAGATTTATTATATTATTCAATAAATATAATTAATCGAATTATTTTAGTATTTATCCAATGTTAGATTTCAAATTAAATAAACTGCAATTTTTTATAATCACGACTCTATATTTCAAAAATTTTCACATCAATCCACTTCCGTTGTTTTGTTGTAATTTGGTGCTTATTTTGGATTTTTTTACATTTTAATACCGACAACAACATTCCGTTATAACTTTTAATGTAGTTCAAAATTTCTTTTGAATCCTTTTAATTTTGTAATTCCTTTAGTTTGACTTGGCAACAGAGTAAATTGACTTCGTTGCCTCGGTTTAGGAAGAACAATGCGATGTAGGCATTATTGTTTATAACCCTTCAACATCACAATTTTATTATTTGCTATAATTTAACAATGAAAATTGCTTTGCATATTTCTACAGCATTTAATATGTTTGTAAAGTTAAAACAAACTTTTCTTATCCCTTACAGTTTTCATGCTTTTTTATGTTTTTTCAGGTAGAGTTAAAAAACTTTGCAAAAATATTTTCCATTAATGCTATAAATTACTAAATGTCAGTAACACTACAATTAGCGTGGAGAATCATGTTGCATAATCTTTAAAAACGTAAACCAACAAAAACTTTAAATCAACTTAAAAAAAGTAATGATAATAATTATAATAATAAAAAAGCAATAATGTTCTATGTTCATAAATTTTTGAAATGTAAGTTTAATTTTAATTGTTTTTAACATAATGGAATATTGAAAATATTATTTAATTTATTTGTTCTTTTTTATTGAAAAAACAAAAGCCATTTGTTATTTATTGTTGTTCTGTTCAAGCTTTGATTTCTGTCCTTAATTTTTTCTTTATTATTTTAATATAGTCAATTTGTTTAGACAGAAATATTTATTTTATCTAAAAATAACAAATGTATGTAATAAGAATTAATAATAGTTTAAAAATTTAATGCAATTATGAAATATTAGACACCAGCAGAATGTAATGCAGCTTTTCCTGGTTGGTTACATCTACAATTATTACAAACATTATCATCGCATATTTCTACCTTAGATTGTGTACATTATATGACTAATATTCATTGTCAATAAATATAATTTTGGTTAGATGAAATCCACACACAACTCAAAACTTTTATTTTTTTAAAGCTTATATTTGTAAAAAGTTTTCAGAAGTTTCTATGTAAGCGAGATGGTGATATCATTTTAATTTATCCTCCAATATTCATTATAGATGACGTTATTATTAAGTATCATTATAATGAAAGTTTAAATAATGCAAGGCTGTTTAAAAAGCAGACAAATTACTCCTTTTTTACGTTATTAAATGTTATTTAAAAAAAGTTTTTTTTTTATCAATAATATTATTTTTATTGGAGAGCATAAAAAACAAATTTTTAGTAAACTTTAACGTTGGAAAGGACGATTAGGATTTTTTTACCGAAATCTATCATTGAGTTTTTTTCTAAAAGTCAATTAGTTAAGACAACTTCTGCTGCACTTTCAATCCCATAGTCTAAAGCAATTCTATGGCAAGCAAACCAAATGCTTGAATTTTGTTGTATTATTCTCCAGACTTGTCTCCCAGCACTTTTGCTTTGGCTTAAAAAGTTAGAAAATATGAAGCTTAATGTTGACCTTGGTCTAAATTAACATTTTTATTATTTTTTTAAAGATTTATTGACTAAATTTGTTCAACAAATACATACATATGAATGTGTCATATGTGTTTATATTTTAAAAAATCCATTTAGCATGAATTTTTAACAATTCGTTATTTGTACTTTTGCAGAAAAAAGTAAGGAACAAGCGCAGCCTAGCTTTGGTCAGCAACAACAAAATATGAAAAATCCAAACCTTTGCACTAATAAGTAAAAAATTTAACTAAACATCACAGGTAATATAAGTTCTGATCTATCGACGGTTCTTCAAGTTTGGATATCTATATACAAAAGAGAATTTTCAATAACTTTGATGTAGGACATTTATCAGAAAGAAGTAAAATAAAACAAAATTTATATGTTGCCAGATGGTTGGATGCGCTGGCCTGGCAAGGACTCGCAATCTTGGGCTGATTCTTTGCCAACACAACCAGGTAGTCTAGCAACTACAAAAGGAAATTAACTAAATAAATGAGGCCAAAAGTTAGTTTTGTCTACCCCCTTTGCACACACAAACTATAATAATCTGGCTGATGGGCTTCTTGAGGCTACATTAAAAAAAAAAAAAAAATTAAAAGTATATTTAATTCGTAAGATTAAGTCTGATTAAAATTAATACTAAAAAAATAATATTTTTGAAGAATTAAATAATCATATTTTTTTATTACTTTTCTATTTTATTATTTCTTTTTTCAGGTACAATTGAGCGTATACCAGCACTTCTTTTGGCTAGAAACTAGAAAGCCGAAAGCGATAGACGCTAGCTAAAGGCCTGAGCTTACACTCTATCTTCGAGTTTTATGTAAATATAATAAAGATAATGACCCATATTCATTGTCTAAAGGCGACTCTTGCTAAAGTACTGTTAACAAACAGCTTTTATTTTTTTTATTTCATAGTCAAAAATAAAGTACACTTTAAGTTGAACCGACCTAAACTGGATGTCGACTTTAATTTGATAAATGTTTTCATACAATTTCTAAACAAACATAAAACATTATAAAAAATGTCAAGTATAGAGTATGGTGTTTTCAAATCAAATAAAATTGACAAGGTTTGTTCATATATATATATATATATATATATATATATATATATATATATATATATATATATATATATATATATACATCTAAGTATTATTTTGGGGGTAATTAATTACAGATATGTTTATGCGGGCAATAGGTGCGTATGAAAGTTAACGCTAGAAAGGCTGTCACAATGCAATTCCTATTCCTAAACTAACCGCAAAAGACAGTGTTATTAAAGATATAATTGTTCACGAGTTAAAGGATTTCGCACCTGCGTTACGGAATTTGACTGCACTGGTGAAATTGCTGCAAATTCTAATCATTTTTAAGAATATACTTCCCCCGCTTTTAAAAGATAAGCTTTCACAAGCTTTTTAATTTGACAAAAAAAAAACCGAAATTGATGTTAAGTGAGGTAAAAAAGCTTTAGCTATTTTTAAATTTAGAGTCGACTTTAACGCCAAAAGTATATTTTAAATTGCCTAAGAGTCAGTCAGAATCAACTCTAAAGTAAAACCGACTTAAGTTCCCATAAAGTATACTTTAGTTTTAACTATAAAGAGGTGCCAATATTGCTAAATTTTTGAAGTAATAGAAAAATGAATCTTAATTTCATTTGCATTAAAATTATTATTATTTGCGCATACAATATATAGGTAATAACGCATTAACTTTCACACATGACATGATACGTTATAGTGCATTAATTATGTATGTGTAAGTAAAATTTTAATACCTATATTCATAAAACTGGAGTCGAATTTTAAAGTAGTTCTTTTATTTCACAAAACTTTCACAATATTTCAGAATATAGAAAGAAAACCATTCAATTTCTTTACGTACCGAAAACAATTATTTCTTTCTCGATTTGTTTGCATATAAAAAAATTATAAAATAATAAGTGTAAATTAAAATAATAAAACACAGAATAGTTGCTAGATAAACGAAAATTTAACAAGCAACGAAGGGTTAAATTTGCAGTCAATCAGAAAAAAAGGAAAAAAAACGACTATCAATTCGTGGGAATAATTCCATTAACTTAAAATCTCTTGATTTGAAATAATTAATATTGCAATGCAATAACTTAATGAACTTTATAATATAATAAAATTCTACAAAGATGCATAACTTATTATTATAATATAAATATGCATAATTTATAAGTTCAGTTTTAAGTTCTACCTTCATTTTTTAAAGTCAAAAATAAAATCTTATATAAACAAAAAATAAAATAATTACTTTTTTTTTTGGTTTTTTTAAACAAAAAATAATATTGATTTTTTTTTAAATAACTGAAACAGTTACTTCATTCGAGCCCACTCTAGATTCTGATTAATGAAAGCACTGGATTTATCCAATAACTGTAAGTCCAGATTTACATTATGCAATTTTTTGAGGCATTTTTTCCTCAATTTTCTATTTAAGTTACAGCGTTATGCGTCATCTGAAAGAAAACATTAGCAACAGTAACATCCCCTTAAAACTCAAGCAATATCATATTGCTTACTCCTCCTGCTTCACAAACAAACAAAAATTTCATGCTAGTTTCATGAAAAATTGCATAGTGTAAATGCCGTATAAGTAAATTGTATTCCCTAAATACCCAACAAACATAAATATAAAAATATAAAGGCTTTAATTTCGTACGTAAGTCGTCTGTATGGTACGTACGAGGTTCTGATAGAGTAACCTGCACCACCTACATTAGATGATGCCTGACGCTGATACTTGCTTCTCGTTATATATTTTGCTATTGGCAATTGATGGCGTTAACTTTTATTTAAATGTAATTTTGTTTAATATTCGAATGTATTCATTTTAATTTTACTTTAATTTTTACTTTATTTTTATAACCTTCACCACAAAAGATGGAAAAAGCGTATATCTAACTTTGTCATTCCGTGTGTAATTTCTACAATATGCATTTCCGACCTCATAAAGTATATATATTTTGACTTCTTATGGACAGCGAAGTAGATTGAGCGATGACCGCCTGTCCGTCTGTTCGTCTATGTCCGAGGCAAAGTTGATTTCACAAAAAAAAAAACAAAAAAAAAAAAAAATATGTCAACCGAGCAGACAAAGTGTCGAAAGAGGTGCTATTGAAAATCAGCATAATCGATACATGTCCTTCGAGGCAGCAGGCAAAACACCACGCCTACGTCTATTTTTCATGTTTTTTAGAACAGTAATGTAGCTAAAATCAAAAAAATAAATATATGGAGCGATAGAGAATTAAAAAATTAGAAAAACCTATCGAGTAAGATAAATTGGCGCTCGCCCATATTATTTTAATTCCGGGGCTCTTCAAATTTTTTAAAATATTAATGTGGGTATCATTTTAAAGTTTTTGAAGAGATCTTTAAGAAAATACTTATTTTGTTAATGCCCAAGCCATTAAGAGCCGATGTAATTTTTTAGTAAAATTATATATGTGCGTTACCATTTTTTTTTTTTAATTTTTAATTCTCTGTCACCCCAATATTTACATATATGGTGAAGGGTACATAAGACTCGGCATAGGCAAATATATCACTTTTACTTGTTTAAGGTTTAATTTAAAATTAGACTTTTTTTATATATAATTAATATGAACTTGTGTATATAATTAAAATTCTCGATTTAAACTTATTAGTTTTTTTTATTGTTGAAGGTGCCCCCAGACGCAATGTTTTTTACATACGACTTGTCAATTTGAAAATCAGAATAATATGGCTTAAAATATTGCGTTTAAACGGACATGGATATTACGTCTAATATGATCTTAAAAGTAAATAACCCATTGTTTACAAAAGGTGTTTTAGCGAGCGGTTTTGTGAATGTTCATAAAGTTGTCAACTCTCTTCTGCTCATCGAAATTAGTGCTATTTCTACTTTTATTCATTTGAAAATGTTTTAAACTGTTTCCATGATACATACATATGTATGTGTTTTGCTATGGAAAACCCGACATCTGTAACTTTGAGCTATTATTGTTGTTTCTTCTTCTAGCTTTGAAATAATTATTTAAATTTCTATTGAAGTTTTTCTTTAAACTGCATTTTATGACAAACCCATTTCACACCATAACGCAAGATCCATAAGGAAGAGCTGGAAGCAACTAAATTTCCCAAAGTAAGCTCTTTGGAAGTTAACATGTCTCCTTCCTTTTTAACCGACTTCAAAAAAAGAAGGAGGTTATACAATTCGGCTGAATGTTGCTTTTTTTATATTTGTGCCTCCAGAACTGAGTCATTTCTGATCCAATTTTGATACTTTTTGGTACTATAACAGACCATGCTTACAGATTAGTCCCGTTTTAAAAACAGTTCATAATCTTAAAAATTAAAGGGTATCCCCATACAACATACATATTTTTTACGTGTATTATGAACTGTAATGGCCGATTCTGTAAAATTTAAAATGACTGCGTATTACTATAGCTCCCAAAAACAAAAGATTATACACAAATAAATCTAAAAATTAAAGGGTGTCCCCATAATTGATGTAAATTTACTTAAATGGGCCTATCTTTAGAACCGTTATAGACAAACGATTGCAAATTGGACAGAATGTCGATTGGTATGGCCGTAATAGTAACAATTTTTAATATTCAAAATTATTAATTAAGGGTGCGCCAATAGTTCATAAAATTTGATGTATATTGCCATACTTATGAACCGTTGTAGACAGACGCTTGGAATTTACAACGAACCTGTATTGGTAAGTCCGCTTTAACAACAAGTATAAAATATGGATTTGGAAGTTAAAGGGTGTTCCAATAGTTGATGTAATTTCAAATGTGTGGCCGTACTTTTGAACCGTTATAGACAGAACGCTGAAACTTAAAAGGGAGCTGTATCGCTAAGTCCGCTATATCAACGAGTTTATAATTTGAATTTAGAATTTAAAGGGTGTCCCATAATAACTGTATATTTACTAATATAGGCCTTTTGAACCGTTACAGACAAACGCTTGTAAATTTGACGCAATGTCGATTGCTATGGCCGTTATAGTGACAGCTGATAATATTTAAAATTATAAGTTAAAGGGTGCAGCAATAGTTCACTTAATTTGGTATATGGCCATACTCTTAAACAGTTGTAAACAGACGATTGAAATTTACAAATAACCTGTATTACTAACTCTCTATAACAATAAGTATAAAATTTGGATTTGGAAATAAACGGGTGTCTCAATAGTTGATATATTATGGTATATGTGGTTGGATTTTAAACCGTTATAGATGGACAGCTGAAATTTACAAGAGACGTGTTTTACTAAGTCCGCTATAAGAAGAAGCTTATAATTTGAATTTATAAATTAGAGGGTGTTCCCAAAATTAGTGTAATTTGTTCTATATGGCCGTATTTTCTGAACCGTTGTATAAAAACACCTTAAATTTAGACAGAATGTCCACTACTTTTTTTGGTATAATAAGAAGTATAAAAATGTTATATTATAAATTAAATAGTTGATATAATCGGATATATATGGGCAAACTGTTGAACCGTTACACACAGATGGTTGAAATTTACACAGAACCTGATTGCTAAATCTACTACAGCAGCAAGTATATAATTTGAATTTGGAAATTAATAAGTGACCCTACAGTTGCTGCAATTTGATGTATATTGCCAAACTATTGAATAGTTGAAAAAGTATAAAGTTTGGAGATATAAGTGTGTCCCAATAGTTAATGTAACCTAATTTATGTGGCCACACACTTGAGCTTTTATAGGCAGACAGATGAAATCTGTTTTGAAGTTGGTTTTTTTTTTTGCAAGAATTATCTTCACTTTCTTTTAGTCAGGATTTCGCCCTTAACAAATAAACTATCGACTGTTGTAAAAGTCATCTTTGCACAAGGTTCACATGAGAAATAGCATAGTCGAGTTAAAAGTATATTAAAAATCTTAAAGTAAAGTATATCAGAAGCGAATTTTGATCAATAACTGAGAAAGTCGACGACCTTAAATTAGCGACCAGTTTGATACTTTGTTTGAAAACTATGTAACAATTATTAATCAACGGCCGAAAGAAATTCTTAGCATGTCGCGATATCAATAATCAGTGAAGAAACTTTAAAAGCTGATTTTAGGAGAACAAGGGTTATTAAAATTTTGCGATGTTCTCTCGCGAAATGCTTTTTTTACTAACCATTAACAGTGAGCTCTCAAGTTGCTTTTTAATGATTCCAATACAAGTCTAGTGGAAGAATGACTATAATTGAAGTATTCTTTAAAAAACCCTTCTTCTTATTGCCAAAATGATAATTCGTTATATTTTAATACTGAAAATTAAGACTTTATACTTGCAAAAACAAATGTTTCTTTGCATGATATTCGATTTAAAAGATGTGTCTTAACTTATTTCATCAAAATTAAGTTTTTTATTTAACTACGGTTCAGTTTTGCAAATACCTTCTACTAATACCAGTTTTATGATTTACCGAAGGACTGCTTTCTAAGTCTTTTACGTAGGTTCTTCAAGTCATCTCATAAACATTTTGAATAGCTTAAGTTAAGATATAAGATCATAATTAAAATAACACTCTACCAAGCAGTTTAGGTTTTAAAATTCAAGCCGTAGTTAGTGAAAATGTAATTTTGATTACAATTTTTGTTTTATTTTATAATTATAAAAACCTTTATCCTTTTTTTTATTTGAAGTACAGAAAAACAGAAAAGGATCACAAACAACGTTTAATATAAGTTTTTTTAAGAACAACAAGCACAAAAGTAAAGATTTTTACAGTGCAGTTGAGACGAATACTGTATGTCGATTTTGATAAGTTTGTATATATAAATATTATTTCGTTGAACAATTGTTATATGTATGTATACCATTATTCCTATTCGATTTATATAAATCAAACAATTTAAACAGTTTCGAATTTTAAACAAATAGAAATCTTATTTAGAAGTTTTAACTGTTTTTAACAATGCTGCTGTTATGTTGTGATTCCTTCTCTACCTGCTTGTTAACTGTCTATGGCTTTTTTCTCTTTTTTTTACATCCCCAATACAAAATAAGAAAACAACATTTGAAAGATATTATTTTTCAACAAATTTTATAAACATCCATCACAATGTACCAACATACAAACTTCAGAAATGTTCCTTTATCCAAAGACTGAAGAAAATAATAAAATATAAAATCCAATCAATTTAAATTTGTTCAATAGAAAAAAGCGCAGTTTTAGGTTTTTATTTAGATAAATTAATAGAATTGTATTTATTACCCAGATACAGGCATTCAAACTAAAAAAGAAAACTTTTAGATCGAAAACATTTTTATTTAAAAATAAATTTATCAAAAATAATTTAAATCCAAACTTATCTGTTATCTGTGAGGGATTAAGGTAAATGTACGGAAATAAAATAAATTTTCGTATTGTAAAAAATGTCAAAAAAATATCTTGGGTAATATTTCATACAGTTTTGAATTTAAATCCGATGTGTTAAAAATACTCTCGAACATTTGTATGTTCATATTTCAATCATGTAATTCTTAGAAAGATATCAATTTGCTTATCAGACTTTTTCTCGAATTAAAATGTCATGTAATAATATTCTGCGAATAATTCATAATATTTTAGCAATGCCTATACATATGTATATACAACAAGTTAGAGTTCTTTATTCGGCTGACCCGAATCTTTTATGGCCTTTACAAAATTAAAAAAAAATAATAAAGTTGCTATTTTAAGGCCCAACTATAATGTGCATATACTAGCTTATGCCAACTTATACAACTGTGCAAATACATTAAATTATATGTGGTAAACTATAATGTACATAAGGTAACTTTTCGTCAAGTTTCGTTAAATTTCATTTTCTTATGCAAGCTACGAAACTGATCGCACTTTCCGTACGGAAACAGCTGATTGTGCTTTGTGTTGTACATTTATAAAGAAAAATTTTAATTAAGACCTAAATTGTTAAATTTTTAATTCAATAGAAAATGTAGAAAAAACAACTTTCTTCTTTATGGCCTATTTTTTACAAATAAGCTATAAACACATTCGAGACAGCACTTCACGCGACAGCACTAAAACCCGAGCTGTCAACAGCCTGAGCACTATTTCAGTAGGCGAATAATTATTTTGAAAGCAGCAGCAGCAATAAACATATGGTTTTGTTTTCTTAATATTTGTTTACAAAATTCTAAAGTATTTGTTGCCTAAAAAAGATGTATCAGGAAAATATTATTAATTGTATGGAAGGCCTCACTAAAATAGTTCAAATTGCCGCGTCAGTATATGAGGCAAAGAAAAAACTAAAAAGATATAAACGAAGATGGTGGGTTCGCCCGGTAAACACAACTCGGGAAGAGGAAGGCTTTTTTGAGACATGCGTTTGTCAACTTAAGGAAAAAGATGATGAACATTTTTTTAAGGCAACAAGAATGTCTTTATCGAATTTTAATTTATTGTTGAATCTTTTTAGTAATAAACTGGAAAGATTTTCAAATAGAACAACCATCGATTGCGAGACACGCTTAGCCGTAACAATTTTGTAAGTCGTTTTATGAGTGAGCAGAAACAAAATTAAAGAGTTGCAATTTTTTAGTTATTTAGCGCAAGGCTGTAATATGCAAATGCTGGCTTGGGCGTACAAACTTGGAATTTCCACTGTCCGCAAAATTATATATGAAACGTGCGAAGCAATTTGGAATGAGCTACACGACGTGTATTTGTCACCTCCTAATGTGTCTGAACTTAAATCCATATCAGATAAATTCTATGTAAAAACAGGCATGCCCAATTGCTTAGGAGCTATTGATGGCAAACATGTCCGTATCGTTTGTCCTAAGAAAAGTGGCTCACTATTTTATAACTATAAAAAAACTTACAGTATAGTGCTGATGGCAGCATGTGATGCCAATTATGTTTTTACTTACATAGATGTTGGAGCCTTTGGAAGCCAAAGCGATGGTGGTGTGTTTGCTAGAAGTAATTTTGGCAGAAGATTGTTAAATGAAACTTTGGAAGTTCCTGCAAACGTCAACTTGCCTGGAACTTCCACCAATTTTCCTTTTTACTTTGTGGGAGATAACGCATTTTCATTAAAAAAAAATTTAATGCGGCCATATCCAGGACAAAATTTGGCACAAGACAAAGATAATTTCAACACCATGTTGTCAAAAGCAAGAGTGCATATTGTAAATACTTTTGGCATTTTAGCAAACAGGTGGAGAATACTACACACCACAATGCATTTTTCACCAAAAAATGCAGACAAAATTGTCTTAGCTACTGTAGTACTACACAATTTCTTAATGCTTCAAAAAGACAGGAATTATTTTACTCTTGAACTTTTTGACCAAGGTTCTAACAATCAATTGATTCAAGATCAAGACTTAGATGATTTTCTTCCATCAATTCAGGGACGAACAGCTAACCGTTCATCCTCAACAGCATTTCAGCTTCGCGATACTCTTAAAGAATACCTCGCTAATCATCCATTTTAATTACACACATATTTCTGGTTTTATTAAAGAAATTTTATTAAAAAAAATCAAAAATGTTTTTTTATTGTTTAATTATGTATAAACAACGAACACATTTACTAAAGACTTAAAAAAAAGACTTATTAATAATGCTGTATGTATGTGCTGCCGAACAAAAATAGAAATAAATCTAATCTTGACAGCAGCAGCAACCCGAGCTGTCGAGCAGCATGCTGTCGTCAATATAATCATTCTCATAAGAATGCATGTGTTTTAATTTTGACATATTGCTGCGGGCTGTCTGCTGTCTCGAATGTGTTTATAGCTATATACATATTTAAATTAAGTTTGTATTTATAGACACATATGTATAACATTAAAGCCATGAACATCGTTGCATTTTTTAGTAAGGTTGGCCACAATCACAAAACAGAAAATAATTTGTAATAATTTTTTTTTTTACATTTTCTTAGAGCATTAATCAAAATATGTACATGTGTATGTGAAAGTTATTAAGTATATAAAATATTTCTTTAAAGCTTTTTCGTTTTAAAATTTTGTTTATTTATATAGAAATTATTTTTGGCAAAAGTACGACTTAAACATAAATGTGCAACTGTGGCAAATAAGTTACTAAATTTATATTAGTACATTGTAGCCACATAAATTTCTTTGATAAGTTACCTAAGCATTTGACAGGCTTTTCGTTGAATTTTTGACATAAGTTAAAGCTAGCTTATGCACATTATAGTTGGGCCTTTAGTTCTTAAAATATAATTTTTTGCCGAAATATGTATATCGTTGATATAATGATGATATTTGGGCTAAACTTTTGTTGTTTACTTGTCAACTTGGGGTCTGCTCTTCACTCATCTTTATTGAAGACTCTATTATAATATATAAACAAAAAGAAGTGGCTGTTAGTTAAACGTGCTTCCGCTAAAAGGAACATTGTGAAAAAGTCAGGGGTGGAATCGTTACATCCGTGAACGTACAACACCTATCGAAAGATTGTGAGATACATTAACTGATGATAATTCACAAACTTGGAGATTATAATATACGTTATCGTATAACTGAACGCACGTTTTTCACCAACTGTTATCCGTTAATGAAACTTAGTTCGAATTAATAAGTGCAATAATTTCGCTAAAAAATGAGAATTAAAAAAAAATTAATAATCAATAAATTTTAGTTTATGAGAAAATTATATTACAATAAGTTAAATCTTAGGTTCATTAGTGAACACAAAATTTTTAAAAAAATCATGCTTCCTAATTAAGCATAAGGAAAAACTACTGAAAAAACAGACTATGGGATGAGCTTTCTAAGCGTATGTACACACTAGTACCACCAGTTAATAATGCGAAGATTTTAAAAAGGTAATTCGCAACTTATATTTTTTGTAAGAAAAGCATTTATATTTATTGCTGATCAAAAATATCAAGCGAAAAAAAAACTTTTTTAATTTTCGAGGAGGCCCTTAAAGATGCTGGTGCCCAGTGAAGAACTGTTAATTAAATCAGTTTTGACTTTGGGAATCAATCAAAAGCTAACGATCCGTTTGCAATCGTATGTCATAATGCCATTTAATTCATACGATTAACGTATCACGTAATTTTTTTTCGTGCGATTGTCGATGCGATCACCGATGTAACGTTTCCACTCCTGATATTCAGTTTGCAGTTTCAATGGTGCGATCATAATGTTAAAAAGATGACTCATTCATTTTTTTAAATAAATTTTCGGTGAGATTCTAGATATAAAATATTTCATACAAGTAACAACGACTATAACAACGACTTTAACAAACAAACGCTCGTATTGTTAAGCAAAACAACTGCTGCCTCTAAATTTATATATTTTTTTTTATTCTGAATAAAATTATCGTCCTTATCATTTAGTTTTATTTCATAATTCACAGCTATGAACAACCAATAAAAAGAAATATTTTTATGTATACATACAGTTTATTTATTTATTTTATTTTACTTCTTTTTGTTTTGTTTCAAGTTCGATTGAAATAATTTACTTTTAATGAACTCGACATTAGAAATTGTTAACTTCCCACAGAAGTTGATGAATTTACAGTACCTTTGATTCTGTTTTGTAGTTGATGCCAATATAAGAGATTAAAAAGCAAATAATTATAAGTAAAACAGAATAATGATATATAACTTTTTTAAAAGAAACTTTTGTTTTAACGTCCTATTAATTTTTTTAGTTTATGAAACACTATTATAAATCTTAAAGCGACAGTGAAATAGGACTTTTAGTGAGGAGCAAACAATTCATGCGTTATATATCATTTTTAATACATCAGTTCTTATAATCAGTATGAACTAATAAGAATTTATATTTATATATTTCTGTCCAGAAGCCCTTTTTGAATTAAAACCTGTTATTAAAAAAAAAATAAAACCTGTCATTATTTATAGAAATTAACAATAAGACAAAGAATTAACAATAATACAAAAACCTAAAACATCTAAAGACATTAATGAAATCGTATAAAAATTAATTTGTTTTTTTTTTAGAAAATTTAATACGACACAAATCAGTCTACTATAGTACAAATTTAATTTGTATTGTAATGTTTTTGTTTTATTTTCTTACTCAAAAGAAAAAAACTTTATTTCAACTTGTGGCTCCTCCCTTCATAGCTTAGTGCTCTCACAAGTGTTTTTAATTATTAAAGAAAACTCAATTTGCAGAAAAGTATCAGAAACGTGTATCTTTGTTTCTTTATGTGTAAATCTCTTAAATAGATATACGTTGTTTTTAAGACTTTAAAGTAAAAAAGAATGCAGTTTTTCCTTTTGGTATATCTAATCTAAAGAGGAGACTAGATCAGCGTTACCGTTCGTCGTCGTAAGATGCAATTTTACCATCTTTTGGCGGCCTATGTCGTGTTTTTTATTCTTACGTTTTTTATTGTGTTGCTACTTTTCTCCCTTTTCCGTCAGTTTACACAAAAAATCAAAATTTGTTATCAACACATTGGAAATTTTCTTATTCTTATATTTTATATTCTATACCACAAGTGAAAAGTATATGTATAAGGTTGTCATTTCGTTTATATTTTTTCAATATTTATTTTCAACCCAATAAAATATATATATTCTAGATACCTGTATCGACTCCCAGATTTACTACAGGTAAATCTGTGTGTTAGAAATCTGGTTGAAATCAATTTTGGCAGGTTTGAAAAAGGTAACAGTCAACATAACAACATGTATGTACTTATGTGTCCGGGTACTTGTTTTAACTAGATTTAATTACGAATTTTTTTATAATTATATCATGAGAAGCTTACTTGTTCATAATGGATAGACAATTCGTTTGTGATATGTAACGCGCTTGATAGGAACTTTGAAAAGTTCTTCTATGATACCCAAATTGAACCATTCTGCCACAAAGTGCTTGAAATATCACAATATATTAATAAAAACTGTAAAGGTTCATAACTTTGAAAATAGGGGTTGCCGACGGTTTTTTCATTTAATATTTGCCCCTTAAAATTGCTTTTTTAAATAAAATAAAGTTGTATAATCTAACTTTAAAATTATCGTTTACTTTTATAAAATAAATAAATAAATCTAATAATAAAATGTTGATTTTCAAAATTACTTGTTAAAGGTTTTTTAGACCTTAAACCATTTATAAATATATAATTTCATCAACATTTGCCATTTAAAGTTTATTAACCTACAGTCTTATTCTGTAGCTAAATCTCAATCTCGATCGCTAAAATGCCAAAAATAAATTATGGCCAAAAGTGTTACAGAATAGCATTCATAGCCACAAACCGATAAATAGAGTTTTTTTAAGTTTTTTTTTTTTTAGCCATGGAGATTTAGCTTTAACGATTTTAAGAACAAGGCTGCTGGTTAAAGCTTTTATGATTACGTGCATAAACCTATATTAGAAAATTTTTCATGAATTAGACCGTTAGTCTTTAAATACAACAGTGGTTTAATAAATAAAAAAAAAACTAAAGCTATTGATGTGCGGTCCACCGTCGAAAAGTTGCTACATGTTCTTCCAAGAAACGTACATTTCGCGGTTTTATTACATTAAATTACAATAAGGTTACAATAAATATTAATGACTCAAACAAGGTAAGGAGACAATCGGCCTGTTTACATTATCAACATTTATTTTTTAAAACGACATTTTTGTGCGTTGGCCAATAATTTTATTAGTAGTTGTAGATTCTATTCTTGAGCTATTTAGGCCTATACTTGGAAAGTAATTAAAAACTCAATTTATTTACTGTTTTTCCCGACGTTTCGTCGATTATTTGTCGACTTTATCAAGGGCGTCTATTTTTTATTTAAATAAATCATAAAATAAAAATACAATTACATTACAATTGAAAACAAAAACTTCAGAAATATATACTTACAAAATAAAACGTTAATACATTAATTCAAATTAAAATAAACATGTCAAACATAAACACAAAACATCTGAACGATTTAAACAGGTTCAAACAATAAACATATCTTAGCTTAAATAGAGATTCCACTTTTTGAAAATTCCTATCGGTAACCCTGTAAAGAATTGTAGTTGCACTAACGCTTGAAAGCTAAGAATAAAATGCTGCTGAAGTTAATAAGACTGAACTCATGTCACTGTGAAATACACAATGAGAATACGAAATGGTAGCCTTTGATTGCCCTGCCTTTCGATATCACAGAACAAAATTTTGCAGAGATTCTTTGTTGCGTATATCTCCCGCATATCGATATATAATTAGAAATTGATTTCATCAGTAGTCTATGAATCGTTCAGTGAAAATAATATTAAAACGACTTCTATGGGTTGCCAATCATTTAGTCTGCGGCTACAAATGTACATACAAACAAATAAATTATTCATTCATATTTAAACGCTGCTTGTTATTAGTTTTCCAGAATATTTAATGATTCAAAGATATTTACTTTTAAAACATAAAAACAACGTAAAAAACTATGAAGAATACAAAATATATATAAGAAAATATGAGACGACAGTGAATGAAACGTTTGTGTACTGGTTCAGAAGTATAAAATAAATAATGATGATGCCAATGATAATGATAAAACCCAAAATCAAATTGCTTTCTTCCTGCACCCCAAGTAGCTGCTATTATTTTCCTGTTGTTGTATGATTTCCCACTAAAACAGCATAAAAGCATATAAAATTTTAATTTAAAAACACGTGTGAGGATACATATGCGTATACTTATAAATAAGAGCCTAACAAAAAGGTTTTTTACAGATAACTGTAAGGTCTATGCACTTAAAAAGTTACCTTCTGTTTATTTATACAATATATTTTTGTATTTTAAGAAAAAAGTTCAAGACTTTTCAAATTTGTTATAAAAATGTTATTAAAAAGGCATTTTAAGATGATAGTCTTTGTCAATAAATAAACCAACAAAAATGTAGTTTTCCCAATTGCTTTGTAGATGCTATAAGTCTATTAAGGCTCTCGGTTATAGAAGGGCGAATTGCTATTTCGTTTTGCGCTGTTATAGTTTTTAATTTCGTACTTTAAAAATGTAAATTATTTCTACCATTTTTATTTGGAATTATAATTTATATTTTTGAAGGTTGATTCGCCATGTTAAGGTTTTCTAGTAACATTTCTTTTTTTATATTTCAGTTTTCAAAATTCATATAAATAATAATGACAAACTATAATCCCCACAACAAATATAAGTATTCGGGCGGAGAGAAAATAGGGGAAAACCATCCTTGCCATAAGACGATAAGGAGGAGCGAAAACAAGCCAACATAAAAAAATTGAAAGATAATAAATAACAAAATTTTCAGGGACAAATAATGCAAAGAAAGCAAAAAACAACAAGATGTTGCTATATGAATGACACCCAAAAACCACTACGTCCAGAAAAAAAAAAATAAAATATAAAAAAACAATTTTGAATTTGTTGAACGATTAAGAAACAAACAAAAAGTAGCCAAAAATTGAAGGATAAAAAATTTTTAACAATAAAATATGTGTCTTAAATATCAAACTAGAGATAGAAATTCTGCTTTTTGAATAACAACAGCAAAAGGATGTAGCAGGAAGTGGTGCATGTTTTGGCAGCGATACCAGTAATGACAGCGGCAGCTGTATTGATAGTGGCAGCAGCAATATGATGCTTTTTAAATAGCATTATTATCATTCATACGATGTGCCATGAATAAAATATTAAATCTTCCCTTTTTAAAATTTTAACTGGTCTCTCGTTTAACAATAAGTATGGTTCATTGGTCAGTTATAGAAATTTAGTAGTTTTCATTATTATTTTATTTAAATAATATTTATGAAAATAAAACAAAAAATTGAGATTCATATTAATATTATTATGATTGTAATTAAAGTTGAATACAAGTATGTCTATAAAAAATTATCTTCAAAAATAAAGGCAAGAAAACAAATTACATGTTTTATAAAAAATTCTTATAAATTAGGTAGTCAAATTATAAATTGATAATTTTTAATTTAACTTTGGTGTGTAGACACATCAAATTTCTTAATCGATTAGCAGTTGACAGCTAAAAATATTATTATTTTTTGCTCAGATCTTGTGCTATGAATTTAAAAGAATGCAGACAAATTCGGGTTTATAAAAATGCTGTCCGTCTTTCCTAAGGAAATAAGAACGACAACTTGGCAAGTCTGAAAATTTTAAGAAAACAATAGCAATTACTCCTGGCAACTTAAAGTAACTTGGCTTTGTTATGTTAATTACAACAAGTTAGGATCATATTTTGTAAAGTACTTAATCACCTTTTAGCTTCTATTTAATAAAAAAGATAATCTAAAGGCGAAATAAATAATAACTTGACCTGTCGCCTAATTTTAGTTTTAAATATACCTTTAACTAATTGGTAATTAAAACAACGGGCCTTAGAGGATACCGTGGAAGACGGTAAATCGATTTGGAATATTGTTTTAAAATTTTAGCATGGTGCGTATTTCATAGTTTTTGAAATGAAAAAGAATGATATCATAACTCAGATGTGGCTGAGTGACATAGAGTGGACCAACATGTTCTCCAAAATTACCAAAATATTGATAAATTTTTTGTTATACCATTATTATTATAGACATTTATCCACAAAAATACCGATCCGATCTTTGACAATTCCTAGATGCCACTCGTGTTATTTAAGGTGTTGATATATTTTTTACTAACTACATTACGAGTACATTTACATTTTTTTGTTGCTTTACACTAGACAGTTAACAGTTTGAAAAGTTTCTTGCTGGAAAATGATTTTTTCTGCTAACTAGAAGTATTTTTGCACAAAATCGTGCAACTGTGTATTTAAATATGAGGATATAACTTTTAATTCATTTTTTATTCCATACAAGAGACCAACTTCCTATTACGTGAAGCAACCACAAATCATTCAAGTATCACCCACATTTTAACAGTTTGCTTTACAAAACAATGCCGATAATGACAAAAGTTAGTTTTAAGCTGAAAGTCCATACAACGCGTTCTATGCGTACACGCTTTTTACGCTTTTCATACTTTTTATGCTTTCTACATTTCTTAAGCGTCAAGTTACATGCAACGCTTTTTATGCGCCAAGTTTTTCTTTTGATCAGCTGTGGTGTAAATATTTTTATCTAAAGAAATCATTTTTGGAAAAATGGAAAGTGTAATGTTTAAAGAATTTATGGCATATATTGTGTTTATGCACATAATATTTTGTGTAACAAGGACCTATGAAAATCTTCAGAAGAAAAGGAAACGGTTTTTGCATTTGTATTAAAAACTTTTTAAATTAAATATATTCATTAGGGATGAAACTAAGTACATAAAAGTCATCGATAGCAAAAACATAAGTTTTATTGATGAAAGAGTTGTTGTAAATTATTAATATTTACGTATTTTTTCTTAATTTATTGTTAAACTTTACTAAAAAATAGTTTTTTTTTTATTAAAAAGGCTTTTTAAAACAAAAAAACAGAAAAAAGTAATCATTAACACAACAATATTTATCGATACCATTGATAATAAAATATAATTTACCATCCTTAAATATCAAAAACAGCTGACATTTTTCGTGACGCTTGAGAAGCGTAGAAAAGTAGAAAGTAAACAAACTTCTTGCGTTCTACGCGTTCATGCTTTCTACGCTTTGTGCTGTGTAACTTGTCACATATATTTACATTAATTCTACTTTTTTGACAGACGCGTTTAATGCGTGTACGCATAGAACGCGTGGTATGGACTTTCAGCTTTATCGTCTGATTGGTATTAAAGACGTGCACAGATTTATCTGTTTATATCAGTTTTTGTGTGTTGTTGTAAGTTGATATTGTTACTTTTTCTCATTGGATGGATGCGAATGAGTAAAGAGAGAATGAGAGTAACATATCGTTCTCCTATGTTTCGTACAAATGGATATAAACAGATAT
This sequence comes from Gymnosoma rotundatum, assembly GCA_916610165.2. Lineage (NCBI taxonomy): Eukaryota > Metazoa > Arthropoda > Insecta > Diptera > Tachinidae > Gymnosoma > Gymnosoma rotundatum. Next base: position 41,436,679 of record OU744339.1, read on the forward strand.
TGATGGTTGTACCATAAGTACTTATGGTATGCTGCGAATCAATGTCCATTCATACGTACATATGTATTGGTTTATTAAAATTACAAAAATAAAATGATTGTTTCTAAACATGATCAATATTTTAATTGTTTGGTTATGTTTTATTGAAGTTTAATATATAAAACTGAATTCTTTTACAAAAGTTTATGAATCTTATGCGTATAATTGCATTAAAATTATTATTACGTTTTTTAATAACTCTTACTAGGGCTTAACAATTCTAAGGATACAATAACTAAATAAATATATGTAGGCATATTTCTATATTTAGAGAGAAGAAAAGCCTAATAATTTATAATGAAATAAAAATATATTTTTATGTTAAGCTTGTTTTAAAATACCTTTTGAATCCAAATTATTTTTAATAGATACGGCCGGAATAATAAAAAATCAAATTAAAAATGAAGTATGAATATTTAAATAGTTTTAGCAAAAATAAAAATAAATTTTTTATTTAACTCACAACCGCAAATCTTATTACTTGCTCGAAAACAAAAATATATTGCAATAGGGCCTAATGTTAAAACGTAAACATTTCACCAGATTTTTGTGATAAAAATGCAACTTTAAAATATTGTTTTAATATGCTTTATGGCGTTTACTTAGTGCAAAAAGAAAAGGAGGAACGTTAGATGATTATTAACAAGTTTTTCATAAAACGGCATTACCGCTAGTGAAAAAAGTGATAATGCTAACAAAATCATGAGAATTTATTACCATTCAATGCTAATGAAATTGTCAACGAGTTAGTCCATCTAATTAATTGCTCTCATTTATAGTAAGAAACTTGAATTTTTTAAACATATATTTTTCAATAAGTTCATTATATACATTTTCTAATTCTAATATATTTCATTCATTATATTTTCTATAAAACTTTTTAATAATTTAAAAACTTCGAATAAATTTTACTCTCTATTTATTTAAGCTGTAGAAACATTCTTTAATGCAGAAATGAGGGTTTTTAGTACGTGTTAAAAAATTTAGAAATTTTGAGTGCACCAATAACATGAATAATAAATTATAACGCGTCTACTGATAATATCCCTTTAAGTGAGTAGAAAATAAAAATTTCGTTATTTAATATGTACATATATAACAGGGACAATAACATTACTGGGTGTATTTCTAGAAGTGTGAATGTTTTCCTACTTTTTTTTTGTTATTGAAATTTTTTGGAACTTCTATTTTTATGTACATATGCATGCACAGATGTATATAATATACCTTTTTTATATATTAATTTTTTCTTTTTATTTACGAGGGCTGCTATATATATTTCTGGCCTGGCAACACTGGCTGCATAGTGCAATCTGACATTTCGATTGGAAAGTTTGTCATTTTTAAGCATAATCGTACTCAAAACGTTTTGACGTACGACCATTAGTTGTGTTGTTTACAGTGACTTGAAAAAATTAATATAGAAAAAAATGGAATTAACTCGTGAACATTTTCGTGCCATCATTTTTCACAACTTTCGACGTGGATTATCACGACAAGAGTGCATTGATGAACTAAAATCTTTGTATGACGATAAAGCACCATCCTATAGCACTGTGAAAAATTGGTATAATGAATTTAATTGTGGCCGAAGCTTGCTCAAAGACGAATTCCGTAAAGGTCGTCCAAAAACGGCTGTTGTGCTAGAGAACATTGATGCCGTGCGTGAACTCATAATGCAAAATCGACATTCGGCATACCGAGAGATAGAGACATCCTTGTACATTTCTTCTACCAGCATACATTCAATACTGCATGAACACCTGGCCGTAAAAAAGGTTTGTTCTCGTTGGATCCCGCACAATTTGAAAGTCGCTCAAAAAAAGGCTCGTGTCGATTGGTGCAAAGAAATGTTGCAAAAATACGATTGCGGTGCTTCAAAAGACGTTAACAAGATCGTCACAGGGGACGAATCATTGATCTATGCGTATGAGCCCGAAACGAAACAACAATCGACCGTGTGGGTCTTCAAAGACGAGCAAAATCCAACGAAAGTTGTTCGTGGAAGAAGCACTTCGAAGCAAATGGTCGCCTGTTTCTTCGGCAAAACTGGCCATGTGGCGACTGTTCCGCTTGAGCAAAGTAGGACAGTCACTTCTGAGTGGTACACTACAATTTGTTTGCCTGAAGTCATCGGAGAAATTCGAAAAACCAACAAGAGAAGACGAATCATTGTTCACCATGACAATGCGAGCTCTCACACATCGGCTCAAACCAGAGCGTTTTTAACCGGCCAAAACGTCGAATTAATGGGTCATCCGGCGTACAGCCCTTACTTGGCACCTTATGACTTCTTCTTGTTTCCGCACATCAAGAAAAAACTGCGCGGTCAACAATTTTCGTCGCCAGAAGAAGCTGTTGAAGTGTTCAAAAACTATGTTTTAGAGGTGTTTCAATCGCAGTGGAAAAAGTGCTTCGACAACTGGTTTGAGCGCATGCAAAAGTGTATAAATCATGCTGGAGAATACTTTGAAAAACAATAAAACCATTTTTGATTATAAATATTCGCATTTTCACTATTAGGCCAGAAATATATAGAGCAGCCCTCGTAATACTCGTATAACTTAGTTTTTATCAAAAAGGAATTATTTTTAATATAATATACAATAAAATTCCTTAATTAAATTAATTCTATGCTCATTACTTAACGCGCGACTAGACAACGATTTATTAACTTTTCAATTGTTTTTATAAAATAAAGTTATCATCAATATTGCGTATTCTACCTTTAAAATCTAATTACTAAAGCTGAACAATAATAACTACAATTCGGGTTATTTCGTACGAAGTTAAAGTACTGCTTATTAGTTCTCGCCTCTGTCATAAGCAGCACACAGTTATCTAAAATATCTGTTTCACAAACAGATATATCCAAATACTCATGGTGCAGCAGATATTTAAGAGTAAAAAACTGATAATTTTCTCACTCTATGCAAAACCATAAACAACTGTATGTGTTTATATCCATAGTGTGAGTAAGCAAAAACGAAAGCATACAATATCAACTACACTCATGCGTTCTTTTGTATCTATTTTAACTGATATGTACATGATATATCTGTTTTTGCCATACTGTTGGTATACTAGTGCACGTCTTTAATTGGTATCGGAAAATTTTTGCCTCATCGAACATCACTTTTTTTTAGCCTGCTAGCGTTCAATTCTTTACAAGAATTAAGTCGAGTTGTGTCAAATAAACAAATAAAATAAATCGTTTGTCTTACCCATTTACAGTTACAGCAATTTCCAGTCCTGAGGAATTATGACCGGGCTTACCAATTAAATTCCATTCTAAGGCAGAACTGTCAAAATGATCTAAAAATTAATGTGAGGTTCTAAAGGTTTAATTTTTTTAATAATTAGGAATACCAAAAAGCTAACCAACTTTTAATAAAAAGGAGTACAACCAGTTTATTGCTGTTGTACAAATATGTATTTAAAAATCGTAGCTAGGATTATTTAAGTAATTTCAGCAAAACTAATGACGCTTTTGCTCTCTACTCTATGTATGTAAAATATCAGATATATAATGGAGAGCTATCGATTTAAAAATTATCATTGTGGGGGTTCAAAGGGGGATTCATCCACATAGATGTGGGTGGGGTCGTCCCACAGAGTAGTGGGGAGAGCTACTTAGGACTTACCGTTATTTTGATGGAGATGTGCTGAGTGGTGTCCTCTGCTGGATTTCTTTTATTGGCAACGATGGTGTCGATTGATGGCTGGAAATGGCGGCTCCGCACTCGATCCAGCTAGTTTCTCTGCCGTCTGTCTGCTGGAGAACTCCCGTTTTGGGTGATCTTTTAAAACACGTTGGTAGTTATATGTTCTAAGCTTTTTTCCTCTTTTTTATAATTCGGATTTATAACTTGTTTGGCCAGCTTAATTTAATTAAGAATATTTCTACTTTTCACTTTTAGGTATATTTATGTAAAAATAGGTTTATGTACAATTAATAATAATACAATGATATTCCTTAACAATGTTAAATTAATAAATTTGAGCTTAAGCCTTTTGGTTATTCCTGGTCCACAAATTTCACTTGTTCTTGGCTAAATTTCGATTCTTCAGCAGTTTCTTATTTCAACTTATGATGTTTAGTTCAAGTATTTGCTTATAGATTTTCCTTTTCTTTTTTATAAACACATTTTTCGCTATAAAAATTCTTTATTTCATCAACTTTATTTGATTTATTTAACAAGTTATTTGGAATTTACCAGCTTAGAATCATCACGCAACTAACTAAAAATGCAGCTGCGCATTCTTTTGCCCTTTTTACTTTGTTTTTTGTTTCTCTCATTTTGATTTGCACAGAAGCAAAAGGGCAAAAGAGTGTTGACAACGTATTCTGCTTTTTTGCCACCTAACAAAACGACAGGATAGGGTTTGCGGTCAAACATCCCGCCCCCCTTGCAGGACTGCAACTTAGCGTATAAAAAGTTATATAAATTCAAATTCAATAATTCAAAAAGAGATATTATATTATGGTATAATATAAGTTTAAGTTCAATAAATGTATAAGTTCAATAAATGTATAAGTTCAATGCTGTGTCCTGTGCGAGGGGCGATGCAAGGCTGCCTGGTTGAAGACCGCTTCTGATGAGCTCCGGGTATACTTCGGCTCCCAGGATGACGTTGATGGTGTGATTGCCGTAGAAGTCTGGGTCTGCCAAACGGAGATTATCGTAGTGCTGAGCTACTCGGCTGTTCAGCGGTTTTCTGGCTTGGTTGAGGGGTAGCTTGTCGTCAACTCTGGCGGTGACGGTAAACGTGGTTGCTCCCTCAAAACGTGAACGAAAGGTCATCTTGTACCATTTCTGATTGTCGATCAGTTCAACGGGAAGATGATATCGGTTGACAATAAAGGCGGCGATGGCACTTTCAGTGGCACACGGGTTTATCAGATCACGGACTTGCACCCATTGCTTGTTTAGACATATTTGTATAATGACGGTAGGTATCAACGTAGCATTGGCAGTACCGCTTGAACGACGTATCTTGGGGGGGCGATGAAGAAGTGTATGATGTTTACCCCTGCAGATTTTACAACATTCAGCACTGCGACATTTATTAGTTCGGTGCGAGTGTGCTAAACAATTTTCGCAATGTAGATGGCGTCGACCGTTTTTTCCCGTGCGGAAACAGACATGCTGGTAAACTTCTTACATTTTTGCAATGGGTGATCCTTTTGGCACAGGCGGCAATCATAGGTGGATTTTAAACGAATGATAACCCGTTGGCGCTCAATCGGGGAAGCGCTTCTACGTGGTGAACGCCGCATAATGACTAGAAAAGAAAAGAACGAAATAAAGGCAAAGATTAGTTGTCATTGCGATTCGGGGTAGGGGAGCCACACTAATTTAACGATGGGGCGCGTGATGACACCCGTAGCGGTGCGGATGTCAGCTGTTCTGACCTTGTTGTCCAGGCCGTGATAGACTTTATCAATCCGACCGAGACGCCATTGATGTGGGGGTAAATTGTCTTGTCGCACGACGACAAGATCTCCGATCGCGAAATCTCGCTGTGGGTACTTCCACTTTGTCCGTTTATGAAGTTCGATAAGATATTCGTATTTCCATCGACGGGCGAGGTGATGGTGTAATATTTTTAGTTTCTGCCAGCGATTTACATAACTTAACGAGTGATCGGATAAATTGGGTTCGGGGGGTGACAAAATGGGGGTGCCTATGAGGAAGTGACCGGGGGTTATTGCGCATAAGTCGTTTGGGTCGTTCGTCACTGGACTCAAGGGCCGTGAATTCAGACATGCCTCTATGCGGGTTAGCATTGTGCTAAATTCTTCATACGTGAAGTGTTGGCTGTGGCAAATCCTTTTAAAATGGGACTTAAAACTTTTTACTCCGGCCTCCCACAGGCCGCCCATATGGGGTGCTCCTGGGGGGATGAAGTGCCATTCTAACGGAGAGAAGCTGTTTTGAGCTAATACACCTTTCCATACAAGGGCTAGAAATGGTTGGGCATCATGTTGTAGGATGTTGGAGGCACCAACAAACGCAGTGCCATTATCAGAATACATGGCATGAGGCGTTCCACGTCTGCTGAAAAATCTGGCGAAGGCCGCTAAAAAGGCTTGCGTAGATATATCTCCAGTGGCTTCCAGGTGAATGGCTTTAGTAGCGAAGCAGACGAAGATTGCGACGTAACCTTTAGTGATTTTGCAACCGCGGCCCACGTAGGATTTTATTTCGAAGGGCCCGGCGAAATCCACTCCAGTGTCGTAGAATGGGCGGGTGAGCGTAGCTCGTTCAGGGGAAAATGCAGCCATCATCTGCTGGCTAAGCGCACTTTTATGTCTAACGCATGTGAGACATTTAGAAATAGTTGATTTTATTAGATTTTTAAGACGAGGTACGTAGTAATGGCATCGCATAAGACGGTGTAAAAGCGCATTTTGGCCATGTATGGAGTACATGTGTAGCCATTTGAGGAAAAGTTGAGTATAACGAGCGTGATAGGGTAATAAAATAGGGTAGCGCTCATTATAGCTAAGAGTGGGGGAGTTTGCTAATCGGCCATTAATTCTCATGATTCCGTTAGAGTCTAGAAAGGGGTTGAAAGTTAGCAACGTACTTTTACGGGATATCGGGCGATTATTACATAATTCTCTATGCTCATCTGAGAAATGAAGTTTTTGACTCGAAATAATTAAACATGATTTAACGAAGTTGATTTCATCTGAGGTGAGATCGTTAGAGTTGAATTTCTGATGATTTTTCACGCGATGATAAAAACGAAATACGTAACTAAGAACTCGTAACGCTTTGGGCAAATCCGAAAAATTACAAAGTAGGTCTTCATATTTCACCGTGGTAGAGTGCACACAGAGTGGTCTAGACTCTTCGTTCGTTGAGAAGTTTTCAGTGCATGATGGCCACTCAGCGTGTGGAAGTCTTAACCAAGGGGGACCTTGCCACTATAGCGTATTCGATGCCAATTGTGATACGGTAAGGCCGCGAGCTGCCAAGTCAGCTGGATTATTTTTCATATCAACATGCGACCATGGTTCGATTCCGACCTTTTCGATTATGGAGCTGACGCGGTTTTCAACGAATGTTTTCCATCGGTTAGGGGGACCTCGCAACCACGCTAAGACGATCGTGGAATCCGTCCACAAAAAAATTTTGTAATTTTTCAAATTGAGTTGAGCTGGTATTGTGTCCATTATTGTAGCCAACAACTCAGCACCACAAAGTTCTTTTCGTGGTATCGAAATAAATTTTACCGGCGCTACTTTGGTTTTTGCTACTAAAAGGTGAGTTGAGACAAAACCTTGGTTCTCAGATCGCAGATACAGAGTAGCGGCATAGGCCTTTTCAGAGGCGTCGCAGAAACCGTGTAGTTCGGTAGTATATGAGGGGTCAAAATTAACAAAACGGGGTATTCTAATTTGTTCGATGTGTATATAATCATCAAGAAAATTATGCCAGTTTTCGAGTGTAGGGGGGTGTAAATCTTCATCCCAGTCTGTTCCATCCTTCCAGATTTGTTGCATTATGATTTTAGCCACAATTATTTTGGGTGATAGCCAGCCCGCGGGGTCAAATAACTTGGCTATTTCTGAAAGTACAGACCTTTTGGTGACTGCCTTGCGATCGGGGTGAGATTTCAACTTAAAGTAGAAATAATCATTTCCAGCGTTCCACCGCAGTCCAAGCGTTTTAGTGAAGCTGGAATCAGAAAGGGTCAAAAATTCTGCATCGAGTAGATAATTTGGGGGTAAATCATTGAGTAAAAGATTGTTATTCGCCGTCCATTTACGTAACGTAAACCCGGCTGAATTAAGCACGTAGCGGAGCTGATTTCTGCATCGTAAGCTGGCCGTAATAGTATGGGAGCCAGCCAAAACATCATCGACGTACATGAAGTTTCGTAAAATGTCAGCTGCCAGGGGGTAATTTTCATCGGCCTCATTGGCTAACTCTGATTGATTCTGATTGCTAAGTATGGGGCGCAGTTGACGCCGAATGTGACAGTATTCAACTGGTAATCTTGAAGGGGCTCGTTCGGGGATTTTCGGAAGATAATACGCTGATATTGGGTCTGAGAGGGTTCTATAAGAATTTGGCGGTACATCTTTTCGATGTCCGCGTTAAATACATAGCGAAAAAGTCTCCAGCGAAGAATTAAAATAGTTAAGTCGGCCTGTAATATAGGCCCGACGTGGAGCATATCGTTGAGACTGACGCCATTAGATGAGGGGCTAGAAGCATTAAACACCACACGTAGCTTGGTGGTAGCACTATCGGGTTTTAGTACAGCGTGGTGTGGCAAGTAGTAGTTTTCAGAGCCGTTGCTCGGGGGGGAAACTTTGTCCATTTGGCCTAGAGTGGCATACTAGGTGATTACTCGGTCGTAATCATTTTTGAGTTCGGGGATTTTTAGCAATCTTGTTTCATTGCGTAAAAATTGAGATATGGCGATGTTTCGGGAATCGCCTACATTAAGGGGGTTGGGGTAGTCGTGCTTAAAGGGTAGTGACACGACAAAACGACCATCAGGGTTTTTGTGAGTCGATTTTTTATACAGCTCTTCACAATATATATCTTCAGGGGTTGAGCGGCGCTTCTTCGGAACTTCTTCCAGTTCCCAGAACTTTTGTAGTTGAGTTGATAGGGTGATTTCATTGAAAAATGAACGAATCGTAACACGATTTTGCGGGGTGTGCATTTTGCCGGTGAGTATCCAGCCAAAAATGGTATTTTGGGCAACCAAGGATTGGTTAGAGTCCCATTGTACGCCGGTTTTAATTATCTTGGGGTAGACATCTCCTCCGAGTAGTAGGTCTACCTCAGTGCAGTTTTGCCTATACTTATCAGCCAGTTGAAGGCGTGAGAAGTTTGCATCCTTGAGAGCGGATACTGGGTAATACGGTAGTTGATCTGTCAGCTTATTGACGATATAGGCGTCAATACACATATTAATTGCAGGGTTAATTGGAGACCCTATACGCACTTGACACATGTGAGTTGATGTTGCAGTTAATGAGTCATTTATGCCATGGACCTCAGCATGAGATGACTGAGTGTTGATGTGGAGTTTTCTTTGCAGTCGCCTCGAAATAAACGACGCTTCAGACGCAGAGTCGATTAAGGCACGAATAGTGCATTTAAAATCATGATTATAAATATCTACTAGGGCGGTGCCCAGTATAATAGAGGGGGTAGTTGTTTGTACCTGGGTTGAGTACGATTGCAGCGTTTTTTCAGCCGCTTCACGAGAAGTAGAGGGGGTTGCATCTTGAGGGGGGTGAATACTAGTTGGTATAGTAGTTACCTCTATGTGATGGAGCAAAAACAGGGGGTATATTCGTGTTGTGCGGGGGGTTATGTGAGCGAATATTATTTTCATGGGGACTAGGGGTAGATATAACGGAAGCAGCTTGGGGTGCTGCAGGGGTACGTATATTTGAGGCTGAATTGCGTTCATGGCGGTGCAATAGCGAATGGTGGCTTTGTCCACAAGCATTGCACACAAATTTGCTTTTACATTGTCTACGCTCATGGGAGGTAGCGAGACAATTTGTACAAAGTTTATGTTTTTTAACTATATTGTATCGATTTTCAAGAGACATGCCATGGAACACTGAACAAAATCTAATGGGATGTGAATGGGGACACAAAGGACATTTTTTGTATTTGTCGACTAAAACGCTGGTATTAAAACTGTTAAGTTTTTTCTCATTTGAATGCGGTTTTTTGTAATGCGGAAATTTAGGCGCGTTTGAAATATTCGAGTGTGCAAAGGTTGAGCGGATATCTGCAACTGATTCTAATGTCTGAAACCGAGACGTGAGCGTGGTATCGGGCAGACAGGTGGAACAAATATAAATAAAAATGGGGTCCCAATTTTTGGTGTCGATTCCTAACAGTGTTAAATTCGTAACGCAATCATTAATTGTGCGTTGCAAACGCCGAATATTGGGCCCAGTTTCTTTAGGAAGGGGGGAAATATTAAATAAACATTTTAATTGCGCGTTCACCAAAACGCGCTTATTTTCGTACCTTTGTACCAAGTGTTGCCATCCCATCTCGAACCTATCGTTCGTTATGGGGCAAGTTTTCAACAGGTCTCTCGCTTCTCCTTGTGTCTTCTTGAGTAAGTGGCACATCTTTTCCACCGGGGATAGGCGATTATTGTTCTTGTAGAGGGCCGTGAACATATCACGGAACGTTGGCCATGACTTATAGTCACCGTGGAAAATTTCTGTATCGCAGGAGGGTACTGATATGAGGGGGTGTTGAGTTGCCTGTTCCTCTCGAGCAAGATGTCGCTTCGTCTTGTTGCGCAGAGTCTCGATGGCTTCATTTATTTTGGCGATCATTTTGGTATAAACCTCAAAAGTTGAAAAAAAAACGGGATCAAACTTTTCGATAGCGTCGTCGTATAGCGACGCAAAAGCGTCCCATAACCGTATAGCTTCTGTTTTCAGGACATCCTACGCGTGAATCGACTTGTCTTCAACCGAGCTCTCATCCATATGAACCGAAAGCTTCGTGATGCGATCAGAGACACGGATCAATGATTTAATTGACGCCATTTTATCTTTAAATGCGTAAGTGGGGGGTATTTAGTTACCAAGAAAAAGACCGAGATGATTCGTGATATAAAAATCGACCGACCGTTGAGTTCAAACAATAGGGGGAACGTCCGCAAACAAGACAATAAAAAAACGTGCCCGAATTGTAAAGGGGCTCAAATAATTGATAAAAAATTAAAATAAAAAATATAAAAAATACTTTTTTTTTCCAGGTTGCGCCTCGTTTTAATGTGTCCAAAACTGTTTGGGTTGACCCTTGTATACTTGTACCCGTTTCTTTTTGGGGTGACCCTCGTATACGATTGCCCGTTAGTTTCGCCGAACAAACCAAGTGACAGTGAAGGGTAGAATTTGTAAATATTTGTTTTTTAAATTAATAAATACAGTTGAGTATGAAGTTTTATATTTTTTATAATAAATGGTTGATAAATACCAGTTAAAATAATTAACGCCTAATTTACTTTTTTTTTGCGTTTAATTTATTTTATTTATTAAAACAGGGGTTTGTAAATTTTAAAGGGATATTATTTAATTTAATAATGTAATTTAATTTAAAATTAAATTTATTAAAATTATTTATTAAATTTAATTTAATTTAAAATCAAACACGTTATTATTTTTCACTTTTCAAATATATGACGTCCAAAAAATTTCCAAGATGCACAATATTTGTCCGCTACTGTATTCATATTTGTTTGCTTATTTTCAACCACCAAAATTACTTGTATTCCTAATACACAAGCTTGTTATATATTTACATACGTTTGCATAAATGTTTCTGCTTATGCATGTACACATTAGTTATTATTATATTCATGCATATATTAATGTAGGTCAGTAGAACAACAATTTTTTTTTTTACTTTACGCTTGCGTATTCTGCTTTAGTAATTTTTTCTGGGTGGTGACGTCATAAAAGTGATCTCTATATTTTTAACAAATATGTGCTCTCAAAATACAAGCAAATGAAGATGTGTGCATACAACCACACATAAGAATATTGTCTTTATTCTTTTTCTCTGCCGGCAACGAATTTGCGACGGCCAAAGAAACTTCTCTGCTGTTTGTATTTATGTATGTTTGTAACTTTTTTTCTTCACAAATGTGGGACAGAAATATGTACATGCAAATTTGCTTTTTCAATTTTGCTATTTTAACAACTCCTTGGTTTAACCTTGAGCAAATTTGGTGTGTACGTATGTATATACATATATGTATGTGCGCATGCCAACAATCATAAGCACATATATGTATATAAATTTCGCGGTTTCTTATTTTTGCAGGTGCACGAGAAATCGAAAAATAAGAAAACGTTGGAAATGCAAAAAAAAACACAAGTACCGCTAATTATGGTCTTTTGCAAATTATCATGCAATTTTGAAAAAAAAAGGGTACAGTCAACGCTGTTTTTTCAAAAGGTTTATTATTTTTATTTTTTTATAATGTGGGGCCCAGCACGTAATGCTTGGGATTTTCCTGTATGGAAACACGGGTAGGGGTATGGGGTTTTGTTCTCCTTTTTACGGAGGAAAACTTTTTATATATAAACGTATATATACGGGGTCCGGAATGGGAATCCGGTGCGGTTTTTCTCCTTATGGAGGAAAATTTTAAGGGGTTTTTGGGGGTACCGGGTTGAATCCGGCTCGAAGGACCAAAAAATGTGGGGGTTCAAAGGGGGATTCATCCACATAGATGTGGGTGGGGTCGTCGCACAGAGTAGTGGGGAGAGCTACTTAGGACTTACCGTTATTTTGATGGAGATGTGCTGAGTGGTGTCCTCTGCTGGATTTCTTTTATTGGCAACGATGGTGTCGATTGATGGCTGGAAATGGCGGCTCCGCACTCGATCCAGCTAGTTTCTCTGCCGTCTGTCTGCTGGAGAACTCTCGTTTTGGGTGATCTTTTAAAACACGTTGGTAGTTATATGTTCTAAGTTACCTTTTTATATGACAAAAAATATTGCAATTATGTTGAATGTACGATAATGATGATCTGCTTATGCAGCATTTAACATTAATCCAAAATGTTGATGAAGATGGTTTTTAATTTCCACACCAAGCACTTTTACAAAAAAAATATTTTCTTTTTTTTTCGTTTTTATTTCAAATGCTTTATTCTCGTTTTTTTTATAACGTTTGATACATATATAATTTTCGTAAATTGTTCTTTTTTTGTTAATATTTTATATGTTTATATAAAATATACTTTGTTAAACATTTTAATTAAGTTTTTTTCCTCTTTTTTATAATTCGGATTTATAACTTGTTTGGCCAGCTTAATTTAATTAAGAATATTTCTACTTTTCACTTTTAGGTATATTTATGTAAAAATAGGTTTATGTACAATTAATAATAATACAATGATATTCCTTAACAATGTTAAATTAATAAATTTGAGCTTAAACCTTTTGGTTATTCCTGGTCCACAAATTTCACTTGTTCTTGGCTAAATTTCGATTCTTCAGCAGTTTCTTATTTCAACTTATGATGTTTAGTTCAAGTATTTGCTTATAGATTTTCCTTTTCTTTTTTATAAACACATTTTTCACTATAAAAATTCTTTATTTCATCAACTTTATTTATCAACTTTATTTGATTTATTTAACAAGTTATTTGGACTTTACCAGCTGAGAATCATCACGCAACTGACTAAAAATGCAGCTGCGCATTCTTTTGCCCTTTTTACTTTGTTTTTTGTTTCTCTCATTTTGATTTGCACAGAAGCAAAAGGGCAAAAGAGTGTTGACAACGTATTCTGCTTTTTTGCCACCTAACAAAACGACAGGATAGGGTTTGCGGTCAAAAAATCATCGTTTTTGAATTTGAATTTGTTTTCGGTTTTTTAAATTTTTTTCATACATTTACAAAGGGATGATTGTTTCTAATAAGTTTCTTTTAATTCTTTACACTCTTTTACATAAATCTCTCTACAAATCTCCAAGTTTCCGCAATATTATTTATTAAAATTTATTCATTTTTAATGAAAATATTGGAAATGTCTATTTAATAATGTCCCTAATTTTTACAACGTTGACAGCGGAAAGTGAAAAAAGGGCTAAAAATGCCCCATAAATTGTTTATATTCTGAGTTTTTATGCATGGCGAAGTCGATTGAGTGATAACCGCCTGTCCCTCCTTGTTGGTGTTGAAAATAAGTTTGCCAAAGCAATATATTAGCTAAAGAGAATTTAAATACGTCAATCGATTAGACATACTGTCGAAAGAGGTGTGTTTTGCTAATTCTAACTCTATTTTTTCCATATCATTTGGAACAATGAAGTAGCTCTAATCAAAAAAAAAATATATGGGCTATAATTAAATTTTAATTAAAAAGTCCAGGGTCACCTAATGCATATTATCTTTAAAATATATAGTACGAGCACATAAAGTTCTTATTGAATTAAAAAAGTACTTTCTTTCATTCTCTTAAAATCTTTGATAATTAATTTACCTCTCAACAAAAAAACATCGCTGACAACTCGAATAATTTTGAAACATTTTTCACTTGGAAATGAAATATGAAGTACAAAAATCAGCAAAAGATATTAAAATGAACATAATACTGTTAAATATGTATATACAAAGAAGTTAAAACAGGTTTTTCTGTTTGTTTTTAATATTTTTAATTTTTTTAATTAAAAATATGGAAACCAAATTAAACCGAACTGGAATTGTATTTACATTTGTAATTTAATGTAGTTGGTGTTTGGTTTGGTTTAGTGGACTGTTGCTATGAACAACAGAAACAACATATATATATATCGAATTCTGTAGACTTCTCAGCACTACGTGCATGTTTAGTATAAAAGTAAATATATACTTCTTGAATTTAAATGCATTTTTGTTGGATTTTTCATATTATTATGATCCTTTTGTAAAGTAGAAAAGAGACAGATGGCGTATGTGCAATTCACACATATCAAACAGAAATTAAATTCTAACATGAAATGATGACGTGCTTTTCTTTCAAAGCTGGTACAATAATCGTAACTTAACATTTCTTTGGCTAAAAGTGCAAATACAAAAAGGGATGTTATGTTAATATTGGACTTGCCAGATACCAAAAGTCAAATAACTGAACAATAGACAAAATTTCCTGGATTTTCAAAATATAACTGGAAAATTTGGAAATGCCCTTAAAATTAAAATAGTAAAATTGTATTTAAAATTCTGTTTACAAAAATCAAAATAGAATGAATTATGTCAATTTAAATTTTTTTACTTTATTTTTACTTTATTGAACCATAGCTATGAATTGGAATAAATTTCGGCAAATTTTCAAGGCTTTTAGTGGGAAATAGAAGTCATTATGGAACATGTCGAATGGAAGATCTGATAAATTATACCATGATAAAAAGCTTTGTTTAATATTTAAAACGGAAATTTTTTTGGTTGCAAATTGTCAGCGATGTCCAAAATAAAGGTACTAATCATTGTTAGGACAAAAATCTAATATTCGCAAGCACAATTGTTAACGTAAACAACATATTTTGTTTTCTTTCTATTTAGTATAAATTATTCTTCTATATAAAATATAAATTTTATTAATTAAAAAAATATATTAAAAAAAAAATAATTTCCTTAATTAAACTCTTTTCACTTGTAGCTGAAGACTCGAACTAGAACCGGACAATCCAGGCCATCTGTCATCGCTATTTGGCATGCTGTTCAGTTTCCTTTGGTCAATTGGGAATAAATATGAAATTTAGAAACTTTTAGTTTTATACGGTTTATTTGTATGTGCCATTAAATAAAAAAATTGACAAAGTGGACAAAGTTTTAGCGGGATTGCAGGTACAATATAAATATTTATCTAGATGAAGTAACTGATAATCATCATACATATGCGAAAGTACCACGGGTACTCAAACTTTTGGTGGAAATGCAAGATTGGGTTTGTCATTTCCAATAAATTTAATAATTATCATCGTGCAAATTTTGTGCGAGTAACACGTTCAATAACATACGAAGGTAACGAAATAGGCTACACTAAAGGAATGACAGGACAGACAGGACCGCATCCTAATGCTTATGATTCAATAAAAACCGACAGAACGTAATTTTCTCCAATAGAGTTTCTATTGGTTATCCTAGCTACATAGCTATATATAGGGAAGTATAAAATACCGGATTGTAGAGCTCTACGTAAGTACGTTTTAATTGAAGAGCAATGTTTATAAAAATTCTGGTTTTAAAAGAAACCTGGCACGTATAATAAAAACTAAAATCTTACACTTTCACATTTGGGAAACCTTAAAAATGAGTATATTAGAACAATGTGTGAATAAATTAGTTAATATCGTGCCGTGTTAAAAGAAATAACATTAATTGATTTTCATTTTGTGGGACAATCATTGCGGTTGTATCGTGATTGAATAAAACAAATAAATGGCAATTTTAAATTAAAATGTTATGGGTTATTAGCATATTATTGCAATTGCTTTAGTCTGCAGGTTTCATTTTAATTACGTTTTACGTCTGCATTAGGGGTTGGCACGTAAACAACTTATGCAGAAAGGAATGTAAATATATAAAGGTGTTTTTTTGGTAATTTTTTTTAAAGCTTTAACATTTTTGAAAATTAATTCTCATGTTGTTGACGAAGTTTATAGATTTATGTTTACTGAAAATGAGGCGATAATAGAAATATGTATAAATACCGCCTTGTTAAATTATTATTATAAAGTGTTATTAGCATAATATATTTTTAATAATAGTATTTAAGTGCTTCGAATCAAGAAATTTACATTGTCATTTTAATAAATGATTTACTTAATGTTGAGAATTATTTGTTTGTGAAATTAATAGAAAGTTATTAAAAAAATTAGAAAACTGTTATACTCCAATAAATAGAAAATACAAAAATGTTCATAGAAGTTTGTATAAATTATAATAAATAATAATAATAATTAATAAAAATGATTATTAAATTAAAACACTAGAATCTTTCATTAAATTAATTAATTAAAAAATTTAATTTCCCGTGATTTAATTTAATTTAATAATTTGCAAAGTGCCCGTGCGTAAAAAAATATAGTGTGTTTTGTGATATTTTATTAAATATAATTGTTTTTTTACCTTTATAATTAATTTTCTTTTATAACTTTCTAAGCACTGGGTCAGTGTTTTAAATAAAAATATTAACGAAAAAAAAACTGAAAACTAGAATAGCTGGACATAAGTCTAATAAAAGATACAGTGACGTTAATAATCCACAAAAAACTGCAGTATCTTCCCATTATGCCAGATTTAATCATTCTCTAACTTTGAAGATACATCAGTTTTAAATATAGAAAATAATTATAAACGTTGGTATATGTTAGAGATGTTACAAATAATTATAGTTCCATCAACAAAAAGAATTAATTTTAAGGCTAATACTTAAAATCTGGCGCAATATTATAGACATTTAGTGCATAAAAAATAGTTAACATTTGAAGGTATCTAATTGTTTGTAACATTTTTATCGTGAAAATTTATGTTAATGAATTTGTATTATGTTTTTTAAATGTTTTAAATAACTTGAATTTTTTCAAAGTTGTAAAATTATGAGAATTAACGTATGTTTAAATATTTAAATTTTTATTGTATGTACTTTTATTTTATTTTATAATATAGTAGTTTTTGATAACTATATAAGGCCCTTTATAGGCTCAGTTATGTAAATGAAGGCTTCATAAGTAAATGGCCCATATTCATAGTTAAAATAAAGTATACTTTAAGGGAACTAAAGTCAGTTTTATTTTAGAGTCGACTCTAATTCATTCATAGACAATTTAAAATATACTTTTGACGAGAAAGTCAACTCTAAATTTAAAACTACCTGAAGCTGTTTTTAACTAATTTTTCCAAAATTATTTTATTTGGTTTAGGAACACAGTACTCTTTATCCGATTTCTATACCAAAGTGAACAAAATAAAAACAAGGTTACTTTTTTCAAATGTTTGTTTAGAAATTGTATGAAAACATTTATCAAATTACACTTGGCACCCAGTGGAAGGCGTCTAAACTTAAAGTATACTTTATTCTTGACTATGAAAGCAAAAAAGATAATAAGAGCTTTTTATTTTATTTTGTACTTTAGCAAGAGTCTACTTTATTCTATAACTATGAATATGGGCCAATGTCTTTTGATTTTTGAATTTTTTGAGTTTATTTAACAAACATTTTTTTCAACTTATATACGGTTTCTGTATTGCAAGCGAGCAAGTTTGTATAGGAATAACTCCAAAAATTTAGTGCGTGTACAGTGGAGAAAGAAAAATAGAATTATTTTTGGTTATTGTTGTTTTGTTGGGGCAAAAATTGTTAGCTTATGTAAAATATTTGTGAGAAGGTTCCTGAAAAGTTAAGTAAGCAGTAACGAAGTGGCCAACGAGACGTGCCTTCACCCTCAATAATCAATATCGGTGATTAAATAATTTAATCGGGATAATTTAATAAAGTAGCACAATAGTTTTTTGAAAATTATTTAATAATAATTACACTGTACAACAAAATCAAATTTTTTCAAAAATTACAAGGTCCGGGCTATAAACTCTGATAGAGGAGACAAAAAAAAGATATACGTGTATCGGCGTTTTGAAAGTTTACATCTGAATTTCGTTTGAGAGGGGGTTAAAATTTCCCAGCTCTGGCACATTCTTATTGTTAAACGGCATAAGAAACCATGTGACCCTTACATTTTAGGTAAAAAATGTGTTCAGTAAATTTATGTAAAATGTTACGGAGAACATTTTTGTAGAAATGTTAACCCTCTAACTCCTCAAGATATGGGTCTTTTTTGTCCTTCTTTTAAAAAATAGCAAAAAACACCATTAAAACAGGGTTTTAGAGGGTTAAAATGGTCCACAAAAATGTTACCCGTAAAATTTAACTATAAGTCCCTGAATACACCAAAAAGGAAAATTCAACCATAAAGTCAGAAATAAGACGCAACAAAAGAGAGCTTAGGGTTAATTTCGCATTTAATAAGAATTTTGTTTTAAATCAAATTTGGATAGCATTAATTACATTTTTTTTAGCTCTAGGCAATTCCACTTCAGTATCATACAATGTCCAGCATATTTTAGCGATAAGCGAATGAATGCTTTTACCTTTATAGCGTTCTTCAATGAGTGCGCATGTCTGATGAAATTTTTCACCGTGCTCATCAGATTCTGTTGACAACTGGTTCTCAAAAAAATACATATGGGAATTTAAAAAATGAATTTTTGTTGACATATGAACGCAATAAAAGGTTCCTGTTTCAGCGATTGCTCCATCAACATAATGACTAGGACTTCGAAGTTGTAGCACAGGTACTGGGAGTTCGTCAGAATGCGGAAATGGCAGCACAGTTTTGTATACAAAACTCTTTCGCCTATATCTATTCAATTTTAATATGGAACACGTAGCACGTAGTGTCATTATGTTCACCTGGATCTAACCACCGCATAGGAATACCAAACTGCATTGAATTTCGTTGACCTTCAGCGAGAGTTTAAAAATAAAACTATAGTTTTAGAACAAAAAAAAATTTTATTACCTTTGGACCACAAAGTTAAGCCATTATAACAAATAAAAAATAAGAAAAAAAACATCAAGTGAAAAAATTGGAGCTCGCCCATATCTTCCGAGGTACGGAGCTTAGAAATTTACCAATTTTTTTAAATATCAATATGGATATCATTTTAAAGCTTTTGAAAAGATCTTTAAGGAAATAGCATTAAGAGCTGATGAAATTTTTATGTAAAATAATATATATGCAGTACCAAATTTTTTTGAATTCTCTGTCACCCCAATATTTGCTTTTTTATTGGAATTACTTCACTGAACTAGATTTACATATACTATATGGTGAAGGGTATATAAGATTCGGCATAGCCGAATATATCGCTCTTACTTGTTATTTACAATCTTTAAGAGGAGAAATAATTTTGCGAAGTAATTGAAAATGTATTTATGGCCTCAATAAGGTGTTGTTTTATCATTATTCTGAAAACAATTATTTTACGATTATAAAAAATACAGATTCCAGGGGAATACTCATATAATAAATGCCTAGGACCACTACTTCATAGAATTAAGTATTCTTTACATAATTTATATCCAAAACGGGAACTGAAAACAAATTTTTTTGGTTTATGTTTTAAATGTAAATTGTATGTAGAAATTATTGTTATTAATCTGTTAGTAAAATAAGCCTTTGCTGA
The DNA here is from genome assembly GCA_916610165.2 of Gymnosoma rotundatum. Lineage (NCBI taxonomy): Eukaryota > Metazoa > Arthropoda > Insecta > Diptera > Tachinidae > Gymnosoma > Gymnosoma rotundatum. The sequence goes on from OU744339.1 coordinate 41,456,475, forward strand.
ATATGGTTAACACCATCGTTAATCGTTCTAGTTGCCAATCATGGAAGGAATGGCCCCGTTGATGGAACACTAAAATAATTTATAGAAAATATTTTAAAGCTTTTTCAAGTATTTAAAATATGACTTGTAAAAATGGTTTAACAGTTTGTTATTCTAGTACCTGGTTTTATTTAGGGACATTCCCAAATTTGTGGAATTTTAACAACCACAATTACTAATTACATTATTTTGTACATCCAAATTGACCTGATTTATCATAAAATTTAATTGCTTTTTCAAATTTGTTATTCTAAATGAAACATTTTCCTTTTAATGTTTATTTGAAATTTTTTTTTTATATATACCCGTTTGTTTTTTTGGTCTATGGACATTCTCGAGTTGGTTTTTTCTAAAACAGATTTTTTAAAACCACAATTATTATCCCTTTTCACACGTATTAAAATGTGGTTTATAAAAGGGCAGTAAGTAATAACAATTTTCGTAAGATAAAGGTAAAAGCATTCATTCGCTTATCGCTGAAATATGCTGGACATTGTATGATAATGAAGTGGAATTGCCTAGAGCTAAAAAAAATGTAATTAATGCTATCCAAATTTGATTTAAAACAAAATTCTTAATAAATGCGAAATTAACCCTAAGCTCTCTTTTGTTGCGTCTTATTTCTGACTTTATGGTTGAATTTTCCTTTTTGGTGTATTCAGGGACTTATAGTAAAATTTAACGGGTAACAATTTTGTGGAACATTTGAACCCTCTAAAACCCTTTTTTAATTTTGTTTTTTGCTATTTTTTAAAAGAAGGACAAAAAAGACCCATATCTTGAGGAGTTAGAGGGTTAACATTTCTACAAAAATGTTCTCCGTAACATTCTACATAAATTTGCTGAACACATTTTTTACCTAAAATGTAAGGGTCACATGGTTTCTTATGCCGTTTAACAATAAGAATGTGCCAGAGCTGGGAAACTTGAACCCCCTCTCAAATGAAATCCAGATGTAAACTTTCGAAACGCCGATACACGTATATCTTTTTTTTGTCTCCTCTATCAGAATTTATAGCCCGGACCTTGTAATTTTTTGGTGTGTTGTACAGTGTTATTGTTATATAATGGCCTCTTCTAAACCTGCTTGTAACCCGAATTATATTCAAAGTAAATTCATTGAAGTAGTTATATGCGAGGTAAGATATTTCCCATGACTACTTCGTCATTCAACTCATAAAGAAACTTTCATCCTCAGATAAGGTAAGCTTAGAATTTGGGGATAGCATATTAATATCGCTAAAAACTACGATCAGCTTTGCAGCTTTAAAAAACCTACAAATCTTTGACATGAAAATTTATTATTTTGAAACTTTTTTATTTATTTTTTTTGTTCATTGTGCAGTAGCGAAATAACCATATGGATATGCTTTCCCCGCAGTAATACATTTCATTTTTTAGTTAAAGATCATGGCCCATATTCATAGTTATAGAAAAAAGTCGACTCTTGCTAAAGTATACTCTAAAATAAAAAGCTCTTATTATCTTTTTTGCTTTCATAGTCAAGAATAAAGTATACTTTAAGTTTAGACGCCTTCCACTGGGTGCCAACTGTAATTTGATAAATGTTTTCATACAATTTCTAAACAAACATTTGAAAAAAGTAACCTTGTTTTTATTTTGTTCACTTTGGTATAAAAATCAGATAAAGAGTATTGTGTTCTTAAACCAAATAAAATAATTTTGGAAAAATGAGTTAAAAACAGCTTTTTGTAGTTTTAAAATTTAGAGTTGACTTTCTCTCCAAAAATATATTTTAAATTGTCTATGAATGAGTTAGATTCGATTCTAAAGTAAAACCGACTTTAGTTCCCTTAAAGTATACTTTATTTTAACTATGAATATGGGCCAATAAATATTTCATGAGAATATTTGAAGAAATCAAGCACAATAAAAATAAATTAATAATCTTTGTCGTGGTTTGAAAAAATATATATCCCTGCTCCCTAACCGACATAACAGGACGCTTTACGTAAAAGTATTAGAGAAAAAACTTATCGATTTTCTTAAACTTAACTCTAAAGATAAATAATGTTTTGCTTTTTTCTTAATGATAAATAATTTTTATATCAATTAGAAAACTTATTAATTTGGGAAATGTGTTTGATATCTAATGATTTTCTTGATGCTGTGGATGCAAAAATTTGCCAATAGACATGTAAAAACTTAAAGACTCAAATTTTAATAAACAAAATATTATAAATTAATTTAATTCTTTAAATGACGGTACTTGTAAAAAACTTAGTCTGAACGCATTTTCTCTGTGTGAATTTGCATGCTGTTGTCTTCTTTTGTATAATATTTCCTGTAGAACATGCTAACATGCACTCTGAAGTACATTTATATACTTATGTATGTACAAAGTGACGCAAAAATAATGCAATAGCGTGAATGTATGTTACATTTTGCACCTGTTGAATGCAAGTAGAGAATTAGTTGGTAACAAACACTAGAGCGATAGGCACCTGAAAAATGCCAAATTATCGTTCGAGCAGTTTTCGATCTATTAAGTTTACGCATCGTTAAGTTCCAATTTCATATAACTGGTTCTTAAAACAAATACAGTTTCTGATTGCCGGTCACAGGGAGAAAGTGATGGCCATTTTTCTTGGACACATATTTCTAGACCTAAAAGCTTGAACTGAAAAACGGCACTTCCGGCAATAGTTGTTTTGTGAATAATATGTGCGCATGAATATTTGCGCTCGTATGAATCTGAAAAACGATAACAAAATCAGAATATATTTCACATATATTTATGTAGAAATTGTAACTTTAGAATCAGAATTTTTCTTTTATACTTGAATATCATATGAATGTACGTACATATATAAGAACATACAGACAGAAGATCGTATTTCAGTGCAAATGAAAAATGGAACCTTCGCAATTTTGTCGTTATTGTTGAAAGAAAACATTTCATATTATTATTTTACTATCTTATTATTTTTTCAATCTTTGAAATAGTAAAGGAAACGTCAACAAACAAAGCATAAATATTAAATATTCATGCACAGCCACTAGACGATATTTTGTGCACAGATACATACATATATAAATACAAATGCAAATCAGATAACAAAAATAATTTAGTTATGAATGAAAAATCGATGCTTGTCTCTTTTATTTTAATTACGTTCAAATCCTGGCTTATTCAAATATCTAAAAAGTTCCTTGAAAACATTCATTTCATATTTTTCGGGTGAGTGTGTTCGACTGCAAGAAATTTCGTTCATGTATTAGGTGAGACGATTTTTAAGTAAAGCAATGAACTGGGCGATATTAATTTGAATTTTCAATGTTAAAATTAAATCATGCATGAAATAGCATCAATATAATTCAAATTGTTTTAGTTACAACAACTATAATAGAAGACAAAATTGAACAACCTAAAAATACTTTGAAGTTTTAATGAATTAATGCAAAATAAAAATTACTTATACGGCATTTACACTATGCTTGAGTTCTAAGGGGATGTTACTATTTCTAATGTTTACTTTTAGATAACGCATAACGCTGTAACTTAAATAAATGCCTCAAAAAATTGCATAGTGTAAATCTATGTAAATCTTAAAAGTCAATTCCTTATATTTTGGAACTATTAATTAAGCATTTGCCGAGGCATTTTAATATTGCGCCCATGACGAATGAATTCTATTTATAATTTGAGTGAGATATTTAAATATTACTTTTCTCAATCTTTTTTAATTTCACAATTATAAAATTTTTGTTAATGTAGCAGACCAAAGGAAACGGATTTTTCAAAGTCTGAGCTCTGTACAGGCTAAATATTTTCCTTAATCAACATCATCAACTTGCAAATCCATCACAAATTATGTACAATGTCAAAAGAAAGAATTCATATTTTTATGTACTGCATGCTTGATTTTATTATGTGTACTCGTACCACATAAGACATCCTCTACCGAATGCCGGACGTTAAAAATAAAACATGTAGCTAAAAAAACCGATGAAGAATAGACTTTGTTTTCATAATAAAAAAAAATAATAATAATATTCTTGGTAGAATGAACGTTGTAATAAAAGGAAATACTGCTGGTTATGTTTTTCATACAAAAGGAGTTCTTTGCTATTCAACCGTATAACGAATACAAGAATTTTTCGTCTTATTGTTTGTTTGAAATATAAATTATAATATTTTGTAATCCAAATAAGTTAAAAGTGTGTTTCGGTCTTATGTCCAAAGTAAGAAAAAGAGCTTTTAGAAATTTTAAATTTCATGTCATATCTTTTAAGTTCTTGTTTTTCAAGATTAATTTTATGCCATTTTTTTACTTTTAAAGATATTAATGCTTACGTTTAGTGGATTATAACATCCCCTTATTTAATTCTCTTAATGGTTTTCGGTTTGAGTCACTTTCTTTTACTTGACGAGTCCTAAGTGTTTTTATTTAGATCGGGACTCAAGTAAAAAATATTTTGCATTGTCAATTTTTGTAAAAAGTATGAAAATCTACCTCCTTCAGGATCAAATTCTCGAAAAACACTAATAAATTGAATTACATTGTCGTACGTAGTCTAAAAGTATGGAACTGCACAAATGTACGTGTAGATATAAAAACTTAGTTGAAAGTTTTAATTTGATTCGCCACGTCATTCGTTATAATACTTTCTACACTACAGATAATTGTCACGTCTTCCAAGAAATATTTGTTTATACAAAAAGTGATTGAGTTTCATATACGAGGGCTGCTATATATATTTTTGGCCTGGCAACACTGAGTGATGCCAAGTGCAATCTGAAATTTCCATTGGAAAGTTTGTCATTTTTAAGCATAATCGTACTCAAAACGTTTTGACGTACGATCATTATTTGTGTTGTTTACAGTGACTTGAAAAAATTAATATAGAAATAAATGGAATTAACTCGTGAACATTTTCGTGCCATCATTTTTACAACTTTCGACGTGGATTATCACGACAAGAGTGCATTGATGAACTTAAATCTTTGTATGGCGATGAAGCACCATCCTATAGCACTGTGAAAAATTGGTATAATGAATTTAATCGTGGCCGAAGCTCGCTCAAAGACGAATTCCGTGAAAGTCGTCCAAAAACGGATGTTGTGCCAGAGAACATTGATGCCGTGCGTGAACTCATAATGCAAGATCGACATGCGACATACCGAGAGATAGAGACATCCTTGAACATTTCTTTCACCAGCATACATTCGATACTGCATGAATACCTGGCCGTAAAAAAGGTTTGTTCTCGTTGGAGTCCGCACAATTTGAAAGTCGCTCAAAAAAAGGCTCGTGTCGATTGGTGCAAAGAAATGTTGCAAAAATACGATTGCGGTGCTTCAAAAGACGTTTAGAGGATCGTCACAGGTGACGAATCATGGATCTATGCGTATGAGCCCGAAACGAAACAACAATCGACCGTGTGGGTCTTCAAAGACGAGCAAAATCCAACGAAAGTTGTTCGTGGAAAAAGCACTTCAAAACTGGTCATGTGGCGACTGTTCCGCTTGAGCTACGTAGGACGGTCACTTCTGAGTGGTACACTACAATTTGTTTGCCTGAAGTCATCGGAGAATTTCGAAAAACCAACAAGAGAAGACGAATCATTGTTCAACATGACAATGCGAGCTCTCACACATCGGCTCAAACCAGAGCGTTATTGACCGGCCAAAACGTCGAATTAATGGGTCATCCGCCGTACAGCCCTGACTTGGCACCTAATGACTTCTTCTTGTTTCCGCACATCAAGAAAAAAAGGCGTTGTCAACGATTTTCATTGCCAGAAGAAGCTGTTGAAGTGTTCAAAAACCATCTTTTAGAGGTGTCTCAATCGGAGTTGAAAAAGTGCTTCGACAACTGGTTTGAGCGCATGCAAAAGTGTATAAATCATGCTGGCGAATTCTTTGAAAAACAATAAAACCATTTTTGATTATAAATATTCGCATTTTCACTATTAGGCCAGAAATATGTAGAGCAGCCCTCGTAGTAATTCCCATTACCTAGTTTTTGCTATATTTATTCTAAGACTGTTTTGTCACTTCTGCGCAAGAGTACATAGGCATCGTCTTCACAATCTAATAAGAAAGCCTTATCTGAAATATTTTGCTGTTTTTCTTAGCAAAAATATAAAAATGTCTACTAGTTACTGTCTATTCTAGAATACGCATCAGCAAAATAAAATTTTTCGTTAAAAAAATCAAAAAATTCTTTTATTTTGCATGCAAATAAAATTTAAGTATTTAAATGTACAGTAACAAACAACGTTGTTCCATAGTAAATTTATATAGTTACTTCTTAATTTTATTATCTGCAAAGAAAAGACTGCATTATTGTAGAAATGCATTAAATTAAAATTTCGATAGCTGCTAACCGCTTATCCTCAACTAAATAAATTACATTTTTTACCCGACTTCAAAAAAAGAGGGAGGTTATCAATTCGCTAAATGTTACTTTTTATTATATTTGTGCCTTCATTACTCAGTTATTACTGCATCAATTTTAAGGACTTCTTTTTTATTTGAGAGGCGATGTTTACAGTTTGGTCCCGTTTTAAAACCAGTTCATAATCTTAAAAATTGAAACGTATCCCCATACAACAACACACCCAATTGCAAAAATTAATATAGAAATATATATAAATATTAAAGGGTTTCCCTATAGGTGACGAAAATTGACCTATATGGCCTATTTTTATAACCGTTATAGACCGCAAATAAAACAGAGTGCTAATTGCTATGACCATTATAGTAACAAGTTTAGTATTTAAAATAATAAATTAAAGGGTGCCCCAATAGTTCATTTTATTTGATGTAGAAAAAGGCTTGAAATTTACACCAAACCAATACAGTAATCTCCGCAATAAAAACAAGTATAAAATTTGGATTTAGAAATTCATGGGTGTTCCAATAGTTAATACATTTTAATGTATGTGGCCAGACAGCTCAAACTTACAAGGCAGGTATTGCTAAGTCTGCTAAAACAACAAGTTTATAATTTGAATTTTGGAATAATAGGAACACCCCAAATTAATGTAATTTAACTTATATGGCCGTATCTTTTGAACCGTTACAAACAAAATCTTTAAAATTAGACAGAATGTCCACTGCTTTGTTTGGTGTAAAAAGAAGTACAAATGTCTTAGAATTTTAATTAAAGTGTATAACAACAGTCAAAGTAATTTAATGTATATGGCCAAACTGTTGTTATAGACAAGTGTAAAATTTGAATTTGGAAATCAAAGAGTGCCCCTATAGTTACTGTAACTTGATGAGTTTTGACAATCTGTTGAACAGTTGCAGACAAATGGTTGGAATTAACAAGGAGCTGCAGTGCTAAGTCTGCTAGAACAAGTATAATGTTTGGTGATGTAATATAAATGATCCAAATAGTTTGTGTAATTTAATGTATGTTGTCGTACTTTTGAACTGTTATAGATAGACAGATAAAATCTTTTTTCAAGTCGGTTTTTTTCGCAAGAATTGCAATCATAATTATTACGTATAATAATTAGAAATTACAAAAATATTAAACAAGGAATTCATATGCACAAAATAAAATACATATTTTAGATAAAAGAAATTTATTATTTAACGCCTGGAAATTAAATATAGGATACTAAAAACCAAAAACCAAAAAAAAAAAAAAAAAAACAAAATCTCACAAAGGGGACAAACACCATAAGGCTCCAACTGTCATTAACAGAAGAGCAAGATGTTGAGATAAATTGTTTATTTATTTGTCACTACCTCTCAGAGTCCACAACCTTTTCAAAGCAACTGTTTAAAATATCTTTAAAATAAATACTTAATTAAAAAATAAAAGATTTTAAGAGCCTTAAATTTACTAAAAATTTAAATACAATGGAATAAGAAATGAATTAAATTGTCTATTTTCAATTCATATTCGTAAAAATTCTGAATGAGAAATTTTTTTTTTCAAATTTTAATTTTTTTCGAAAAAGTTTAAAATTTTTTGTTAATCAACAGAAATTAATGCATATAAACGCTTAATTGCTTTTATTCTGGTACTAGCAAAAAATTAGACCAAGTTGGGATAAAAACTAAATATCATATGATTGGATTGTCACAAGTTAAAATCTTTAACACTACAAATATTACAAAGGTACGGAATGTGCTTCACTTAAAAGAAATATTGAGCCATTATTACTACGTTTATTTGCAAAACGTAAGCTCTACTATAACTCTGCTATTGCCATGTAAAATTTCGTTGCTGTTAAAAAAATTACAAAATTTTTTCCGTTTTCCAATTCCCACACTTTGGGACGGCAGCAAACATATGTTTCGTATAGATATTTGTTATTGTCTGAAATTGATTGAAAGCATATTTTTCTCAAACCTTACACATTCTTGACATTGTTAAAAATCTCTTAGTAGCAAAATTCTTTAGGACATAAACGAACACATATTCACACAAAAGTTTCTATAGAGAATTAAAATCTTGAAAACATTTTCATTCCCTGCTGCTGCTTTTAAATATCTGTATTAAAACTACAATGAAATGTTGATATGGCTTATTCAATCAACCATATAATACACATTTAAAGTATGTTTGGACAGGAATTCTTTCCATTGTGTTGTAGAACACATACACAAGGCACCATTATATTTATGCGTACATGTGATAAGTATTTGACTCCTTCATTTAAACATTCTTTTGTCCAAATCATCCAAAATATACATGATCAAATCCGTCCACATCAAAACTATTTTTTTTTCTTTTTTTAGCTTTAATGTTCATTTTAAAAATTATAATTCAATATGATTTCCTTAGTTTAACTGAGATTTTCTATCAGAGAATAGAAATAAAATAATGCAAAAGAACTTTCTTTTGTTGTATTTTTATACCCTTATAGTTCAATAAATAACTTGAATACATACATTAATATTTAGAAGGGAATAAAACCAAGAAACCAAGAAAATATCTTTGCAACGCACAGAGGAGAGTATTTGACCCAAAAAGCTGGCCAAAAAGGCAAAAATTAATTTGATGAAATCCTAAGAAAAAATTAAGCAGATCGATAGAGAACAAAATTCTACATCAATTGCAATTTAAAGGGTGTAAGTTAAGATTTGTAGTTGTGGGACGCTGTCAAAGTCAGGAAAGTGAAGAAAATTGCATGCGCTTTTATTGAATTTTTTCGATTTCAAGATATTTATATTATATTTTTTTATGGCTAAACGAATAGAGGTATTACATTGATTTTTTTTTTGCCTGAAAGATTTCATCAGCAGCTATTTTCAATATTTAAAAAGAAAAAATTATCTTAAATATTTATTTTTAAAATTTTAATTATAAAAAAAACTATGTATTTAAATATATTAATTTTTACCAAAAATAAAAAAGGAAAAGCTTTTTGAAAGTGAAGGTAGCTGTTGTACAAATAATGTTATATACCACAATAAAATATGAAATCTCTAATTTAAGAAAAAAGAAAAAAAGTTTGCGCAAGTTTGCGCCATTATTTTTGGTGATTTTTTGAAAATTTTACCTTTTTTCTATTTTTGCTCATAAAGCACTTTTTCTTATACTTTATTGTCGTCATAAACTTTTGTGTTTTTCGAATTATTGCTGTAAAATATTATTTAATCACTTTTAGCAACTACCAACATGATGGATTACCTGCCCTTAAAAAAGAAATTTCTTTCAATTCAGGTTATTAACTAAGTAAAAGAAAAATGCACTTTGAAAAATATGCATATATGGCTTATTGAGCAAAATTCTTATTACAAGAGTTTTGCAACTTTGAGAGATAACATGGAAAAAATTTACACAAGATTTGAGTTATTCCAAATAGTACAGGAATCTAATGGTAGAATCATTGACGAATAGTTGCAGTTTTTAGCTAGTAAATTGTGTGTGATTTCAGAATGCCAAGGAGATGGGGATATACAAGCAATAAAGCAGTGTGTTATAAATTTCAAAAAGTATTGGGGTTTAGCACAACGAAAAGAGGACCGATTTTTAAGCAGGTATGCTAAATGGCTGGAAGAAACTGTGACAATATCAGTATTTGACAGTTCATCTTCAGGGCGACCAAAAAAAGAATTTAATGAAGCAAGTGAAAGAGCAAAACAAAAAAAAAGTGCAAGAAATTCGTCAGTAATTAACAACAGGGAAGATCAAATTTGCTGCATCAATGAACCAGAGAGTAGCGGGACATAGTGATGCGGCTAAATTAATAATGGATATAACACGATCTCCAAGAAAAGCAAAAATTTTCAAGCGATCGTTAACAACTTCAGTGCTTTAGCATTGTTTATAAATGCTGATTTCACGAAAAACCAATATGAATATTATACAATGCCAACAAAAATGTATATCCATGCTACTCATTGCTAAAAAATGACATTAGCGGAAGTGAAGCTGCAATCTCTCTGCAATCTCTGCAGTTGGATTATGAAGAACTTCAGTTTCTTGAAAAGGTTTTGAGCAGTGACCCTTTTTTAAGCTGCAATACACAAAAAACCTTTTTTATCAGATACTATTCAACTACTACTTCCTGATACAGATGATAATGCCCATGATGAAATACGTATGACATTATCATAATTTTGATTTTTAAATTAGTTTAATTCTTTCATGTGATGAGTATTTAATAATATAAAATAATTATCAGAAGTAAACATGTTTTTGCTTATTTGGTTGTTTATTCCTTATAGAAAGCCAAGCTACGAGACCAATTTTTTTAAATATTTAATATTGGATAAATTATAATTTTGAGAAAGGAGACATTGTAAAATCCATAAAAAGCTATGTTTTATTTCCCTGTATCTACACAACTACAATAGTTCGAAATTCTAAATTTAATTTGACTTGCTCTTAGAATAAAGTACAGTTGCAAACGAAATTTTGGCGGAATGCGAGGGGGAGACCGGCATACGTAATAATAAATAATTTTTCTAAAAATACACAACATATATATAAAAATTAATTCTCTTAAAAATTAAAAAAAATAAACAAAGTTCTAAATGGGGGTTGGGTGGGTGGTTGGTGGGTGGGGGGTGTCAAAAATAACACTAACCCAATAATAATCTGCCACTACCTTTTTTTTTTTATCAAACTAAAGCTAAAACTATCAAAAAAATTAAACTTTTAAACTAAAAACCACGCTTAATAATTTTGGCCAGCTTTTTGGGTCAAATACTCCTCTGTGCAACGTATAAAATCTCTAATTGCTAAATGCTAAATTTTTTATTTTTATTTTTTCACTGAATTTTTCAAATACATATGAATAGTTCCTAATGGGATCCCTTAAGTAGAAAAATGAAAGAAAAAATAAAAAGAATTACTGAGTGTTTGCTGGGTTTTTTGTATAAAACATTTTTGAGTTGTTGTTGTCTTTTGTCTTATTGATTCAATGGAGTTCTCATTTAATCAATTTTGCTTTTGATATAAGACTTTCTAGTTTTCTATACAAAATTTGGGTAAAATCCACTGATGTGCTATTTGAGCAGTAGTGAAGTGGCTATATGGATATGCTTTCCCCGCAGTAATACATTCAATTTGTAGTTTAAATAAAAAATATTTCATGAGATTATCATGAAATATTTATTTCATGATAATATCATGAAATATTTACATTTGAAGTAATCAAGCACGGATAAAGTAAATTAAAATTTTTGTAAAACAATTTGCTTTTCAAACGGAAAACCTACGATTTTATTAATGAACAATTTTAATTTATAATTTTACAAACATTTTATTTCCTTTAACATATTGCTCTGTTTCGGCAAATTAATTCGAAATGTAAGTAAATAAAATTGAATTTAAGTGAAAGTAAAATTACTTTAAGTCAACAAACAGTTTTAAAATTTTTGGGTGGTAAAATTTGGGAAACAAAATCAAAACACTAATAGGTTTGTGATAAAGTGACTAAATCCACACTTTTGAAAAATTTGTTTTGTTTCTTTTTTCTTTCTTTTCTTTTTCTTGACACATATAGATACTCATTTTCATCGACGTTACCATCTAAAATACTCGTAAACACACTCACACTAATACATAGACAGATACAAATTTTGTATACTTTTTTTATTTTGTGTGTAACTATTCTTACACTTCAGTGAACTTTCCAATCAGCTTAGATTTCTAGTGAGTTTTCATCACTGTTTTTTTTTTATCTTGAATGTCACTGCGTTTTATAGTAAATTCTATTATATTTTAGCTTTTTTATTTTTTAGTTTGAATAGTTTTCCATCTTATGTTGAAAAAAGGTTTTTTGTTTTCGTTTGAAGTTTAGATTTTTTTAAATCAATACACTTTTGCATAAATTTTTTATACATTTTTTATAACTTTGTTATTTTTTAGGTTAATGCAATGAAAAATAATTGTTACGGATTTTCGCTTAATGAAACCTAAAATATTTTTTTTTATGTGCTTGTTTTATATGTCACATTTTTATTAATTAAACTGCTAAAATTTTATGTTTAAATGTGAAGGTTATATAACGTATTTTTGTAAATAAAGGAATAAAAACATTTATTAAACATAAACATTTAAAACTTTTCAACTTATATATCAGCACTTTTTAATAGTTTATTTCACTCAGAGAGACTTATCCCTCCCTTAAACTTTAAAATTTTTCCTATTTAAAATCACTCAGTGTTAAACGTAGCAACTAAAATACAACTTTGATAATTTTTTTATATTATTGTACTCGATTTATTTCTGAGATAACTATGGCAACTATTTTTTCACATTTAGAAAGGTTTTAGTTATTATTTCGCCTTATAAAAAAAACGTCAAAAACTTGAAAAGCAAGATTCATAATTCAAAGTAAGATTTATTGATTCATTTATTGTATCTCACAAGATGTTGTCTGCTTAGGGCGTTATTTGAACAAATTGATATCCGTGTATAAATGCCAACTAGAAAATAAAATTTCATTAAATTTTTTTCTTCAGTAAATTTACAATTATTTTAATTTAATTTACATGATTTCAAAAGTTTCAAGAGGCATAATTTGAAACAAACTGAAATATTTTAAATTAAATTTCTTCATCCATGAAGTTAATTGGATCCTCATCCGTGTTTAAAAACAACTCAAAAAAAGCTTAGGGTACAATTTTGTAAGAAGTAGGGGAACGTAAGTTTTGTCTATTAAATATATGTGTTTGTTATTATTGTTTTCTAATTTATAAAATATCATGCATGCTATTCGAGTCTTTTTTGACTCTTCTACACGATTATAGTAATCGTTTATGCACTCATTTTAGAGTCGAAAATAATTGGTATGTCGGGAGAAAATGATACCCGGGCTGCGACTCTTCTTAACGAGTCCCTTATGACTCGCGTTCTTGACTCATTTTCGATACTGTTTTCAGTCGTAATTATAATCAAATACGAAATTTTATCGCGAGTCATCTTCGCATCATGGTTTTAATACACATAGTTTTAATTACATCCGTTAGCGTGTTATTTCTATTTTTCGTAAAATACAAATAAAAAAAGAATTTAAAAAAATTCTTTTTACATTTGTATCTCTATTTTCTTTAAGAAATGATATATTTTTGGGTCAAATAAAAATAAAATATTTGAAAAATTTTTTCATCGTTCGGCTGCGCTAAATATGTCTCTAAAATAATTCTTAAAATAAGCGGATGTAAAACATTTGCTTTCTGTAATTTTTGCTTTTAAGCAAGTTAAAACAAGCAAAGACTTAAAACATGCTTAATAACAGCAAATAGAAAAATGCAAGAATAAAAAACTTTTTTAATTGTCATGTTTGATGGCGACAGCAAAAAATGTATGAAGAATTTCGATACAAATATTAAAGAATGTAAGCCAAAGCTAACTTCTGAAAAAACATACACAGCAACAAATTCACATTACTCTGAAAAGCAAGAAAACTTATACGTATTGGTGTTTTGTTGTATTTGTAACTATCAAATGACTTTTGATTTTAAAATTTAAAAAAAATTTCTGTCTAAAAACTTTAGTATCTTGAAAGTGACCAAATAAGTCTAGGATTAATATAAATAAAACAATTTGAAAACTACATTTTCTCGCAGATGAAAAATAAGAATTCCTACAGCGCTCACAAATATACCCCTCTGCATAAGTTCTGCATTCTTAATTTTATCACAAATATGAACAAATTTTTTAATTTTCAAGATTTTTTTTTTTTTTTTTTTTGGTTCCTATTCACACAATTTAGCAGTCATAAAAATATAAAGTTACTAACTATTATTTGTCTTGAGACGTATGCGTGTAATTTCTAAAAGTTTTAATTTTTGTTTACAGAGAACTTTTTTACGCGCGGCTTAAAATACATACGAAAACTTAGAGAAAGTCTATTTGATAAGACAGAGACTTAAATTTCTTAAAAAATTTTATTTTTGGTGAAATGTAATAAGAGAAAAATGAATGGTAATAAGTATAAAACTGAATCTGATAAACGATTTGCTTCAATACATTACTAAAACAGCTACTTTTGCAGATAATGAAACTAGAAATTCATATTATCTGGGTAACCATACATCCAATTCATAACCGAAAAGTTAGAAGATATATATGAAAAAATAAAAACACAAAGTAAACTTTTCTGACCATTTATGTAGTCAAATGTCCAAAAAGGCGGCACTACATTAAAGAGAAAATCATTTTATCTTTTTTGGACTATTGGTTTATCTCAGTTGACTGTGATTTTAGAAGAAATTCTAAATATAATGATCGTCCATTAGCAATGCGTATAAATGGTGGTATCATGGCAATGCTTTAGCGCGTTACAGGCATGAAGGCAGGAAACTCAATCGTTTATCGAACAAACTGCTTATTAGAACTAAAGAATCCACGAGCCATGAAAAAACCTCAAAAATATATCATTACTTGGAGTTTTTAAGGATAAGAGGCACAATAACATCAATCAGCTTTCAAAATGACAGTGGGAGTTTTGCAGTATTCCTAAATTGAATGAAATTAATGTAGTCAACATGCGGTTTTAAGAAAAGTCTGCTTCATAATAATGGAAATCATTAATGTGAAATGATCAATCAATGAAATAGTCACATAGTTATAACCAATAATCAATGTGGGTTATTAGCACGCTAAAAAATCAATAATTATAAAAGCAAAGCCTTGAAGAAATATTAGCTGATATGCTTTTTAATACGTATCTGTTTCTTATATCCTCTGATTTAATAAACAATCTAAAAAATGATTATTTATTTTTTTTTTGTATTCAACTAAATTCTTTTGAATATGGTCCAATTTTACACAAACTCTAAGAAAATGCCTTAATTGTCATGATTTAAAATTTTACATCAGCAGGCTGCTCTCCCTAATACAATAAACAGAAAGTCGACTTGGTAACTTAAAGTTTAAGTCTTAAGAGAATTATATCAGCATTACCAAACAAAAAATGGATATAAAACACTGTTTTAATTCTAAAATACATTTGTGGGTTTTTCACCTTAATGCAACTTATTTAATCGTAACATTTTTGGCGTTCGTAAAAGATCTTGCTTCAAATTTTCATTAACCGAAAATGCAATTTTTGACTCACATCTTTAAAAAAAATACGTCCTACTCATGACAGAGAAGTGCTTGCAGTTTACAAAAAACAAATTCATTATAAAACAATATCATTAAACAACATAAGAAATAAAATAATGATATAAGTTTTAGTGGCTCTTCTTCAGAAAACCCAATTTATTATTAACAGAAAAAAAGTTTAAAAAAGAACAACAAAGTAAACAACACTTAAAATGACAAAAACTTTTAAACTTTCAAAAAAGCTTACGTAGATGCTTAAGAAACCAAACAACATAAATTGTGTTTATAGCATAAAATTTTTGAAGCAGTTAGCACTAAATAATGCTGCTCTTGTATAGAAATATGTTTTTTACATTGTTGTATAAATTTTACAAAGAATAAAATACAAAAAAAAACCGCAATAACAAACATCTACTTAAATTAAAAAATTTTATTTGATATAAATGTTATTGAATTTTCTTAGCGCTTTAACTTGGCAATTGAGAAAAAAACCAATATTTAACGGAAAAGTAAAGAAGAAGAAAATAATAAACAATACACTGGGTGATTTTTTATATTTATTCTAGCTGTATAAAATTAGAGACATGTGCTTTGTAATTTTTCATGGTTGTAAAAAATTGGGTAATCGGTTAACAAGAAATATATACGTAAGTTATATAGCTCCCAATAACATTAATGAAAACCGTGATAGCTGTTAAAGAAAAAAAAAAAAAGAATTAAGTTTGATGTGTTTGCTTCTATTGAGGGGTAAGTTCGACAGCCATGAAAACTACTATACCTGCTGTTATCTTTCTTATTGAAAGTGAAAATACAAGCACACTTTTGTACACCTGACTATGATAGCTATAATCTAACGGTGATCTTACCATTGGGTGAATACACTACGACTGCCAGCGCCATCGACTACCGCATAGTGTCACTGCTGGCAATTTTAAGGACACGTTGACAGGACCGTGCTTTTGCTTTTTGCCTTGGAGACTATTTAAACTCCTACCGCACCATTTTTGACATTATGTTACAATACAATAGCATATGGAATGCGCCCTCACTGTGATTTGGATTCTAACCGCAGTCACCACGTTACTCTCGGAAGGACCTCATCCATACCCGGTACTGAGATCGTAATAAAGTTTCCGTGCCACCAACAGTTAGCCAATATTCAGACTTTGTCGTTATCTACCAGTTTTAAAGCCCTTCAAACTCAGGCGACTGATGACGCCTTATACCCCAGAAACAATATTGTGTAGGAGCGAGGCTTATAAAACAATAATGCCTTCTTAAAGACCACACAACTCTATGCTGTGGCTCCGACAAACTTTTACCATAGATTGTTCCTAAAATAAGCGTTTAACCGACTCTGCAAATAATACCACTCTACTCTTCTCTGATACTCCTGTACGATTTAAAAATCTTAATCTTCTCTTAAACCATCTATTCAACCTCGACTACATAAGTAACTCTCATTAATCAGGATTATTCAATTACGAATTTTTGTCTACTTAAGAAGTTTTTTGGTATTTGAACTCAAGATTTTCTTTTCTGTTTAGTAACAACATGCTTGTTTGTAGCGTGCATTAGTAACTTATTATTAAAAATGATGAATCCGCCAGATGTTTTCTTGTTTCTTCGGTTGCCTTTAATCAAGTTTTTTTTCTCTTAACTCTTTTTTAAAAAACAAAGTCCATCCATCAAAATGTAAATATTTGTTTAAAGCAAAATCTATTTTATTTCTAAAAAACTTTAAATTATTTTGTAAATGTCTTCTTTCTACATTTATTAAATTTTTAATTGTTTTTATTTAACGTTTACTTTTTTTCAAACTAATTATTTGAACTTTAAAGTTAAGAAATGTCGAAATGTCTAATATTGGTTTTCGTTCATTTTGTGTGTCAGCATGTGTGTATATTTGTAGATAGTCCCTTTGTTTAAAGAAGGTTCTTAATTAAAAATCTTCAGTGTGGAATAGTATTTGTTTGCTAAGTTAAACTTACTACAGTCATAAAAGGTAGTACATTAGAGATACAAATTTCAATCGAAAAACGTAAGGACAAAAAAATTAAAAACTGGCAACTTGTTGGTAAACTATTCCTAATATCTTTTTGTTATTTGAGGTTTTGTGGTTTTTCAATTTGTCCTTTTAACGTACGCCACATCTTTTTATGTAAAATAAAAAGAAATTTTTATTATATGCTTACCGCACACACCCACTCACACAAAAGAGAACATTATAACTATTCGGTTTTAATAAACTAAAATTATGTTTAAACCATTAATTAACAATTACTGTTCAAAAAATCTATTTCCTTGTTCGGAATATTGTTCAGAACAGTTTAATTATACTATATTATTTATCAGAGCTGTCTGGTTCCATACAGAGAAAATATTATTTAGCGATCATAAAAAGCATTAGAATACCTTTTATAATTCAGGGGATATTCGGCTTTCAAACTTAGCAATTTAATTTATTGTCTGACTTCTAGCAAAACCAAAAAATTTCCTTTAAATATATTTTATGGATTGATAACAAATTTTCTAGTATTCAAGAAAAAAGTTGTTAAAAAATTTTCTCTGGGTCAAAAGTTTTACATAAGTACATTTTAATATTTAAAAAGTAGATTTGTAATTTTTAGCGCAAAAATTGCATCTATTCCTTGTTAGCTTTAGCCAAATTAATAAAACTCAGCTTAAAAAAAAAATATTTTAAAATTTACATTAATTCTTAACCCATAGCCCTCCGTAACACATTTATGCCAGATTTTTTTATGAATTAAACGGAATCACAAAACACTAACAATTAAACTAAAAAAATATTCAAATTTTTTCTTACTAATTTCCCCACTGTGCAGGCTTAGGCTGAGTAGATATATGCTGCTACTCTCGCCTGTTCCTTCAGCAATATAGTGTGCATATTAAACTTGAACTCAAATACTCCTACGCGGTGTGAAATTTCAATAAAATCGGTCCAGCCTTTTAGACACTACAGAACTATTTATATTTACCAAATTCCCAACTGTATAGACGTCGGCTTAGCAAACTTATGCTACTAATCTTTCGTCCCTAATACTATATTTCTCTCAGGCTTCTCAAAATTACGTTTATTGGAGATTTAAGAGATCCCTTGTCATCAAACCACAGAAGTTATTATGGGTCATATTATAATTTTTCATACCTTCATCTGTTCTTGTGGATTCCAGTTAAGCTCCATACCGATCGTAATGGGTACATGTTTTATTAACATTCCTCACTAAGCATAGAAAGCCCTAACGAACCTTTCTCAAAAATTAAACTTTTTGGCTTTTGAAATGTTTAGAGACCAACAATAACGGGACAACCACCCATATGGTGGTATGGAGCACAGGTGAGGTGTACGCAATTTACATTAGTTTCACGACTTGGTTACCTAAAAACGTCCTAACAAGTTCTCATTGTTAATGTTAAAAGCGAAAAAACTTGATTTATTTTTTCTATCTTTTTTCCATTGATAATTACATATTTATTTTCAAAAATTATCGTCACACGTGTGTGCTTTTTAATTACTTGATCAAAGGCTTCTGCTGTTTAAACAAAAATCCTTATTAAGAATGTCAGCAGTGTTAACTTAAACAATGTTTAAATCTTTTAAGATAATGTAAACCAAGTAAGAGTGTTAAATTCGGCTACGCCGAATCTCATATACCCGTCACCATCTATGTAAATCTAGTTTAGTCAACTTAATCCATTCAAAAACAGCAAATATTGGAGTGACAGAGAATTAAAAAGAAAAAAAGTTGGTACTGCATATATATTATTTTACATAAAAATGCTATCGGCTCTTAACGGGTTAAGCATTTAAAAAAAATTTAGAATTTTCTTAAAGATCTTTTCAAAAGCTTTCCGTAACTCGGAAAATATTGGTGAGCGCCAATTTTTCCGCTTGATGTTTTTTTTTCTTATTTTTTGATTCTCTATCGCCCCATATATTAATTTTTTTGGTTGCAGTTACATTATTGTTCCAAATGACATGAAAAAATTAGAGGTAGGCGTGGTGTTTTGCCTGGTGCCTCGAAGAACATGGACCGATCATGCTGATTTCCAATAGCAACTCTTTCGACAGTATACTGATCGATTGACATTTTTTTGTATCGAGGCCAACTTGACTTCAACACTAACACGAACCAACAGACGGACATCGCTCAATCGACTTCGCTATCATAAGAAGTCTGAATATATATACTTATTGGTGTCGGAAATGGATATCGCAGAAATTAATTACGGAAAGATAAAATAAAATATCACAAAACACTACGATAATTTATTTCTGTACACGGAATAAATTTATTAAATTAATTAATTTTGCATTTTTTGTTCTTAATTTTTATTTACGGTGCAATAAAAATAAGACAACTGTAAGCTTGTATCTCTTCTAAATGTTCAGAAAAGCATTCACGTACGAACTTTAACATCCTAATATAATAATACTAAATAATACAATTCAATAAAAAATAGAATTGAACCGTATAATTCTTGGAAAAGGAATTATTTTTAGTTAAAAAATTAAAATTACATTGAAAGTGTATTATTGACATAGTTCACTAAAATGGTACAAAAGTAATTTCCTGAAGTAACAACGGTTTAGTGTTCTAGCAAATTACACAAACGTAAGATAAAAAACAAACAACATGATAAAATACAGCTGTTTTAAGTTCAAAAGAAATTTTTATAATTTCAATTAAAAGTTAAAGTTGCAAAATAAATATACAATTTTTTGTCTGTTTATAAGTCTTTCACGTTTGTTGTACTAAAAAACTATATTAAAATAGTGGGTTAAGCAAGAACTTAAATTAAGTTTGTTTGTTGTTTTAATTTTGTGAATGACGTGCAAAAGAAAAATATAAAAAGACAAGGAACTAGCCTTAAACTAGCCTGCTTAAAAATTTTATTTTTCTATCTTTTCTCATTTGATGGCAACATTATGGTCAAAGTATTATTATTATGATTTACAAATTCAATTAAGAAAAACTCCTCTCTAAAAGAAGTTCTTTATATTTGTTTTAGTTTTTTCTCATATTTCTTTTCAAAACAAGTACAAAAATATGTAAAAACAAGTACATTAAAAAAATAAAAAATATAACGAGAGCTGGAATGACAAAACTCTGTAAGAAAATGTTGCAAAAAAGTTTGAGAACACTCATAAACCGGATACTAAGGAATGACAAATTGTATGTTTCGTGAAAGGGATAGACTGAATAGATAATGAACGAAGAGGCGAATATCTTATCGACATTTAAGAAATATAACACATTCTTTCCTTTTCCGTTTAACAATCTCGTTCGTAAGTGTGTGCACAACATAAATGTATACGGCAGTTTTATGAAGTGAAATAATATTTAGGACTTTATTACAAAATGCTGAAAATGTGCTTATAAAACAACAGTTTCAATTGATTTCACTTTTATGTCGTTTTGTTTTAAACTACTTTACATATGACTCCCTTCATGAGCTCAAGTTAGTTCACTACATTTATGATTTGACTTCATGAACAAGTTTTAATAGCTTTAGTCAAATATATTTAACTTTAAAAATTAGCTAAGATTGATTTCACTTCATGTAGATATTTCCCTTACTGG
Organism: Gymnosoma rotundatum; assembly: GCA_916610165.2. Lineage (NCBI taxonomy): Eukaryota > Metazoa > Arthropoda > Insecta > Diptera > Tachinidae > Gymnosoma > Gymnosoma rotundatum. The sequence goes on from OU744339.1 coordinate 41,477,617, forward strand.
TTTTTATTATCCGTTCAGAGATGAAAATAGAAAAATGAAATTTCGTAATATTTTGATGGAAGTCTTTTTATATAAGCTGTTTGTTTTATGTATACGACGATTTGCTGCGGTTGTTAGACCTTGTTCATATAAAAGGTTGCGAAGCAAAGCAACAATTTGAAAACTAAAGCGCTAGCTGCTCGATTGCAAAGTTTTTAGTACTTCTCTGCGACATTTTAGAATGGTATGCATTGTAGACATTTAGTACCACGGCGTTATGGAACAAAATGCATTTGTTCTTCCAAATTATCGTGTAAATAAATAAACATTGAACTCAGAACGATAACTAATTTGTTGGTACAAAACGCTTAACTTATTTTCAAAAATTGCACAGAATTAGATTGTCAAATGGATCCTGACTAAATATCATATTTGAACTTCTGAGAAGACCTGAGGTCCTACTGTAGCTGTGTGAAGCTTAAGCACAAATCGTTTAGCTAAATATAAACTACGGAATTATTTCAATTTTTATGCCAAATGCAATACCGTGCTATGTTTACAATTACTTAAGCGTTTTATACCAACAGATTAATTAATGTTCTGAGTTTACGCGATAATGTGGAAGAATGGCTGACTTCCAAAAAGTCAGTTGCTTTGTATTTGAAAAACGTATTATTTAGTTTCTAAATTGACTCTTTGTTTCGCAACTGTGCATATGTGTAAGATCTAAATCTCGTAGCAAAACTATATGCAAACTTTGTATTAATAAATTTTGAATGTCAGATAATAAGTGATGCATATTCAGCATCGTATTATGAGCAACACTGCACTGAACTTTTTTTTAAAGCTGCAATGGGTTTTAATTATTTTTTTAAATTATTATTTATTGAGTTTTTAAATGTTCTTTATTGTATCGATTGTATCATGCACAAAAATTTATCTCAATAAGGTCCAGAATGACGGTTTTAAAGCAATTACAATTTAAAGAATTTATTTTGATAATTACATTACATTTTGATAATTACATTACCCAGTTAACATTTGGATGATTGTTTTTACAAAAATCACCAAAGTGAGTCTTTTAAGATTACCTAAGATTACTAAAAACTGATTAATCAGTTGCGCGCTTAAAAAGAGACTCGAATATAATTCCGACAAACGCAAAGAAAGCGACTTGTTTTAAAAACAAAAAGTAGAAAAAGAAAATGCTTAAAATTCGATTGTTTTTGGAAAAACATATTTAACGCAGCTTAACGATGGAAAGATGATTGAAAAATTTTATTTTTATTTTTTAATTTTAATAAAAGTATGTCAATTCGTTAAGAAAATAGAGATACAATTGTAAAATAAATTTTTCAAATGCATTTTTTTTTCTCAAATTTAGAAAAACTAATTTAAAGAAAAACAGAAATAATACGCTATCTAATGTAATAAAAAATATGCAAAGTGTTATTTGATATGTTTGGCTTTGTAATATGATCAAAGAATGACTCGAAAAAGTTTCGTATTTGATTAAAATTACGATTGAAAACAGTATCGAAAATGAGACAAAAAATGCGAGTCTAAAGGGACTCGTTTAGAAGAGTCACGGTAAGGTTACCATTTTTTCCCGACAAAACAATCATTTTCGACTCTTCAACGAGCGCATAAGCGATTATTTTAATCGAGTAGAAGAGTCAAAAAAGACTGGAATACGAGTATGATCACCAATTCAAAAAAAAAAGATTTTAAGTATGTGTTTTGATTTACTCCATTTATTTTTAACTATGTTGTTTTTGATCCTGATTTTTTTTTTGTTGTATAATTTATTTGTTTTTTTTTTGTGGTATTTATTGCTGCTGCAGATTCTTATCAGCTTAATTGTAAACAAAAGGCCAAAAATATGTACAAAATAGTAATGAAAAGAAAAAACAGCATAAACCACAAAACAAAAATGAATGAATAAAAAAAAAAAATCAGGAAACAAAAATTCTTTTATATTTTGCATAAACTAGAGCTTGAGCATAAATTGTAGCTGCTATTTTGCCAGTGTTTTTACTGTTAACGTAAAAAAAGGACATGGAGAGCACAACTTCTAAAATGTATTTTTTTTTAATTTTGGTCCTGCTTCTCCCTTGACTTCTATGCCTTATATAAATATTATTTTTCCTGGGATTTTCATCAGAATATTATATTAAAAAAAAAACGGAGCTACAAATATAAAATAAACTAAAAAAAGTATACATTGAAGAAAGAGGATTAAATTCCTTGGCATTACAAATAAAAACATAACAAACACTATGAAGAAGAAAGTATGTCTTTATGCTAGAATGATGACATACATAAGTGAAAAATGATAATCTTGCCTCGACAACATGGCCAACAAAAATTGAAAGAGCGAATGACTGAGTGAAAAAACCAAACGAGTAAGCTTGAGAATGTGCGGTAAGCGTTAAACAACATACAGCTGTAGTAAACATCATAATAACACCATCGTCATCCTTGTCAGTAATAAACCACATACAATGCAAGCAATAATAAAGCTGAATTTCCTATGAAACCACAAAAAGGTTGGTTGGTAGGTTTTTTCACTTATTAAATAGATGGCTGCTGGAAAAAAACTAGTTTAATCACAAGATTAAAAAAAGCAACTAGCGACATAGGCGAAATGGGAAGTAAATTCAATATTGAGAAAATGTTATATAGTCTGAGGCATAACTACAACATGCTTAACTTTTTACGTGTTGCATTATACTGCTGACGTAACCTGGTAAAATTTGCATATACTCAACAGGGATGTCGGCAAACGTGACGACTTCTTAACTTAGTTGGCGTAACATTTTTTTTTTAATTTGGCAACAAAATGCGAATTTTTCTTAATTTAAAATTTATCTTTTGTTTATTTTGAAAAGCAAAATGGTACATCAATGGCTCCTTTGGTAAAATTTAATAAGTTCTTCAGTTTTTTATATGTCCTCTATTTTTATTCTGATTTAAAAAATTTAAAAAAACGTTAAGCTTAATGTCTCAAAGCGAATACAGTATGACTTTATTAGCGGTTTATTACGTGTTAATAGTTATACGGATAAAATAGAACATGTTGCAATATTTAAATAAATTTTTTATTATTTTAGGTAAACTTTAACTAGTTTTAAGTAAACGTTACACCTTTTCTGTGTTCACTAGTCGTATAGTTTGGGTTTAAATAAAAAAAAAATTCATATGTACTCGTGTATATAACTTGGCGAGTTTCGATTTCGATTAAATAAATTTTTTTATAAAAAGAAAAAATTTAATTTTTATTGAATTATTATTTGAACTGTTAATATTATAAATGAATAGAAATAATTTTTGGCTTAAGTTCATTTATTTTTTTTTAATTTCTAAAAATCTTTTTTTAGAAAGAAAATTTATTTTACAAATGTATGCGGACGTTTTCCAAAGAAAACAAGAAAAATTAATCGCTAGCAGAATGAATTGCTGCACTTTCTGGACCGCTACGACCTTCATCAGCATTCTTCGCATCTATCTACCTTAGTTGTGTATTTCTAAAAACATCATCTTTTTAACCAGCTAACTTTGTAAATAAGAATACGAGAATACTCATATACTCATATCAACATTAATTTGGTTAGACGAAATTTACACACAATCCAACATATTTCTTTACTGTTCTCTCTGTATTTTGTCTTGTACATTTGTTTTTGCTTTGTTTCAATCATCGATTGAACACGAATGCAAATTTGTTTTTAATCATTCTTACTTGTTTAATCATAACATTATATATGCTGTTCCAGTATCATTTTGATTGTTATGATGTAAGCATGAATGCTCGCTGTGCCTTGCGTGCTTATAATTTAATTTTTATTGAATTATTATTTGAACTGTGAATATTATAAATGAATAGAAATTATTTTTGGCTTAAGTTCAGATCTTTAGAAATTAAAAAAAAAAAAAGTATCATTTTGATTGTTATGATGTAAGCATGAATGCTCGCTGTGCCTTGCGTGCTTATAATTTAATTTTTATTGAATTATTATTTGAACTGTGAATATTATAAATGAATAGAAATTATTTTTGGCTTAAGTTCAGATCTTTAGAAATTAAAAAAAAAAAATAAATGAACTTAAGCCAAAAATAATTTCTATTCATTTAAAAAGAAAAAATTTTAAATTTTTAATAAATATAACTATTGTTGGTAAATAATATTTGCTACTTTTTCGGCCTTTTTATAAAACTCCAAGTTTAAGGAAAATAGTCAGGTTCAATGTTTAATGTGAAAATTGAGTGAAGTAATTTTTTCATATTAAATTTTTACTCAATACCTTAATAATAATATCCGATTGATATCGAAATATTGGAGAGATGATAAAATAGCTTAACTATTTTTCTGCAACTATTTTAGGTAAAAATACACAAAAATATTGATTTTGACGAATTCGCTGGAAAAAGTCTGACAACCCTGATACTCGTCACGCCTCCCCTGTGTCTCGCCAGCGTTTTCATCGCCACGCCGAGGGTACAATAAAAATGTAGCGAGACAGTATAAAGCTTTTGCTATCTCCGGTATTTAAAATTGTCAATTATAGACTGCTGTCAATATAAAATAATAAAAATGCTAAAGTTAAGAACACAAAACGCTGGTACTTTCACGGGCAGAATTTTTATTTGACACAGCAGTATTATGAGATTATTATTATTAATCGAGATTAACAAATGTATTTTCGTTTTCTATTTCTAAAGTAACAAATTTAAATGCACTTAACAACACAACACAACAACGCACTTAAGAACAGCGGGTAAAAATTTAAAACGTGCTGTTAATTTTTATAATTTCTATTAATTTATAATAGCATAAAATACTAAGTATAAATTCTACGAAATAATGACCAAAAGCTCTCATCTTGGTCTGCAAAAATTGTACTAATTTTTTTTCAACGAAAAACATAAACCTTGTAAAGGAATGCAAGTGCGCTCAAATATTCTGAATAAATCTTGGATATTTTATTTTTAAAACTACTTGCACAAATTTTGATTAATAAGACCTACGAAGAACATGTTTTATCTTTCAGATAACATCTTCAACAAATAACTTACCGGTTTCACTATTAGCGTTTTTAGGTATATATATCTGTAGAATTTCGGGAAAACTTGTAAAAAATTAGCTAGATTTTCTATCCTCAGAGAACCATTTTTGGGGTACCTATTATGGACTAATCGTTCAGTTTCTACTAATGTCATTTAAATATTATTGTGTGCCATATGCGGGAAGACAAAATTTGATATGGTAAAGGGTTGGAAGAAGAATTTATTCTTCTCATTTCTTATGTTCAAAATCATGTAAATATCTATTTTCAAATAATTAAAGTGTCCTTATATTTTCCATCATCCAGAATAAAAATCTGTGACGAAATAAAACGTGTTTTGCAAGTTTTTCTGTTTTTAATTAAGATGTTGTTATTTTTTTATCTCAGGGTAAAATTTTTAGATCTGATTAACGCCCCGATAACCAGCTATTTTTTTTAACGGTAAATAACCAACAATCACATATTATTTTAGCCAATTTAACATTTTTTTCCTATTTTTACGTTTACTTAGGTGATTTCAGAATGCGTGGAAATATTTTATCTAATACTTAGTAAAACACAAATAATACATCACTTAACAAATTTTATAAAATTCAGGAATTATGGTTAAAAGGCAAAAGTAAATATAAATTGCAAGAGCCTATGGTATATACCTGCAATGGTATTGCAGTTTTTTAAGCTAGTGCAGTGTTGAAGTCTTCCTTTGCAGATTCTGCACGGTACCATTCACAAGAACATCGATTACCGCGCGGTGCTATTGGTGGCAGTAACAGAAAGAAACAGTATTACGCCTAATTCATTTATTTTTTCCCATAAAAACTTATCACAACTCCGAATGGCTCCATAGCCATACGTACCTTTGGATGACTAGTAATATGGTTATTTGTAGCCTGTTCGTGTATGTTAGGTATAACTAGCTGTTTCGTTAATTTTCCCAAAAATGTGTGTGGTTTATCTGATACAGTATTAGGATTCAGTTCATCGAAGAATACAAATGATGCTAGAGCAGCGATATTAGCAAGCAATATCAAAGGCGATTGTTATGTATCACGTTCCCAACATTTGGTCCATAGTATAAGTTCCCAACATTTGGTCCATAGTATCAACACCACATTTGTTTGAATTATAATCAAGAAAAGCTAAAGGTTCATGTTTGATATTGCTTATATATATTTCGTTTATGTAATGCATAGTTGATGACACTTCTTTCTCTTAGATAAAATCCAAATAAAGTTGTAAAAACTTCACTAAGAACAGTCCCAACATAAGCTAAGCGCTTGACTATTAAAACTAAAGCTAAGTCCAAAATTAGTAACCGTATTTAATCCTCCATAAGTATTTCAAAATATATATATATATATATATATATATATATATATATATATATATATATATATATATATATTTATAATCTAACACCTTTTTTAAACCCTTAACAACATTACAAATATATTTATTTTATAGAATTCGACACGAAAGTTCCACATGGACTTTGTCAGTCATCGGAGGGTTAAGAGCTTAAAATTTGCTGAAGAGAAACAAGATATATTTTAAATAGTTCACGAGGTATAGACTTACAGCCAGTTTACAGAACACAATCTGCCGATTAGACACACAAACCTTTAACGTTTTCCATCTTTGGGTTTTTAAATCGCGAATGTCATTTTTTTTTGTAAAAAACGTATCAAATGACAATTGTTTCTGGGTTATGTATCGCACATTGTAGTGTCAGAAACGTCAAAACTAAACGAAGAAAAAACCCATTCATTTTAAAATTTTACGCATGTTTAGTTGTGTTCTAAAAAGTAGTTTAAAAATATTAAATAAAATATAAAATATGGAGTTTTCAGGATGTTTTCAGGATGTAATATTGTTGGGTAATGCCTATCATATCACTTTCACCAATAAAACATTTATGTATACATCTACTATAAAAATTATCATTTATTTTTATTATTAAACTTTTTTATTTGAACAAATTTTTGTTTTACCGATTGCTTGATTGATAATTTTGTTTTGTTTATTAAACTCAGCTGTTTCTTTTTAAGCGTCGAAGAGGGTTACCATCATTTAAGGCAAAAACAAAAAACGTATATGAAAAAAGTAAATAAAAAATATTAATTAATACATTAGCAATACTACGATTTGACACAACATTTGTTTACGCGGAACACAACGTAAGTTAAATAAAAAAACCGGAACGTGTTACACGGACGCTAATTATTACGTATTCGTCCATACGCCATCCAGTTTCGTTTCGCTCTTGACGTGTTCTATAAACAGGCTGTTAAGAATCAGTACATGTTTTTTTGAGAATTGTTCTTAAAAAATTTTAGCTACTAATTCAAAATTCAGCTGTTTTTTTTTCTATCATCATAAGCTTTCAGATATTGTGGGTCTCAATTGGTTCAAGGTTTTAGTGCTGCACTGTATAATAAATATTCTCCTAAAAAGTTTCCAGTTATAATTTTAGAAGACATAAATTTTTTTTAACAAGCCAGTGTCAATGTATCAAAATATTTATGGCGTCTTAGTTAAGGTTAAAAAAAACGTGATAACGCTGAGCCTACTGGGATAAAGTTCAAATGACAAAATCATTTGCTATCGTAAAGATCAACAGCTTACAGAAAAGTACACAGACAGACAACAAATATAGAAATATATTCCTTTCGAGCCACATTCCCACAAAAAACATATTAAAGATAGAGGCACCAAAATAAACAATTTACAGCAGACCACAACAGAGCAGATGCAAATACTATTCTATTTTTAATATGAAAACTTGTTTGTTGGTCAAAACAAACAACTTGTGTGTTATTCAATGCATACACAGGAGTATGTACTTGTAGAAAATATTTAAACTACAAAAATTATTTACACCAGCATATTGACTTGTAATAACGGCAAAAGCTTAATAAACTGTTGTTTATGTTTTTCAATTTAGTTGTCTTCGTTTTATTGAAAGTTAGAAGTTGAACTTCGTATTATAAATGAAGTATGAAATCACACAATCATATTTACTAATAATAAAAATGTTACTAGAGACATTTGTGGACTTAACAGACTGCAAGACTAAAAGTAGTGTAAACAGAGAGGAAATTGTGAGATTTGCACTCTAAGCAAACACATTGTACTTTCTTTATATGCTTCTTCAGTTTTCGATAAGGATCTTCTTATATTTATAACATACTCGTACAAGGTTACGCTTTAACTTATTCAACTAATATTTTGTTGTGTTGGTTTTTATATGTGTGTATGTTGATTTGTGCATAAGCGCTGTAAAAAATTTATTTGTATGCATTTTTCTTTAGAAATGTTTTTCTTTATTTTTCTTGCGAATATTATGAAGGATATTTAATTTCCGGACAATAGCAGCAAAAGATATTATTTTACAATGTTCAATTGCTACGACTACGTAAACGTATGCAGTTTTTAAAACTTTATCCACTATTTGGCAGATTCATGGGTGTAAATAAAAAGTTTAAGTTTCTCTTTTGAGCGTCTTTGTAAATATTTAAATAATGTAAAATCTAGGATAAGGTTTCAACTGGCTTATGTTCAAATTATACAACAATTTTTGACGTAGAGTATACAAATCAAACGATATTTTTTGTTGCAGATTCGCAAAAGTCGACTTCTTCGACCAAACTCGTTCTTTTTCTGCTGTTGGTAACTCACATTTTGGATTTTGTGATCTTAAAAAAATTTAATAACTTTTCATTTCCACTATCTGCTCTGCACAAATTCGAAGTTAGTTTGATGTTTTCGCGTAAGTTCTTTAGAATAAATAAATGTATAAGTTTCTTATTTGAAAAAATTACTGGTTTTCGGTGAAGGTAAACTGACGTTAACAATATGGATGACAAAATGTTATTCTGGCATGTGAAAACGCTACATGCCATGAGTACGGTAACACAGAAGGAAAAAAAGAAAGAATTAAAGATATATAGAAAGATGTATGAAAACTAGGCAAAAGCAGAAAAAGAAAACTTTGAATATCAATTGGATAATTAAGTTTAATGGCTTTGCACCAACATCTGCTTCATTCATATTTCTTTAAAAAAAAATGAATAGTAATTTTCATCAAACAAAAAAGAATATTAAAATATCTATTATGCGACCACCAAATCATAATTTTTTAGCTATCATCCGCAGCAAAGTTCTTATTTAAAAGAAGTAGTGACATACGAACATTTATCGAATCGACCAAAGGAGGGAAGGTTATTTCCATTGTGTTAGAGAATAGCCTTAAAACTTGCCAATCATTAGCAGTATTGCCAGTTTTTTGAGCTTTCTCGCCAAATTGCTTCTAGAATATCGCCAATATACACGAATATATAATTTTCGTTATAAAAACATAAAAATTTTCCTAAAAAAAGGATTTATTTATAACATTTAAAAACCATGACAATAAAAACAAATCTTAATAAACATAATAAAATGTATTTAAAAACAAGCAAGAGTGCTATATTCGGTTATGCCGAATCTTAAATACCCTTTACCATCTATGTAAATCTAGCTTAATGAAGTAACTCCAAGCAAAAAGGCATTTCCGTGTTAGCGTTGAAATCAAGTTTTCCGAGGGTCTAGATCAGCTAGAAAAAAAATAAATATGATGATTTAAGAACACGTGTCAATTATTGAATTAAAGCTTAAGTTCACATTTTGTTATAAATGTTATTATTGTCTTTTGTATCCTTACTGCGATACCTTTTCTTTGTATGAGATCTACTTAATGTATCTTCCGTGACAATTAATTTGTTACATCATATGTTATTTATAATCATGTATGATATTACTACCAGTAAAGAATTTAGAAGTTGATAGTACATTTTATTTCTTGATTTATTTTTTATAGAATTCATCACAGAAAAAGTTGTTTCGGCACCAGCATTACTTGTGCGAACCATCTAAGAACGGCCGTCGAGAACTTCTTAAGTTCGTAAGTACCGACATTATCCTGGTAATGGTAAACTTTTGGCCAGAACTCGTATAGGCTGTTTTGAACTTTATTATCTATATATTAATTAATATTATTTCCCACTGTGTTTCACAAATACCAAGTGCATATTTGGGGTCTCCAAGTATTTTCAAAACCTCTTACTCTACAGAAAATTTAATTTTGCAAATCACTCTGGTGTTCACTTTAGTTTGAAATTCTGAGCAAAATTTAATATTTTGTACATATTAAAAACGGATTTTGTAAATGAATTTCCTTTTTCAATTTTTCATTAATTTATGGCTATTTTCTTTATAATTACTTTTTTTTCTTGTCGATGCTATTATTCATTAATTTTTTACAATCTTGATTTTTGTATCTCACTGCCTTTTTCTTTAAACTATATATTTATAAACAAGGCATACATTTTTAGTCAACCTTAAACATATGAAATAAAGCACGCCGGTTTTTCATCTTTTTTTAATGTAATGTTATCGTAGAAAAAATCATAAAAAGTAGCCCAAAATTTTGTTAAATATTTTAAATACCGCCACATATCCCGCCTATCGTTATTTAAACATTTTTACCGGAATAAATTTATTTTGTATCGTCATTCTTGGCGAAATATCGACAACACTGATCATTAGTATTCAAATCAAGACTGCCAGTAACAGAGAGAATAAAATTGCTAAAATTAGGGTTTGCTACGTGGGAAAAAATAATTAAAATTCGTTATGACGAGATCGATGCAAAAAAATTTTTGTGTTTTAACCAGCAATTTCCAACTTATCTTTAATACTTAGATTTTATTGTGATTTTTGGAAAAATATATTGGTCAATGAAATGTGGTCGATCCGAAATTTATGACCTTCGAGTTTGAGCCCTGCCAAGACGCATTAGGAACAATTTAAGAACAAGGACAGAATCAACATTAAAATATGTCACAACATCTCTAGGACTAAATCTTTTTCGTCCAGTGTAATTTTTTGAGTATCAATATGTAAAGAATATTTTTGATCAATATATAAATACGAGTACTAATTTAAAAAAGTCCATTCATATAAAAGAAACACTAATAATTTTTAAAGCATTTTCTGAGTATAACAATGCAACAGAAAATAAATCTTCGATTAAGTATGGAATTTGTTTTCAATCGAACTTTTGTCTTTACCATTGTCAATTCATTTTAAACAAATGAATTTAACTAATATAAAAAAATAGAGATGAACGCCGATGTTGCTTTTATATATATATCTTTTTTATATATATCTTTTAATATTTCTTTAATTATGAGATATTAGGGAAATAAATAAATGTACAAAATTTTGAATTTGAAAAAAAAACTCATGTACTACTATTTTTAGCATTAATAGTGTCTAATGCTTCATAAAATAAGCAGAAGCTAAATTGGGAAGTCAGGGTTAATGTTTGCCATTTTTGCAAATTTTTAGTAAGCTGAAACTTAAGTCTGAATCTTTAATAACCAATTTTATTTTTACGCCCACAGTTATTTGAATATGATATTGACAACGTCAGGGTCATAGGAAAAACTTTAAATTATATTTAATTATTTACTTCATTTACCTTCATGTATGTGTAAAAACGTATGCTTTCGTTATTGCAAGCAACAGTTTTTACTTTGCATTAAAATTCAAACTTTAAATGAATTCTAGGAAAGGTGTTAAGGGAGTTATGTATTTGAATTTGTGTTTGTATCTTATTTCTTTTTTTAACATGTGCAAGCTGTATTATTAATTATTTGAGCAGCTTTTTCGTGCAACAGGTCTTTTCCACAATCTTGGTGAGCCCAACAGGTTTAAGTAAAATTGGTTGCAGAATCAGCAATACGTTGAAAGTAAAGAACTTCACAATGTTTTGTTAAAAGCGTTTTATAAAATTGTTAAGAATTAGTAAATATTGTTAGGTTTTAGTTGATTGTTGGATTTCTTTAGTTGCAAAATAAAACAAGTTATGAATTATTTTCTCTTATGCCACTTTATTTATTCAGATCTTTATAAGTTTGTTAAAAACACGCACGTGACTACTGTGTACACGCAACTTCTGAGTTCCACTTGCAACTGTGATTTCTGTCTGTTGGTGATTTAAAGCACATAGATTTTTTTAATTCAAAAATATCTGACAGCTTGTTCGAGTTTATTCTCTTATATTTGTAATTATATGCGTGTGGCTATTAAATCTGTCGCCCAAACAGTATCAAGAAAGAAACCACCTTTTCATTTCAATCGGTATTAAACATTTGTAACTTTTCTTTATATTATATGGTATTAGAGCAATTCCCATTATAAAATTACGCCAATTTGAAGACAAACAGATCCAATGGGCTTTTATTGTAAGTAATTACATTTTAAAAAACCGTTAAATATTATTCGCAATTTGAAAGTTGTGCATGATTTTGAAATATTCATAGCAACAAAAAATCTTTCTATCTTTTAGTTCAGAAATTTTACTTGTTTGTGTACCAATCGCCAAAATATGAAAGATTTTTTTATTGTTATTAAAAATTACTGTCGAAGAGGTACCATTGGAGACCAGCATGATCGGACAGTGCCCATTGAGTCAGTGGGCAAAACACCACGACTACCTCTAATTTCTTTATACCATTTGGAACAATAAAGTAACTCCAATCGAAATAATAAATATATGGGACGATAGAAAATTAAAAAAAAAAAGAAAAAAAACCATCACGTGAAAAGATTGGCGCTCGAGTTAATTTCCAATTATAGGAAATGAGTAAAAAAAAATATATTTTCTTTTTTCTGCGCCAAAAATTTGCGTTTCTTTATTAAATATATTCTTAAGACTATCTATCCTATTTTTCTTAGCATCTATTTATATTAATAATTATGTTTATTGTTTCTTTGTCTTAACTCAAAATATGTTTTTCTTTGTTTAGGTTACTAGTACCTTTTTTATCAGTAAAACATGTTTTGAGTTATTTGTATTAAGTTAAAAAAGAAAGAATGTGTTTCTTATCGTTACAATAGTTGTATTTATGATGTTTGTCTTATCTTTAGCTTAGAATAGTTATATTTGAGTTTATGGATTTATCATCTTTTATTACTATCTTAGTTATATTTGAATTTATGGATTTGTTATTACTATCTTAAAATAAGAGATGTTAACTCTCCTCCTTCTTAAAAAAAAACGTCCTCGTTTTCAACTGTATATTGTCTCTGTCGGAGCTTGAGCAGTTCTATTTCATATAATTCGTCGATTTTTTGTTTGTTTCTATTTTCTTTATCCTGTAGCATTCGCAGAATTTAATAATACCATAAGTTAGTAATGCTAATGTACATAGTCCCAATACGAAATAAAATGTGTATTTGACTGGATGTTCTTCGATGGGTATCAGGAAGGTTGATATTTCTTGGATATTGTTAAATTTGTAATTACCATTAGATTCTAAGATGCGCATTATTTGTAATTGTTCGTCGTGTAGGTTATGTATGGCATCTTTGAGTGCTTGTTTGTGGTTGTAGTATTGTTTTCCATCTAGATTTGTTGAGTAATTGAATTGTATTAGTTTAGGTCCATTTCTTTTTACGTTATTCCAGGTGTGTTCGTAATCTGTAATGTTTCCACTTTCGAGTACTTGTAGCGGTGCGTTATTTTCATGTATTACTTCGCATTTGGCTGGCCTGTTTTCTAATACATTAATAGTACAGTTGTCCGGTTTTTTAATTTTGCATATAAAGTTTCCTAGATAATTTTTACATTTTTCGATACTTGTAAATTTATTATTGCATTCTAGAGTCTAGTAATAGTTTTCCGTGCTTAAATGCTAGTGGATACAAATTAAATAGCTTACATTTCGTTTTTAATAATGGGTATTTATAGGTGTTTACAATTGTGTGATGAAAATAAAAAACATTAATATCGGCATATTCTATATATATTTATATATTTATTATATTTAAATTTAAAGTTCCGGAATAAAAGTTTCCGCCTTTTGCGAAATTAGTCATTGTAGCGATAGAATGTAGTTCGTTGTATACTTCGGTAAGTATTAAATGTTCTGAAATAGATTCGGGGCTAATTCTTTCTAATATTTTTTCAAATTCAGAGTTTATTTTCTTTTGTTTTTTATTATTTTATATTAGCATATTCAATGGAGCTGTGTCGTTCGCGAACGAACGGGTTAAATTGACCGAATCAATCAAGTGAACGGAATGATCCGGTCATTTAAATCCGGTCTTTTCGTTCAATAGTCTACGGGTTAAACTGAACGGATGACTTAATTGAACAAAATGAGCCAGCTATTTAACCGGCTCCTTTCGTTCAAATTGACCGATTGAACGAATCGGATGAACGAATCAGTCTTTGATAATTGACCGAAAAAGACCGGTCACTGAAACGAATGACCGGGCACATGTCTAATATTCAATCCTGTCTTGATTTCGATTAGGTCATCGTGGTCAGGTGTTCCTGTAATAAGTTTGAGGGCTGATCCTAGAAAACTAAGTGAACGTTTAGTTCTGGAGATTCTAGGAAGTAGTTGTGCCTTTAGATTTTCTATTTTAGTTATCAACAAATATTCTGCAGAGTTTTGTTCTAAATTATATGCAAATCGTACTATATTTTCGTAGGGTGTCAAGATTCTAGAAAGGTTTGTCATATGGTATAAGAACGCTGTGTCCTGAAAAACGTATACAGGGTCAGTCTCTATCATTATATATTTTTTGTCTTTTAAGTCTATTAGTCTATTACCGAATGCGACGGATATATATAATAATATTATTATTCTTTGCATGTTTGTACTCGTATATTATCCTTATGTATAACAATATTTTTGTTTGTAATTATTGTGTTACCTTTATCTTCCTTTACAATGTGTTTTGAGTATTTCCTTACGTTTTTATTGCGTCGGTGCGTTTTGGAGTATATAACGTCCCCTGCTTGGTATGTGATGTTCTTACGATATTTGTTGTGACATAGAAGTATTTTCTGTTGGTTTATTTCGATTTTTTCTTTAATATCAGGATGTGCTCCCCGTTTAAAAAACACGTCCTCGGGTTTCTCTCCAATGACTGAGTGTATTGTTTTGTTGTATAGTCGAACGGCATTAAAGATTTCGTCTCCTGGTGAAGAATTGTGTTCTTGAGCTAGGACTCTAGTGAGTTCGATCAGCGTGCTATGAGTGCGTTCCACTTGACCGTTTGTTGTTGAATGGTATTTTGGCGTTAGCGTGTGCTCAATATGTAGTTTTTCACAAACCTGTTTTACGCATATACTTGATAATGCTGCTTCGTTTTCAGTCATTATGAATCTAGCATTTGGATAGATTTGCGATAGTATTTGTGTATGTTTTTCTTATTTGGAATTTTTCGTATATAGCAATATTTTGAGTACTTATCAGTTGTGGTGATGTATGTGTTTCCGTTCATATAAAATAAATCTAAAGTGCTGTTTCTGTATTACAGGCGATCAACTCGTCTGAAAAATTTGTATGAAAAGCACTCACTTTTTTGAGTTATTTCCATATAAATTTTCCAGACGAGTTGATCGCCTGTAATATAGAAACAGCACATAAGTGTTTGTGTTCTCCCACTTGATTTGGAATCGGTGTTGCTCCAATTGGTTGTTTATTTGGTCTTCTTTCGTATTTGTTTGTAAGACAGATTTCACAGTCTTGTGCTTCTTTTTTACACATGGTGCGTATGGTTGGCCAAAAATACGTTGTCTGTATTTCTTGAGCGTTATTTTTGTAATCTCTGTGTGCTCGTCTATGTGCTAGTACTACGATTTCTTTTTGTCTATCTATGTTTTCTATATCTTCTGTCATTTTCTGAGCTACTACAACTTTTACATTTGGAAAAGAAGAAATGATATTATCTTCGACGTGGAATAGAGTTTCTTCCTCTATTTTTATAGCATTTGTTACTTTTGGGTTTATTATTTGTTCTAATCTGTCTAATAATTCGTCCTTGGTTGAATAGAAAAGTGTGCGTCGTGCATATGAGAAAATATTTTCAGGCGTGTTCTGACAATCGCAAATCGCTTAAAACTGGCGATGCGAGTTAAAATAGCATGAAAGGTGTTCTGTAGTTCACAATCGCAAGAAATTTGGCGACTTCAAATCGCAAGCACACACTGAAGTGAAGTTGCAAATTTTACTTAAAATAAACTTTAAAGCAATAATAAAATTATACACAAATGAAAATTAATATGTTCTCTTTAATTTTTAATAGAAATTATTTTAATTATAACACAATTAAAGTCGCAAATAATTAATTTAAAATCTGTTATTTGTTCTATCAATTGTTTGTTTTGATTGTTTTCTTGAGTACTGGCGATTTCATACAAACAGCTGTTATAATTGATGTTCGAAAATATACTTGTATAAGTGCGGTTGAACGTATAGTCGGTAGTCAAAAAAATATGTGGTTATTTTAATTTTCAATTCTTATTAAATATTCGGTGCTTGTAAAATGTGCGATTAAAGTGTTAAGGGACATTAAAAAATTTATTTAAATTACTTTTTGGACGATATGAGTTCCAAACGTGCATGTTATAACTAACAAAATAAACAAAAATACTTATCAAGTACTGATTACTTACAACGTAAGTAACCTTTTACATCAAAGATGCTAAATGCAATATCACTAATAGAAAATTCATTTGTCGCCAAAATATTTCTTGGCTTGGATTATTTTTAAATAATTAAATATACATTGGATTGAAGTATCCATTGAATTGTTACAATCTCTAAGCATCCGCTTTTTAATTCGTTCTTTTTTTAATTGCATATTTTTTTAATGAAATGAAACTAAGCTAGGCAGCTGCAGGCAGTATGTTGTAATTTTCTTTTGTTTATTTATGTTTTGCACCGTAAAAACATATGTTTTTCTTTTCGAACATAAGTTTAAAAAAGAGCAAATCGCAAGCAAAACGCGTGAGTTTCAGAACATGTAAAACAAAAGTTGGCGTTTTTGAAATCACATGCGATTTAAAAACTTGCGAGTGTCAGAACATGCCTCTTTGTTAAGATATTTGAACTAAGTTATCTGTGTTATAGTGAATGATTATTTGATGGTTGTTTCACGCGTTTCAATTTTTCGATTGGCGAACTTTGTGCTGAATGTTGTGAACAACTCGAAGTATTATTAATCTGTTGACGTGACAATGCGTCAGCGACGATTGATTTTTGAAGTGACCAAACGATCGCAAGAAGCTCTTTTTCGTTTGTGCTATAGTTTTGTTCGGTTTGGTTAAGGGTTCAAGATATAAATGAAATAGGTTTCTTATTCTGAGAAAGTACAGCTCCTATTGCAAAGTTGCTTGCATCAGTTGTTAGTTCGAAGGGCTTGTTAAAATCAGGTTGAAATAATTCGACTTGTGCTTGTAACATATCTTTAATTTTCTCTATCGCTTCGAGTGCTGGTTTATCTAGATTAATTAATACTTTTGTGCTTTGCTTTTTTTTTACACCGCCATTGTCTCCGCGTATGAATGTAGTAAGGGGTTTTACTATTGAAGCGAAGTTTTGTACAAATTTCCTATAATAACTAGCTAGTCCTAAAAATGACCTTAATTCTTTCAAATTTGTAGGTATTGGGCAATCCTTTATTGTTTGGATCTTACTAGGATCTACAGTTATTTTATTGTGTTTGATTACGTGACCAAGATATTCTACTGAGTCTTGGAAAAAATGTGATTTCTCGTCAGAAATTTTCATATTTGCATTATGTAATGCGTTTATTATTATTCGAATGTTCTCCATGTGTTCTTCAGGCGAAGAAGAATATATAAGTACGTCGTCGATATAAACGTAAGCGAACTTACCAATATATGGGCGCAGAATATCATCTATACATCGCTAAAATATAGAAGGTGCGTTCTTTAAGCCGAATGGCATTCTAAGAAATTCGTATTTTTCTCCATTCACACTGAATGCAGTCTTTTCTCTGTCTGATTTTTTTATCAAGATTTGGTGAAATCCTGACGCTAAGTCTAGTGTTGTAAAGACTTTTGCTTTTTCTAAATTTTGAATAGTCATTGCTACATCTGGGATAGGGTACCTGTCGGTTATAGTCTGATCATTAAGCTTTTGAAAATCTATTACCATACGTTTTTTTTTGGTTTCCCTTCCTCATCTGTGCCTTTTTTCGCAACGGTCCATACTGGAGAGTTGTATGGGCTTTTGCTAGGTTGTATTATTTGGTTGTCTAATAATGTTTGAATTTCTTTATTTATAAATTCATTGTCTGCTATTGGATACGGGTACTGTTTCACCCAAATAGGATCTTCTGATTTTGTCCTAATTGTAGCTTGTACAGTGGTTGTAAAGGGCAAAATTTCGTTGGTTTCGTCATTTATTCTCATTATATTTTCAATTTCATTTTTATATTTGTCATTATTGACTGTCTAATTCACTTTTTGTTCGCTAATTTCTTCTTTTCTTTTAAATTTATACGTGATTTTATACTCAAATAAGTTAATTTCTGCTTTTATGGCTCTGAGAACATGTTCCCCGAGAAGCATATCGAACTCTTCTAAGGCTTCAGTTTCGAAAAATACTAAATCATGGCCTAATAGTGTAATAATTTTTTTTGCTTTCGTTAAAGAGTATCCGTGAAGCGTTTTTACCTTAACTGGTTTTATTGGAATAGATTTTCCTATGTTGCACTTAGAACTAATATAACTGTTTGTCGCACCTGTGTCGATTAATATATTAACGGATTTACCTGTTGTTTGCCAGTTCCTCTGTAGACATGGCAATCCGTTTATTCGCCTAAAAAAGCGCTGCCGGTTTCGTAAGTATCTTCGGTGTGTGGTACAAGTGATTGTATATCTTCATCTCTCGTCTGGTTTACTCATTGAACTTTATTCGGATTATAATTTTTTGATGAAGGCATTCTATCCCTTTTTGTTGGTTGTTGCTCCCTTCTGAGTGGGTTGTATTGCTGCTGTGGAGAATATTGTGTTGAACGTTTAAATTGTTGCGAACTATCCACTTCCATGGGTTCCTGCCGTAGTTGATGATTAAATTGAGCTTGTACATTGGGATTGTACCTCCTTCTATCTTCGTATCGTTGTGGTCCGAAGTTTGGTTTTTGGTTGTATAATTGTGTTGTAGCCAGTGTGTCGAACTGCATATTTGCGTTGTCATGGTATATGGTGCTTGCGATTGCAAATGCAGTTTCTAGGTCCTTTGGATGATGGATATATAATACCGCTTGTGTATTTACTGTTGAGTCCTGTGATGAATGTACGGACTGCTTCCTGATTTGCATATTCCGCCATGGATGCAGATCCCTTGTCACCTGACATCTCTATTTTCGAAAGTGCGAGGTTCAGTGCTTTGCTGATTTTGCAGTAGAATTCTGAGTGTTTGTCTTCCCTGTTTAAGTTTCTTCATTTACTCGAGAAGTACGTATAATGGTCGTTGATCTGCGTAAGTGTAGTCAAGCCTGTTAATTATAGAATAAAAGTTAATCTTGGTGTTGTGGTTGATGAGGATGTCTGCTGCTTCTCCGACAGTATCGTGAATGCTGTGTAGTAATTTAGGTGGTTGGAAAATTGTTTGATATTTTCCATGAATATCCATGTCTTTTTCCGCCAGGATCTATATTGGTTTTTATCCCCACTTAAGCACGGTATAGCTTCGAATGTTTTTAAATTTATCTGAGTTGCATCCTTTATATTTGGTGTGAAGTCACTTTGTTGTTCCTGCGTTCCACCTCCAGTGTATTTACCTAAAATTGATTATTCTGTAGAGTTTGTGTGAGTACCTCTATTTGTGCTCGTAAAGCTGCGATATCTTGATTCATTGTGTCGTTGTCTTTACCTATAGATCGTAGGGAATTGAATATTTTCTGCCGTTTCTGACGTTGGTCCAGCGTGGTAATTTCTCACTTTTTCAGAGATTGGTTTGCTTTTCTTCAAAGCCGTGGAATTTTTATTTAAATATCTTGAATGTCAAGAATATTTGGCTGTGGTCAAGAGTTTAGACCGGCTTGAGCCCCCAGTTAATTTCCAATTATAGGAAATAAGTAAAAAAAATTTATTTTCTTTTTTCTGCACCAAAAAAATGTGCGTTTCTTTATTAAATATATTCTTAAGACTATCTATCCTATTTTTCTTAGCATCTATTTATATTAATAATTATGTTTATTGTTTCTTTGTCTTAACTCAAAATATGTTTTTCTTTGTTTAGGTTACTAGTACCTTTTTTATCAGTAAAACAT
Source organism: Gymnosoma rotundatum (assembly GCA_916610165.2). NCBI lineage: Eukaryota > Metazoa > Arthropoda > Insecta > Diptera > Tachinidae > Gymnosoma > Gymnosoma rotundatum. Next base: position 41,497,809 of record OU744339.1, read on the forward strand.
GTTTTGAGTTATTTGTATTAAGTTAAAAAAGAAAGAATGTGTTTCTTATCGTTACAATAGTTGTATTTATGATGTTTGTCTTATCTCTAGCTTAGAATAGTTATATTTGAGTTTATGGATTTATCATCTTTTATTACTATCTTAGTTATATTTGAATTTATGGATTTGTTATTACTATCTTAAAATAAGAGATGTTAACTCTCGCCCTTGTTTGAAGCTAACGTTTGTATAACAGTTAGAAGAAATCTGGGAAAATTATGTACAAGTAAACGCCAGGATAATAAAACAATAAACAAAAGAAATAGAACAAATAAACTAAAATTTTACAAAAAAAAAAAAAAAAACAGAAAATTTTTGTCAATTTTGCAAAGTATTCGAAAAAAGGTGCTCACAATCGGTGACAAAGCTCTTGCAAATTCTAACTGTTGCAATACAAAATGCTTTACGCATCGAATACCCCTTTTTTCTGTTTTAGATAAATATTTATTTTTATGGTTGTTTGTTATTATGGTCAGTTCGGCTTTACTTTGCTATTTTTTTTCGAAAAATGCGTTTATTCCTTTTTTTATTTGGAATAGTAATGTTGTAAATTTTTATTTTACTCTATCGTTGCTAGTTTCTACCGAAAATTTATTGAACAGACCTTTTTACATTAGAAATTTGTGTTTGAAAGTTTGGAAGAATGAAGAGAAGTTCGGCTTTAAAAGAAAATTTGCTTGTTTTTATTTGAAATATGGAACTCTTCCAGTCAGTACGATCGCAAATCGCTGACTGCACGCTAGCTTTGAATCTCCATAAATTTTCAAAAAATTTTCATTTCATTTAATTTGAAAATATTTTATTTTTCATTTTTATGGCATTTAGTTTCGTCATTTTATAAAATTTTCTCTCACTGAACATACTTCACAAGGGTTGTATGAGGAAACTTAATCAATTAATTTCTCAATTAAGTACTAATTGAAAAATTTATTAATTAATTCCTTATATGGTAAATTAAATTCAATTAATTGCGTAAATTCCTTTATTGCGCAATTAAAACGTATGTCTGAACAGGGTATAATTAATGTGAAAAGTTATAATCAAATTTGTAAAATTAGAAATATTTTTTAATAAACAAACTTAATTAAAGAAAATAAGTTTTTTCATATCAAATTTTCTAACTGAAAAGAACGTTTACGTAGTAAAATTTGAGGACCCCACGAAGGCTAAAATTAAAATTTTGTCTATTCCTATTTACTTTTTTTTGTTTTAAATAGTTTATTAACTAATATTTTAGTTGGTGAAATTTCAAAATAACTATTATCGATAACTTTATGACAAAAAAAGTTGCTATACATAATACTGAGTTAAACATCACTAGCGTTGCTTATTCTCAACGCAACTGAACTCTGATTGCTTTCCGTAATAGATCTATAAAATTGCTTTAAAAATTTTAATGTCTCTGAGTTGGAATAAATTTGAATTCAATGCCTTCTTTACTGCAAGCTAGCAAGTTTTTTTTTTTTTTAATTATTATCAAATATCGCTTGATTTAATTCTTCTAGCTGATTCCGCGTACCTATGAAATTTGTAGCATTGTCGGAATATATAGTCTGGCACTGCCCTCGGCGTGATAAAAATCTTTTTAGCGCTCCAATGAATGCACCTGTTGTCAATTCCGTTACAACTTCCAGGTGTACAGCCTTTGTTGAGAAACAGACAAAAACAGCTATGTAAACCTTGTGCGGTTTTTTACTCTTATCTTAAAATGAACCCAGTCGTCAACACAAAATGTGATAAATGGGCGTGATAGGGTTACTCTGCTTGCTGGTAGTTCTCCCATTATTTGTGAAAAAAGTTTAGGTTTTTTTAAATTTTTGTTTTTATTTTATTTTTATAACTATATGAGCGTAGCGTATAAATTCAATATATGACAGAAGTCGTATTTTAAGAAGGGTAATGTTTTACGTTTTTTATTTCATTTTATATAGAGACGATTTTCGTAATCAATTAATTTAATATCTAACTATTTTAAATACTTAATTAAATAGTAACTATGTGGAATTATAAGCGCTTGATATTCAATAAAAAATTAAATTTATTCTGTGGTAGTGCTTTGTTTAACATTTTTGGGAAACATAAAGATATTTTAAAGGATGTGTGTCTGTATTTGGCCTCTATGAAAATAATAAATAAAATAATGGTGTGCATACAATTTAGACGCTTTTGATTGCGTTTATGCAAACAACAACCTATGATGAGTATATTCAAAGCCACTATTGTTATGCCAGATGCTACACCAACTAACAATAACAGACCCGAAGTACCAGCCAACGGAGTAGCACTCGTTGTAGGTGGACCACCCAATGACGAGGCTGGTTGTGATGGTGGTGGTGCTTCTGTGGTGAGTTATTTAAAATGTATATCCAGACAATGGTAGCAAAGTAAATGCAGCATAAGAGATAAATTTATTTTAGATAAGAGGAATAAAGAGAATGAAAAAAGTGCACACAAGTAATAAGTATTGATGTCAGTACTAAAAATATGTTTAATAATTTATTTTCATATAAAAATTAATTAATTAACGGTGGATGGTTTCTGTATTGTGTTCTCATGTAGCTCCTCTAAAATGAAATGGCACGATACAATGAGATTATATGTAGCACACAAGTCAACTACTCTTCTCTACTGCGACAATTTTACTTTTTAGCAATTGTTGTCATTACACTGGAGTTCAAGTAGGTGTGGTGCATTAGAATGAGGCTGCTTATAAAATGCACATGATACGAGTAATAAATCAATGTCTTTTATAACTTGTTTGCATCCTGGTTGCCTTTTGCTTCTCCATCCTAGTTTTATCGACATGGCTAACTTGTATACTCCTCCTAAATACTGCTTAACTCTATCAGAATACATAAATACACCTACACCCTTACAAAATATAGTAAAAAAAATCCCCACCAGCATTTTGAAGAGTATTCTTAGACAGAAGTCACTTCTTTGTTGCATTTTTAGATTAAAAACTCAATTTTTCGAATTAGGATCTTCGAACAAAAATCTTTTCGTCTCTGCCAGAAGTTAATTGGACAATAGTACATTACTATTAATCTTTGTTATTTTAAGAGTTTTTTTTTTTCTTAAAAACATGTTGCATTAGTATCGACAATTTTGACTCTACCATGAGTAAGTTGAACAATTTAACATTTATTTAAAACCAATAACTTTCGAACTGAAATTAAAACCAACAGAATATTAATATTTATTGATATTTTGAATATCTCGTTACTTATTTATAAATTTTGACACAAGATCTTCATGATCTCTGAATTTTAAATTGTTTAGATAATTTCTAGTTTTAAACTTTACACTCTCAATTTTTACAAAACAGGAATTCTTTACTTTAAGAAGCTATATTTTTGACACGTTTAGAAGACCCTTTCAAGACACTTCTGGACTATTTCATTTGAATCCTTTTTACGGACGCTAAAATGTTCACATTAGCTGTGTCACTGTAATTGCACGGGGCCTGTTAAATAGATAAGATGCGATAACATATTTGATACATATCAATGACATGAGATTACGTTATAGAGACTTCTTCGACAAAAAATGCTTGTGGGGATGTATGCTATTGCCTATGCATACATATGTCTGTAAGTGTGGGGGTGTTTGAGTTTATTCACTTCCGTTGTTTTAGCTAATTGATTTTTGACTTTCTTTTTTTTGCGTTTTGTCATACTATAAATAAGAATTAATGGACTTACCTTTAGTATGGCCTTTTTGTAGGTCAGGCAAGTATTTGCTCTCACCTAAATCATTGTACACCATTACCGAAAAGAGAAACAATGTGTTCATTTTTAGGCCAGTTATGGTTAGTTTATGACTATTTGGCAGACCATCGATATATTTGTATTGTTCACGATTTGCTTCCCTATTAAAAAATGAAAAAAAAAACAAAAAATAGATAAAATCAGTTATAAAAATGGTAGTTAGTGTTTATTACAGAAATCAAAGCCATTAGTTATTGTTAAGCCACAATGTTTGTATAAAGAATGAAATGTATTTACAACTCACCTAAAACGTACTCGGTAGGAAGCCTTAAGACCGCCATCAAAACCGGGCGTCCACGCTACCGTCACAGAGTCATGAGTAACATTTAAGATATTCAAACTTAATGGTGTATCAGGTGGTGAAGTTATATCTAAGCGAACTGACTCAACAGCTTGACCCAAATCATTTTTAGCTACACATTTATAAGCACCATAATCAGCAGGTGCAACCTTTTCTACAATTAATATTGACTCATACGTCAGGGAATCGATTTTCTTTTCTTCTACTTCATATTTATAGGAACGATTAACCGGCAAATCTTTACCCTCCTGTCACCATATAAACTTTGGTTTTGGAGAAGCTTGTGCACGACAAGGCAAACGGCCACGTTCGCCTGTGCCACTAGCAGCTCTCAAAAGGGTGGGTGATTTGTCTATTTCCGGTGCAACTGAAAAAGATTATACACCCATAAAAAACAATCACGAGTAAAGAAAATATAAAGATTAAAATATTCATGAACATTCAACGTCTCAGCTGTTTTTTTTTTCATTTTTATTTTTTTACTTACATTTGACTATTAGCAAGACATCAGGGCTAGTGGGATTGGCAACACGATTGTCGGCAATGCAATGGAAATTACCAACATCTTCCCGTTGGGCGTCTTTAATATGTAAATACGAGGTGCCATTGGCAAATGTAGATGAGGTTTTTATTGTCATATCGTAACCTAATCTTTCCCACTTTATGTGATCCTCGGTTAGGGGTTTTCCTTCTACGGTACACGACAACATGCCATCTTCGCTGGGATTTACAATGACGTTTTCTTTAACCGATTTTATGGTTGTGCCATCTACGTCGAAAATGTGCTTGTATTTAAAGAAAACCAGTTAAAGCAATATGCGTTTACTTACATTCAACGACTACAGTGACATTAATATGTGCTGTGCCTTGGGAATTGCGTGCTTCACACACATACACTCCGGCATCATTGCGTTGTAATTTTGTAAAATTTAACTTGGAGCCATCGGTAAAGATGCGTAGCTCTGCTCTGTTTTTAGCACTGGGCAGTGTTTGGCCATCTTTTGACCAGGTGTAAGTAATTGACATGGGATTAGCATTGGCCTGCAAGGCTACCAGTAATGATTCGCCCTCAACTCCCACTACCGTTGAAGAGGGTGGTGGTACAAATTTTGGACGATCTAAACATGTGCGACAACAATGACATGACAACAATAACAAATAATAGTACAAAAATATTTACATTAAATAAAAAAATGACTTTTACACATCACAATGCAACAAAGCAGCAACCAAAAATTTTACATTTCAATATAATAAAGAAGAATAAAAATACTTACACAGCACATCTAAGCTTATGGCTTCATGAACACTACGCTGTAGTGCCTCGTTGGCACTCTGGCAAGTGTAAACTATGCCATTCATTTCCTGTGTAACGTTAACTTTAAACTCCAAAGTTGAGACGGTACCACCCCAAAGACCAGGCTAGACGTATTATTAATACCTAAAGAAATGAATGGCAAAAACGAAATAATAAATACAGTAAAATGAGAGAGGCAGAGAGAAAGAGAAAGCGATTAAATCAAAACATGTAAAATACGTTTGCTTGTATGTATGTGTGTGAATGTCACATTATAATTATGCAGACAACAAGTCTTGTCATATAAACTGCAATGTTATGTATTAGTATAAACTGGAAGTGCTATTCTGTGTGTTTATATAAAAATCTACGTTAGGGAAAAGTAAAAGGCTAAAATGAAGATTAGTGATCCGGAATTTAATGTATATATGAACATTAATTTTTTGTACCTTTGGAAACAACCATCTGCTTATAAATGTTATGTTTATGTTTATGTTTTTCAAACGTTGTATAGTGCCTTATTTTTTAATGTGTTTTTTTATGTTTAAATGTTTTATGCTTAAATAAATTATTATTTTTGTGTTCATGTGTGAATTATATTAAATTAAATTGAATTAAAAGATATTTTTATTAGTTTTATTTATTTAATTTATTGATTTGACTGATTTATTAGAAAGTGGAATAAGTCATTTCTGTTGTATATAGTAGAAGTGGGTATATTGGAAACATATCTTAAGGTTTGTTCTTTGCCACCTTGTTCTAGATTATATTTAATAATAATGTTATGAAGAATGCAGCAAGCCATTATCCAATCATTGCATCTTTTCTTATTTTGTGCTGATAGCATTCTAAACTTAAGTTCTTTTAAGCTTCCAAATTTTTCCTTCAGTAATATAACTTACTTGGGTCAACCATTAATATATCGAAACTATATTTTTCACACAAAAAATTTATTAATTTACTTTTTTCTGTTTTCTGCCCCATTTGGCTTATAAACAACAAATGATGAATAGCACTTTTCTTCTTTTTATTCAGTTTTTGACGTATGAAGTACAATGTACAATGGCACATTGATACAATGGTTGTTCACAAAGAAGTAAACAAAAGGTAGTATGCAATACTACCTACACCTTAGCAGAGCTTGTGAATACGGCAAATATAAATATTTAGTTTGTAAATTAAGCTACTGTGACAAGTTTGCTTTGTAGCTGACGACATATAATCCTACATATCCGAGCGCACAAATGCAAACACTCATACAGACGGACAGAAAAATAAACAGTTTTTATGCAAACACGTTTATGTTTACGCCTGCATTTACAAACCCTCCAAACTTTTTGAATAGACCTGACCAGAACAAGCAGGCATTTAGTGAGCCAAACATTCAGCCAACCTACAATTTCGGTCGGCGCCACTTCATACAACCATTTTAAAATAAATTTAACGTACTCTTATACTTATGTGGCATGTAGCCATACCACTGATTTATTCAAGCTTTTTTCTACTTTATTCTTGACAACAATGACAATCCTTTAAACAACCCAATAATTTGGGCACTTTTCCAGCTCAACAACAAAAGTTGATTCTTGCAAGTTAAACAAATTTGTTGGCTTTAGACAACACAACCAGAGACAAACTTATTCTCTCGCGCCTCACAAACACACAAATGAAGCGAAAACGAAACCTTAGGCTGTTAAGTAGTATTTCAACTTACCCTAAATTGGTATGCCATCTTTCCACCAGGATAATTTAGCAGGTGGATTGCTAGAGCTAGAATCACATATTATGGTCGCCTCTATGCCTGGTTTTAATTCTTCCGGTTCAATGCGTATCTTAACAGTTTCAGGAGCAACTGCAATTATAATGTTGTTGTTGTGTTTGTTTTAATGGATTATTTATTATTTTTGTACTTTATTATTATTTTATCTTTTGTTTGCTTATTCAAACTTATTTGGAAAACTTCTTAGTTTTTTTATATTTAACAAGCAAAAATTAATATGGAAATTGATTGCCAGTGAATGCGTACAATAGAATTATTGTTTGTACGTTTCTAAGAAATATCTGTACTTACAGTGCACACTTAATGTGGTTGATTCAAGTAGCGGTATTTCGGTGGCACTATTCGATGCCTCACAACGATGTTGAGCTTGATTATCAGTAACATTTGCCAGAATTGTTATTTCAGCTAAAACAGACTTGTCGGCCGTTCGAATAATTGATTGTATCTACAAATTAAAGAGAAAACCATTTAAAATTAAATTAAAAAAAAAATAATTCTGGTACGATATTAAACTTAATGATGACGTTGTTAATTAATTAAGAAAATAGATTTTGGACCTTACTTTTATATCTATAATGCGATGTATACGAAAAATATTTTGGGTTTGATATGAATTTAGAGGTAACTTTTTATACATACGTTTTTTTTAATAAATTAAGTGTATAAAAATAGTAAACATTAGGAGGGATCTAATTGTTTATTATATTTTTATAGTAAATATTTTATGTGAATATATTTGTATTATGTTTTTGTTTATATATTTTAATTTTTTTTTTTAATATTTTTAAAATTTATGAAATTTTACGTACGTACATATATGTTTAAATACTTAAATTTTAGTGTTTTCGTTTTTGAAAATTTTGATTTGTTTGACAAAAAAAATTTTAATTTTTTTTTATTTCCTGTTGTATAAAGAGGCCACCCAACCGTGCGGCGAAATATTATAAAAATAATAAACAATATTTTTATTTTCAAAAACTGACCTATGGCTTGAAAAAAATAGAAAAGAAAATTATTTATAAAGTAAAAAAAAATGCCATAGTTAAAAATTTTTATTTATTAACCTGCCACCTTTTTTTAATTAAAGGTTTTTCAAACAAAGTAAGACTAATTTAAGATATTAAATTTATAGCATTTGTAGTCAAAACCGCTCTTTACTTTTAAAGAAACTTATTTAAAATGAAACTCGAATGAATGATATTAATTTTTAATTACATAGTCTTTCCAAAAAATTTTTTTTAATTTTTGTGAAAAGATATATCCTGTATAACAGAAATATTTCCATGTTTTAAATTTTATTACAATGGGTTCAATCTTCTCTCTCAGTATGGATATAACCTGCTGCAATTTCTAGATAACGTAGCATTATTGTAGATTAGATACATATATAAAAATTCTACGGATCGTCTATTAGAAAAGCGCCTATCCACGATTAGTTTCAAATTTTATTGTTTTTTAATAATCCTTTATTTTTTTCCTCTCTAGATGCGAATTTTAAAAAATAATATCTATATATGTATATATTTTAAATATATTATTAAATTCGATGCTATTCGCGTAAATATTCCAATTTTAAAATTTTTATTAGTGTATCTGGGGTCGACTCTTGACAAATTACATGTTCTATTCTTAGCTCTGGGTAAGGATCGATGTTTGCATAAGAAAGCAAATGAAAATTATTCAATGAAATATTTCAAACCGGTTCAATCTTCTCTCTCAGTATGGATATAACATGCTACAACTTCTAGATATCTTTGCATTATTGTAGTTTAGCTATATAAAAACTCTTTTAGAAAAGCATCTATCCAAGATTAGTTTCAAAATTAATTACTGAGATATATAGTATAAAAATACGCAAGGTCTCCTTGTATTTATGTACATCTTCTCTAGATGCAAATTTTCACAAATAAAATCTATTTATATATTTTAAAAATATTATGAAATTATAAAAAATTATAAAAACAAAAAATTATAATTAGTGTATCTGGGATCGACTCTTGATAAGAATCTATAAGGATCTATGTTTGCATGAGAAAGCAAATGAACATTATTCAAACATATATTTCAAATTGTTACTTTAACATGATTGCCTTACTAGGGGATTTGTTTAAATTATTTAACCGATAAATAAATATTTGCATTTTTCTTTATTGAATTAACTGAATTATTTATATGTATTTGTTTTTTTTTTTTTTTAAGATCGCACTACAAACCGAATTTAAGCTCATAACTCTTTCGAAGTTTTCTGCAATTTTATAATGTTTGTAATTTCTGCCAAGTAGTGACGATTTTTATCATGACTTCTTATTTAAAAACTTAATCGCTATATAATTGCAGTGAACGTTTGAACATTTTTATTGCACTTGGCGATTTTATTTACTTTAAATGGATGCTAATTTTTAAATATTTTTTTTTTCCATAAATTTTTGAGGAAACTAAATTTTATAAATAAAATAAAATTTTTGTATATTTAAGTTAAATAGGAATACGTAACTACAAATAAAAAAAAATTGCATTGATTTTTTTGTGATAAAGCACCCATTCTTTAAACCTTCTTTGGTTGCTGCAGCGTTCAATACTTTAAAACCCGTGGTTAATATAAAATTGAGTAGCCTAAAATCCTCACCAGACGGCGAAATTTTATGGATGGATTTGTATTTCCTTAAGTACATGTGCTATTTCTGAACCTTAACGCATCAATTTGGACATTGAAAAAGGTCATCAAGGCCTTTACTCAAGTTAAGAAGAATGGGGATTCGATCAATGCCTTTTGATTGTCAAATAATGTTTTAAAAGTTATCCTATATACTTATATCTTTAGTGCATATTTTAGCATTTGGATTTTTGATGTCAACGAGAAAGACGGTGCCAAAAGCCAAACTGTGCTGGACACAATTCAATCAATGCATAAGACGTTTTAACACAAATTACGTATTTTTTTTAATAATCTTGAGTATTATCAAATTTTAAATGAAGAAATGGTAAAAAAGTAAATAATAAAACTTTTATATTATAGTTTTCCAAACTATAAATGATTACAATTTTCTTGCAAATAAAACTTCACTTTTTCGGCAGCATCTAAATAAAATCTGATTAAGTGTTGAAAATAAATAACACCAATAGAGTTTTCCGCTGTTTCTTCTTATATTATCAGGAATTAGCAAATAATATTTTTTTAAAAACAACACAACAGCTCTATAGTAAGAAAGCCATATTTACAGTAGCATATGGTCAAATGGCTTTTTGGTAAATATAGATTGGTTGGATATAAAACGCAACATTATGATAAGCCCCACTTCTGGCAACGCTGTTTTTTTCTGCGAAGATTAATTATAAACACTGGATCAACAATGTAATCTGTGCAACGTGGGCGACTGACAGTTTTTGCCATAAAGTAGAATTTAGCCCTTATACTCGTATTTTTATTATTAAGATCTTTGTTTACACACCTGCTCATATGTATCTAAATAAAATTACTATACAGAATGATTATTTTAGTTGTAGTTGTAATGTTGTTTGACGATACGAGGTAATAAGCAAAGAAGAGATATCTGGGTTAAATTTTAAAACAATATAATATTATGGATCTTAAATGTCATTTACAAGGTAAATAAGAATGCAAGCTTGTATACAATAGAGGGAATGTGATTATTATCAAGCAAAATAATAATAACAAACACACTAATTCACAGATACTCCAACACATACATACATTCAAGAATGTTTTTCATGTGCACTCGTATCAGTTTACTTTGGATGTAAAATGTAGAACTATTATAATTAAAGAACTATTAATTTTGGGTCTCCTGACAAACCATGGTTATTTTACATTTTCATGGGCTCTAAAGTTTTTGGCGACAGCATTTACATATGTGCTATATGTGCGGTTGTGTCTGCATTAAACTTTAGAGAAACTATCGTAAAGTATGCTAAAGATTCGTAGCGTCATTAAGTAAGAAAGTTTAGACAAAGCGCAATGGCTACTTAATACACAAACTAGTACACACATATAAACATACTTATATACAAATGAAGATATGTAGATATTTTAAATAAATAATGGAAGTTTGAAATAACTGAAATATATATTATGGCTGTTGTGGTTGGTTCGTATATAAATATATCTGAGGTACATACTGTATACCGAAAATAACACGGAACAGTGCTTTTTAGTATTATTTTTCTAAATGATGACTTCGATAGAAATTATATTAATTATGTATGTTGGATGTAGTAAAAATTGGAAAATGTCACAAAGTTTATTACTAAGCATACGTAACTTCTCTGTTTAACCTTTTGCTTAATACTGCCATATCACTCCCAATGGCGATTTCATTTTATAGGCGAGTTTAAACGTCTGGATTCTTTGAAACAAAAAGAGCTGGAAGCTTGTTTTACCTGCTTCTTTTTAAGTTGAACTTATGCAAATAAAGGTATAAGCAACAGAACGCTTAAAGTATTTCTGTGTCTAGAGAGCATAAATATTTTGGTGTAAAACTTTTTTAAGAATTTTTTTGTTTCAGTTGTGTTAACTTGCATTCGTGATAGTTAAAAAAAAACGGTGATTAATTTCATCGGTTAGATGTCTGAATGTCGTTAGTTCGAAACTGCTGGTTCGAAACTGCTGGTACCTCTCTTGTACTAAAGTATATATCACTTTGGAAAAGACTGAGTATAAATTTTTAATTGATTACTTATTCTATGACTAAGTTCTCATTTTTAAAGGTATTAAAAGCAGATTATTTTTAAATAGAAATTTAAATTAAAAATTTTAAATTTTTAAGGAAACTTTTAAACTCATGGCAACAAAATACATACTCGCATGTACATTCTTTTATTGCCACTTGTTCTATATAAGTATATTGAGCGTTCCTGTAAGAGTACCATATAACAAAAAAATCTAAAGTAAAAATTGCTCTTTAAGTTTCAAATATAGTTTGAACTGATTGTAAGAAAACAAAAAAAAAAAAAAACAAATATTTTTATATTACCAACAAACAAAAAAATTTATAACTTTGAATTTCTTATTTGATCATCACAATTTATTTTTATTATTAAATAGATTATTCTTTTCGGTATCATCTATGTCTTATTTAATGTCAGCAATTATGTATAGAATATAATATCAGATAAATGCTCGCCTCTGTTACCCTCACAAATGCGAGCCCTTTGGGAATATTTTTCATTATATTCTCACACATTTTACGCGGTATTTTATTACTTTAATCACGAATATTTTTTTTGACTCGCTCAAGCGTTTCTGGTTTCTTTGCCCTTTTTTCAGATGTTCCCGGAGTCCGGAGCATTCAAATGAGGCGACCGTGATGGCGAATCCCTATCACGATTTCTTGAATTTACAGGTTGTGACTGATGAATAATTCAAGGTTTTCCATTGCCTAGAAATAACTATTCTGTTGTTCACATATCCATTTAAATGAAAATCTGCCTCGTTGCTCATTACGATTTTTTCATGAAAATCGGGGTTGCCATCGGCGAGCTGTAACATCCCATGGGCATATGCACAGCGGCGCAAATGGTCTTGTGGAAGAAAACCTTGTGTCAACTGAATGATGTTTTCAGGTGATCTAGCAGAACGTTGCGGTTCATGCTTGATCCTATGACCTACAGACCCTCTTGATTTTAAATCAGTCACTACACGATAAATAGTGCGTTTTGTTAGTACGTTGTTTCTCCCAAAAATTTCTCGAAACCTTCTCTTTGTCACAGTAATCGATGATTGATTTTGATAAAATGTTTTAAAGATTAAAACACGTTTGTATATCGAATATTTTTCCGTTATAAATTTGCCACGTGTCTACTTCACGACTACCAAAGATGAACTGTCAAAACTAATGTTTACCGAAAAGGCGGCAAAATAAAGTAGTATACCTTCCCGGCGGAAGAGAGACGTTCGACATAAACAAAGTAAATTTTATCATATATAAATTTTTTTTAGGTTATTTTGTATGTAAGGCAGCTAATTTGGACACACTTACGTGGTCGGCTAAGTTTCGGGGGATGTTATTTTCTTTTATCCAAGCAACTTAACTACCCCATGGAAAAAAACGTAAGATTTGGCTGTACAGAAGTGCAACTCTTGGGCTACTTAACGTAGGTTTTTCAGTAAAACTTTTTCAACCTTTGAGAATATAAATGCCTTACAATAACGCCTCGAATAAGTAACATTTTTTTCACCGTTCCTTTTCCTTTTCTTCCATTACAAATTTTTTCCCTTTTGGTTGAATGGGGAAAGTGAAAAAATTCGAGGAAAAAAAGTAGTAAAAAACAAAAAAATCTAATTATTAATATTTTTTGTTTCCTGTTTCCTGATGACGCCACACAACGGTATGGCGAAATATTGAAAATATAAATAAATAAAAATTTTTATTATTTATAAACTGACCTAGTACTTAAAAAATTAGAAACGAAAAATTATTTAAAAAGGTCAAAAAAACATTTATATATTATTCCGTGAGAATGCTCATAATCAGGCTGATAATTAAGAGAAATAAAATATCTATGGACCTCTCTTCGAACTAGTTTTTTTTTGTCAACTAACAATTATTGTGAACAATAGAGAGCAACACTTAAATAGCTAAGTATAATTCTTTGTAAGAATCTTTATTTTTTATTATGGGAGGGATATAGTAAAGTTTTTTGAATTAACTACATATATAGATTTCTTTTTTGGAAAAAAGTTTAAACGTTTGGCTAAATTTATCATACAAATTATTAAATTAGAGATAATAATTTCGGAAATAATCGATAACAAGGAAGTATCATGAACAATCCAGTTGATTACTCTTTGTCTCTCATTAAACTCCAAGGTTTGAAAAAATACCAGCACCACCAAGACAGATATCGACTCCGTGTTTCAAATTTTATTAAAATCGATTCAGCATTTTAGCCCTGGCTGATTTACCAAAAAAAAAAAAAAAACAGATAAACAAATTTACAAAGAGATTTATTATGTAAATTAGATTGTCTTAAAAGTATTTTGTAAAATGATGATAATGGTTTAAATAATAAAAAATTCTGATAATTTGATTATTTTTTGGTATTTTTGACTTAATCAAATTGAATATGAGGACAAATTTTTAAAATTTAAAATGAAAAACTAAATCCTTTTTCAAGCGAAGTGATGACAAAGTAGCTTGATAAAAGAGGATTTCCGAAAGGACTGGAGCCACCTAGACTGCGGTAGGGAAGGGTAATCGGGCTTGAGACTCAGATATATCAGAGTCTCCCAAATTCGATGGTAGTGTATGTTTAATATCATTACAATATTGATAAAGGTACTGCTCAAATGGGTAAATTGTTTAAAATTGATTATAGTGAAAAACATGCTTTAGTTTCCCGAAATGCTATCAATGAATCCCATTATCCTTGGTCAATTGCAATATCGACTTTAGTTTTCCACCCTTGCTTGCACTTCATATTTAATGAACACTTGAGTCCTATTTATTTGGTTTAGGTGAGCATACAAGCCCGTTAACTTGAAATGCCATTATTCACATAAAAAAATAACATTAAGTTTGGTAGTAACTCACACTTCTTTAGCTGATTTGTTTAACTAACTATTGTAATTTTTGTTTTGTGGTATGAAAAAATAAGTAAATTAAAAACGCGAATAAAGATATTTGTCCTCTTGAAATTGCAAATTGGACAGAGTGTTGATTGCTGTGACCCTAACAAGTATTAATATTTAAAATTATAAAGTAAAGGGTTCCCCAGTAGTTCATTTAATTTGATATATATGGCTATAGTTTTGAACAGTTGTAGACAGACGCTTAAAATTTACAATGAACCTGTATTGTTAACTCTACAATAACAACAAGAATAAATTTGGATTTGGAAATAAAAGAGTATACCAATAGTTGTTGTAATTTGATGTATGGGGCAAATTGTTAAACCGTTATAGACAGACGGTTGAAATTTACAAAGAACATGGAGCTGGAGTTTCGAGATGGAATTTAAAGGTGTCACACTAGTTAATGTATGTATATGGCCATACCCTTGAACCGTTATAGACCGTCAGATGTTTTTTTGCAAGAATTATTGAGATATATTTTTAAAAATTGTGTAAATCGAATAACTGTGCTTTTTGTACGTTTAGGTGGAAATATATCAAAAACTTAAAGCAATAGCGTGTCTTTTTTATGTGAGTTACTGTTTTATGTAAAAAAATACCACATTTCTCAATAATGCTTCAACTTCTTAAGTCATATCTCAAAGATTATTAATTACCAGTCTCGTGGTAATTTTATTGAACAATTAAAAATACACCTTTTTTAATAAATGTTTTTTTTTCATATTTCAAACAACAGAATCTTATTTACAACCCATTCGGAGTGTTTGGATTCGACCTTCTTGAATAACTGCCATAACGTCGTCACGATATTTTGTGATTACTCTTCATAAGATATGCAACTGCACACTTGGTTCAGTTCTTTGAATGTCCAACGGAGGTTCAGATAGTATGTCGTCATATCGATATATCTGTGCAATTAAAATTAGAGAAATGCGTTTAAAAGTCAGCATTGTTAACAACATATTTTCCGGATGGACAAAAAAAGCATTGTTTTGCATTGTCTTGTTTGCTTAATGAATTTATATTAATGCGCACTGTCTCACACTTTGCAACATACATTCGCAAAAGTCTGCCCGCTTTTGTTAATGAGCGAGAATGAACAATTTGCCCCGTGTTTGATGTTGGCTATGTCTTCTGGGCACGATCCCTTCTATACAGCTTTTGCTATTCGAAAGAGACATAGGACGTTAGTATAAGAAGTTTGTCATCTTTTGCGTCTAAAGCTGGAGGCATATTTCCTAATAAAATCGGATCGAAATCAGATAAAGCCTACAACGATATGTTTGTTTTACTTTTAAGGGACTTACACTAAGCGTCAACTTTTTTATGGCCTAACAATTAGGTTCCCGTTTTTCTTTTGCAATCACTAAATGAAACTCCTTTTTGACTTTTGGATGGTATTTTCCACTTATTTCTTTCCATGTCAGTGCATAATTTTCTCTGCCATCAAAAGAAAAAGCTGAACAATTGTTTTGAATACGGCGAACGGACTCTCTGTTTTAATTTTTTCACTATTTTCATCAGTATATATATATGTATATATATATTGAAATTATTTTTCCTAAAGATGAAAATACACAAGAAGCGCTTAACTTTTACCGTTGTCTTAAGTGTTTGTACTTTGTACGCTTTAACAATATACGCCTTAAAGACTTCCTGTTTTAATTATTAGCAAAAAATATGTAATGCTTGCAAATGAATAGCAAAATATGCTTGCATCAAGACTTGTTATCATGCGCATTGTAATGGAAATGACAGTCTATTAAAAAGTAATTTATTTCTCTTTTATTTTAAATATATTTCTAAAGAACTCACTCGTTTGTCGTTTTTGTACCATGTTAGTGTGGCCAAAGGATTTCCACCTGAAAAAACACGCAAAAGTTTCTGCACCGAACCAGCCGGTATTATTTGTCGTTCCATGTATCCCGAAATTATCGGTGGAGAAGGAGGATCTAAAGAGAGGAAGAAAAAAACAGGAAAAAATTATATTGTGTTATACTGAAAAACAAATAGAAAAAACTAACATAAATATAAACAGACATACTTAAACCTTATTTTTTTACAGAAGACCCATATCTCAAAATTTAAGCTGTGTTTAGACGGCGTGTACAAGTCATATGTTGCTACCCACATTTTATTTGGTTTGTATGTCAAAATCTGTGTTTAATATACGGTTTATTATAATTATCTTGTTTAAACTTGCATATGTTACGTACATACGATATAACCTCTAATTGTTGAAGAGAAAACTAAAATTCTTTAAGCAGTGATGTCAACTATTAATTTTTTAGCAATAACTATTTAAAAAACAACAACAAGCACAATACTGAATTTCTTATTATTTATATCAAAATTGATACAAATAAAATTTGCTTTAATTTTTAATTTTTACCCTGACCAGGATTCGAACCATCGATTTTATAAATTAATGAAATTTTACTTTATTTTCGGCTTTTTGGTTCTTTTTAATTAATTTTCTAAACATTTTTAGAAAGAAAAATTATTTACAAATGTACGCGGACGTTTTCCAAAGAAAACAAGAAAAATTAGAAGCTAGCAGAATGAAATGCAGCATTTTTCTGGATAACTTCTTGGTGTAATCCATGTATTTCTACGCCATTTGGTTAAAAATCTACAGTTCTTGGCAAATCAACTTCTTTCATTATATTTGGAAAAAATAATTGATAAAATATCTTATCTGAAAGAGGTTAAAAATTTTCTAAAATGCAGGAAATAAAATTGTTATATTCTTTTGACAAAACATCTAAATTGTATTTAATATTTTTTTGCGTATATACATTTTGTTTTAACAAAACGACTTCTCTTCAAAGAAGTTGTTTTATCAAAACTGAAATTTAAAAAATATGTAACTTACTTGAGACAAGATAAATTTTTAAATGGTTTATAGAGAAAATTAATTTTGACCAAACGACTTGTGTGAAAAGAAGTTCTTATGTGAAAACAAAAACTGATAAAAAGTAAAATATTGTTTACAAAGAAGTGTTTTTGTGGACTTGAAAATAAATATCTTGATCAAAAGAAGTTGTTTTAGAGTTCATGCGTGGTATAAATTCTGCCACATTTCTAGTTAAACAACTTTTGTAGTACACTACAGGTGTTTGTCGTTTTTATTATTTGGCACCATTGCCATGTTTAATCATCTGGCGTGCAAAGCGTGGTGCAAACGATATTGGGTATTGCATATTTAAATGTCTGTTGGATTTACCAAATTCAGTTCGTCATATTGTTTTATATAGTGATTCCTGTCCTGGTCAGAACCGCAACTCATATCTTTGCGCAATGTTTGGGAAAGTTTTGGAAGATCACACAAGTATTCAACTTATTGATCTTAAATTTCTTGTCGTGGGTCATACGCATCTTGAATGTGATACTGTACATGCGCAAATAGAAAAGAAAAATTTTCTTCGGATCTATTGAATATTCACACGATTGGACAAACTTAATATCGGCGACCAATAAAAATTATATTGTCCATGAATTAAGACAAGAGGATTTCTTCGATTTTCGTGCACGACTAAAGGACAAATGTACATGGAGGTCACATATATTTACCTATATTTTTTTTAACACAATATTATTTTTTAATCTTCTGATTTTTAGGTGAGAAGTTTAAGTGGAAAAACGTTCGATGGCTGAGATACGAAAAAAGCAAGCCAGGAGTTTTGCAGTACAAATGTTCATTACATCCAGAGGAGTCGTTTCAGATGCTAGATATAAACTCGCGCCGCCGTAAAGAACCATCTCCCCAATTGGCTACAAGCTACAATTCCCCTTTGCCTGTATCACAAAATAAAAAAAAAAGATTTATTAGATATGCTGCCATTCATTGGTACAAATTACCACAGTTTTTATCAGAATATTAAGGCGGAAGGTGATATCCCCATTCAAGTTCACCCAGACCTTGACGAAGATAACGGTATTCAATAATAATATTAAGCTTTTAAAATGTGTTACAGTTTTTATCTCCTTCCTCTTGAACGTTTTTTTGTTAAACTTAAAATGTGAAATATAATTTTGTACTAATATTGTCTTATTGAATTCAAGTATTTATGTTATATTAAATATAATTATATAGGCTCTATTTCTACTTTTTTTACTATTTCCATTTTAACAAAAAAAACTTGACTTGAGATAAGCGCAAAATATGAATCACGTTTTTGTGTAAAAACCATTTTAACAAAACAACTTGTGTAATGTAAGTTAATTTTTTTCTTGAAAACAATTTCAACAAAACATCCTATCTTTTTATTCTTAATTTTTCTGAACATCTGTTGGTATTAGAATAGAATTATTGATATCGTCACTTCAATTTAGTATTTAAATTTAAAACTACACTCTCCCCTTTTCACCAAAAATTTCAAAATCAAAGTTGTTATATATTTTAACAGTTTTTTTCGTTCTCCTGTAAAATTACAGTTTTTGAAAGAGGTTGTTTTATCAAAAGTCCACAGTTATGTTTATACAAACGAAAACTTAAAATAATTTTTGAATACTCGAGGTACAAAAAAAAAAAGAAAAAGTGGACATGATTATTGGAGTATATTTCCACTAAAAAAAATATGAATTATAAGATGGTAATAAGGGCAATAAGTCAAATTTCTATTCAATTTTTATCATAAAATAATTGCTGCTAAATTTAATTGTAAAAATGTAATAAGCGGTAATAATATTGAAATAACAAATTTTAATATTTCTTTTGTATCATTTTCTTTTCTAATATTTCAAAGCACTAGGTGAGGTTTTAAAATAAAAATATTGTTAATTATTTTTTATTTTTTTAATATTTCGCCACAACGTTAGGTGGCGTCTTCAGAACACAGGAAACAAAAATATTAATAATTATTTTTTAATAAGATATTAAGAAAAGGTTCAATGCTTTTCTTTTTCCTTTCGTAGTTAACATGTTTATGGAAATGTCTAATTATTATTTTTTAGCCATCGATAAATTCATATATATACCTTACAAAAATTAAAAAATACTTTATTTTATTTTCAAAAATCTAACTTTTATCGTAAACATATTATGAGTGGAAGTTTTAAATGTGGAAGTTAGCGTTACTAAAAACAATGTTATCAAATAGTTGTACAAATCAAAATAGAGCGTGCTCTAAATAAAAAACTAACACATGTTATAACACATAGAAAAGTAACAGATGTTCCATTTATTGAGGTTTACACGGTGCGTCTTGATTTACATTAAAAAAAATCTGACATTCCATATGACTTGTACACCCTGCCTAAACACAGCTTTACCAATACATGTTCTTTGTAAATTTATTCCGTCTGCATGCAACTGTATGCCACATACATCAAATTATTGAACTATTGGGGCACCCATTAATATATAATTTTAAATATTTTTACTTGTTATTTTAAAAGTCATTGTATACGGTATATTATCCAATATTCAAGCGTTTGTCTATAAGGGTTTAAAAGATAATCCAATATAAGTTTATTTACGTGATCTATCGGGACACCATACATTTACGTTGTATGGAGACACCCTTCAATTTTTCAAATAATAACAGTTTTTGCGAAAGGTACCAATTTTCAAGCTTAATCTTTCTAATAAAAAAAAATCAAAATCGGTTCAGAAATGGCTCAGTTCTGCGGGCACAAAGATTAAAAACCAGCATTCAGATGAATAGATAACTCCTTCTTTTTGGAGTCGATTAAAAACTTCAAATCAAGAAGTGTTCATTTTAAGTTTAAAGTATTTTTCAACATATATATTCCAACTCGGCTTTAGCTCACGTTTTATTTTAATTCATAATATTAACATAGATCGTTTAGTAATTTAAAAAAATAACTGCTAGTTGTATGTTGTATATATAAATATAAACTTCAAAACATAACAGAATCAATTTTTTCGTATATTTTTTTTTATTGTAGAGTAATTTAATCAATTATTTCTATTTGAAAAATCTTCAATTTAAACTAGTTTTATTTACTGAGTTTAAATTATTTTTTCTTAAATACCCTTCATATACATTTGCTTAAAAAAATTATGCAATAAGTAAAATTTATTATAATTTTTACAATTTATGAACGCATCATTTAAAAAGGCTTTAACACCTTTTCACAACATTCCTACGATATTAAGGGGCATAGTAACGTTAAAATGTTTTAAAAGATTGCGAAATTGTACACAAACAACAAAAAAAAATAGTATTAGTTATAAAAAAGAAAAACGTCATTCTTAAACGACAAAGAGAAACATTAAAATATGCCAGATAAAGAATATTAAAAAAGGGGCTTAAAGTATTAAGAAGGGTTTTACTATTCTATTTTCTGTAATTAAATTCTTACACAAGTAAATGCGAGTGGGATATGAAAATATGCCATCATTAAATTTAAACCTCATTCTTTGAAATCTACAACCTCAAAATTTTAAAAGGCTCGTGTTTGAAATTAATGCCTGCACATGAAATCATGGCTGTAGCAGTAATATTACCTAATTAGCAAACATTTTAAATAAATAAGTTGGATTTAACTTTCACAAAAGTATTTAATACTGGTATATCCTAGAAACAGATTTGTGAAATAATATTTTAAATCAATGTTTCTTCTTAAACTGTTAATAATGTTCAATTTATCTTGAAAGTAATAGCGAACGTTGTACATGTCATATCACATTTGTATATTTTTGAGTACAAAAATATTAAATTGAATGAATATAAAACCATCTGAGAACATATACCGAATTTTACTAAGGCCAACACAAAAGGCAGTGAACTAATTATAACGATTTTTTGTGGAAAAACAATATTTTGTGTATTTGCGTTATTTTTATGTATTGCACAGCAACAATTTGCCCCCATATAAACATCAGAATGGCCTTGATACCCTCTACCTATATACTTTATTATTAATAAAATCTTTCGCTAGTTCCCCCTTCAGTGTCCTGACATTATTAAAAGAAAATTCAAAAAGAAGGAAATTTAAATATTTATTACACAGATTTTAGAGACCTTAAAACCAGCCATTTTGCTTAAATGTGGCCATTACTGTTTTAAATTTTGATTTCTTGATTAGTTTTTAAAGGGTCCTTGAATATTGTCTCGTATAATACTACATTAGATAATCTTGGGATACATGAACAAACCTCCTGAAGGTATTTCCATCTTTTGATAACGTTTCCTACATCTTCTTGAAAAATTTATTTTTTTGAGCAAATTTCCCAACAGATAGGTCCTATTCTCAAATTATTAACTCGATATTTTGTATAACCTTGCTGCTGACACGGAACCAGAACGTACGGATTTAAGTCTTCATAGATTATTCATTCACATTCGCTGCATATTTTTTTCCCAAATTGAATCAGGTTTGATAAAGTTGCGTTTGCAATATATTTTCTGTTTCCTTTTTATTAAAATACTGTACCAATGTATCTCCTGTTTCGAAACAAATAAAAAAAATCTGCGTGAAATATATGAAAACCGAAAAGCCATGTAATATATCTAGGCAATCCATATGTTCATATGTCAATCAAAACGTACAATCTTCAGTGTGATTTTATTGTTTTCGCCACAACATAAAATTAAAATTTTAAATCAAAATTTATTCTATAGTTTGCCTAATTTATAGATTTTTACATACCTATGGCAACATAGCAACTGTCTAATACAGAAAACACCGCTAAATAAAGAAAAAGCTTTCAAATACAATCTTTTTAACAGAAATCCAAAGACCCCTGCATACATTTTCAGGCATTTGCATTTCTTGTGTTCCTTACACACAGAAAAAAGATTAGTAAAAAATCAATTAATATATTCAAAATTAAACTACTAACATCATAATTTAATTTTTATAATAAATAAAACATAATCTTGTCATATTTTTTATAGAATGAACTAAGAAATTGTAATAGATCTTGAAGGTTGGGCGCAACAACAGAGAAAAAAGTTAACCTGCCCAATTTGTGTCTGTACCTATTCTGGTTATTGGGTGATGCAACGAAAATTATTTAGCACTTTAGTAACGAAACCCTAATATTGATAGTTAGAATTACAAATATTGATTGCGTTACTTCTTCTAAATTTTTTGATATAATAAAAAATATATATAAAATATTGAAATTTGAAAATTATTTAAATTTGTAAATAAATATGCATAAGATTTATTGAAATTTGCGAAAATTTTTCCCATAATGTTAAAAGGTGAGTTAAAGAAATGTGTAAATTAAATTGATTTTTAAAAGTTTTATTTACTTCGCAGTGGAAAAGCGTGTAGAATGGAATGTAAAACGAGAGACAATGGAGTCAAAAGTGTAAAGCATGAAAGCTTGAGGAAATGGGAATGCTCAGCGCTGAGGCAAAAGTTATTGTTACGGTCAAGAAATGTACTATTTATTTTCTTTTTATTTATCCTAAATAAACGAAAAATATGAAAATGTCAAGTTGTTTTATTTAATTCACAATAATATTTTTTATCGACAATCGAATCAATTTTTAAAATAGTTGAAAGTACCGTATTTATTCAGTCCTCTTAACCGAATTTCGGATAATAATCATAATCGACCAAATTCGATTGGCAACAAATTCGGTTCTCACGGCGAATCTCTTTTCTTTGTGTAAAGGGGGTTCAGACGGCACGACCTAACTTTCGTAAAATCAAAGAGAAAATAATATAAAATTCAATCCGTATTTTAAAACAGATAGTAAAAATTTTACGACAGATTATTTTTGCGTTTACACAATTTATATGGCTAAAACATAGCAAAACTAAAGTAGCGGTTTGCAGAAAAATGCATCCCCGGTTTAATATTCGTAATTGTCTTTTGAAAATTTCCAAAAACATGGAATGACAAATTTTCATCTGTATTTGCTCTCAATTTGTGCAGATTCAATAAGTATTTTGTTTAGACGATCCCACTGGTACTACTCTGCACAAAAATTTGACTATATCGTCAGACTCCTATGACCATGTAAGTCACCCTTAAACACATCACCAAAAGCAAGTAAGACACAACATCACACAGCATATCAGTTATAGACCTATTGTTAACACACTTAAAACTTGAATTTTGGAACTTAGGGAAATATGTGGGCATAACAATTTGACTTTAAAATGTATATGACCACATTAATTTCTACTATCACATTTTAAAAGTCAATGCTATTGTTGCTTTGAAACTTTATTTATAAAACCAACAGAAGAGCTATTACTTCACTGGCCAAAGCTATTAAATAATGGATGAGGAAAATTGAATATACATATATTTATGTCGGCTTGAGTTTAAACATGTTTGCGTATACGTGCAAGTCAAAGTCATCGTGTTAAATGTTTAAAATTTTGCTACAAATGAAGAGTGACATGAAACATGATAATTCAGTTAAACACGTTAACGGTTAACATGTCAATTTAAGAGCGAATACATTTGTATATTTCCATGAGCACTAACAATGCCAAACACATTTAAATGACATATATGGTAGAAATTTAAATTGTAGTTATCTTTCTGTCTTCATATACTACTTCCATATATGTATGTATGTATATGCTAAGGATGAAAGTGTGTGAATCAAGGTGGTTTGTGCACTACATATAATCTATAATATACTGCTTATGTACTTTTACCCTCTTTAGTACATTAGCCAATATCAAGAATAAAGTTTTAATACTATATCATCGAAACGTATAAATACAAAGTTCATACACATATACAAACACACGCACACACATACAGCAGTTGACTCTTTGGGTTTGTTTTCAATGAAAACTTTTCATCATAATATATCAGTTTTTAATATGAATCCTAATGCAGAAACACACAAGCAAACAAAGACAAGTTATGACATTTACAGTCAAGTTACAGTTATCAATATACGCAGATATACGCCCATGTTCATAGTTCAATGTATTTTTTACAATTGAATGCAGTTAAAATGTATTCTTATCTCTTTGTCTCTGAATTAAAAAAACAGAAACGAGAGGACATCTTCAACTAATTTTCATAAATAATCGAACAAAAAATTGTACAGTAAAACTTAAATTTAATTTTCTGGTAAAACGACTGTTAAGAAATTTATTCGTTGTTTAATAATTTAATTTAATTGCTTTTTAATGAAGTTAAAAAACCCTTAAGAAAGTTTTATTGCAGAATGATAAAAAAAATATTTCTATTCAATATTTCAAAGGTTTTCTTTATAAACTAGGGGACTACTAATATATATATATATATATATATTTTTTTTTTTTTTTTTTAAATACTTTGAATCTACCAAAATTTCTTTTAAAAGATAAATAGTAATTTTACGATCTTGTGAAATCACTAGTATTGAAAAGAACTCGGCTTATAAAATATGGGGTAAACAGGGGATCTTTTAAACAGAATTTGATTAAAAATTATGTTTAAAAATTAATGAAGTTACAAATTAATTTTACAACGTTCAACTTCCATATTAGCCTTAAAAATAACAAAGCCTTTAAAATAAAATAATAAAAATAACAAGTAAGAGTAGTTAAGAATTTTTAAAAAAAATTTAGTATTTTCTTAAAGATCCCTTCAAAAGCTTTTTAATGACACCATATATATATATTAAAAATTAAATGTGTATAATATTTACTAGCGGAACAAATCCAATTAACTTAATCTATTAATTTATGTTTTAAATTTTTATTTACAAGACTTAATCTTGTTATTTCACTAAAGAAGTGACGAAGTTAATCAGCACTTTTTTAATTTGATTATATATTAACATTTTTTCTTCTAAAAACCATTTTTAGATGAACACAAATATTTTAAGGTTATTTGAAGGTCAGTGAATAATCTTACTGAAAAATACTGAAATCATTGAAATGTACTACAAAAAAGTCATTTTAATTCAAATTTGAAATAAACCTTTTAATAATTTTCGACTAAGAAACAAATATGGGAATCTGGGTCTTTATATTTGCTAAGAAATTCTCGAGTATTAGAAAAATACAATGTAACTACTTCACAGAGTTTAATACTTTGAACTTTATTTGCAGATAGACAAACTTAGGTAAAGCATATAATGTAGGGTATTTTTTGTTTTTGTTGTAATGTTAATGTACCTTCAAATATATCTGAAAGCACATATCCTGCTTAAGAATTCAAACATACTAAACCGCATATAAATCGAGACTGCAACAATAAACAAAATGCAGTACAAATGAAGTCAGATGTAAATAAACATTGCATTCTTTTTATGCTGACACCAAACGCCCTCAACAATGCATTCGAGAATAGAACTACAAAACATTTTACATTGCCGTTTTTTTTCTTTGTTTTTGTTTACAGACTAGAAGCACATTTTTTTTAATATTTATGGTTTTAGGAAAGATAGAGCGAAATGGTAATGAAAGTGTGTTTATTCGTAAACACTGAAGGTGCAATTGCATTAAGTGTTTCTAGTTTTATTTTGTCTTTTTTAATATTTCAAGGAAAAATATGGGCTTTATGGGATTTACAAATAACTGCACTCACACAAGTAACGCACAATAAACCGAATAGGAACTGTGCTGAAAAGAATGCTTTGCACCTTTTACGATAAAAAAAAGCAAATTTTACAAAATTAAGGAAATTTTTTACGTTTTCAGTTTTACTTCAAAAATAATGAATAATGGAAACCCAATTTTTTAATAATAGAAATGCTTTTGTTTGTAAAATTTATTTATTTGTTGCAAAATTTTTTTTTTTTTCAAATTTTTCAGAAACTTTAGAGTTTCGAAGATATTTGGTTACAAATTTAAAATAAAAATAAAAAAAAATAAATTATTTAATCACTAGATGCCGCACAAATTAATTTAAAATTTTTCAATATTCATAACTTCATGAACATCTTCTGATTGATTGTAAAAATACACACTCTATATTTCTTTTTTACCCTTTCAAGTTATTATTTTCTTAAATAAATTCAAAAATATAGAGAATTCTTTATTTGGAAAGTTTTATATATGCGATTGCGAATTTTTTGATCTTCACTTCCTCCTTTAAGTAAATCACTTACCTCAATAACATTTTAATATAGGACTTTACTTCAGTTATGAGTTATTGTATAAATGCAGGACATTTAATTTTCATTTAAGATATATTTTACGAATGAGATTTTTTCCTTCTGGAGGTATCACAGTTACTTTTCTTCTAAGAATATCAAAAGAGCAGATCTGTAAATACCTCCAAGAAATGTCGTGTAATAAAGAAATAAAAATAATCTATCCATTCATATGTGTCGATATTTTTATAATTAAATAGCTCTTGATTTGGACACCCAGCCACCATTTTGATGTGTACGATGAAAAATTTTACAACAAATTTTACTTTAAAAATTTACACTTAAGATTTAAATAATCTTATGCCAGTATTACCAATTCAGCTAAATTCTAATTTTAAGCAATATTAATTTTAAAACTTATCATTAGTAAATTTTTAAACTTCATGTACACACGACTATTAGATTTTTAGACTACTAAAACGATTAACTATGGAAGTATTAAAGTCTATAGTGCAAACTTTCTGTTAGCATTTTTTGTGTAAGCGCTGTTTGAATAAAGAAATTAAAATCAGAAAAAATTTGAACTCGCTCACAGAATCAAATGATTATTGTAAATGATCCTGGTTTCCAGTTAGAAAATATAAATACACTATATTTCCATGAGGAGAATTTGAGACACGAGTCGCTGAAAAGGGCTTTTTATACCCTTCACAACAAAAAGTTTAAAAAGTGTGTATATCGTTTTGTCATTTCGTGTGTAATTTCTACAATATCCATTTCCGAACCCATAAAGTATATTAAAGTATATATTCTGACTTCTTCTGCATAGCGGTGTCGATTGAGCTCTGTCAATCGGTCATCAGGTATAGTGTCGAAAGAAGTACTATTGGGAATCAGCATGATCTGTCCATGTCCTTCGAGCAGCATTCAAAACACCACGCCAAAAAACACCAAATAACGGGGCTCTGAAATTTTCAAATTTTTTTAAATATCAATTTGGATATCATTTTAAAGCTTTTGAAGAGATCTTTAATGGAATACTAAAATTTTTTAAAGATGCTTAACCCATTAAGTGCCGATGTCATTTTTATGTAAAGTTATATATATGCAGTATCAATATTTTTTTATATTTCTTTTCTGTCACCCCAATATTTGCTTTTTTGACTAAACTAAGTTTACGTAGACGGTGAGGGTATATAAGATTTGGCTTAGCTGAATATAGCAATCTTATTTGTTTTGTCTAAACATAAATTTTTTAAATATTGACTCGTTTTAAGAATAATTTTCACTTTCCGAGCAAATCTAAAACAACAATAATTATCTGAAGAATAAATAAAAGTAAAACGAAATTTTTTTAAAATTAGTGTTTTGAAATAAATATAAAATCTGAACAAATCTTTGCTGACAGAAAGTACTTGGGCTCCTAACACATGTACAGCTAAGCAATTACTAAATTAGATCACAAATCAGTGTTTAAGAAAGTAGAAAATATATGACAACTTACTCACTCCTCGAAGAGTTAGCAAATATTTTATTTACTATGATTGTTAATATGCTACAAATGGTGTCACATTTTCCAACCCTGCGAATTTATTTTGTCCTTGGCTCCTAAGCCATTTTTCTTATTTAATTATGTTTTGCTTTGTTTTTAAACTTAAAATAGCATTGGAATGATGAAACGACAAAAATGCCGTTTTGTTGTAGAGAGTCATTCGAAATAAATCATAGAAAACTGTACAACACATCTCAGAAACAAATATTATTACTTGTACTGCAAATGTATTTGGTTTCACTACCCCTATCGGTTTTTATGACTAAAAATTGTACAGTTGTTCCAGGTTGGTCTTTTTCTCTGCAATCTTTACCCTAGTTTACATGTTTAATTTCAATTTTTGGTTGCTTCTGTGCAGGTGTATTTCTATTACATGTTTGGTGTTGCAATTTTGTTACATTCTTTTGGTTAAAACTATTGACGATGTTGATGTATTGGACTTTATTATTACAGTTGATTTTTATAAATACTTTTCAAAAAATAAATTTGTTAGTTTATTGACTTTCTATCGAATCTTAATTTCTTCTTTATTGGCGAAACTTAAAACATTATTTGTTTGTTATTCGGCTGTGTTTATTTTTCTTATTTCCTTTTTCAATCTTTGAAGCTTAAAGTGCATTTAAGTTTTAAGGAAGCCAATATTCAACAATTATTTTAATATGTATTAGATTTTTTGTGTTTGGCATTACACGGGTACTTTAAAAAACAAATTATGCTAACAATTATAGACACACTAGATTCTTATCCACTCTGAAATACATTTAGAAGTAAAGAGTAACTTTAACTTATTTAAAAATGTTCCATAATTCCTTTCGCACACAATTCGTTCGACATTCTCTGGCTTGTAAAGTGAAGGAAATTGTCATTATCAAAAGCACCGTTCCATTACAATTTCTGATGCAAAGGCATATGTTTATATTATAGTTTCTGATGTTTCAGTATTTTCAGAGGGTCGATCCAATACTTCGACTACGAAATTACTATTTCGTGGTTACACTTCCTTAGACTAACTGTTGTTGACATTTCCATAGCGACTCGAAACCAAGAATTCTAACTAGTGGTGGCGTCAAATGAAATTTTAAAATTACGAAGAAAAAAATGTTTCTGGTAATTTCAAACTTAATTCTCAGATAAATAAGCACTGCAATACACTATATAATGTATCTCTAGTTACAATTACCTGCATAGTGAAAAACTAACCAGCTTTATGCAATGTTCTCACCTTTTCCTCCTTAAAAAAAAATTAATGTTGAAATCTTGATTTTATTCACAAATTAATGAAGACACCTGCATTAGTAATAAAAAACTTATTGCTTTAACAGTGCAAAACAAAAAAGTGGCATTGAGGATGGATACTAATTCATTTTCTCTCCTTTTGTATTGTCATTGGAAATTTCTGCACGAAACGACCAAAAAAAAATATTTTCAAGACTTTTCATTATATCGCCTTTCTAATATGTTTTGCTGCAACCGTTTGACATGTTCATCTGACACTGTGCAAACAATTTTGGAAAAAAATTAAAGTGTGACTTTCAAAACTGAATTTTCTGGTAGATATTAAATTTAAAAGCTTTTTAAGCAGGCAGAAGTTTTTGAATGAATTTCTGTTTTTTTCTACTCTTCTGTTTAAGTATCAAACTGTGACACATTTACAAAACACGGCAATACTACTTTTTCTGCATCTGTCCATTATAAGCTCTGGCATTTGCGAATGCATTCTTTTAGTTTTGCGTCGCTAATGTAGAGGACTTTTCTCTGAAGGTATAGAAAGCCATCGTCACCCTTGTACAAAGCTTTTATAAACTTTTTTGTTAGACTTATTTTGTTTTGCAGCTACGATGCAAGTTTCAATTCATCACAAATGTTCAATGAGTACTGTGCATATTTTTTTTTTATAGAAAACAAGGTTTACATTTCAACATTTTTCTTTCATATTGTTTTATTATATTTATCGCTATTGTGAAGTAAAACAGAAAGTATGGTCTAAAATGGCAAATTGTACAAGCAATGTAACCATAATTCAACTGCTACTGCCTTTCCAATTGAGATTATTACACGAAACTGAGTTGAGTTGCAAAGTTTGTTAAATACGTAGTTTTCAGTTTTGATGACGATGAATGAAAATGTCTGTAAATTATTACTAAAGTCTTTAAGTCCCAGTCGCCGACGAGGAGGTGTACAAACATCGATTTTTCCTGATCGGCTCATATGCATTTCGCAGCGTCTATCTATTCAAAAATATATTATCATACATAACACATATAAAAATAGACATATGAATATTTAATTTATGTAATATTTTCACATTCTTTAAATCCAGTACAAAATGTCCACAAGTGTGCAATGCTTCCTTTGCAACCCCTCTTAGGAGTTAACCGAATTGTCTTTCTACTTGACAGTTGTCGCTACAGGCAAACGCAAAACAGAGGTAAATCTGCTTTTGACTTTACCTCTCTTATAACCCAAGCACCTGTCAACCCAGATATACTGATGTTGCCCATAATAACTTCGAAAAACCTCTTGGTTGCTTTCTTTGTTCTTTGCCATCGTAGATGTAGATATGTTAAATACCTGATGAAAAAAGTCTTCCTTCCGGCATTATTCTATTTACTTTTGATTTATATTAATATCTCATTGAAATGTCAAAAAAAAACACACACTGACACCATACTGATATAGAATCCACTAAAACAAACTGTACAACTTTTAAATAAGATCACCTAACATTTTCAAATAATATTTTTGTAAATAATAAAAAATAAGAATGTGAACACAATAGCACCACCTAAATCTCATCAACGCTAAATATTAAAATTTTCTTTATTTTAGACTAAAAATAAATATAATTAAATACAATATAAAATTAGTTATTAAATACCGAAACAAAAAATAAAATAATCAATCGCAAACAACAACAAACCCTCTTTCTTTCTCTGCCTCTCAGAGGATCAATATTCTATTTTCTTGTTTTCCTACATTAAAAGTGTTCGAATATTTGCAAAATAATTCCCCATAATTACAAAACCCCATAGCATACCTAAGTCGCTTGCTAAATACTGGTCAGGTAATTCTAATAATAATTACTTTTCGCAAAATTTTCAAACGACAGAAGAGTATACACTTCCTTTTTTAAATATCACTTATTGCCCTTCAATTTCAAAAGCTCTTGAGCGAGCTTTTGATAAGCCGGAACGAACTCTTACGTAAAACCCAATCCACCAAAAAAAAAAAAATACCTCTAGCCAATTAACTTTTATTACATTATATATGACATGTCAAACATAAACGTCTTTCCACTAATCTCGCTTAATGGTGAATCGCACCATTAATGTTTTAAGTTCGTAATATCTTTTTCGTCAGTTATAAAGCTCGCAGAAGGTGCAAAGGGGCGGTCAGATTAATCAAATATTTGACAAAAAAAGCATAACAACTATTTTTACAACTGTTTATTCAATCTCTCATGAGACGTATCATTAGAAAGAACACTTTATAATATAATAAATGCAATAACTTAGCTTTTGTATTGAGTAGGATCTGATATTTCTTAATAAGTTTATTACAAGAGCAAGCATATTTTCATAAATTTAGTTCTTACGTTGTTTTGATCAAATATTTGAATAATCTGACTATACCTTTAAGGCACTTTTTAACCGACTTAAAAAAAAGAAAGAGGTTAAAAATTTGAAATTAAAAAGAAACTGCGTATCGCTATAGTTCCCAAGATGAAAATGGAATACAAAAATAACTAAAAATTAAAGGGTTTCCTCATATGTGACATATATAGACAAACGCATGAAAATTGGACAGAATGTCGATTACATTGACTGTTATAAATAACAAGTGTAAAAATTCAAAATTATAAATTAATGGGTGCCCCAATAGTTTATTTAATTTGATGTATAGTTGTGGACAGATGGTTGAAATTTCCGAAGAAACTGTATTAGTAACTCCGGTATAAAAACAAGTATAAAATTTGGATTTGGAAATTAAAGCGTGTCCCAATAATTGACGTAATTTGATTTATAGGGGCAAGCCCTTGAACCGTTATAGACAAACAGCTGAAACTTACACGGGACCTGTATTGCTAAGTCCGCTATAACAACAAGTTTACGATTTGAATGTTTTCTAAATTAAAGGGTGTTCCCGATACGTATAACGCCATATCTTTTAAATAGATGTGTCAATTACTATGACTTTTATAATAACAACCACAAATATTTAAAATTAAAAATTAAAGGGTGTTACAATAGTTGATCTAATTTGAACAGTTTTAGACAGACGATTGAAATTACAGGGTGTCCCAATGATTCATGTAATTTGATGTCTTTGGCTATACTCTTGAAACGTTAAAGAGAGACAGCAAGCTCTGTTTTTAAGTAGGTTTCTTTTTTTGAAAGAATTATTCAATATACAATAGTATTAAATTTACAATGAAAGACAAAAGAGATATGATAATTTAATATTTACACACTCTAGTTGTAAAAATGAGAAATATTCTTAAAATAGAGGTAAAAAACAAAGAAATTTGTGCCAACCTAAAAATTAAATTAAAAAATTAAATTATTTCTACGGCGATGTCAGAAAAGGTTGTTGGAGTATAAGCAAAGAGATCTTTTACACCAATACAGCCCAAACATAAAATAGGATTTTATTTTATTTAAATACAAAAAACACCATTTTTTACTTTGTACTAATACTTTTGCGGATTAAAAGGAAATTGCATTTAATGTATTTATTTAGAACATCTGTTTGTGTTGCTTTTCTTTTCATTTTCAACGAGGCATTTTAGTATCATTTCTTCTTCTTGAAAGGGAATTTAAAAAGACGTAAGAGGAAAATCTAAAGCACAAAATAAATTATCTATGATACAAGCAACAGATATGCTTTTAAAATTTTATTGTCTAACAACAAACTAACTAAGAATGTCATTACACATTATTTATAATGTTGTTGTTTTCTTTCTAAGTTTTTAAATAGGTTTTTGTCATATTTAGTTCTGTTTTTATTTTTCCTTATCATAAATTTGCAGTATTCATTGCTTAAGGATTTCTTAATATTTTGTAGCGAACATTAAAGGTATTTCTCTTTGTGTTGCGCTTTATTCAATCTCACTCTTTGCACTTAATATTTTCTTTATTTCCATTTGCAATTTTGCAATGCAATTATTGACTTTTTCTATTTTTACTTTAAACAGGATTAAATACTAAACACAACTCATGCAAACAAGAAGTACAGTTGCAGCGGCCTTTATATTAATATTACACATTTAAGCCAACAATAGAAGAAAATACTGTATTCATTTATTTTATACTCGTATGTGCTTAATTTTAAAGTATTTACTATTTTCTATTCCTGGTGTTTGCTGATATGACCTTTTAATGGCAACGTTATTATTAATACTGTAATACTATAAGTAAATTGCACTAAAACAGCAGGATATTTTTTTCGATTTTCTTAAAAATCCGATAAACGTATGAAAATTTGTCAAAAGAAAAATTGTAAAATTTTTAAAACCTTTTTATACTCAAGATGAGAATGATTCTGCTACGTTCACGTAAACTTTGCCAAAATTGTTACGTTTTTCCCTTTTTATAAACGAACTTACGGACTGTTTTGATTGCAAATACCACTGTAGCTTACTATAAATTCTATATTCTTACTTTGTTGCTTTATCTGGCTATACTTCTTGATCCTACGGTCTAGTGAATCCTATGGTCTCGTATTTACTAAACATGTGTTTTTATTATAAACGCGGCGAGACATACGATGTCTTGTTTAGTAACCTAAACTATCCGCAGACAACTTCAATACGAATAATTCCCAGGCAATAATCCTCTATATCTAATAGCCTCAACAAACCTCTGCCATACACTGTTATTATGCTGCTTCACTTCCCTACGTTAACCGCTACCGTTCTTACTAATAATTTATTATAAAAGGCGTCTTGACAATTATCTGTTACTCTTATGCTAAATTATACGTCTCTACTAAATTATCTGCCAAGGCTTCACAAAATATTTGTCTTTTGCTTTTCAGGAGGTTTATACTGCTGCTTTCTTTTCCATTGTACGCATGTGCGAAAGTCGGCTCGAAATCACGATCTTCTGTTATACAGCAAGCACCCGTACTAACGCAGCCATAGAGGTTGCAAAGCTTTTGTTAGCTAATTGTGGTATTATTCTACACACACCAATGGGTGGAAGTAACTTATTCACCACGCGCATACAGACAACAACAATCGGAGCTGTCAGATCTTATTTTCGTTATAATATAAAAAAAGATAACATGGATTTTTTAAAACATTTATATCAACATGTAAAATGTCATGAACTTCTGTTATTTTATTTGGAATTTTTACAAACCGATTTTTTTTAAAGAAATTATTTGTTTAAAAATAAGACAAATTAAAACGCGAATGATTAAAGAAGCTATAGGGCTATAAATATATAAGACATAGCTGCGAGATAGTTGCTATGGAATCCAACACAAACTGAACTATATACAAGAAACCGCATCCACCCTAATTTTTTAAAACAAGATTCCTGCTCCGGAATAATGCTAATATCACTGGGCAGCAGCAATACAAATAATTTTTCGTAGAAACAAGAGCAAACCTGTTGCAACAACAAAAATATTTTTGTACATAGGGGCAAGTCAATAGCCTGTTGATCTTTGTGGGTTCTATGCTGTTATGCATTAACGTGCTGCAAGGTCGAGGAAATATTATTAGAAGATATACCCTATCTCGGTACGGGCTAAGTGGCCTTCAGGGCAATGGATGTAGAAGTGCCGATCTATGGAATTGAAGTCTGTGGCCAATGAATCGTAAAGCTGCAATGAACCCAAGGAAGCTATGCTAAGTTTATTTTAGATGTAAAATTTTAAATATGAAAGAATCAATTTTACAAACAGAGTACCAGTCTTAAGCAAACAAGATAGTTTTTCGGTTTCTCTTCCACATTATTAAACTATTTTTAATATGACTTCGCAATTGTGGTCATAGCCAGTTTAAAATCGGGTCATGAATTGTACTGCAAATTTCAAGGAGTTAGTTGAAAAATAGCATTACAAAATAGTATTCCATAAAATTTTTTGAAATATGGAATATAGATTTCTTAATACAGATCTTGTTATTTGGCATCATTGTATTCAAGTTGTCATATTAAAAAAAAATATCAAACTCAATTTACTTATGCATGGAAAGCAGACCATCCGGAAAGAAGAGCACCCATAAAAACTTGCTTATTGTTTGTTTAATATTTTAATTATATAAATTTTTAAGAACCAATTTATTTTTCTGTTTTAAGTAGCCAGTTTTCGATCCGGTTCTGCCATAATTTCGTAAAGATTAAATTTATATTGCATGAAGAGGTAAGAGGTAACTTTATTTCTTACTTTAGCTTAATTTAGCATTTATTAACAATAAATTTAAAGACAAGTTGTAATAACAGGCCTAAGTCTTGTTATTGTAACTTACAAATAGTTAATTTACGACGTTATACATCTATTTTTATCAGCGTTAGGTTTGACTTTGAACTAAAATATACGGATAAGGTAAAACCAAATGATCAGTCACTTAAGATTTTAGGTCAAAAAATATTTGAACATGACCTATTTGCTTAATAGAAACCTAACTTCTACTATTGCTTACTTTTAATAGCGGGCTTTAGAATTATCGAAAATTGTTCCTTATTAGGTTTTCCTAAAATCCAGTGCTGATGTATGCTTATTTCAATTTTTGTAATATTATGTACCACCACTTATGTATGAATAAGAAAGCTTGTACATTGCTTTTGATAAATGAAGGCTATGTAAATAATGATAAAAAAGTTCAAAAAAACTTAAAAAGAATTTTTTTCAGAATTTTTGGTTTTTGCTTTATTCACATCGAATAAACCATCCTCGAGTTATGGTATAATATATAAGTGTGGTTCCTTTATGACCCCCATATTTGCAACGTCCCTTAAAAACTCTACGCGATTAATTTCAAAATACAAATAAACAAAAGTTTCTCTTCTCATTCTTAGTACGGCTATTTTTAAAGAAATTTAACTCTTATTTCTTTCTTGAAGACTTTAAAATTTTAATGCCATACTTGTACTGGTCATCCATAAATTGTCTAGATACCAATTTATTAAAGCAAAAAACGTAATAAAAGAAGAATATCAACATTATAAATTAATTAAAGAAAAGTTTAAATTTTTAAAAACTGCAAGCCCCTTGGACAAGAGATTTTCAGCTGTTTTCTCTTACAGCGTGCGTTCTAAGAGGGAAGAGATCAGCCATCTTATAACACTATCAATTGCTTAGCACTGACACATGAAAATAATGCGACCAAAATGATGATTAGACACAATTTAGTTATGTTATGGGGAACAAATAATTCAGCACAATATGCTTCCAATTGGAGATCTCTCAGAAGAAGCGCAAGAAAAAAGGAACAAAGGAACATTACTTACGTTCCTATCGGTCGATTTTTACGTTTGAACACGCAAATTGAAGCTTAAAGTCCCTCCTATAGAACAAAACAAATTGCGTAAAAAATACCAATCTGGTCAAAAGTTATAGAGTTTTGACCACTATCTCGCGAAATTGACCACTGTGCGGCGACCGCAACCATATAGTTATTAACATCAATATTTGGCGATAAGTTGATTTCGAAAAATGGACCTGTCGTCAATTGGCCTATAAGGTCGTGCGATTTGACACCTATCAATTATTTCATGTGCGGCCGAGTAAAGTCATTGGTTTCTGCTGATAAACCAGCAACAATTGACTCTTTGGTGGCCAATACTGTTCGGGTTATTCGTGACACCAGCAGTACTTGAAAAAGTAACTCAAAATTGGACGTCCAAAATGCGCTTCGTCGTGGCAGCCGCAGTGTCAAAGTACCTTAATAATTCTTAATTAAAATGTAATTTATTGTCTTTCTTTACATTTTAAAGTTCTATCGGGCTTAAAAAACACACAATATTCTTACAAAGTTGGTAGACAGAGCATTAGCTACTAAGGCGTTTAAATATTTTAAAATACATTTTTGTTAACGCTATTCTTGTAACACAAAAAACTTCTCTTAATGTCACTTTATCGATAAAAACATACAATATGGATATATAACACGGAGTTGAACAAGAATATCACAAATGCAATATAAGCCATATTTTCGACATGTTTTAAAATAAATCAAATGATTTAAGAGGTATTTGGTAACATGAAAAATGTGTGGAGAATCACGTAGCAAAGCACTTAATTTGAGCAATTCAAGTGTTTTGGACAGAATCACTTAAATGGAAACGCATTATTAAAAAAGAAATCATCGTAATCCAGTACCATATGCAATAATTTTACTTTTTAAGTCCAACCAATGTTATGCAAAAATAAAATTTTCGTAACTGCAACAAAACAAAAAGTGTATAAAAGCTCAGAGTGACTGGAGCCATTGCTCACCAATTATTCATTTGACAAATGTTTTTTTTTTTTATTTTTCATATTTTTTTACAATTTTTTTAATTGTTGCTTAAATATTTTTTATAAAACAATTTTTCTTAAGTCTTATTGCTTTTTTACCTAAGCCATATTTTACATGTGAAATAAGGTTTAACTATAGTGTGTTTTGGAATTTGGTAATTTAATAGTAACCTTCTTTATCCATATATCTTTCAAACCTCAAGACCTCAAGATACTTTATACTTATACGTACATTATAATTTAAATAGCAGTGTCAGAGTAATTATATACTAACTGTTGTAGAGCTTTAATTTTAGCTATTGTTAGTATATTAACGTATGCAACGTGGCTCAGAACATAAAAAACAATTATTAAACAAAAAACAACTAAAATAAAGAAGAGTTTTCTCATTTAATTTTAATATTGTTAAATTCTGTGGCTAGTTTATAAATATTTTGTTAAAGAATTCGATTTTGTTATCTCTTTT
Organism: Gymnosoma rotundatum; assembly: GCA_916610165.2. NCBI lineage: Eukaryota > Metazoa > Arthropoda > Insecta > Diptera > Tachinidae > Gymnosoma > Gymnosoma rotundatum. The sequence continues at coordinate 41,536,054 of OU744339.1, forward strand.
AAAGTTGGCATAATAACACATTGCAAGCACGTTGTCAGCAGCAAACAATATGAAACGCACATAACTTAAGAAATAACTAAAAAAAGTTATGGAAGTCAAAAAATATAAAATAATAAAATAAATATGTGTTATGAAAGCCATGCATGTGTGCAAATTGCTTTACACACGTGTGATTTTATTGAACGGTCGCACAGCTACACTTCCGTTTATACTTCCTAAACGTTATGATACATTTTACAATAAGACGAAAAAGAGCAGATGTAAATTTGCCAAATTTAATTTTTTTATGATTTATTACATTTTGTTTCACTACTAAATTTATTTAGACATGTATGTGTGTATGTATGTCATTTTCAACCAATTTGAGGCCATCAGGTTTATTTAAGGCTTTTCCCCTTTTAAATTCCTTTCTTTATTTATGTTTTTTTTTTGCCTTAACTAGCACTGCGTTAAATTACTTTTTGGAAGTACTTGGAAAAAATAGAAATAGTGTTGTAATTTTTAAACATCTAGACCCATTGTATTGAAATTTCATACTGCTTTAATAGAGGAGTTGTTGAGTTTACTATTTCAGTAGACGTTATAATAACGCATTGGAGGTACTGCTTTAAGGTAGCGCACTTTAGGTGTATGAAAAAATAAAACGGTGGTCACATTCTTATTTTCCTCGGATTTAGGGCTTAAAACAATATGGACTACTAAGTTTGTGATTTTTAAGAAGTTTTCTGGAAACATTAAAAACTAACTTTGCTTACAAAACCTTTTCTGTATTTGTTGCCCTACTGTTCAGTGTAAAAATTACACTCGCTACAGCAGATTAGTTGGCTTTGCTAAATACAGTTCATTGGTATTGCTACGCTTCGGCAGGTAGCAAGAGTTTCTATTTTTACAGAAAAAGAAAAATCACAAACTAAATTTAAATTTTTTTATGTATAATCTTTTATTTTAAGCTAATTAGGCCTAAATTGATCCATGTAAATAAAAAACCATTTTTATTACATATTTTCCCAACGTTTCGTGAATTTTTTGTTCACTTTCTCAAGGGGTCGTCTATTTAATTAAAAAGAAGAAAATTTAACACAGTTACAATTAAAAACAATTACTGCTAAAATGTACAAAAATATGTTCACTTACACTATGACAGTAGAGTTTATATTAATAAATTAAGGATTTTTGATAAAAATAACAATAAAAAACAATATTAAACAATATTAAACATGAATTAACAAAAACAAAATTTAATTTAAACTGTTTCTTAAATTAATGCGAGTAAATTGTCTGTGTCCTCTTTAATGTTCATTGTTTTGTTTATTTTTTGTTGTATTCTTAAGCTTTCTATGGTGTATCTGTTTTTCTCGTGGTTTACTTTGTCTAGTATTTTTATATTGTCAAAATTAGGCTTATGTTTTGTTTGTGTTATATGCTGAGGCAATGCTGTGCATTCTCTGTTTTTGTTGACATCAGCTTTGTGCTCATTTACTCTTGTCTCTAAACTTCTCTTAGTTGTTCCAATGTAAATAAGATTGCAGTTGTTATTTTCATCCCCTTTACATTGAATTTCGTAAACTACATTGTTATGCTGTAGTTTTGTTATTGGTGTTTTTGTTTTAGTAAAAATTGCATTTAATGTTTTGTTTGGCTTGTATGCAAAGCTTATGTCAATTTTATTTATTGTTGTTTTTATACTGTCGGTTAGGACAGGTATGTATTTTACACTGTAAAATTGTTTTTCTATATTGGTGTTGCCATTGTTGCTGTTTTGTATTGGTTTATATGTTGTTATTAGAGACTTTATTAATGTTATGGGGAAGCTGTTATTGATCAATATGTCGGTAATTTTTTTAATATTTTTTGGAAATTAAAATTTATGCTTCTCAATTTTTTTCGAAAGCGTATTTAATCGATTCTCAATCAAGTGCTCGTAAAGCATTCAAAATAGAGTTGGCTTCTAAAACTCAATCCAATAAATTCTTAGAATGTAATTCTTGAATTAAGCACCAAAAGTAGTTCTTACCGTTCTCTGGATTAATTTACTTATTGATTTTAGAAATTTTTTGCGGACCCGCGAATTATCGCAAGCTGTAAAGCTACAAAATTGTATTTTTATTAATGCAAGAGAATATTAATGTGCGATTCTGATTGGAGAGATAGGAAAGAAAATGAATCCGGATATTGAAAATCTAAAAAGTAGCTCTCATACAAATATCTAGATACTTCACATAGCAGTTATTTAATTATGACATCTCAATATAAAAGAATCAAAAAGTATCACATGGAAATTATTTTTTTTTTCATTTCAAAGTTTGTACTCAGGGTGGTTATTTAGCACCACAAAGCTAATACAAATAGCAACCTGAGCTTTTTTGTTATTATCGAAACATAATTTGTTAATTTTCTTTGCGACTAATTTATAAAAAAAGGCACGGGAGAACTTTGAAAATACTCAGTTTACTCCTGAAAAGAAGGGCAAATAAAAGGTTTACAGTGCTTTTCCTATGATAATTGTAATGTTCTGTTTTATAATATCGTTTTTAATTTAAAATAAGCGAAAAACCTTTTTTTAACATGGACTAGAAAGTTGTTGCGTTTGTCAAAAATGTTTTTGCTATCACTACGAATGTTACGCTTATTAAGTCGATAATAGAACTGTTAGTTTCAATGCCAATGTTATATTTCTTTCAAAATGTGTAGCATGACTCTTTTCGATTATAAACAACGCTTTTATTTTTTGTGGTCCAAAAATTTTTTTTTTAAGTTGCTTATTTTTAATTTTTTCTTTCCCAATATTTTGTCAAATATAAAATAGCTTATTTCCGCCAACTGTGATTTTACTTTAACCAGTTGCTTAGCAAATTCTGAATACTTTAAATTACGTTTATATTTTTGATTACTTAATTTGTTTCCCTTCAATGTTGTGTGATTTTAGCCTGCAAAAAATAACATCATAAAGTCGCTATGTTAAACTCTAAAAGTAACAAATTAGCAGCATTGTAATGATAAAAGCTCAAAATGTCATTTTTAAACTAAAAACATTTATATTTGTTTTTGACACTTTACTTTTCTGCAAATTTTTTCGATAAAGCTGAGCTCTTTGCTCCTTCTTAAATTATATATTACAATAATTAATTAAATTAATAAAAACCTTTAAATACAAAATGTGTTTTTGTTTGATGTACGGTGAAATATGAAAACAAGTCGAAATAATAATTTGTTTTCTCCTAGGAAACCAATATTTGCAAATTGTTACAATTTTTTGTTTTTGTTATTTTATTTAAGAAGTTCAGCATTTGAATTTACACAAAATAAGAAATCACAGAAACAGAAACGAAGAAAAAGGAAACAATAATATGTTGTTTTTTTTTTGACATCCGTTCGTTTGTTAATTAGTTTTTGACTTATTTATGGAAAAAAAAATTATTTTAACGTTTGCGTTTTATTCCTGTTTTATTGCACTAAAGAATATGAGTTAAGAAGCATTGAATAAAGTCCATAGTGTATACTTCAAGTCAAGTATCTTATTATTTTTAAAAATCATTTACAAAATTTTTGGCATTTATAAATTTGCAAGTGTTTTTTTTCGCAGTGAAACTATATTTCTCTTTTATTTTTTCTATATATTTTTTTATTTTTCACCACTTTATGCAACTGCGTAAGTAAATGGTAAAAGATCGTATTTAATAAGGCAATAAATATATGAATTTAAATAAAAACGAGGTTATAAAAAATTTTATTAAAAATGCCGACACACTACTTCATCAGTTCATTCATACAAACATGTGGCTGCAGGACTTATTCTTTTTGTTTGTTTCTTTGTTTCTTTCAATTTAATTTACGTTATTCAATACATTTCAATAATATTCATCTTTATTTGAAAATAATTCATAAACAGTTTTTATGAGTATTCATTTTATAAGAAATAAATGTAATAAAGTCACTAGGCCCTAAAGTATATTACGATTCAAATATACTGGATTTGGGCAGAAATTGTAAATTGTTTTTAGTTTATAGTCTTTTAATTAAAAATTGATTTGCAAACAATTATTCCAAAAAAACTAAATTCAAAACAGACTTCTCTGTCTGTCCATAAATGTTTAAAATTATGGCCACACACATCAAATTTTATTCTCTATTGGGACACCCTTATATTCCAAATCCAAACTTTGATATAGTGGACTTAGCACTACAGCCCCTTATCAATTCAACAACTGGGCAAAAGCTTGCCAATATCAACATCAACTATATGGGCATCCTTGAATTTCCAAATTCAAATTTTATACTTCCTGTTTTAGTAGACTTAGCAATCAGGTTCCTTGTAAATTTGGCCATATATATCAAGAAACATTAACTAGTGTATCACCCTTTAATTTATAATATAACAATTTATACTTGTTATATCAAAAAGAAGTAGTAGATATTCTGTCTAATTTTTAAGGGTTTATATATAACGGTTCAAATGATACGGCCAAATAGGTCTAAGTTCATTAATTTTGGAAACATCCTTCAAGTTCTTAATTCAAATTGGATACTATTTTGTCACAGCAGACTAGACAATACAGGTCCCTTGTAACTTTCAGTTGTCTGTTTATAACGGTTCAAAAGTTTGGCCACATTTGTCAAATTACACTAACTATTCGGACACAGTTTAATTGCCAAATCCAAATTTTATACTTGTTATTATAGTGGAGTTAGTAATACAAGTTCTTTGTAAATTTCAACCGACTATCTACACCCAGCAAAAAATTAGACATTACTTAAAAAGTACGTGCCATAAATAACTTACTTTTGTGATTGCCATATTTTGTTACTCGCTTACAAAACACATTACATTAGTTTCAAAAAAATGAAGTAGTAATGGAACTAGTTCTTTATGTTTAAAGAGACAACCGTATTAATGGTACTCATTATTTCCTACAATAATTAATGTAATCGATTCTCAGTAATTGATTATAAAAGTCTTATGCCTTGTTAAAATCATTAAGTTGGCAATCTAGTTGGTAAGAACTTTTGCCAAAAATGCTTAATTCCACACTCGATTGCCTTTTCAAAAATTTTTTGCTGGGCAACTATCCAAAAGTAGGCCGTATACATCAAATTAAATTGACTGTTGACTATTAAACATTAATACTATAAAGGTCAAAGCAACCCACATTCTGTGCAAGTTGCAAGCGTTTGTCTTTGTTTTAAAGGAAAGACCCATACAGAACCATACAGGTCACCACCTACTAGGACACCTTTTAATGTTTAAATTTACTTTTGAATTATTTTTTGCCATTGGAAGCTAGAATAATACTCACTTTTATTTGCAATATTACATTTCATATTACAAATATGTTGTATGGGGACACCCTTTAACTATTGGTTTATTTTTAAATTCAATTACTTAACAATACTATCACAAACCAATTCACCCTTTAAATATGTATATGGTATATAAATTACAATCTTCCCACCTTAAAAGTGCATAAATGACACATCACCAACAAGTGTAGGTTTAAAATATTTGGATACGATAGTAAGCAAGGATTTTGGATAAAACTCCATAGAATAATAACAATGCAAAATTTGAGACCAATAATAAAGCAGGATAAAAGCAGTTTTGTAGTTTGGTGGTGAATGTCATCTGCTGGAGGAGGAACTTTGGTCTTTATTGACATTGCCATCAATTGCTCCCAACGCACATGACTATGGCTGTGAAGACAGACATGTCTAAAAAACTACATTTTCTAGCGATTAATAAATTAATCAGAGTTTTACTAGAAGAATGTAATAAATGACCCAAAACTTTGTTTTTAATGCCAAGATACATATATACAAGTTTTAAGAGATTCAAAAGATGGCTCAACAAAATAGTAGTTTGTCTCTTTATTACTTTTATAAATAAAAAAAATCGAGATTAGCGTTTTTATTCAAAATGTTTTATTATAGAAGAAATATTCATACATATAATTTTAATAGAAGAAATCATGTTTCAATACTGTAAGTAGACTTTTTTATACAACTGTATTACAGTATATATATATTCTGTTTTTCTTTTGCATAGCAAAGTCGATTGAGCGATAATAATCTGAGAAAATTTAAGTACGCCATTCGATCAGACATAGTTTCGAAAATTTTGGTATTGCAAATCAGCAAGATCGGTCCATGGCCTTCGAGGTAGCTGCCAAAACACCATGCTTTCCTCTAATTTTACCATATCGTTTTTTCAACATTCCATTTCCGTTACTGCTGATGTCGCTTTAAGTACTACTCAGTAATATTAAAAACAATCATCTGCTGTAACAAGTTTTAGAAAATATATAATTATCGATTAAATACTTCTCAAAAGTTTTATAGTTTAGAGCTTTCCGAAGTTCCTAATGAAGAACACGATATATAAAATATTGACTATGGAGCTCATTTAGCTCCTACATATCAACATAAATATTAAGAATTGAGCGTCGTTTAAAATCATGACACAGCAATAAAAAGCTAGTGACGAAGATGAACAAAAATGCTCGATATTGCGACCGCAACGTGCTTTTTTTAAAGGCTATTTTAAAGGCGCTTAGTATAGTCTGTTAGAAAAAGTGGATTCTAATTTTGACGCCGATGCGTTGAAATAATTTAGAATTTGAGTCTGTCTAACCTTTAGATTGTCGTTTATTATCGCCAAATGTTCTTTTAAATTTATTACACTAAAATAATCATAGGATGGTTAATGAGTATTGCACATTTTTTTAAGTATGATCTTGAGGCGTGACACAGTCTCAGTTTTCGATTCTTATATATGATTTAATTCAAACAAAATTAACTGCCTGGCCCACGATGTCGATTGATAACTAAAGCGAGCGACAACAAGTCACTCGTTATCGTTCTAATACAGGCCCCACTATCTTTCGACTTGTCGGTCGCCAGGAATTACGTTTTTAACGTAATCAATTTACTTATTGTCAGTTGATGATATTGCCACAATAACTATTTCAGACGTTAAACGCTTGTTTGAAAATAAAAATCGGTAAAACAAGTAAATTAGGCAATAAAAATGCAAAATTTTAGCACCAGTAAAATTTTATTTTATAAAAAATGGTAACATTTACATATATTTTTTTAAAAATTGTTGTAGATATTTTTGGCTGTGTTCTACGAATAATTGGGCGCAGCTAATTTACACAGTTCCTTACCTTTTTCCACTCAACAACGCTACGCATTGGTGGCCAATGCGAATTCAGTTTCTTGGTGGCTTTTACCCACTGCTCTTCCATTGAGAGTTTGTTGCTGTAAAATTTTTACCATAAACAATAAACTATTTTTTGGTTTCTTTTGTTAAATTTTTTTCTTTTTGTGTCTGTCGACAACCACAACACAAGTGACTGATTTTGACATTTATGATCGCATAACATTTCATATTGGGGCGCAAAATTGTATGAAAATGATTACGTTTTTGTACGCATTTGTTGTCGATCGACTTGTCGTGTTGAAAACTTTAAGTGGGGCTCAAATCAGCTGTTTGTCGTTGAAAATCCATGCGAACGATAGCAATCGATATCGTGGGCCAGGCAGTAAATAACCAAATTTTTGTCATTATTGGGCCAGTAGAGGTGACTTGCACAAAATATAGTGCCTGGTTTTAATAAATGCCATAACAATAAAACAATTGACAATTTGATTGGTTCTTTAGCAGAACTTTATTAATTATCTGTTAAGACAGCTTAATCTAATCTTAATATTTTAAGCTGGAATTAAAATAAATCTAAATAACTTTGACTTGATACACTTTTGAATTAATCCGGAAGAATATAAAATCTTATCCAAGATAAAAATATGTACTTTAGGATTACGCATATGTAGAAATAAATAAAATTAATAAAAATAAAAATTTGTAAGGAAATAAATATATATCAACATTATTTTAATTTATTTTTTTGCATACATAAGTACATATGCGTATTTAAAAAATATATAACAACTGTCCGTGTACAGGTAACTTAAATTCCAATACAAAAGTTTAAATAAAATAAACTATTGTCAATTGTAGCAGAAAAACCTTTTTTAACATGTCTACCTTTATTGCATGTTATTTAAATTGTTATGTGACTTTTACCAATTAAACCTGAACCTCAACACATTGTCAATTTATTATTATTATAAGCTGTTTTCTCAAAATTTCAAAGAATAAAAATTAATAAAGTGTTTAAACAGTAAAGTGGCAATTGATTTGCAAGTTTTCAAAAGCCAGCAGTATTTACTTACTTATGTAAATTCATTAGCATAAAATATAATAAAATACGGAAAATTAAATAATGATATCATCTTAGCAGATAGTATATAGTTATATTTTTTATGTCATTCTAAATATTGTTAATTACATAACGTCCTGACTCTGCTCCTTCCGCTGTTTTAAAAGCAATTATTTTTTAAATTTTACAAGATTGTTGATTTTTAAATCCGTTGTTACTATTTAAAAATTATACCTTGAGTCTGCAGCTGTCGTTATAAAACATAAAAAATACTTGTTATCTTAAGCAAAACGTGCAATTCAATATATTCTATCACTCAGAAGTAACAAGAACGCTTCTGACAAATAGAAAGTAATGATAAAAATAAGGTTAATTATTTTTAGTAATTATACAATTTCTTTTAACGACCACAACGCATTTACACGAAACGAAAGGTCTCCAAAATGCTTAGAAGGATGGCGCGTACCCATGTTTTTATTAATATAATATCATTGTATAATTTGGTGTTACCAATATACTATATACTTATGCTACAAACACTACCTACTCTCACTTTATATCCTGCTGTGATAATTTGTTACTACATTATAAATGGCTTTTCTGTTCAATTACTTTGATATTCAGTCAACGTTCTGACTGCCTTTAATAACATCGGTATACTAACACTAACACAAACTCATTTGTACTACGGTAAAATCCTATATTTTTATTAATTTCGTTTTTTTTTAAGGAATTCCCTTGCAACAACAGCAGCAGTAACTAAGAAATTATAAACAATCAAAACATACAAAAGGTTTTAATTGTTAAGATATTTAACCTTTTATAACAAGGGTTGAAATACGAAAGTTGCAGAATTTCATTATTTGTGCACAACTCCTTATCGTCTAATCGTCGTTGGAACATAGCGGCACAAAAACCTTAATATAAATAAAGAAAGACAAGGTTCTTAAGTTTTAAGAAAAAATATTATATAAAATATAATTATCATTTTAAAAGAAGTGTTAAAAATGTGTTTTCAAATTATGGAAAAGAGTGTGTGGCATTTCCACAGAAATGTCAACCACAGCTAAAAAACTTAAAGTCCATAAAAGTATGTCGTTTTAACATATTTTTATGGAAAATCTGTCAAATTTCCCTAAAGTAAATCTTTAAATGCAAAGTCGAAAAAGCGCTATAGTTCCGATTTGAACATTCTTATTGCTCGTTTTGTTTTGATTAGTGTTTCTACTAACTGGCATTATACATTGACATCTGCTCTTTTTTAATTTTTTTTTTTTTTGTATATAAAGAAAACAAATGGAGCAATGTGATTGCCAATTACGTTATTTTTTTTAACGGTATACTTTGATTGCAAATTAAATTAAAAAAAAATTGTTGAAAACTAATCAGCGCCTTGCTCCTGCTACTTGCTGAAAGTTTGTCACGTGCGATATCGTGAGTGTGAAATGTAAAAGTTCAAAATAAATTTTTTCTAAAATGGCGGACACTTTAAAAAAAAAATTAAATAAAATTCGTCATCAGAAACCATAAAAACCTTGTAGTAGCAAGTTTAATTAAAATTTGTTAAATCCATATGAAGTAAATAATTTTGACGAAATACAGGTTATAGGATGATGAAACTAAATTACAAAACTATAAATTAAAATACCGAGGCAGATATTGAGCATATAAAAATCATTTATAATCATCTTATGTTGTCTAATTAAATGAAAAGTAGAAAATAACAAGAAAAAGTTTGATGGAACAAAATGAAAAAACTATTTAATATTTTTGAATCAAATAAAAACTATTGTTCAGATTCATCAATGCATCATGTCGTAAAATAAGTCGCATTTCAGTATGCCATTAGGTTTCGCAGAAATCAGTGTTTTTACCAGTCGCCTTTAAAGCGACTTCTGTATTTGTCACATGCGAATGCTTTGGCTTCTTGTAATTATCTTGAAAAGAAACAGTTACCTAAAATTAACCGTACTACCAATTATAGAGCTAATCAAAAATTATAAGTTTCGTCTTAATAAAATAATATTTTGACACTAGCTTTTGTTGACTTTCAATGCGTACGAATGTCGCATTCGGCATTGGAGAAATGCCCATATAATGGGTGTTTTTTTAAGCCCAATAGAACTTATAAAAAATAACACTTAAAATAAAATTTTGATGTAAATTTTTTCTTATTATTTGCAGTAAACTCTGGTAAATCATTGTGAATAGACCTACACATGAACAACGCTGTCAAATCATCCCAGTTTACTTTGAAAATCACTCATCAATTTGAGTCATGTTTTATCGCCAAATTGTTTTCAGCGATGATTCTCATTTTTGGCTTAACGGGTTTCTTAATAAGCAAAATTGCCGCATATGAAGTGAGATTAATCCACATCGTATCATATAGACCACAACATACCCTGCATCCAGAAAAATACACTGAATAGAGACGGGGTCTTTTTTGCCTGTACAAGCGCTGGTAATAAGCGACTTTGTCTCATTAATGTAAACTTTTTTAGCCATGCTAGGCAATTGGCTTAAAATTAAGATGTTGGATTGCTGTTCTTATTTTATTTTATTTTTAACCGACTTCAAAAAAAGAAGGAGGTTATACAATTCGGCTGAATGTTGCTTTTTTATATTTGTGCCTCCAAAACTCAGTCATTTCTGGTAATATTATAGATAATGCCTACAGATTGGTCCCGTTTTAAAAAACAGTTCATAATCTTAAAAATTAAAGGGTGTCCCCATAGAACATATATATTTTTTACGTGTATTATCAAATGTAAAGGGCGATTCTGTAAAATTTAAAATGACTGCGTATTACTATGGCTCCCAAAAACAAAAAATTATACAAAAATAAATCTAAAAATTAAAGGGTGCCCCGAAAATTGATGTAAATTTATTATATGGGTCTATCTTTTGAACCGTTACAGACAAACGCTTGCAAATTGGACAGATGTCGATTGCTATGGCCGTTATAGTAACAAGTATTAATATTACAAATTATAAATTAAAGGGTGCACCAATAGTTCATTAAATTTAATGTATATGGGCATAATTTTGAACAGTTGTAGACAGACGCTTAAAATTTACAACGAACCTAAGTCCGCTACAACAACAAGTATAAAATTTGGATTTGGAAGTTAAAAGGAAGTTAAAGGGTGTTCCAATAGTTGATGTAATTTCAAGTGTGTGGCCGTCCTTTTGAACCGTTAAAGAAGCTTATAATTTGACTTTAGAAATTAAAGGGTGTTCCCAAAATTAATGTAATTTGTTCTATATGACCGTATTTTTTGAACCGTTGTATACAAACACCTTAATGTTAGACAGAATGTCCACTACTTTATTTGGTATTACAAATAGTATAAAAACGTTATATTATAAATTATTATAATAATTATTATAAATAAATACTAGAAATTTACACAGAACCTGATTGCTAAATCTACTACAACAGCAAGTATATATTTTGAATTTGGAAATTAAAGAGTGACACTATAGTTGCTGTAATTTGATGTATATTGCCAACTATTAAACAGTTGAAAAAGTATAAAGTCTGGAGATATAAGTGTGTCCCAATAGTTAATGAACCCTAATTTATGTAGCCATACACTTGAGCTGTTATAGGCAGACAGATGAAATTTGTTTTGAAGCTGGTTTTTTTTCGCAAGAATTATTTTTAATCGCTTTTACTTTTTGTTGCTAATGTTTCTGTTATAAAAATCATTTGTTTATAACTTTAATGCTTTTCTTCCAATGGCTTTCAATAAATAGTTCAATTTATTATATCAACACAAAAAAAAAAGAAAAAAAGTAAAATAAAACTCCTTTGGATAGAATCAAGTTTGTTAAAATAATAAAATATTCAAAAACTTATTCAAAGTCACAAAAAACTTGTTGCATCATACAAGAAAAAACACAAATGAATAATTAAATTATGCAATTTGTTATAAACGTAAAATTAGCTGCACGTGAAAGAATTTAAAAATAAGAGAAAAAAAAGAAGGAAAACTTATACATTAACAAACATTAAATTTTTAATTTAAAAGTCTCGGGCAGAATTCAACGAGGAATTTAATGCTGAGAAAAAATAAAAAGTTATTTAAAAGTATTTGTTTCAAGAGCAGAGGTATTTGACAAACGTGAAGAAGACACATTATAAATTTAGATATAATCTTCAATAAATACAAAAACTTTGAAGTTATTGCCATAAAAAAGTTTTGTTGTCTAATGATTTAACTTGCAATTTTTACATCAAACAGATACACACGTTATTTTGTTTTTTCAGAATCAAAATATTGTGAAAATAAATCAGCCATCTGCAAAGGGCTAATTGATTGAATCAAAATTTAACAATATCATAACAGAGGAGTAACGGAGCTTGAGCGTTAAAACTAGTTAAAACTAGCTATCCAGAGGTGGGTATCGGGCACTTGCAGTTTTTATAATGCTTGGCATTCACCCCACAACTGCCTCATTGTTACTGCAATACATTGTTATTGTATGTATAACGATTTTGTTTCTTTACAGTCGCCCTAACCAACTCAGTTGTTGTTGCTATACTTGGACGTTATTACCAATTCATCTACCGCGAATACATAACAATGATTATCACCTATGCTAAACAAACGATTTGCGGTTTCAATGCTTAAGGTATCAACAGTGGTGGTAATTATGGCGAATAGGATGGCGCTCGAAGTTCAGACTTCAGGACCAACGCAATGCTGTGCAGGCTGAGATCTCATAAAGAGAGTGCGGAATACTTAAATACCATAGGATAAACGGTGAGAATATGCGGATATGGGAAATAAATTCCTTCGATGTTTGGTTTACGTGTTTAAGACATCCTAATTGGTTTGTGAATATGTTGAAAAACTATTGCCAATCATGTATAATATTTTTTAGAAGTTTTAGTTTATATTGCTGCTTAATTTAGTATCTCATTATTTTCGATATAATTCAGTGATCAAAAAGGTCTGGAAGTTACATTTGCAAAAAAAAAAAAACAATTTTTGGGACATTTTTCCCCTTCAGAAAATTTGTATGTTTAAATAAAAAACAATTAGATTTTATTACCCATTAAATTTTTTTTTATTGTATGTATATAATTTTCAAATTATTAAGCATATTTTGTGGCCTTTTTTAATATTTTTTCTTATTTAACAAATGTAGCTTAAAAAAATTTTATAATATTGTTAATCTAGAAGTCAGAAGCTTTTCTCTGATATATAAAACAATATTTTGAATAAGCAAATATTATTACGAGCAGCTTTAGCTTATCTAACTCTGCATATTAAAATATAATAATGTATGTTCAAATATCGAATAATTTTCCATTCGAATGCACTACCACATTGTTTTCGTTAAGAAGACAAATCCAAAGTTTTATGTTTACGAACTTTAAGTACTTTATAAACGGCCTTTTATTCACAAATTTGTTAGCGTAATGGTTTTTTGTAATGAGGCATTTAGTGTTTATAATCAGTTTTAAGTAATAAGTATTTATAAAAATAATAATATAAATTAGTTTTGTTTATTTTATGAACTTGCAAGGAAACCCCATTTTTATTTATGAAACATTAAAGTGACACAATTCCATCCCACAACACCATTAAATGCCAAATAATAATTTAAAAAAAATCAGCTGTTTATAATGCGTATGAAATTGCTCCTGATACAAATGAACATGTTTTCGTTAAAAGTATAATTCAAGTCTTAAATAAGTTTTACAATTCTTATCAGCAGTTTGAAAATACCATAGTCTCAGTTTGGTAAACAAATCAAGGGCAAAATTTTGTAAAATTCGCAATGCAAATTTTAGTTTTGTTCAAGCATGACATACATCAAGTAGCACAAGGACGAATGGATCAAAAAATAATTATGCGCACACATGTAAATTTTGCTATGTTTGTGTGACATTATGTTTGTCTATCAATTTAATAAAGTTGGATCTTACAACTTTTCTCAATAATTAGTGACTAAATTTTAAATGTTTTTTTATTTTGATTTTATACCCAACTGAGAAGACTTTCTTGTTTTGTTAATTTACACCTCAGCGCCTGGAAGGATTTAACGAGGCTGGAGGCAACAGTAAAATAACAATATAATGATTTATACATTTTAAAGTATTTTATATTTACGAGTAATAACATAGGTATGAAAAGTTTTAAAATTTAATATTTTAACGCCTGTATTAAAAGTGTCTTAACTGCAATTAATATGCTGTAATATGAGCTTTAAAAACATTGTTTCAATATTCCATATGTTCTTTCAAGAGCAGTTATTTTAATTTTAAATCAAAAAATCATCACTTATTTTATAATTCATTTTTGATGTCCTCATTTGATTGAGTTTTGATGTCCTAATCTTTCATGTCGTAGCTAAAATTTAACCAGGAATTGAAAATAACAGTTATTTAACAAAATTGAACTAAAACAAGTTAGAAGGCTATGATTAGCCGAATTTTATATAACCTTCACCATTGTTATAAATTTAGTTTAGTGAAGTAACTTCAATAAAAACAGAAAATTAAAATTAAATTAAAATTAAAATGTAAGAAAAAATTAAGTACTACAAAGTCGTATAATTTTTAATTTTTTACCTCCAATCATGATTTGAACCATAGATATTATAAATGATTTAAAATATACTTTCTTTCGGCTTAGGTTCCTTTTTAATTTAATTTCCAAAATAATTTTTAGAAAGAAAAATTATTCACAAATATATGCGGACGTTTCCGAAGAAAGCAAGAAAACTTAGAAAATTTTAGAGGACCATAACTTAGAAAATATGGGCGAGCGACAATTTTTTCACTTGATTTTTTTTCTAATTTTTTTATTCTCTATCGTCCCATGGCAGGCATGGTGTTTTACCCGCTGCCTTAAAGGACATGGACCGATCTTACTGACACATGGGATCCTAAATGGACATTGAAGAAATTAGAAACAGAATAACAAACTTTAATATACCCTCTTTCCACTTTTTGTAATGCAGGGTATAAAAAGGAAAACATCGTCCCAAAAAGCCAACGAAATAGCACACAGATTTGAACTTTGTGTGCGAAATAACTTAGTTCTTAGTTTTTCCAATGCAATTTAATTATTTGTTTGACCTTAACAAAAACTGATTTATTGCTAATATTTTAAGGTATTGTCTTTCAAACTCCAACGTTATAAAAATTAATCTTAAAAGTTTACCTACAAACAATTTTAATACTGATGTAATTTTCTCAATTAAATATAAAAAATGTCAAACTTAATATTAAAGACATATTTTTTTTTCCAGCATACTTACATAAAACATTTACTGTATGAGTTGAGACGACATTCTCTGTTAACTGCATGTTGAGACCAAGACAGATGACAACCAACGAACGTTTGTTAGGCTCAATGATAGCAGTTATATTTGAAATTGTAATCCAACCCCCTAAAAAATTAAACCATACAAAAAAAAAAGAAAAATGTCATTCAAAATATATAAACATATGTATGTATACACAAACAACTCGGAGATTGTGTGAATATATTATATTAAGAATTGAAATAATACGCAGATCTAAAACGAAATAATATGCAAAAGGGTGATTTTTTTTAAGGTTTACAACCTTATATTAAGATATGAAGCAGGGAACAATGATAATAATATCAAAAGAACTGTCTTTCTTGGAAAAGAAACTTAAGGCCAAAAATGTTTGAGTATAATTTTAGTCAAAGCAAACCCATCTAGATGTGAAACACTCTTTGCACACACACACACACACTTTCTGGACACACTTTTCGCACTTGTAGCCACGTTGCATGACTCTTCTTCACTGTAAATCCTACATCTACATTCAGTTACGTACCCATTAAACTTAATGTGAGTTTCAATCCTATATAAAATTTTGTGTCGAAAATAAACATCTTCTGGCGTGAGCTAATTCGCCTTAAAATGGCAAACCACGCTAAGTGCGAAATAACTATTAATAGTCAGTCGGGTGGCCCAGCAAAATAATGTTGGTAGTTTAAAGATGTTAACGATTAAAAAAACACCCTATGCTGGTTGTATATAAGGAATCACGTACGTATACATATTTGTAAAGAGTGTTCAGAGAAAAGGATGGAAGGAAGGAAATACAATTTATGTAATTAGAAAATATTCAAATCAAATATGCACACACTTGTTTGGCGTTTGATACATGATGGTACAAGAGCAGAATGCAAGTAATTGGGAAAGCTTAAAAATATTTTTATTACTCACCTTCGGGACTAACAGTGGTGCGTGATGTAGCATTTCGTATTTGCCGACCGCCAACCATCCACTTAATTTCAGCTGGTGGATTAGAGGATGCTGTTGTGCAAGTAAGTGTTACAACATCGCCCACTCTGGCCTCCGTTGGTCCTGATATTGAAACATGTGTTGGTGCAACTGCAAAATTAAAAATAAAGATATAAGTAAAATAGAACAAAATGTAATAGAAAAAATATTTAAACAAGTAAAATATTTCTTTATATTTCCATAAGTAATACAACAACTTAGTATATATAGTATATATATATATATATATATAGTATATATATATATATAGATATATATATATATATATATATATATATATATATATATATATATATATATATATATATACTATATATACTAAGTTGTTGTATTACTTTTATATATAAACTCTTTATGTTTTTCCTAAACACAACACTTATGGAAATATAAAGAAATATTTTACTTGTTTAAATATTTTTTCTATTACATTTTGTTCTATTTCAGTTCATATATATATATATATATATATATATATATATCACTTAGTATATATAAAATACGCTTATTTAATAACAACATTTATATTTTAAATGTATCTTTAACTTGGACAGATGTCTGTCGGTTGATCCAATTTCATATTACCGCCAACCCCTCATGCTTTTCTAAGCTCGTTTATTTTTTGTTAAACGTTTTTTATCTTAACTCGACTCAACCTTAATGGTTAAGGAAAGGTTATAATTATATGGCAATAAAGTAAAAGATAAAAAGATTTCTATAGTCAAAACTTCGTTTGCATTTAAAGCGACATCATAATTGTCTCTTTTTTAAAAGGTTGAAGAATTCATTTTAATTAAATTGCCATTAAATTGCTTTTAGAACACACTCAAATCGTCGTAATATTTATAAATTGTATCGAATATTAAAATAATTTATCAAAGATTACCTTGAGGCTTTTAATGATGCCTTGCACACATGTGTAGTAGTGGGCTCAAGAACTCGTGAAACTAGCGGTCTTCTGTTTCATTGCAAATACACACCTCTAGTAATGCATCCATTGTGTTTGCTCAACTTGTGTCAGCTATTGTCGTATTATTCTATACTGGTAAAATTAATTTTATTTACCTCTATTTTTATTTTACCACGCACAACAACGTTGTTTTTCAGGTATGTGGAGAGGTTGCCAGATATTATTTTTGCAACAACAAAGTTGAGGCCTGGATTCGCTACACATACACAATCACAAAAATCTGACAGAATTCTGTCCTACTTTAAAAATCATTTTAAAATGGCCACACTTTTATACAAAAAGATGAAAAAGGAATATGGTTTTTATATTTTGTTTTTTTTTCTCATCTTAAAAAAATCAACTCTGATTGTATAGAGAAATGGTTTTCATATATTTTTTTCAAAAGATTATAAAATTGCACATATCTGTAAAAACTCTGTCACATCGTACGATTAAGTATGATAAATAATCCTGGCCTTTAGAAGCATGCATATATATTTTTCAAGATTAAAATATAAATTTCTTATAAAAAACTTCTATTTATAAGTGTTCATGTATTACGACATCAATATTTAAAAAAATTATTCTGGATTAAATTTATGTTTTGTTGAAATAAATTTTTCTCTAAATACTATTTTTATTATAAGTTGTTTTTTTCAGACATGTAAATTTTTTTAAGGGCTTGCAATTTCTTTTTTTTTATATAAATTTTAACAATTCTGACACGAATTAATAGATACGAGTATCTCTTCCGATACAAAAATAATATCATTTAAATTAAAAAAGAGCAAAACCTCTCTCTATTTAAATTTGTCAAAGACCCAAGTATTATCAAACATTGTGATAGTGTGCTTTCACGTGTATGTCAAATAATACGAAAAGTAATTTGACATAATACAAGTTGGTTTATAGAAATTTTTCTAGTCGCTTTGGCTTTTCATTTTACCAGGGACATTCTGCTGCTCATATATTTCATTTTATTTGAAGTGTGATAATGAAGAAACAAAATGTTACACGTTTTAAAAAATCTCATCGTGATGGGAATTAATATTTTAAGTACTAATCATTTTTAAATAAGCATATTACATCAGCGTATTCGGAAATGTTTTTGCTTAAATGTATGACATGATTTAATTTTTATATTAAAAATCACATCTGCCGTCATATCATATACTAATGCGAAATTATTAATGCACATGTAGGACGCATGTATTAGATCTTCGCTTAGACTTATATTCACGTACTTGGTGTTTAATAAAAGTAACAGAAAACTCAAATATGAATCTTAAATATAAAATGCACTCAGCAAAAATATAAATTATAATTTTGTTTAACAAATTTATCTATTTTTTTTTTGTTATATGTATGTAAAAAGTTAGGAGTGACGAAAAAAGAAGTGTTATAGTTTTTCGAAAGAATTTCGAAAAAGGTTTTCGAAAAAATTATATTTTATCATTAGGATGCAGTAAAACCGTATTTTTTCCGTTACCGTATACATCAGTTGAATTTTGCTTTTCCATGAGAATAGAGGCATAAATTGTAATTTTTTATTAGCATTTTAATTTGGCTGTCCGCTGCATTAGATTGGAAAGTTTTAGTTTATATTTTCCAAAGCAATTTATTTTTAACAAACAACAACTTAAATACTAGTAGACCCCTCACATTCAATATTATATCCGAAATTACGTTGACAAGAATTCTAAAGCTGGTGTTTGTGTTTCACTTAAAGCTCAGATAAGACTTAAAAAAATTTTAAAAATCTTGTAATCTTCCTAAAAATGAATATTTTGCGTTATTACTAGATATTAGTAAAGTAACAGAACCCAATAAAATCGAATATTAATTTTATTGGAACTAGAAAAATGAAGCCTTTATTATTTAAGGATAAAAAATGTTTGGTCTTGCTAAACATTTTCTATTAAGATTTATTTGCCTGCAAATTTTTTTGTGAACAGACTAAATTTTATCTAATTCTACTTGAGGTTTTTGTACATGTCTATGATCTACCAGCCTGATTTTGTTTATTTACATAAAATAAATTACCTTTTCTAGTAAGTAGAATGAAATTAATTAGAATGCCTAAACTTTCTTAGGGATATTTTTTTTCTTAAGGCTAACTTGAAAGAATATTTTTAAGACTTATGAAAATTTCTTTATTTTCTTTGGAATAAAAATAAAATTATTTTAATTATATACGTTCAATGGGTATTTCAAATTCGTTAAAAAAAATTAATTACAAAAAACATTTATAATCCTTGACCGGTTAGACCTTTTGGTTTTACCCGCAAATCGGTAACGATTTATTTTACATAAAAGCGCAGAAACCTCAGAGATTTAGGTAAAGTAAAAACAAACTGAAATTTTGCGTCGAAAAAGTTACTTTTGAGCCGGTCGGCGCATAAACATGTGTTAATAATACTCGTTCTTAACATGCACGTGCCACATACTCTAATATAGCTCATGGATATGAAATGAGTGTTTTCAAAAGTCTGTTATTCTGTTTGTGTAGTATACTTATGCACACTTATGTGAACGTGTTAGTTTGTTTATGTATTACTTGTTTGTAAGCGATTATCAAGCCAACAAATATATTTGCGCTTCATTAAAAATAAACATCATCATAAAATAAATAAACGTAATTTTTGTTTTTCAGCTTTACTTTTTTAAGTTTATTTTTTATTTGTTTTTTGTTGCATACACTGTTTTTTGGTCCTTTCTCTTCTTTTTTTGGCAGCAAGCAACAGGAAACTCGTTTTGTAAAAACAAGATTTCCACATCTCATACAAAAATGTACAATACATTCTCATAAACAATCCTCTTTTTATATTCAACTTCATCTTATTCATATTAAAACCATAAAATTTCTTTTACCAAAGTGTTAAGAGTTTCTACAGTATTTTTTGCTTTAAATAAAAATAGAAAAAAAGCCGTAAAGACTTTGTTGTTTTTGCCATTATAAAAGACTACAATGGCGGATCTGTTTGTCTACGTAATAATATTCGTTTTAGAAAAATTTATTTTTAAGTTTATTATAAATTTTGTGTTTTGCTGTAAACTGTATCTTTATATTCAATTTATTCAATTTTTATATTTTATCACAAATACAATCAAGTTTTTTCTTAAATTTTCTTCATATTATTTGTTAATATCTGTGATAATATATAAAAAATGAATAAATTGGGTTTTATTTTAATTTTCTTTCTTGTTTTCTGTCATTTGCAAATTTCGTTTTTATACCACTTCAAAAAATCAACCTACAGATATTTATAAGAATTTCGTATGTATAAACAGTATTATCATATTAAAGAAAGATCTTATTGCCAGTATAATATTAAAACAAGACCCAAATAAAGTAACAAAAAATAGGTATTCATATTTGATTATCAAATATTATTTCCTTATAAGTACAGAACAACTCTTAATAGTTGTAGACTTGTTGCGTTATTTATTCACCTAATGTTTGTGGCAAAACAAAATTATACAGATTTCGACATAATAAAACAGATGTTAAAATCAATATTAAAATAAATAGTTTTTGATTTAAGCTGCGTTTCAACGAGTTATTTAAAAATTTTTACTAAAACCCTCTACTTATTCAAGGCGGGTAGCAAATTTTTCATGCAAAAAATTTTCAAATATATAAAAAAAACTCTTTCGAATATAGCGGTTATATTTATATATAGTACCTTGATTATAAAACAAATACAAGGCACTAATTCTGACGTTTGAATTTATATATTGTGGTAACAGAAATAAACTTTATAATGCAGTCGTAATGTATCTGTATTTGTTTTTTTGACTTGCCGTGCTCATTCAAAACTTTCAAAGTCTATGGATAGGTTTTTTTTTTTTATTAGGGGATCCTTACTTACGCAATGCATTGTGCTAGAACTAGGAAGTTAGTTTGTGGGAAGGGGGATAAAGGGAGTAGTGATTATGAACATATGATTTTAATAATAATATTTGCAATAACAATAAGATTTTTCTCTTTTTCAAAATAAATTCAAAATGTACAACTTAACGCCGTTTTCACAAGAAATATATCCAACCTATTAGAGAGCTACTAAAGAAATTATTTTAAAATATTTGTTTTATATCTAATTTTTTCATAAATCTTAAATTCTGTATGAATATTTCTTCAACCGTCCCGGCAGGGTGTCCGCCGGAAAGGTATACTACATTGTTATTTTGACTAAAGGAAAAAGAATATCAGATAATTGTCAGCCTCTTTTAGTGCCCTTTTGATCACACTTTTCTTTACATTATTACACATTTGATGCAGCATTTCATCAATTTCATCACTAATATTTTCTTTAAGTTGCTCAACCGCTTCTGGTTTGTGTGCATAAGCTCCGCTTTTCAGATATCCCCACAAAAAGAAGTCAAATCAGGTACACTCAAAAAATTTTAACATTAACTGTTTGCCGTTTATTTAGGAAGTTTTCAGTAAAGTTAAAAATAAATGAAAATGTGGTTGTTTTAGAAAGAAAATTTTTATTTAACTTTTTTTGTCTGTTGTTAGAAAAGCTAACGAAAAAAATACTGATTTTCGGTGTAGTCAAAATTATCAATTATTTGTTACCTTGTTTCAGTAAAAATGAAATACTTCATTAAAAAAAGTTCGTCAGTAGAAAAGCACTATTTTACAATAGCTTTAAAATATAATATACAAAAATACTAACTGTTGGGAAATATGTCAGTTAAAAAAAAAAAATTGAAAGAAAATAATTTATAGAGGAATAACATCAAAAATATGTTGGTAAGTATTTTACATAGAATTTTAAATTTGCAATATTGAAAAAATAATGTTCCCTTTTTACAGTACAGAATAAAGAAAATAAATTCTGTGGTCTTCAACATATAAAAGATTTTACTAAGGTGTGTTATTTAAATTGTTGAATTACAGGCATATCCCTTATTTACTAACACAACGTCACAACTCCAAATTTAAAATTTTGGTGTTAATCATAAAGAGTTGTTTGCCATTTACGTTTTTAGACAGTAAGTCGTTATTTCAATTCATGTTCGGAAATTTTTATTGTCAATACGAGTAGGAAGCACACATTTGAGTTATGGAGTAAAGTTTATAACGTGAAGTTCACATCGCTTTCTAAAATATCGTCACATTTCGTTTTGTGACTGTATATATGTATAAAAAAAGGTGATCTTTTTAAAATGTGTCGACTTTTTGCATATAAAGTAAAACTCCGTTTTCTTTTCTTAAATAACGACACATTTTAGTTTATGACACAGTTGTGGATATAACGTCATAATTCAAAGATCCACATTGTTTGTCAAAAACATCCCCTTTATTATATAGTAAGTAGTTTTCTTTAATCGATTTTATTTCTGAGTCTAAACAATTGTAGATGGTGAGAACAAGCCAAAAATTCAACTGCGATTATCTCGAAATGATTTGTTTCTGAGTTATGGCGTTCTTTATGTAAATAAGCGATATTTACCAATATTTAGTTTTGGTTGTACATATATAAACAATTTTTAAATGTAAATTATTTTTTTAGCATTGAAATTTTCAAGTAAGAACAAAAATGTTAAGCAAATCAAAAAGAAGAAGAAAAATGGCATTTGTATATTTAAATAAGATAAGCAATTTTAAATAAAGACATTGTAATGTTTTAAATAAATAAAAATCTGTAGTTTTTATTGTTTTGGTATGTTATTTTTAGAGCGTTGAAATAAAAGAAAAAAGGTGTTAATTGTACTGTTTTAGTAGGTTAAATTTTATAAATTAAATTAAATACAGAAACAGTTATTTTTAATGTTTTGGTAGGTTACATTTTGTTAGTTGAAATAAATGAAAAAACAGTACTTTTTACTTTTCTGGTAGGTTGTTTTTTCGTGAGTTGGAATAAATGAAAAATTACTTGTTTTTACATATTTTGTTAGTTATAAAATCTACATTTAATAACAATTGAAAATTACATTTAATTTAAATGAAATGTAAGTAGACCGTTTTTAAATGAAAAAGTAGTTGTTAAAAGTGTTTTTCCATTTAAATTTACCTACATAATACTTTGAGTGTAACGGTGAAGGCCAATTACCATCACCATTTCTCTAAATTACTTGTTGTGGAAAGAGATCTTGCAGCAATTTCATCGTAAGTCTGATTATACACGATGTAGCATCGTCATGCAATTGTGGCATTAAAAATCTTCAATTATATCACGATATCGCTCCATGCTTGTGTCTATCACCTGCAGACTCTATTTCTTCAACATCATTCATTACACGATAAATAGTGCGTTTTGTCGGCACGTTGTTTCTCCCGAAAATTCTCGTCACTTTCTCATCGTAACAGTAATCAATGATTGATTTTGATATAATGTTTTAACGATTAAAGCACGTTGGCTTATCGGTTACTTATCCAAAATAAATTTGATATGTGTCTACTTCACTACTGTCTGTATATGTTCATATTAGCTACACTTGTGGGTCTATTTGGCGATATTTGGGGGAGTGATATTTAATAAATTTTAAAATATAAAATAATAAATAAGTAATAAACGTTTTTTGGTACAAAGTTTATAATCTAGTTGTGACTATACTTCATATATTTATAACAATATATACGTATAAATCGGTATGAGAAATTCTTTTCTACCACTAAGTTCTTCTATTCAAAAAGAGCGTCAACATTTCAAGTCTTGCTTAGTGTTAGTCTAATTAATTGCGGTATATCAATAGCAAGAGGTGAATAAGTAGTAAGCACGCCCAACTTCCAGAATAAAAACGAAAGCTGAAAAATGATATGGAAAAATTAGAGGCAGGACATCTTGCTGATTTTCTGTAAAATAATTTTTAAAACTATGTCCAATCGATTGGCGTATTGAAATTTTCTCTAGGTCATATCTCAATCCTTTTCCCTATGCACAAGAACACAGAATATATACTTTATTGCGTCAAAAATGGATATTGTAGAAATTAAAAACGGAATAACAAACTTAGATAAAATATTTTCCACCTCTGGTTAAATATATAGGTTTTATTGTTTAAAAACTAAAACAAAACAGACAAACTAAGGGTAATGAGTTTTTTTTTTAATTGAAATATTGAAGAAATTGTGGATTGTTATTAATTATATTCACCAATTAATAGTTAATTTTGCATTTTAAATCAAACCACGAGAATTTTTCATTAATGAAAAATGGAATCTTTGTTTTTGTTGTTTTTACATAAACTATCAAAGTTTATCTTTAGTTTATTGTTTGGACAAAAATCTTGTTGTTTTTGAAGTTTTTATACGTAAAGGAAATATTTTTGGCTATTCTAAAAATTTGGATAAAGGTCTCCTGATGAGCTGGATTTAGGCACCGGCGAAATACCTACAACAAATAAATAGCATTTTTATTTGAAAATGTTATGGGAAATTAGCATAATATAATAAACAAATTGTTCAAATTCTAACTGCCGTATTCATAGAAAATAAAATAAATTTGAAATGTGGTTTATGACAAATTTTCCATAGAAATTTATCCTAAAATACATTTCAAATCAATTTTGATTTTCTATGAATACGGCAGTAAGTGTTTATTTATAACTGTTTAAAATATTGGCCATATACATAAAATTATATTAACTATTAGGACAGCCTTTAATTTCTTGATACAGAAATGCACATTCTGATATTATAACGGACATAGTAATCGATATTTTGTCCCATAGAGTTCAATTTACTCCAACTATGGGGATACTCTTTAATTTTTAGACTTTTTTTTATAATTTTTTTTTTACTGGAAGCTATAATGCTACGCAGTTTTTTTTTTCAATTTTAAAGTGATGTCCTTTACGTTTCAGAATAAACGTAAAAAACATGTATGTGGTTTGTGGACAACCTTTAATTTTTAAAATGTGCACTATTTTAAAACGCGAGCAATCTGTTCAGAAATGACCGAGTTTTGCAGGCACAAACATAAAAAAATTTAGACGAATTGATAAACTCCTATTTTTAAAGTCGGTTAAATGTAGAAATTAATAAAAGAAGAAATTAATAAAGTGTAAGTTTTAAATGACCATTTTTAAAAATTTTGTGAAAGATTGCAAATAAATAATAAAGCATTTGAACTTTTAAAATATACCTATAGTCAGTGTTGTTAACTCATCCATTTTGGGTGCTTTTTTTTACGTGTATTATAAACTGTAAAGGGCGATTCTGTAAAATTAAAATGACTTCGTATTACTATAACTCCGAATAACAAAAAGTTATATAAAAATAAATTAAAAATTAAAGGGTGCCCCCATAATTGATGTAAATTTACTTATACGGGCCTATGTTTTGAACCGTTATAGACAAAAGCTTGTAAATTGGACATAATGTCGGTTGCTATGGCCGATATAGTAACAAGTATTAATACTAAAAATTATGAACTAAAGGGTGCGCCTATAGTTCACTTAATTTGATGTAACAGTTGTAGACAGACGCTTGAAATTTACAACGAACCTGAACTGCTGAGTCCGCTATAACAACAAGTATAAATTTGGATTTGGAAGTTAAAGGGTGTCCCATTAGTTGATGTAATTTCAAATTATTCATAATTTTTTTTTGGATTTATAAGCCTTTAATAAAATGAATTTTGTAGGGCAATTTTACTTATTAAAACTGTATGTATGTAATTATACAGAAATATTTTTTTTATTAATGATCGCTGTTTTTTATTTCAAAATTTGTGTATGCAATATATGAAAAAATGTATTATTATCTAGTACAAATTAACACAAACATATTTGTTTATTTTTTTATTTTTGTTAAGTTTTATTTTTTAATTTTGTTTGTTTGTAAAAACCTTAAACTTTAAGACTGCCTTATTGTTATATTTTTAATCCAAAAAAAAATACACTTTTTTTGAAAAACTAAATCATTAAAGATTGTAAATAAAAAAGAAATTCTAAAACTTGGTGCTTTTTCTCTTACATGGTGCGGTTTTTTCTCCACTTTGGTGCGTTTTGAAATTTCAAAGTTGACAACGCTGCCTATAGTTTATATTCCATCCAGCTTTAATTATGGAAAAGCGTTGCGTATGTGCAATATTTACTCTAAAGCAATTTCTTATACGCAGGGGCGCTTTAATTAATTTCTGAAAAGGCTATTTATTATAAGGTCAAATTTGGCATGTAAAAACGGTTAATAGGGTAAAATTCATGTTTTTCAGTAGCGCATGAGGGATTTCAAAATTGTTTGATATTTAAACTCACTTCCATCGAGCTGTTTCCACATGCAAAGTGTGACCTTCATAAACTCGCTTAACAGTTGTACAGAGGAGTATTTGACTCGAAAAGGTGGGCAAAAATAATAAAAGTGATTTTCGAAGAAAAAGATCAACTTTTTTTATGGAAAAAAAAATCAAGTGGAGCATTTTTAGCCTGTTTGTGATTTGTAAAGTCGCACATACATTTTGGCAGTTCTATCTGCATATTCCTCAAATTTTTTAATATTATTATTGATTATTTAGACCACAATATATCTTCTTGATGCTTTTTCATCGTTAGTAGAAAAAAATTAGACATTAGTTAGAAAAAAATTAGACATTACATTAAAAATTACTTCCTAAATAATGACTTACTTTTGTGATTGCCATATTTTGTTACTCGCTTACAAACCACATTACATATGTTCCCAAAAAATAAATAGTAATAGATATAGTTCCATATGTTAAAAGAGAATAACTTAAAATACGTAATTATTGTTCTCATTATTTCCTACAATAATTAATGTAATCGATTCTCAGTAATTGATTATAAAAGTCTCATGCCTTGTTAAAATCATTAGGTTGGCAATCAAGTTGGGAAGTACTCCCACCATAAATGCTTAATACCACTCTCGATTACCTTTTCAAAAATTTTTTGCTGGGTAGTTTTGGAACTTGTACAAGTAGTCCCATCTTTAAGCTTTTTTTGAAAATTCATCTTCCTTTCTCTAACAATTGATCTATCTTTATCTCTCCTTGCGTATGCGCGCATATAAAATTGATAGTAAAAAATCTAAGAGATCTTTGTTCTGTGGAATTCTTTTTGAAGTTTGGCCGGTAATGTTAAACTATATTGTTAATTTAGGTACGCTGGAACATTGCAGATTTTTTTCCTGACAATTGTCAATAGCATCGGGTGCTATTTTGAATTGATAAACTCCTATTTTTAAAGTCGGTTAAATATAGAAATTAATAAAAGAAGAAATTAATAAAGTGTAAGTTTTAAATGACCATTTTTAAAAATTTTGTGAAAGATTGCAAATAAATAATAAAGCATTTGAACTTTTAAAATATACCTATAGTCAGTGTTGTTAACTCATCCATTTTGGGTGCTTTTTTTTACGTGTATTATAAACTGTAAAGGGCGATTCTGTAAAATTAAAATGACTTCGTATTACTATAGCTCCGAATAACAAAAAGTTATATAAAAATAAATTAAAAATTAAAGGGTGCCCCATAATTGATGTAAATTTACTTATACGGGCCTATGTTTTGAACCGTTATAGACAAAAGCTTGTAAATTGGACATAATGTCGGTTGCTATGGCCGATATAGTAACAAGTATTAATACTAAAAATTATGAACTAAAGGGTGCGCCTATAGTTCACTTAATTTGATGTAACAGTTGTAGACAGACGCTTGAAATTTACAACGAACCTGAACTGCTGAGTCCGCTATAACAACAAGTATAAATTTGGATTTGGAAGTTAAAGGGTATCCCATTAGTTGATGTAATTTCAAATTATTCATAATTTTTTTTTTTTGGATTTATAAGCCTTTAATAAAATGAATTTTGTAGGGCAATTTTACTTATTAAAACTGTATGTATGTAATTATACAGAAATATTTTTTTTATTAATGATCGCTGTTTTTTATTTCAAAATTTGTGTATGCAATATATGAAAAAATGTATTATTATCTAGTACAAATTAACACAAACATATTTGTTTATTTTTTTATTTTTGTTAAGTTTTATTTTTTAATTTTGTTTGTTTGTAAAAACCTTAAACTTTAAGACTGCCTTATTGTTATATTTTTAATACAAAAAAAAAATACACTTTTTTTGAAAAACTAAATCATTAAAGATTTTAAATAAAAAAGAAATTCTAAAACTTGGTGCTTTTTCTCTTACATGGTGCGGTTTTTTCTCCACTTTGGTGCGTTTTGAAATTTCAAAGTTGACAACGCTGCCTATAGTTTATATTCCATCCAGCATTAATTATGGAAAAGCGTTGCGTATGTGCAATATTTACTCTAAAGCAATTTCTTATACGCAGGGGCGCTTTAATTAATTTCTGAAAAGGCTATTTATTATAAGGTCAAATTTGGCATGTAAAAACGGTTAATAGGGTAAAATTCATGTTTTTCAGTAGCGCATGAGGGATTTCAAAATTGTTTGATATTTAAACTCACTTCCATCGAGCTGTTTCCACATGCAAAGTGTGACCTTCATAAACTCGCTTAACAGTTGTACAGAGGAGTATTTGACTCGAAAAGGTGGGCAAAAATAATAAAAGTGATTTTCGAAGAAAAAGATCAACTTTTTTTATGGAAAAAAAATCAAGTGGAGCATTTTTAGTCTGTTTGTGATTTGTAAAGTCGCACATACATTTTGGCAGTTCTATCTGCATATTCCTCAAATTTTTTAATATTATTATTGATTATTTAGACCACAATATATTTTCTTGATGCTTTTTCATCGTTAGTAGAAAAAAATTAGACATTAGTTAGAAAAAAATTAGACATTACATTAAAAATTACTTCCTAAATAATGACTTACTTTTGTGATTGCCATATTTTGTTACTCGCTTACAAACCACATTACATATGTTCCCAAAAAATAAATAGTAATGGATATAGTTCCATATGTTAAAAGAGAATAACTTAAAATACGTAATTATTGTTCTCATTATTTCCTACAATAATTAATGTAATCGATTCTCAGTAATTGATTATAAAAGTCTCATGCCTTGTTAAAATCATTAGGTTGGCAATCAAGTTGGGAAGTACTCCCACCATAAATGCTTAATACCACTCTCGATTACCTTTTCAAAAATTTTTTGCTGGGTAGTTTTGGAACTTGTACAAGTAGTCCCATCTTTAAGCTTTTTTTGAAAATTCATCTTCCTTTCTCTAACAATTGATCTATCTTTATCTCTCCTTGCGTATGCGCGCATATAAAATTGATAGTAAAAAATCTAAGAGATCTTTGTTCTGTGGAATTCTTTTTGAAGTTTGGCCGGTAATGTTAAACTATATTGTTAATTTAGGTACGCTGGAACATTGCAGATTTTTTTCCTGACAATTGTCAATAGCATCGGGTGCTATTTTGAATTGATAAACTCCAATTTTTAAAGTCGGTTAAATATAGAAATTAATAAAAGAAGAAATTAATAAAGTGTAAGTTTTAAATGACCATTTTTAAAAATTTTGTGAAAGATTGCAAATAAATAATAAAGCATTTGAACTTTTAAAATATACCTATAGTCAGTGTTGTTAACTCATCCATTTTGGGTGCTTTTTCGAATTTGTTGTGCGAAAATTTCACGTTTTGGCGCCTTTTTTTTTAATTTTGGTTTTTTTTGTAATTTGTGGTGGCACCACAAAAAAAAATTTTTGTACAAAAAATACACCTGTTTTAATACCATTTCGTTTAAGACGTACCAAATCATAAGCACAAAATGAAACGGTACTGTTGTTGTATTAATTTATGTTATGTTAAAAAAGAAACATTTCACTGTATGGAATATACTATCCCTTTTAGATTTTCATGGTGATTGTTTTTGTAGTAAAGGCTACTGTCGTATCTGTTAAACAGCTTAGCAAAAGCAGAGTTTTGTAGTGATCAGTTACCCGACTTCAAAAAAAGAAGGAGGTTATACAATTCGACTGAATGTTGCCTTTTTATGTTTGTGCCTGCAGAACTCAGTCATTTCTGAACCGATTTTGAAAATTGTTGGTAATATGATAGATTATGCTTACAGATTAGTCCCGTTTTAAAAACAGTTCACATTCTTAAAAATTAAAGGGTGTCCCCATTCAACATACATATTTTTTACGTGTATTATAAACTGTAAAGGGCGATTCTGTAAAATTAAAATGACTTCGTATTACTATAGCTCCGAATAACAAAAAGTTATATAAAAATAAATTAAAAATTAAAGGGTGCCCCCATAATTGATGTAAATTTACTTATACGGGCCTATGTTTTGAACCGTTATAGACAAAAGCTTGTAAATTGGACATAATGTCGGTTGCTATGGCCGATATAGTAACAAGTATTAATACTAAAAATTATGAACTAAAGGGTGCGCCTATAGTTCACTTAATTTGATGTAACAGTTGTAGACAGACGCTTGAAATTTACAACGAACCTGAACTGCTGAGTCCGCTATAACAACAAGTATAAATTTGGATTTGGAAGTTAAAGGGTGTCCCATTAGTTGATGTAATTTCAAATTATTCATATTTTTTTTTTGGATTTATAAGCCTTTAATAAAATGAATTTTGTAGGGCAATTTTACTTATTAAAACTGTATGTATGTAATTATACAGAAATATTTTTTTTATTAATGATCGCTGTTTTTTATTTCAAAATTTGTGTATGCAATATATGAAAAAATGTATTATTATCTAGTACAAATTAACACAAACATATTTGTTTATTTTTTTATTTTTGTTAAGTTTTATTTTTTAATTTTGTTTGTTTGTAAAAACCTTAAACTTTAAGACTGCCTTATTGTTATATTTTTAATCCAAAAAAAAATACACTTTTTTTGAAAAACTAAATCATTAAAGATTTTAAATAAAAAAGAAATTCTAAAACTTGGTGCTTTTTCTCTTACATGGTGCGGTTTTTTCTCCACTTTGGTGCGTTTTGAAATTTCAAAGTTGACAACGCTGCCTATAGTTTATATTCCATCCAGCTTTAATTATAGAAAAGCGTTGCGTATGTGCAATATTTACTCTAAAGCAATTTCTTATACGCAGGGGCGCTTTAATTAATTTCTGAAAAGGCTATTTATTATAAGGTCAAATTTGGCATGTAAAAACGGTTAATAGGGTAAAATTCATGTTTTTCAGTAGCGCATGAGGGATTTCAAAATTGTTTGATATTTAAACTCACTTCCATCGAGCTGTTTCCACATGCAAAGTGTGACCTTCATAAACTCGCTTAACAGTTGTACAGAGGAGTATTTGACTCGAAAAGGTGGGCAAAAATAATAAAAGTGATTTTCGAAGAAAAAGATCAACTTTTTTTATGGAAAAAAAAAATCAAGTGGAGCATTTTTAGCCTGTTTGTGATTTGTAAAGTCGCACATACATTTTGGCAGTTCTATCTGCATATTCCTCAAATTTTTTAATATTATTATTGATTATTTAGACCACAATATATCTTCTTGATGCTTTTTCATCGTTAGTAGAAAAAAATTAGACATTAGTTAGAAAAAAATTAGACATTACATTAAAAATTACTTCCTAAATAATGACTTACTTTTGTGATTGCCATATTTTGTTACTCGCTTACAAACCACATTACATATGTTCCCAAAAAATAAATAGTAATGGATATAGTTCCATATGTTAAAAGAGAATAACTTAAAATACGTAATTATTGTTCTCATTATTTCCTACAATAATTAATGTAATCGATTCTCAGTAATTGATTATAAAAGTCTCATGCCTTGTTAAAATCATTAGGTTGGCAATCAAGTTGGGAAGTACTCCCACCATAAATGCTTAATACCACTCTCGATTACCTTTTCAAAAATTTTTTGCTGGGTAGTTTTGGGACTTGTACAAGTAGTCCCATCTTTAAGCTTTTTTTGAAAATTCATCTTCCTTTCTCTAACAATTGATCTATCTTTATCTCTCCTTGCGTATGCGCGCATATAAAATTGATAGTAAAAAATCTAAGAGATCTTTGTTCTGTGGAATTCTTTTTGAAGTTTGGCCGGTAATGTTAAACTATATTGTTAATTTAGGTACGCTGGAACATTGCAGATTTTTTTCCTGACAATTGTCAATAGCATCGGGTGCTATTTTGAATTGATAAACTCCTATTTTTAATGTCGGTTAAATATAGAAATTAATAAAAGAAGAAATTAATAAAGTGTAAGTTTTAAATGACCATTTTTAAAAATTTTGTGAAAGATTGCAAATAAATAATAAAGCATTTGAACTTTTAAAATATACCTATAGTCAGTGTTGTTAACTCATCCATTTTGGGTGCTTTTTCGAATTTGTTGTGCGAAAATTTCACGTGTTGGTGCGTTTTTTTTTTAATTTTGGTACTTTTTTTAATTTGTGGTGGGACCACAAAAAAAAATTTTTGTACAAAAAATACACCTGTTTTAATACCATTTCGTTTAAGACGTACCAAATCATAAGCACAAAATGAAACGGTACTGTTGTTGTATTAATTTATGTTATGTTAAAAAAGAAACATTTCACTGTATGGAATATACTATCCCTTTTAGATTTTCATGGTGATTGTTTTTGTAGTAAAGGCTGCTGTCGTATCTGTTAAACAGCTTAGCAAAAGCAGAGTTTTGTAGTGATCAGTTACCCGACTTCAAAAAAAGAAGGAGGTTATACAATTCGACTGAATGTTGCCTTTTTATGTTTGTGCCTGCAGAACTCAGTCATTTCTGAACCGATTTTGAAAATTGTTGGTAATATGATAGATTATGCTTACAGATTAGTCCCGTTTTAAAAACAGTTCACATTCTTAAAAATTAAAGGGTGTCCCCATTCAACATACATATTTTTTACGTGTATTATAAACTGTAAAGGGCGATTCTGTAAAATTAAAATGACTTCGTATTACTATAGCTCCGAATAACAAAAAGTTATATAAAAATAAATTAAAAATTAAAGGGTGCCCCCATAATTGATGTAAATTTACTTATACGGGCCTATGTTTTGAACCGTTATAGACAAAAGCTTGTAAATTGGACATAATGTCGGTTGCTATGGCCGATATAGTAACAAGTATTAATACTAAAAATTATGAACTAAAGGGTGCGCCTATAGTTCACTTAATTTGATGTAACAGTTGTAGACAGACTCTTGAAATTTACAACGAACCTGAACTGCTGAGTCCGCTATAACAACAAGTATAAATTTGGATTTGGAAGTTAAAGGGTGTCCCATTAGTTGATGTAATTTCAAATTATTCATAATTTTTTTTTGGATTTATAAGCCTTTAATAAAATGAATTTTGTAGGGCAATTTTACTTATTAAAACTGTATGTATGTAATTATACAGAAATATTTTTTTTATTAATGATCGCTGTTTTTTATTTCAAAATTTGTGTATGCAATATATGAAAAAATGTATTATTATCTAGTACAAATTAACACAAACATATTTGTTTATTTTTTTATTTTTGTTAAGTTTTATTTTTTAATTTTGTTTGTTTGTAAAAACCTTAAACTTTAAGACTGCCTTATTGTTATATTTTTAATCCAAAAAAAAATACACTTTTTTTGAAAAACTAAATCATTAAAGATTGTAAATAAAAAAGAAATTCTAAAACTTGGTGCTTTTTCTCTTACATGGTGCGGTTTTTTCTCCACTTTGGTGCGTTTTGAAATTTCAAAGTTGACAACGCTGCCTATAGTTTATATTCCATCCAGCTTTAATTATGGAAAAGCGTTGCGTATGTGCAATATTTACTCTAAAGCAATTTCTTATACGCAGGGGCGCTTTAATTAATTTCTGAAAAGGCTATTTATTATAAGGTCAAATTTGGCATGTAAAAACGGTTAATAGGGTAAAATTCATGTTTTTCAGTAGCGCATGAGGGATTTCAAAATTGTTTGATATTTAAACTCACTTCCATCGAGCTGTTTCCACATGCAAAGTGTGACCTTCATAAACTCGCTTAACAGTTGTACAGAGGAGTATTTGACTCGAAAAGGTGGGCAAAAATAATAAAAGTGATTTTCGAAGAAAAAGATCAACTTTTTTTATGGAAAAAATAATCAAGTGGAGCATTTTTAGCCTGTTTGTGATTTGTAAAGTCGCACATACATTTTGGCAGTTCTATCTGCATATTCCTCAAATTTTTTAATATTATTATTGATTATTTAGACCACAATATATCTTCTTGATGCTTTTTCATCGTTAGTAGAAAAAAATTAGACATTAGTTAGAAAAAAATTAGACATTACATTAAAAATTACTTCCTAAATAATGACTTACTTTTGTGATTGCCATATTTTGTTACTCGCTTACAAACCACATTACATATGTTCCCAAAAAATAAATAGTAATGGATATAGTTCCATATGTTAAAAGAGAATAACTTAAAATACGTAATTATTGTTCTCATTATTTCCTACAATAATTAATGTAATCGATTCTCAGTAATTGATTATAAAAGTCTCATGCCTTGTTAAAATCATTAGGTTGGCAATCAAGTTGGGAAGTACTCCCAGCATAAATGCTTAATACCACTCTCGATTACCTTTTCAAAAATTTTTTGCTGGGTAGTTTTGGAACTTGTGCAAGTAGTCCCATCTTTAAGCTTTTTTTGAAAATTCATCTTCCTTTCTCTAACAATTGATCTATCTTTATCTCTCCTTGCGTATGCGCGCATATAAAACTGATAGTAAAAAATCTAAGAGATCTTTGTTCTGTGGAATTCTTTTTGAAGTTTGGCCGGTAATCTTAAACTATATTGTTAATTTAGGTACGCTGGAACATTGCAGATTTTTTTCTTGACAATTGTCAATAGCATCGTGTGCTTAAGATTTGCATTACTTTCGTTAAATGGTACTTTTCCTCAAGAATTGAACTTAATTAGTTTTATATTCTATTTCTTGCTTTGTGATGTCATTGTTTTTTTCCATTGGTATTTGTGATTAATTAAATAGGATACAAAAGAAAGTCACTGCCGTTACTACTTTCCACAGCTCTATTTACTTATCAGTTCTATAAAATGCTATATATATATATATATATATATATATATATATATATTTCAGGTATGTATATATTCGTGTTGCCGTGTGGGCGAAGATAAATTCCAGCTTAACTTCCATTAATGTCTCAGTTGCGGTTACAGTATCTTCTTGTAAATTCTTGCTTTTCTTGGACAAGCTCTTTCATACATTAATAATTCAGTCGCATTATTATGATTATATTGTAAAGTGTTAAAAAAAATTACAATGAATAGTTAACAAATGACTGACAAAAAAATACAAGACAAAGTGTCTGATGAATGGATATGGGGACATTTTCCAAGAATCATAGAACTG
This sequence comes from Gymnosoma rotundatum, assembly GCA_916610165.2. NCBI lineage: Eukaryota > Metazoa > Arthropoda > Insecta > Diptera > Tachinidae > Gymnosoma > Gymnosoma rotundatum. Next base: position 41,571,771 of record OU744339.1, read on the forward strand.
GTGCAAACTAGTGCAAACTTTTATATTATGGTATAAAACATTATTAGTAAGGCAGCTAGCTTCACTTTTAAAAACCTTCTCTATTTCTTGATTTAATTTTTTAACGCATTGTTCCAACGTAAATATTTAAGTTTTTTTTTAATTCTGCACTAACTTTTTGAGCAAATTTTTAGAGAAAACAATTAATTCAAAACCTTTATTCTTTTAATCACAAAAGAAATATTGGAAACTTTTGCGTTCTTGCGAGGAATTTGGGTCAAATGCCCCTCTATTTGTGTGTTTTGCAACATATAAAATTTTTTTAAATTTGAAATTTACGTTGAGATACGTTAAAAATATAACTGCCGCATTTGAACAAGCTATGAGCCACTATTGAATCAATTTATTCCAAAAAAAATACTGTGTAGTGCTTTTATGGGTCAGCAGAATCATTGCTCCATGTACTGATAGGTAATATATTATAGTTGACGGTCAATGATGTAGAGACATGATCACTTTTGTCAATATGTTATTTCCATACAGCAACCCGAACAATTAATTTACTTAAATTATTAATTATGGAACGCTTAAATCACGTACTGCTTCTGTTACGGTCACAATTACGGTCACATGCCATCCATCAATCAGTCTCAAGAATTAATAGTAAAAATTTATACTTCCAATAAAATCAGTTTGGTTCCAAGAGAACGACAAAGTTAACCAATTCAAGTCATATATTATTAGAAAATTTGTGTAGAGTATTAAATTAGATGTGAGAGTAAAAACAAAATAAATTTTAAGAATTTTTAGATTTTCTGCCAGCAGTTTCTTCAAATTTTAAAGATATTAGAATAAGTCGACAATTCGCTGCCGATTCTATTCAACACAATTTAAACTTTTTGCTTTTATGTCAATATTTATGTGTACTATCTCCTAGCAGCACGAGAGCATCTTTTGTCCCACAAAGTTTTAGAGAAAACGTGTACCAAAACTTTGTTGACAATACTTCAAGCACTTTTTAAAATGTATCTCTGCTTTGCTGCTGCAGATACTGCAACACACATGATAAAGTATATGCTTGTGTGCTTGTTAAAAAAAATTGTACAATATTAGATTAAAAATACAAAAATTTACTAAAAATGGCGAAAAAAAATCCCCAACTTTGTTAAAAGGTGAGTTAAATATTATAAAAAAAGACTTTTGTTACTAAAAGAAGTTCTAAAATATTTTACTTATTTCGCATTAACAAAATCTATGATGCAGATGTATAGTTAATCTAATATAATTGTGCTTTATTCCTTCAAACATAAATATTTCATAGTATTTTCATGAAATATTTATTATTTAAAAATACAAAATGAATGCGAAGAAAGCATATCCACAAGGCTATTTCGCTACTGCACACATAGTTCATCAGTGGATTCTACACAAATATTTGTAAAGAAAATTCCAGAGCCCTCTATCAAAGATCAAGTTGATGAAATGAGAACTGCGTTAAATTATGAAAGTAAAATGACAACAAAAACACAGAAAATCTTGTATACAAAAAAAAAAAAAAACAATAGCCATTCGGTAGCTATTTTTTTTCTTTTTTTTTAAGCAAGAGTACTGTATTCGAATCATATATACCCTTTACCATATACGTATGTAAATGAAGTTAAGTGAAGTAATTCAAATGAAAATGGTGAAAAATATGGTGCAAAATCGCACTTTTCTATGAAAAGTTCAGAGGCCAGTAACACAATTTTTTTCTTATTTTTTAATTCTCTATTGCTACATATATTTACTTTTTTGATTGGAGTTACTTTATTGTTACAAATGATATGGAAATCATTCAATCAAGCAGACTTGATGTTTTGCCCGCTGGTTCACAGGACTTGGACTGATCTTGCTGATTTTCAATATTAAAATTTTCGAAACTATGCCAGTTCGATTGGCGTATGTAAATTTTTTCTAGCTCATCTAGTGCTTTGTTAAAGTTGATTTAACACTTACACTGGCAAACAGACGGACATCGCTCAATCGACTGCGCTTTGCATAAGAACTAAGAATATAGGCTTTATTGGGTCGTAAATGGGTATTGTAGAAATTACAAATGGAATGACAAACTTCTATACACTTTTTCGAATTTTTGTAGTGAAGGGTATAAAAATATTTAAATAATAAGTACGTATATGTAAAAGTTTCAATTTTTTTCCAAATAAAATGCGCAACCGCCAAAAAAATCGGTTTTCATTATAAAAAATCTTTTCTCTTTTCATTTAGTTTTGTTTATTTTCTAGAATTTATTACCTGAAATTAATGCCAATTTTTATTAATGTAACAATCTTAAAAGCGCAACAATTACAATTCTTTCGAACAAAAGCACGACAAAATTTGCCTGAAACTCTAACTTTAAGCATTTTTAAAGGTTTCAATAAATTCGCTTTTGTGTAATTTTCTAGCAACCAGATATTTTCTTATTACATGGATTTTTCATCCGTACATTTCTTGTTTATGAAGAATTAAATGTTTCTTTGTATCTGTAATTTATTTCTTATTAAGACATGTTTTTTATATGTGTCAAACAGAGTTATTTGCTGCACACACACATATACTATTATTTTCTTAATAGTGGCATTTTCTTTTATATCATTTATTTTCTGTTGTGTTTGTACTGAGCTACAGTTACTTTTCCGCTCGGATATAGTTATTTGTTTTGCCTCTTTTGTTGGTTGTTTTCATACGAATTTGTTGAACGTCAAGCATAACAAGCTTAGCACAAACAAAAGAAATTATGAACAAAGAAAAAAGGAAAACATTTACGAACAAAACAGAAAGATAATTTTGAACAATACTTGAGACGAAAATTGTAAGACAGTTTTATTCAAACAACACTTTTATTAAGCTTTCCTTTACAACAAATGCTGTCTTAAAACTAGAGTATTCGAATAAAAGATTTCCATTGGAGTTAAGTTTTAACTATTTACTTCATAAACTTGACAGATATGTAGTTTTTTAAATATACAGGTTCATAGGGATACATTCAGTATAAACTCAGAACATAGCTAAAATGCAAACTGGCCCAACAGTTATTTATAATAAGCGTACCATTCTACATGAAATCTCTCAATACGTGTTCTAACCGTACCATATTTTTATAGAATTATGTATTAAGAAGGTTTATGTTATAACATAAACATATTGAAATTTCCGTTTTATTTATTGTTGCGTTCCAATTTATCAATTTCATTCACTAATGCAATCGCGATCCTACCGCTTCACTCAGCTTCTCCCATGTTAGTCTAGACATAAAGATCAGAATTTTGTTAAGACAAACGCATTTGTTAATCGAATTTTATTTGTTATATGTAATAAAATGACTGAATGAATGTGAGTCTAGCAACTAGTTTTAAAATCATTCAAGGCGAGTCAATATATAATAATTTTTCGAAATAAATGAAGCAACCTGATATTTTCACGTTTACTTTTATATAAAAAATAATTCGAAAATAACTAATACAATGACTCCGAAATTAATTCTAACCTTACATTTAATTCCATTAGAAAAAGCTTAATAAATAAATAAAACATTTAAAGAATAGTTTTATTAACAAATTTCTCCTTTAACCAGGTTTAAAATCAACTTTCAAACCAATTCTCGCCTATCCATTTGCTGGACAAAAATTCATATTGGACATGGAGCAAGTGGCTATGGAATAGGAGGAGTGCTTTTTCAGGAGATTAATGGAACAGAAAAGGTCCTTGGCTATTATAGCAGGGTGCTCTCCAAGCCCGAAAGAAATTACTGCGTAACACAACGGGAGCTCTTACCAGTGCTGGAGTGTGTTAAACATTACCACAAGTACTTATATGGTCAACATTTTATCTTAAGGACGGACCATTCTGCATTACGTTGGTTGATGCAGTTTAAGAATCCTGAGGGCCAACTTGCACGCTGGGTTAAACGTCTGCAGAGCTATAACTTTAATATTGTGCATAGAAAAGGTGGAAAGCATAATAATGATGATGCCCTGTCAAGACGGCCATGCAATGTAGAGTGCAATCACTGCACAAAAGTCGAGAAAAAGGAGTGCATTATTGATGTGCGGCTTATCCAAATTGGGTCAAGGGAAGACTGGTCTAAGGCCCAGAATGACGACCCAATTTTGACAAAAATTATATTGGCTAAGCAAAACAACAGGAGACCGAATCGTAATGAAATTTCGGCAGAGAGCCAACTAGCCAAGTCGTACTGCGCTTAGGGGAATAGTCTGAAAGTAGAAAATGGCTGCTTATATCGATCTTGGGAAAGTAGGGATGGTAAAACTACAACAGACTTAATTGTCGTGCCAACTTCTAAGAGAAATGAGATACTTAAGCAGTTCCATAACGCTCCCAGCGGCAGCCAAGGGTATAACAAAAACTCTGGAAAAGATAAAGTAGAGATTTTATTGGGTGGGCTGCCAACATTACATAGCCGATTGGATAGCTAATTGCGAACAGTGCATTACGACCAAGGGTCCTGTAAGAAAAAGTCGTGGCAAACTTCAACAGTACAACGCAGGTGCTCCCTTCGAGCGGATAGCTATTGATATCACAGGTCCATTCCCTGTCAGTGATGCTGGAAACCGATATATACTAATGGTAATGGATTATTTTAGCAAATGGCCCGAAGTTTATGCCATTCCGAACCAAGAATCCAAAACAGTGGCAGACGCTCTTGTGAACAATTGGGTGTGTCGGTACGGTGTTCCACTAGAACTACATTCAGACCAGGGGCGAAATTTTGAATCAGCTATATTCAAAGAGATTTGTAACGTTTACGGTATTAAAGAGACGAGAACTACACCTCTGATGGCATGGTAGAAAGATTCAATCGTACCCTGGAGGAATATCTCAGAAAAGTGATCAGTACACACCAAAGGGATTGGGATGAGCATATACCCAAATTTCTACTGGCGTACCGGTCAGGGTACAAGGTGATAAAGAAATTGAATGACGTGGTTTACCGGATACAGAGATATCATAATCCGAGGTCTAAAATGAAAGGGGTTCACCTAGAGCGGCTGGCTAAATATGGCTTAAGTGGGCGGCAGTGTTACAAAGATGCTTTATTAAAATCATAAAAAGATGCAAAAATAATTGACGCCACGAAAGTGTGTTTGTTTTCAAAGCTAGAAGTTTCTACGAAACATCTTTATTACAAAACAAAACCAACTAACACAAAGCGATAAATAAACAAACACAATACACAACCATACGCACACTGCATTGTATAACAACTAAATAAAAATACACAAAATGTACATATTTTTAAATAATGATTGAAAGTTCTAGAAGTAAAAAACAACGATTAGAAGTAAAAAATTACGATTACCTTTATATCAAGAACTTTGAATAAGGCTGAGGAACACTACGCGACAAATGAAAAGGAAATGCTTGCGATAGTGTGGACCCTCAAGACGTTAAGGAATTATCTTTATGGACCTATGGCAATAAAGATTTTCACAGACCACCAACCCTTGATGTATGCGTTAGGAAGTAAAAACACTAACGGGAAATTAAAAAGATGGAAGGCAATTTTAGAAGAACATAATTATGAAATCAAATATAAACCTGGTAGCAGTAATGTAGTGGCAGATGCCCTTTCAAGATGTCCACAAATTAATGAGATAAATTCATTGACGGCTACTCAGCATTGTCATGAGAGTTCGGGTCATAATCTGATTCAATTTACTGACTCGCCAGTAAACGTTTTCAAAAATCAAATCATAATTTCAAGGGTACATTCACCGTCTTATAATTTCAAAATAATATTCCCAACATACCATAGACATGAGGTAGTAGACAGCGAATACGACAGCGACAAATTAGCAAACATTTTGAAATCCTATCTAAATCCATCGGTGACAAATGTCATAATGACCGAGGACGAAATTTTAGGTAAAATACAAGAATTTTGGCCATCTCATTTTGGTAAATTTCGTGCGAGGTACACTAGAAAAATGGTTAAGGACTTGACATCAGACATTGAACAAGAGACGGAAATTATCAACGAACATAGACGTGCGCACAGAGACTCAAAGGAAAATAAAATCCAATTACTTAGGAAATATTATTTCCCCCAGATGCACGCAAAAATAAAGAAATTAGTGAAACAGTGTAAGATATGTTGTGAAAATAAATATGATCGTCACCCAAATAAGGTAGTTCTAGGGAAAACACCAATTCCGCATTACCCAGGCCAATACGTCCACATCGATATTTATCACACAAACAATAGAGTTATCCTTTCAGCAATTGATAAATTCTCAAAGTACGCACAGGCGAAAATAGTAAAATCAAGGGCAACAGAAGATATAAAATATCCCCTACAGGAGCTACTTATATCTTTTGGTACTCCTGAAAATGTTGTCATAGACAATGAAAAATCACTCAACTCAGCTTCCGTAACCTTTATGTTAGAGAATCAATTGGGCATTAAAATCTATAAAACACCACCCTATACTAGTTCTGTAAATGGCCAAGTGGAACGATTTCATTCCACTTTGACCGAAATAATGAGATGCATAAATGCAGAAAACGTCATAAATCTTTTGAAGACCTTTTGATAAATTGCTTAAACAAATACAATAATTCGGTGCATTCTACGATAAACAGAAAACCTATTGAGGTATTTTTTGGTAGAAATTCAGACCCTGCATCTTTAAAACAGGATAGATTAAAAATTATACAGAGTTTGACAGAGAAACAGGAGAAAGACTTAGACCATCATAATAAAAATAAAACTGAAAGAAGGACTTATAAAACCGGTGACAAAATCCTTGTAAGAAACAACAAAAGAATAGGGAATAAATTAACGCCAAGATACAAAATAGAAATAGTACAGGAGGACAGGGGAGGAACTGTTTTGACAACAACAAGACGCATAGTTCACAAAAATTTGATAAAGAACTAATATTTGTTTTTGCAGCTCAATTTTGCAACTAATTGCAGCAGAAGTACAGATCTTGGACTACACGAACGCCCAAATTGTAACGGTTGAGACAGGCATGACTAAACTAGTAACCGGCGACTTTAAAATCATACATGTAATAGACCTCAGCTCGTACGAAAAAGTATTGGACCAATTGGATGACGTAATAAAACTAGACATTGGGAAAAAGGACAGCAATTATCCATTTTTATTGCATCAAGTACAGACTTTATATGCTTTGCTTGCGGAGTTGAGACCCAGACGTGAAACTAGATCAATAAACGCTTTGGGAACAATATGGAAGTGGGTAGCAGGTTCACCAGACCACGACGATTTCCAAATTGTTGCTGACAGAATGAATAGGCTTTTGGAGAACAATGACAAACAGATTGTGATAAATAGGGCCATAGAAACAAGAATGCAAGAAATAACAAAGATAACCAATAGTATAATGAACAACATAGGATCAAATGATGCTTTGGAGCGGGAAATTATTAAAGACGTTGAAAGAAAGCTAGAAATAATCAAAGAAGAACTTACCAATCTAGGTTATTCAATGCAGTGGGCGAAATCTGGTATAATAAATTCCTTCGTGTTATCTGAATACGAACTAAACATAACTAAAAAACATTTCGATGAATATAATATGCCTTATGTGAATTTGGTTGAAGCCTTGGAGTTTGGTGAGGTAAAAATAGGGGTAAATAAAACGACAATCCTTTACATTGTCGACTTGCCAATTATAGAAAGGGAAACGTGTAGAAGCTTATTTGTAAAATCAGTTAAGAATCAGAACGTATCCATTAAGATTGACAATGAAAATTTTGTATTGTGTAAAAACTCTCTCCTCGAGGTAAAATCCGCATGCAGAATGTTTAACGATGTGGCTGTTTGCAGAAATTACAATTTAGAAGATATCACAGAATCGAGTTGCTTGCCGAGATTACTCGATGGCATGCCATCAAATTGTCCAACCTCTAACAACCAACATTTACCCATGGTAAAAGAAATTACACCGGGTCTAATTCTATTAAACGGTTATAATGGATCCATATGGATAGAAAATAGGGAAGTGGATCTGCATGGTACCTATATTATCAAATACCATAACTCTACAATTACCATAGGGAAAAGAGCTTATTCCAGTAAGGAAATTACTATGATGAAACCCTTACCAGCAGTGGTTAATGCACCAAACACTATTGCAAATTATAAAGAAATGCTATCATTGGAAATGCTTAAAGATCTTCATATCAACAACGCTGGTGAAATTAAGAGACTGGCTACTAATTATAAAGCCAGCATGGGAATGTTAGGAGCCCTAACGATGGTATTGATATGCGGCCTGATCTTGCATTTGATAAAAAGAAGAATTGATTTCAATGTTAAAACCAACAGCGAGCCGGAACATCCAGTTGAAGCATCAAATACTTACATTCACTACCCATCCAACGTGGACGCTGGAATTTAAGAGGGGAAGAGTTAAGAAATAAAAAGTTTTTAATTTTTGTATTAAATATTTGCTGACGATATGTCTGCAGCTTTTCCTGTTTTGTTTCTATGTCATTGTACTTACCTGAACTATCATTAAAGCAAACTGCGAAATTACAGAGAATTCTGTTGTTACAATTTTAACGCAATCTTGCAGTTTGGCTTAATGATCATTAAAACACTAAGTTCCAAAGAATTGTATTTCGTTGCATTTTATTAATAAGAAATTTTGAATTATTAAATAAAGAAATTGACAACGACAAGGTCAGTCGTAGTCAAGTACTCGAACTAACAAGTTTTTTATTAACAACATTAAACTTAACTTATATTCTAAAAATTATTATTTTTCTGTTTGTAGTATTTTTGAAAAATTTTATCATACCTACTTAAAGTGTTCTTTTGCATGTTTTTAAAAAAACTACCTGAGAATAAATGTAAAATTTCAACACTTGAAAGAAAATGTTGCAAAATACAGGGTCTTTCTTTTCGCTCTTTTTTGCTGCTTGCGCAAAAAAAGAACGAATTAATTCCTTTAATTCTTAATTAACCTGAATACTCATCATAAAAAATTGAAATTGATTTCCTAAATGTCTCTTTTTTTAATCTTTATTTAAATATACTACAAATAAAAAAAATTAATTTTTAGAATATATAGGACATTTATTTGCATTTCACTAAACGATATTTGTTATTATTCATAATAGGCGAAATATTTCTATTATTACAAACAACAATAAATAAAAAACCTCGCGTACACTAAAAAAATGTTAGTGTACGCAAAAAAGTTCACTAAAACGCAATTTTTTCGTTTTGTACTGATCATTTTAGCGTACTTTGTACACAAACACTAAGAAATAGTGTTTGTGAACTTTGTTCAGTACGTTTTGTTAGAGTTTGTGTACATGTTCGTAAACACTTAAAGAGAAACGAAGTGTTTTGTTCTTGTTGTAGTGAATGTGTTTGCGTTCTTTGTATATGACGACCAGTACAGTATATAAACGTTGCGTACTTTAGAGTTTTTTTTTTCGAACACTGCTTGTGATACAACAAGTAAAGTTGCCAGCGTGTATTATTAATCGCGAATAGTTAAATCGTCAAATAATTGATTAAATAAAGTGTAATTTAAGTAAAACTCTAAAAGTTGTGAGCGTAGTTATTTTGCAAATAAAGAACTCATAAATAACTCATATAATTTAAATAAACGTAACAATATTTAAAAAAATATCCTATTCTCAGAGGAATATAAGTCGGAAACTATGGGCCAGCGCCAATATTCTTATTTGATATTTCTTTTCACTTTTTACTTCTGCACCGCCTCATGTATTTGTTTTTTTGATTGGAGTAAGTTCATTGTTTCAAAGTATATGGAAAAAAAGAGGCAGGCGAGATGTTTGGCCCAAAGCCCCGAAGGACAAGAACAGATTCTTCTTATTTTTAATAAGCAATTGACGTATTTAGATTTTCTGATCTAGTGTCTTGGCAAACTTGATTTCAATACTACGATGGACGGGTAGACGAACAGACAGACATTACTTAATCGGCTTCGCTATGGATAAAAAGTCAGATTATATATACTTTATGGAGTCGGAAATAGATGTTGTAGAAATTACAAACGGAATGACAAACTTAATATACCCTTTTTGCACTTTTCGTGATGAAGGGTACAAAAACGGAATAATTATTATCAAAAAATTAAGAATATTAAAGTTTTGTTAACATTAAAAACAATTATTTCCGACTCCTTTCGAAAAAAGGTTTATTCAACCTATTCACTAGTATATGTATTATGATGTATTTATGATGTTTTTTTTCTTGACCATGAGAACTTTTTCATTATATTATGATTTATATATTTGAACTCATTTTTTTAATTCATTAGTGACAAGCGAACCTAATGCGAATTTTTAATTTTGTCCAGTAATATTTGCGATCTACCACTCTGTGCGGTGTGTGGTGAACCAAATTATTGTACTGTTGTTATAACTAACCCAATTAACTTAATACCAAAATTATTTTGTTACTCAATATTTTATTTTAAACAAAAGCTTATGTGATACATATAGACATCCGCAATAATATTTTTTTGGATATACAATGTCCCTTACAGGGCACTCTAGTATTATTTATATATTAAAATTTGTTTTGATCAAAATAATATTAGTTCACATTTCATGTATACTAATCATCAATATATACATATATATAATCATTATAATGCAATGGAAATATTTCTACCATTAGGGAAAGAAAAAAACACTGCCTTATTATCTAAGTAGTTTGTAAGGGTTTGTCAAGGGAGTAAAAAGAAAATAAAATATACATTATGTAAATAACCACCAGAATTTATTGGCTCTTGTACTTTTGATTAATTTTAAATCTTTGCTTGATATACTTGTACTGTAACTCATATCCAATTGCTGTAAATTACAATTAATTTTTGTGTCATTAGCCCGTCTATAGTTATGATAAAATATTGGAATTCCATTCTCATTCTGTAGAATATTTTTATAATCAATATATACAAATGCTTCGGGGGAAACAAATCCTGTTTCTATGGACTTTGATAGATATTTGTAATCCGTATAGTTTGGTGCCAATATTAGATTGTTTTCAATGCATTGTGAACATCTTAGAATATTATTTCTTATTAATTTAATTATAAAGTTATCTATTCTTATTATATTTGCCTCAGTATATAATTTTTTGTTTGGTATGTATTTTAAGTATTCAGTTTGAGGAGATCTGTATAATGATGTGCATGCTCTTAAACATTTTCTTTCAAAAATTCTTATTTTCTCCATGACCGACGGGGATATATTAAACCAAATAGTACGGCCGTAAGTCAAAATCGGTCTAATTAAGGCTTGGTACATAATTATTTTAACTCTAGGTTTTATATATTTGGAAATAAAGGTGCATACATATATAAGGCTTTCCTTGCCTTTGCAATTGTTTCTTTTATGTGATGATTAAAGTATAAAAATTTGTCTAGGTGTAATCCTAAATATTTAACCGCATTCTTATTATCAATTTTGGAATTTGTTAGGAGAGATTTTATTCCAAACGATTTCCAATTTGTTCTTATATTGTGATTGCATCTATTTACAGGCGGTCTAAACAGAATTGTTTCGCATTTTTGAGTATTTATTTTTAGATTCCAATTAATTGTGTAGCGTTCGACTATATTGTATTTGTTTTGAAGATTTTTATTGATTTTTTCTATCTTGTTATCTGAGTGATATATTATGATATCATCCGCAAATGAAATTATGTTGTCAATATGATTTAGCAAATCCAGTATGTATATATTAAATAGAGTGGGAGAGTTAACAGTACCTTGTTGAAGGCCGTTTATGATTTTGAATTCTCTGCTACTTTTAGTATTTTTGTAGTGTATTATAAATTTTTTCTCACTTATCATATTGTATATCAATATAATTTGATTTATTGGAAGTTTAAGTTTAATTAATTTGTATATAAGACCGGCGATCCACACGCTGTCAAAAGCCTTTTCCATGTCAATTAGACAGGCTCCAGTACAATTACTATTATGCCAATTCCAGTAAATATCAGAAATTACCTTGTGTATAGCATTGATAGTAGAATGTCTATACTTGAATCCAAATTGTTTGTCACTTTTGATATCCTTGGATTTACAAAATTGATCAAGATTCCTGTTTATACATATTTCAAATATTTTACTAATATTGGGTAACAGACTTATTAGGCGTAAATTCTGTGGGCTATCAGGTTCCTTTTCCTTTTTAGGCAAAAGCACGGTTTTTGCTGTTTTCCACTTATGAGGAAAATATGAATTATTTAGCGTATTGTTAAATAACTTGCAGTATTCATTGATTAGTATTTGAAGAATATTTTTGAGAACAATATTTGGAATATTATCAATACCTGAAGATAATTTATTTCTTGAATTTTAAAGATGTATTTTAGATCAGATTTAGTAATAAAATAGTTTTGTGTTTGTGTTTCGTTAATATTATCTGATGGTAATGTTTCATTAAAATTGACAAATGTATTATTTTCATTTTCAAATGTTTGTTTTCTTTCAATGAAAGTATTAAATGTTTCAGTGACTTGCTGATGAATTGTGTTGTTTGGTATTATATTTTTACTTGAATGAATTGATTCGAAGAATGCTCCAATAGTGTTAAGAATTTGATCTTGTTCATTTATGACATAATTATTAAAATTATCCTTCATAAGGTGTCGTGGATTTATACCCGCATTATTTAACAATGTTTCTGAGCTTTCAGGCATTTTTAACTTCTCTAAGTTTAATGGTGTATATTTTTTAAAATTTTTTTTAATTTGTCTGAACATATTAACGGAGTCTCCCGGGTCAACAGTTGTTAGTTTTTCTTTAATGTTGTTATTAATTATGGTATAAAAATTTTCATTTCTCAATTTTTTAATTAATTTAATTTTAGTTTTAGCTATCATAATATTTTCTTCAGTTACTGTTTGTTCTAATCTATTATTTTTTTTTGATAACATTGAGTATTCTGTTTTTTTCTCTATACAACATTGTAATTGTTGAGTTAGTTATTTTTTGGAATGTATTCTCTGTTTTACACTTTGGTATTATTTCATCAATTGTTGTGGTAATTATGTTATTTAGCCTATTTATGTAATAATCAATTTCAATGTTTGTAAGATTTCGATTGTTGCTAATAAGAGTATCTTGTTTGATTTTCTGTTCTAATTTATTTTGAAATTTTTTCCAGTTTGTTATTTTATAATTAAAATTAAATTTATCTTTCTGTAACAGTAATGTGAAATTTTCCATTTCGCTATTCATAGATGCAATTATTTCCACTGCTTCATGATCGCTATCATACTGCAAATTTTTCAAGGAGTTAACCGTGTTATTTTCTGTGGCAATATGTAATCTACAGTCTGATAAGCAGATGTCTAAGAATGAGCCTGAACGTGGATATGATGGAAAACATGTAGCATATAATTTACATCCAAATGTTATCACGTTATCAATTAACCAATCATTTAAAAGTTTTCCTTTCTGATTATTATTATCGTTGCCCCCCCCAATGGCCTGTATATGTTCATTTTAGCTACACTTGTGGGTCTATTTGGCGATATTTGGGGGAGTGATATTTATTAAATTTTAAAATATAAAATAATAAATAAGTAATAAACGTTTTTTGGTACAAAGTTTATAATCTAGTTGTGACTATACTTCATATATTTATAACAATATATACGTATAAATCGGTATGAGAAATTCTTTTCTACCACTAAGTTCTTCTATTCAAAAAGAGCGTCAACATTTCAAGTCTTGCTTAGTGTTAGTCTAATTAATTGCGGTATATCAATAGCAAGAGGTGAATAAGTAATAAGCACACCCAACTTCCAGAATACAAACGAAAGCTGAAAAATGATATGGAAAAATTAGAGGCAGGACATCTTGCTGATTTTCTGTAAAATAATTTTCAAAACAATGTCCAATCGATTGGCGTATTGAAATTTTCTCTAGGTCATCTCTCAATCCTTTTCCCTATGCTCAAGAACACAGAATATATACTTTATTGGGTCAAAAATGGATATTGTAGAAATTAAAAACGGAATAACAAACCTAGATATAATATTTTTCACCTCTGGTTAAATATATAGGTTTTATTGTTTAAAAACTAAAACAAAACAGACAATTGAAATATTGAAGAAATTGTGGATTGTTATTAAATATATTCACCAATTTATAGTTAATTTTGCATTTTAAATCAAACCACGAGAATTTTTCATTAATGAAAAATGGAATCTTTGTTTTTGTTGTTTTTGCATAAACTATCAAAGTTTATCTTTAGTTTATTGTTTGGACAAAAATCTTGTTGTTTTTGAAGTTTTTATACGTAAAGGAAATATTTTTGGCTATTCTAAAAATTTGGATAAAGGTCTCCTGATGAGCTGGATTTAGGCACCGGCGAAATACCTACAACAAATAAATAGCATTTTTATTTGAAAATGTTATGGGAAATTAGCATAATATAATAAACAAATTGTTCAAATTCTAACTGCCGTATTCATAGAAAATAAAATAAATTTGAAATGTGGTTTATGACATATTTTCCATAGAAATTTATCCTAAAATACATTTCAAATCAATTTTGATTTTCTATGAATACGGCAGTAAGTGTTTATTTATAACTGTTTAAAATATTGGCCATATACATAAAATTATATTAACTATTAGGACAGCCTTTAATTTCTTGATACAGAAATGCACATTCTGATATTATAACGGACATAGTAATCGATATTTTGTCCCATAGAGTTCAATTTACTCCAACTATGGGGATACTCTTTAATTTTTAGACTTTTTTTTATAATTTTTTTTTTACTGGAAGCTATAATGCTACGCAGTTTTTTTTTCAATTTTAAAGTGATGTCCTTTACGTTTCAGAATAAACGTAAAAAACATGTATGTGGTTTGTGGACAACCTTTAATTTTTAAAATGTGCACTATTTTAAAACGCGAGCAATCTGTTCAGAAATGACCGAGTTTTGCAGGCACAAACATAAAAAAATTTAGACGAATTGATAAACTCCTATTTTTAAAGTCGGTTAAATATAAAAATTAATAAAAGAAGAAATTAATAAAGTGTAAGTTTTAAATGACCATTTTTAAAAATTTTGTGAAAGATTGCAAATAAATAATAAAGCATTTGAACTTTTAAAATATACCTATAGTCAGTGTTGTTAACTCATCCATTTTGGGTGCTTTTTTTTACGTGTATTATAAACTGTAAAGGGCGATTCTGTAAAATTAAAATGACTTCGTATTACTATAGCTCCGAATAACAAAAAGTTATATAAAAATAAATTAAAAATTAAAGGGTGCCCCCATAATTGATGTAAATTTTCTTATACGGGCCTATGTTTTGAACCGTTATAGACAAAAGCTTGTAAATTGGACATAATGTCGGTTGCTATGGCCGATATAGTAACAAGTATTAATACTAAAAATTATGAACTAAAGGGTGCGCCTATAGTTCACTTAATTTGATGTAACAGTTGTAGACAGACGCTTGAAATTTACAACGAACCTGAACTGCTGAGTCCGCTATAACAACAAGTATAAATTTGGATTTGGAAGTTAAAGGGTATCCCATTAGTTGATGTAATTTCAAATTATTCATAATTTTTTTTTTTGGATTTATAAGCCTTTAATAAAATGAATTTTGTAGGGCAATTTTACTTATTAAAACTGTATGTATGTAATTATACAGAAATATTTTTTTTATTAATGATCGCTGTATTTTATTTAAAAATTTGTGTATGCAATATATGAAAAAATGTATTATTATCTAGTACAAATTAACACAAACATATTTGTTTATTTTTTTATTTTTGTTAAGTTTTATTTTTTAATTTTGTTTGTTTGTAAAAACCTTAAACTTTAAGACTGCCTTATTGTTATATTTTTAATAAAAAAAAAAAATACACTTTTTTTGAAAAACTAAATCATTAAAGATTTTAAATAAAAAAGAAATTCTAAAACTTGGTGCTTTTTCTCTTACATGGTGCGGTTTTTTCTCCACTTTGGTGCGTTTTGAAATTTCAAAGTTGACAACGCTGCCTATAGTTTATATTCCATCCAGCTTTAATTATGGAAAAGCGTTGCGTATGTGCAATATTTACTCTAAAGCAATTTCTTATACGCAGGGGCGCTTTAATTAATTTCTGAAAAGGCTATTTATTATAAGGTCAAATTTGGCATGTAAAAACGGTTAATAGGGTAAAATTCATGTTTTTCAGTAGCGCATGAGGGATTTCAAAATTGTTTGATATTTAAACTCACTTCCATCGAGCTGTTTCCACATGCAAAGTGTGACCTTCATAAACTCGCTTAACAGTTGTACAGAGGAGTATTTGACTCGAAAAGGTGGGCAAAAATAATAAAAGTGATTTTCGAAGAAAAAGATCAACTTTTTTTATGGAAAAAAAAAATCAAGTGGAGCATTTTTAGCCTGTTTGTGATTTGTAAAGTCGCACATACATTTTGGCAGTTCTATCTGCATATTCCTCAAATTTTTTAATATTATTATTGATTATTTAGACCACAATATATTTTCTTGATGCTTTTTCATCGTTAGTAGAAAAAAATTAGACATTAGTTAGAAAAAAATTAGACATTGCATTAAAAATTACTTCCTAAATAATGACTTACTTTTGTGATTGCCATATTTTGTTACTCGCTTACAAACCACATTACATATGTTCCCAAAAAATAAATAGTAATGGATATAGTTCCATATGTTAAAAGAGAATAACTTAAAATACGTAATTATTGTTCTCATTATTTCCTACAATAATTAATGTAATCGATTCTCAGTAATTGATTATAAAAGTCTCATGCCTTGTTAAAATTATTAGGTTGGCAATCAAGTTGGGAAGTACTCCCACCATAAATGCTTAATACCACTCTCGATTACCTTTTCAAAAATTTTTTGCTGGGTAGTTTTGGAACTTGTACAAGTAGTCCCATCTTTAAGCTTTTTTTGAAAATTCATCTTCCTTTCTCTAACAATTGATCTATCTTTATCTCTCCTTGCGTATGCGCGCATATAAAATTGATAGTAAAAAATCTAAGAGATCTTTGTTCTGTGGAATTCTTTTTGAAGTTTGGCCGGTAATGTTAAACTATATTGTTAATTTAGGTACGCTGGAACATTGCAGATTTTTTTCCTGACAATTGTCAATAGCATCGGGTGCTTAAGATTTGCATTACTTTCGTTAGATGGTACTTTTCCTCAAGAATTGAACTTAATTAGTTTTATATTCTATTTCTTGCTTTGTGATGTCATTGTTTTTTTCCATTGGTATTTGTGATTAATTAAATAGGATACAAAAGAAAGTCACTGCCGTTACTACTTTCCACAGCTCTATTTACTTATCAGTTCTATAAAATGCTATATATATATATATATATTTATTCAGGTATGTATATATTCGTGTTGCCGTGTGGGCGAAGATAAATTCCAGCTTAACTTCCATTAATGTCTCAGTTGCGGTTACAGTATCTTCTTGTAAATTCTTGCTTTTCTTGGACGAGCTCTTTCATACATTAATAATTCAGTCGCATTATTATGATTATATTGTAAAGTGTTAAAAAAAATTTACAATCAATAGTTAACAAATGAAAATGTTAATGACTGACAAAAAAATACAAGAACAAGTGTCTGATGAATGGATATGGGGACATTTTCCAAGAATCATAGAACTGGTAAGGCAGCTAGCTTCACTTTTAAAAACCTTCTCTATTTCTTGATTTAATTTTTTAACGCATTGTTCCAACGTAAATATTTAAGTTTTTTTTTAATTCTGCACTAACTTTTTGAGCAAATTTTTAGAGAAAACAATTAATTCAAAACCTTTATTCTTTTAATCACAAAAGAAATATTGGAAACTTTTGCGTTCTTGCGAGGAATTTGGGTCAAATGCCCCTCTGTTTGTGTTTTGTGGTTAGTGTGTTTTGCAACATATAAAAATTTTTTAAATTTGAAATTTACGTTGAGATACGTTAGAAATATAACTGCCGCATTTGAACAAGCTATGAGCCACTACTGAATCAATTTATTCAAAAAAATTACTGTGTAGTGCTTTTATGGGTCAGCAGAATCATTGCTCCATGTACTGATAGGCAATATATTATAGTTGACGGTCAATGATGTAGAGACATGATCACTTTTGTCGATATGTTATTTCCATACAGCAACCAGAACAATTAATTTACAATTAATTATGGGACGCTTAAATCACGTACTGCTTCTGTTACGGTCACAATTACGGTCACATGCCATCCATCAATCAGTCTCAAGAATTAATAGTAAAAATTTATACTTCCAATAAAATCAGCACTTTTTAAAATGTATCTCTGCTTTGCTGCTGCAGATACTGCAACACACATGATAAAATATATGCTTGTGTGCTTGTTAAAAAAAATTGTACAATATTAGATTAAAAATACAAAAATTTACTAAAAATGGCGAAAAAATCCCCAACTTTGTTAAAAGGTGAGTTAAATATTATAAAAAAAGACTTTTGTTACTAAAAGAAGTTCTAAAATATTTTACTTATTTCGCATTAACAAAATCTATGATGCAGATGTATAGTTAATCTAATATAATTGTGCTTTATTCCTTCAAACATAAATATTTCATAGTATTTTCATGAAATATTTATTATTTAAAAATACAAAATGAATGCGAAGAAAGCATATCCACAAGGCTATTTCGCTACTGCACACATAGTTCATCAGTGGATTCTACCCAAATATTTGTAAAGAAAATTCCAGAGCCCTCTATCAAAGATCAAGTTGATGAAATGAGAACTGCGTTAAATTATGAAAGTAAAATGACAACAAAAACACAGAAAATCTTGTATACAAAAAAAAAAAAAAAACAATAGCCATTGGGTAGCTATTTTTTTTTCTTTTTTTTAAGCAAGAGTACTGTATTCGAATCATATATACCCTTTATCATATACGTATGTAAATGAAGTTAAGTGAAGTAATTCAAATGAAAATGGTGAAAAATATGGTGCAAAATCGCACTTTTCTATGAAAAGTTCAGAGGCCAATAACACAATTTTTTTCTTATTTTTTAATTCTCTATTGCTACATATATTTACTCTTTTGATTGGAGTTACTTTATTGTTACAAATGATATGGAAATCATTCAATCAAGCAGACTTGATGTTTTGCCCGCTGGTTCACAGGACTTGGACTGATCTTGCTGATTTTTAATATTAAAATTTTCGAAACTATGCCAGTTCGATTGGCGTATTTAAATTTTTTCTAGCTCATCTAGTGCTTTGGCAAAGTTGATTTAACACTAACACTGGCCAACAGACGGACATCGCTCAATCGACTGCGCTTTGCATAAGAACTAAGAATACAGGCTTTATTGGATCGTAAATGGGTATTGTAGAAATTACAAATGGAATGACAAACTTCTATACACTTTTTCGAATTTTTGTAGTGAAGGGTATAAAAATATTTAAATAATAAGTACGTATATGTAAAAGTTTCAATTTTTTTCCAAATAAAATGCGCAACCGCCAAAAAAAATCGGTTTTCATAATCAAAAATCTTTTCTCTTTTCATATAGTTTTGTTTATTTTCTAGAATTTATTACCTGAAATTAATGCCAATTTTTATTAACCCTTATCGGACGCGACTTTTCACACGTTTGATTCTCACCAGGTTGTAGTTATTTTTAACAAATATGAAAAAAAAAAAAAATAGTATGTTATTATACATTTATATTCATTTCTTTTCAGTTTTGTTACAAATTATTTATTTTTTGTACAACTACTACATGTCTGAGTTTCTGATAATTATTTATATACTTGTAAGGTATGGTATTTTTTGAAGCAATCTCCAACATGAAGAAATGGTTTTCTTTGGCATGTTTCGCAAAAGTTATTGCTAAACTCATCACTAGAGCTAAAATCACTTTCAGAAATTTCTTTGATATCTATAATATTTTCTTTATTCATTTTATGGGCAAAAAATAAATTCAGACATTAAAAAAAAGAATTAAAAGTTTATTGCACAAGTTAAATGCTCTGCTGATAACGACAAACTGAAAAGATTCTTATGCTCAAACGGTAACGGTAAATACGTATTTTCAAATGGTAACGGTAAATTGAAGAAATGAATGCATTTTAAAAACAAATCTCATCAATAGACAGTATGTTTCGACATAATTCGCCTTGTCACTTCACACGTGCCGTACGACCGTTGCAGAAAAGTACTGTTGTCACGTCAGAGGTGACTTACGACCGATAAGGGTTAATGTAACAATCTTATAAGCGCAACAATTACAATTCTTTCGAACAAAAGCACGAAAAAAATTGCCTGAAACTCTAACTTTAAGCATTTTTAAAGGTTTCAATAAATTCGCTTTTGTGTCATTTTCTAGCAAACAGATATTTTCTTATTACATGGATTTTTCATCCGTACATTTCTTGTTTATGAAGAATTAAATGTTTTCTTTGTATCTGTAATTTATTTCTTATTAAGACATGTTTTTTATACGTGTCAAACAGAGTTATTTGCTGCACACACACATATACTATTATTTTCTTAATAGTGGCATTTTCTTTTATCTCATTTATTTTCTGTTGTGTTTGTACTGAGCTACAGTTACTTTTCCGCTCGGATATAGTTATTTGTTTTGCCTCTTTTGTTGGTTGTTTTCATACGAATTTGTTGAACGTCAAGCATAACAAGCTTAGCACAAACAAAAGAAATTATGAACAAAGAAAAAAGGAAAACATTTACGAACAAAACAGAAAGATAATTTTGAACAATACTTGAGACAGTTTTATTTAAACAACACTTTTATTAAGCTTTCCTTTACAACAAATGCTGTCTTAAAACTAGAGTATTTAAATAAAAGATTTCCATTGGAGTTAAGTTTTAACTATTTACTTCATAAACATGACAGATATGTAGTTTTTTAAATATACAGGTTCATTGAGATACATTCAGTATAAACTCAGAACATAGCTAAAATGCAAACTGGCCCAACAGTTATTTATAATAAGCGTACCATTCTACATGAAATATCTCAATACGTGTTCTAACCGTACCATATTTTTATAGAATTATGTATTAGGAAGGTTTATGTTATAACATAAACATATTGAAATTTCCGTTTTATTTATTGTTGCGTTCCAATTTATCAATTTCATTCACTAATACAATCGCGATCCTAACGCTTCACTCAGCTTCTCCCATGTTAGTCTAGACATAAAGATCAGAATTTTGTTAAACAAACGCATTTGTTAATCGAATTTTATTTGTTATATGTAATAAAATGACTGAATGAATGTGAGTCTAGCAACTAGTTTTAAAATCATTCAAGGCGAGTCAATATAAAATAATTTTGCGAAATAAATGAAGCAACCTGATATTTTCACGTTTACTTTTATATAAAAAATAATTCGAAAATAACTAATACAATGATTCCGAAATTAATTCTAACCTTACTTTTAATTCCATTAGAAAAAGCTTAATAAATAAATAAAAAATTTAAAGAATAGTTTTATTAACAAATTTCTCCTTTAACCAGGTTTAAAATCAACTTTCAAACCAATTCTCGCCTATCCATTTGCTGGACAAAAATTCATATTGGACATGGAGCAAGTGGCTATGGAATAGGAGGAGCGCTTTCTCAGGAGATTAATGGAACAGAAAAAGTCCTTGGCTATTATAGCAGGGTGCTCTCCAAGCCCGAAAGAAATTACTGCGTAACACAACGGGAGCTCTTAGCAGTGCTGGAGTGTGTTAAACATTACCACAAGTACTTATATGGTCAACATTTTATCTTAAGGACGGACCATTCTGCATTACGTTGGTTGATGCAGTTTAAGAATCCTGAGGGCCACCTTGCTCGCAGGGTTAAACGTCTGCAGAGCTATAACTTTAATATTGTGCATAGAAAAGGTGGAAAGCATAATAATGATGATGCCCTGTCAAGACGGCCATGCAATGTAGAGTGCAAGCACTGCACAAAAGTCAAGAAAAAGGAGTGCATTATTGATGTGCGGCTTACCCAAATTGGGTCAAGGGAAGACTGGTCTAAGGCCCAGAATGACGACCCAATTTTGACAAAAGTTATATTGGCTAAGCAAAACAACAGGAGACCGAATCATAATGAAATATCGGCAGAGAGCCAACTAGCCAAGTCGTACTGCGCTTAGGGGAATAGTCTGAAAGTAGAAAATGGCTGCTTATATCGATCTTGGGAAAGTAGGGATGGTAAAACTACAACAGACTTAATTGTCGTGCCAACTTCTAAGATAAATGAGATACTTAAGCAGTTCCATAACGTTCCCAGCAGCAGCCAAGGGTATAAGAAAAACTCTGGAAAAGATAAAGTAGAGATTTTATTGGGTTGGCTGCCAACATTACATAGCCGATTGGATAGCTAATTGCGAACAGTGCATTACGACCAAGGGTCCTGTAAGAAAAAGTCGTGGCAAACTTCAACAGGCCCGAAGTTTATGCCATTCCGAACCAAGAATCCAAAACAGTGGCAGACGCTCTTGTGAACAATTGGGTGTGTCGGTACGGTGTTCCACTAGAACTACATTCAGACCAGGGGCGAAATTTTGAATCAGGTACATTCAAAGAGATTTGTGACGTTTACGGTATTAAAGAGTCGAGAACTACACCTCTGATGGCATGGTAGAAAGATTCAATCGTACCCTGGAGGAATATCTCAGAAAAGTGATGAGTACACACCAAATGGATTGGGATGAGCATATACCCAAATTTCTACTGGCGTACCGGTCAGGGTACAAGGTGATAAAGAAATTGAATGACGTGGTTTACCGGAGCAAAGATGCTTTATTAACATCATAAAAAGATGCAAAAATAATTGACGCCACGAAAGTGTGTTTGTTTTCAAAGCTAGAAGTTTCTACGAAACATCTTTATTACAAAACAAAACCAACTAACACAAAGCGATAAATAAACAAACACAATACACAACCATACACACACTGCATTGTATAACAACTAAATAAAAATACACAAAATGTACATATTTTTAAATAATGATTGAAGGTTCTAGAAGTAAAAAACAATGCTCACAAATGTGCATGAGATAATAGTGGCAATGAATGCAGCATTTTCAACTACGCAGCAGATGGCGGTAGAAATTCTCGAATATTCAAAACCCCTAAAAATAGGGTATATAAAAGCAACGCGTGCTGATTTAGCATAATGTGAGCGTCATCTAGTTAAGATCTTGTGATACAACAAATAAAGTTGCCAGCGTGTATTATTAATCGCGAATAGTTAAATCGTCAACTAATTGATTAAATAAAGTGCAATTAAGTAAAACTCTAAAAGTTGTGAGCGTAATTATTTTGCAAATAAATAACTCATATAATTTAAATAAACGTAACAATATTTAAAAAAATATCGTATTCTCAGAGGCCTATAAGTCGGAAACTATGGGCCAGCGCCAATATTCTTATTGGATATTTCTTTTCACTTTTTACTTCTGTACCGCCTCATGTATTTGTTTTTTTGATTGGAGTAAGTTCATTGTTTCAAAGTATATGGAAAAAAGAGGCAGGCGAGATGTTTGGCCCAAAGCTCCGAAGGACAAGAACAGATTCTTCTTATTTTTAATAAGCAATTGACGTATTTATATTTTCTGATCTAGTGTCTTGGCAAACTTGATTTCAATACTACGATGGACGGGTAGACGAACAGACAGACATTACTTAATCGGCTTCGCTATGGATAAAAAGTCAGATTATATATACTTTATGGAGTCGGAAATAGATGTTGTAGAAATTACAAACGGAATGACAAACTTAATATACCCTTTTTGCACTTTTCGTGATGAAGGGTACAAAAACGGAATAATTATTATCAAAAAATTTAGAATATTAAAGTTTTGTTAACATTAAAAACAATTATGTCCGACTCCTTTCGAAAAAAGGTTTATTCAACCTATTCACTAGTATATGTATTATGATGTATTTATGATGTTTTTTTTCTTGACCATGAGAACTTTTTCATTATATTATGATTTATATATTTGAACTCATTTATTTAAATTCATTAGTGACAAGCGAACCTAATGCGAATTTTTAATTTTGTCCAGTAATATTTGCGATCTACCACTCTGTGCGGTGTGTGGTGAACCAAATTATTGTACTGTTGTTATAACTAACCCAATTAACTTAATACCAAAATTATTTTGTTACTCAATATTTTATTTTAAACAAAAGCTTATGTGATACATACAGACATCCGCAATAATATTTTTTTGGATATACAATGTCCCTTACAGGGCACTCTAGTATTATTTATATATTAAAATTTGTTTTGATCAAAATAATATTAGTTCACATTTCATGTATAGTAATCATCAATATATACATATATATAATCATTATAATGCAATGGAAATATTTCTACCATTAGGGAAAGAAAAAAACACTGCCTTATTATCTAAGTAGTTTGTAAGGGTTTGTCAAGGGAGTAAAAAGAAAATAAAATATACATTATGTAAATAACCACCAGAATTTATTGGCTCTTGTACTTTTGATTAATTTTAAATCTTTGCTTGATATACTTGTACTGTATCTCATATCCAATTGCTGTAAATTACAATTAATTTTTTTGTCATTAGCCCGTCTATAGTTATGATAAAATATTGGAATTCCATTCTCATTCTGTAGAATATTTTTATAATCAATATATACAAATGCTTCGGGGGAAACAAATCCTGTTTCTATGGACTTTGATAGATATTTGTAATCCGTATAGTATGGTGCCAATATTAGATTGTTTTCAATGCATTGTGAACATCTTAGAATATTATTTCTTATTAATTTAATTATAAAGTTATCTATTCTTATTATATTTGCCTCAGTATATAATTTTTTGTTTGGTATGTATTTTAAGTATTCAGTTTGAGGAGATCTGTATAATGATGTGCATGCTCTTAAACACTTTCTTTCAAAAATTCTTATTTTCTCCATGACCGACGGGGATATATTAAACCAAATAGTACGGCCGTAAGTCAAAATCGGTCTAATTAAGGCTTGGTACATAATTATTTTAACTCTAGGTTTTATATATTTGGAAATAAAGGTGCATACATATATAAGGCTTTCCTTGCCTTTGCAATTGTTTCTTTTATGTGATGATTAAAGTATAAAAATTTGTCTAGGTGTAATCCTAAATATTTAACCGCATTCTTATTATCAATTTTGGAATTTGTTAGGAGAGATTTTATTCCAAACGATTTCCAATTTGTTCTTATATTGTGATTGCATCTATTTACAGGCGGTCTAAACAGAATTGTTTCGCATTTTTGAGTATTTATTTTTAGATTCCAATTAATTGTGTAGCGTTCGACTATATTGTATTTGTTTTGAAGATTTTTATTGATTTTTTCTATCTTGTTATCTGAGTGATATATTATGATATCATCCGCAAATGAAATTATGTTGTCAATATGATTTAGCAAATCCAGTATGTATATATTAAATAGAGTGGGAGAGTTAACAGTACCTTGTTGAAGGCCGTTTATGATTTTGAATTCTCTGCTACTTTTAGTATTTTTGTAGTGTATTATAAATTTTTTCTCACTTATCATATTGTATATCAATATAATTTGATTTATTGGAAGTTCAAGTTTAATTAATTTGTATATAAGACCGGCGATCCACACGCTGTCAAGAGCCTTTTCCATGTCAATTAGACAGGCTCCACTACAATTACTCTTATGCCAATTCCAGTTAATATCA
Organism: Gymnosoma rotundatum; assembly: GCA_916610165.2. Lineage (NCBI taxonomy): Eukaryota > Metazoa > Arthropoda > Insecta > Diptera > Tachinidae > Gymnosoma > Gymnosoma rotundatum. The sequence continues at coordinate 41,597,518 of OU744339.1, forward strand.
GAAATTACCTTGTGTATAGCATTGATAGTAGAATGTCTATACTTGAATCCAAATTGTTTGTCACTTTTGATATCCTTGGATTTACAAAATTGATCAAGATTCCTGTTTATACATATTTCAAATATTTTACTAATATTGGGTAACAGACTTATTGGCCGTAAATTCTGTGGGCTATCAGGTTCCTTCTTAGGCAAAAGCACGGTTTTTGCTGTTTTCCACTTATGAGAAAAATATGAATTATTTAGCATATTGTTAAATAACTTGCAGTATTCATTGATTAGTATTTGAGGAATATTTTGAGAACAATGTTTGGAATATTATCAATACCTGAAGATAATTTATTTCTTAAATTTGAAAAGATGTATTTTAGTCAGATTTAGTAAAAAAATAGTTTTGTGTTTGTGTTTCGTTAATATTATCTGATAGTAATGTTTCATTAAAATTGACAAATGTATTATTTTCATTTTCAAATGTTTGTTTTCTTTCAATGAAAGTATTAAATGTTTCAGTGATTTGCTGATGAATTGTGTTGTTTGGTATTATATTTTTACTTGAATGAATTGATTCGAAGGATGCTCCAATAGTGTTTAGAATTTGATCTTGTTCATTTATGACATAATTATTAAAATTATCCTTCATAAGGTGTCGTGGATTTATACCCGCGTTATTTAACAATGTTTCTGAGCTTTCAGGCATTTTTAACTTCTCTAAGTTTAATGGTGTATATTTTTTAAAATTTTTCATAATTTGTCTGAACATATTATCGGAGTCTCTCGGGTCAACAGTTGTTAGTTTTTCTTTAATATTGTTATTAATTATGGTATAAAAATTTTCATTTATCAATTTTTTAATTAATTTAATTTTAGTTTTAGCTATCATAATATTTTCTTCAGTTACTGTTTGTTCTAATCTATTATTTTTTTGATAACATTGAGTATTCTGTTTTTTTCTCTATACAACATCGTAATTGTTGAGTTAGTTATTTTTTGGAATGTATTCTCTGTTTTACACTTTGGTATTATTTCATCAATTGTTGTGGTAATTATGTTATTTAGCCTATCTATGTGATAATCAATTTCAATGTTTGTAAGATTTCGATTGTTGCTAATAAGGGTATCTTGTTTGATTTTCTGTTCTAATTTATTTTGAAATTTTTTCCAGTTTGTTATTTTATAATTAAAATTAAATTTATCTTTCTGTAACAGTAATGTGAAATTTTCTATTTCGCTATTCATAGATGCAATTATTTCTACTGCTTCATGATCGCTATCATACTGCAAATTTTTCAAGGAGTTAACCGTGTTATTTTCTGTCGCAATATGTAATCTACAGTCTGATAAGCAGATGTCTAAGAATGAGCCTGAACGTGGATATGATGGAAAACATGTAGCATATAATTTACATCCAAATGTTATCACGTTATCAATTAACCAATTATTTAAAAGTTTTCCTTTCTGATTATTATTATCGTTGCCCCAGTCTTTATGTTTGGCATTAAGATCTCCCGCTAAAATATAGTAATTGTTTACATTCTGTATATTCATGGATTCAAATAAATCAGAGAGTTCTTTCTTGAAATGAATATTATTATTACCAGAAGGGTAATATTCTGAAATTATATATAATGTTTTATTTGGAGCCAGATGAAGCTTAATTATGCAGCTTTCTAAGACTTTAAAGGAATTGATAACACTATTGGTGTAAAATGTATGTTTAAGTTACTTTTTATCAATATAGCCGTTCCACCTGCTTGTGTACCGCCACTTCTATCATTTCTTATTATGTTGTAGTTTTCAAATTGTATTTTGTGTTTAGAATTAAGTTTAGTCTCATTAAGCAGTAATATATCTGGATTGTGTTTTGGAATAAACTGTTAAAGATCATATCTTCTATTAATTCTTATTAGAGAATTGACGTTAACATGTATTATTTTAAGTTTTTTTGAAATTGTGTTTATTTGTCTGTTTGTGTCCATTATACGTCGAGCATAGAGAATATTGTATCTTTTCTTGATACTTGAATATTAAGTTGTCTTTGAAATTCCGAAATTTGGTTATTTATATTTATCATAAAATTCCTGATTTCTTGTAAAAATGGGTTTCTATTATCTAAAGTATTTATATTCATATTAGAATTATTATTTCCCTTGACAACACTTGCAAATGACAGCTCATTATTAGAAAAAATATTCGTATTGATATTTTTATTTATTTGTGTTTCTTTTTTTTTTTTTATACTAATTTTTGTTTAAGTAATTTGTGTTTCTCACATCCTTTGTAAGATGCAGGATGCCCATACTTGTTGCATAAAACACAGAATAATTTGTCTTTCTCTTCAAACGGAACTTTTTCTATAGGACATTTTCCTTTTTCATGGTTCATGTTGCATTTAACACAACGTCTAGGAAGATAACAATTAGCAGCACTGTGTAAAAATCCTTGACAGTTGCGACATTGAGGTATTTCAGGCCTTCTGACTTGTTCCCATTTTATTTTACGATATAATAATGTTCGAATATTCTTCAATTTATTTACATTAGTTTCGGGTGAAACTTGTACTAAAAACATTGGGAGTTTTATTCCTTTTTCCATAGATGATTTTGTTGTAAAAGGAGTAACTTTTATGATCTTCACTATCAAACTTTAACAGTTCAACTAAGATATCATCAGGATCTACATTACCATCTATTCCTTTTAGTAAATACGTTTTTATTTTTAATTCTTTGGGTGTGAAAGTAAAAAATTTTGATTTAGTTTTTTCTAGGTTAAGTTTTACCCTTTGAAAGTCCTGAATAGAATTCATAAACAGTAATTTCTTATTTCTATATTCTTTTATTTTAAATTCATTAATTTTAAGACCATTTCTTATAAATTCAATTAGTTGTTTTGATTCGATATCAAAAATGTTTATTGGTGGTACTTTTTTATTTTTATATTTGTCTTTATTAATTACTGCATTCTCACTAAATACTTTTGATGCATTGTTACTATAATTTGTAGCTGAATGAGATTTTTGTTCATTGTTTTTATTGTTATTTTCGCAAACATATTTTTCAAATTTTTTTATCCATTCTGGATTACATTGATCATCGTTTTCGCAATCAAGCACTGAGTAGTAATTTATTTTAAAATGTTTTCCATTACTGTTGTTGTTCATAATTTGTTTTTTTCTTTTTTTTTCACTTTCGCAATTTGTATTATTTAAACCCAAATTATTATTAACATTAGATTTTGTTTTTTCGTTGGTGTTGTTATATGAGTTAAGAGCATTTTGCTCACTCATTTAAACAATTTTTAATTTTTCCGTTGTTTTATTATTATTTAATTGTTTCTTTTTGTCTTTGGTAACAACAAAGAAAGGTATTTATTTCAAAAAAGTTTTCAATATGTCGCAAAGTAATTGATTGGATCTCCGTAATACGTCTATCATACATCACGGTCGCGATCAAACTCTTCTAGTTTGGTTTTCTTAGTTTTTTTTTTTTTGTTAAATTTACTAAGTTTTAAAGTTTGTTTTTACTTCAAAATGATATGTGCCATGAAATGTTTGACCTTGCTTTATTATGTAGGCATAGTAAATGTTTATATTCGTATTATTATTTTAAACTTACACAAAACTGTGAGATCAACTTCAGCTTTAAGTGGTGTCTGCGACATTACGTTGCTGGCTTCACACCTAAATCGAGCCTTATTGTCGCTGGCCTCTGCCGTGAACGTGTAAATATTTTCCGACAAACGTCCTGACGTTCTGCAAAATAAATAAGAAAAAATAAAAAAAAACGTAAAAAGTTAAGAATTTGAAATGACATTTTGTTAACTGATGTTGACATTTTTTGTTGTGCAAAACGTAAAGACAGTATTTTAAATATTTAAATTAGTAAAACTAAAACTGAGTTATTGCTAAAATTAGGTAATTTGTTTGTGTGTTATGCAAATATTAAGATCCACATTCAAATAAAACAATAATTTAGTTGACAGATAATTTTACCCTAGAATGTCTACTACCGATTTTAAACGATTGTAAACAAACACATAACCGGGGTACCCGTGTACCCAATAGTTTTTGTATGGAACAAATGAGTAGAAAAGTAATTCTTTAACGATTTATCATCAAAGTTTTATTAGAAATTTATAAAAATACAATAAGAAAACCTGGGGAACTATTTGTTATCGAGTGCTCCAGGCACATTGGTTTCTCGGATATGCTGTAAGCTTTACGAGTTTTATATCCTACATGTAGCATAAATAGCAGGATCCAGTTAGTGGCTTTCTAATTCACCCACCACTTTCGCCAATAATTTCTAGTGGTTGATTTAAGTAACTTTCTATAGATATCTTTGTTGCGAAGTGTCTAGTTATTTGAGGGTTGAGTGCTGGTTCATCAGTAATCGGCATTCACATTTCTTTGGATAATTTTCACAGAAAAAGCCTTCGTCTGCTGGCAGAATTTGGTATCATGGGGTTATTTATATAGTATAATTTTTAAGCAGCTAAGGCCTTTATATCTAAAATATTAAAAAGTAATGATAGTGGCCATAGTTTTGTAGTTTGCTTTGTTGTACATTCAGAAAACAGCTGATCCATGACATCAACGCCACCTTTGGTCTTGTTATAAAATTGTATTATGTTGGGTTTTTCACTTCCCGCTATTTCGCTATTACAGTGGATTGATGATAACAACAACACGGCTTTGTTTTGGCGTGGAACATACGAACATATTGTTAAATTTTTTCTGAAGCTAAAAATAGTGGAACCATTCATTCTTCTGTGCTTTCATTTCAACCCGAATGTATGTTTTATTTTTTCTAAGCGTTCTAACGACTGTTAAATTCCAAGACAATAAATGCTCTGCAAGCCCCAAAGTTATGAAAAAATTGTCCTTTGGTATATTTCGGTACTCGTTAGTCTTACTTGAATTCTCTTCCAGTTGCAGTTTGGCTGGTATGTATCTGTTCATGCAGTGGAAAAGAATTCACAGCGTCACATATCCACCAAAGCTTTATCCCGTATTTTGTAGGTTTCGACGGAATGTACATTGTGAAACGAGTGCGGCCACGATAAATATTCACTGGTGCTTGTAGTGCATAGCAAGATTATAATTCATCATAGACCATATATCTCTGATTGGCGTAGCTTTATCCGTTTGTATACGAGAGGACCGTGTATTTACATCATCAAACCTTAGGAATCGTAGTATAACACAAAAGCGATTATATCCCAACAGTGAGAGAAACAAAGGGAAATTTCTGGAGCTTCACAAGTCTGTGTCACTTTCGGTGCTGCTCCTATTTGTACCTGTATTAATAAAAATTCCAAAAAAGCATATAATTCTGGCACTGTCACTTCCCCCATATTTTTGGAGTTGAGTTAGGGTGACTTTAATTCCATGCCTTGTAGAAATTGACTGCTTTCGGATGAAGCATAATAATATCCACTATTTCAGAAGTCATAAAAAATTTAAAAATTTGTGCTATTGACATCGTTTTAGTTTGCTTTGATGGACCACAATGTAGCCTCAAGATATTTTGCGTCAGTGCTTGACGAGAGAGATTTGGAAGGACAGTCTACTCAGTACCATCACCACAAATTTCTCGACGTTCACATCAATCTGTGTATCTTCTCCTGGATCACTATTAGGTGGGGTGTTAATTGATATATTTTTGAAGCTTTTTAGTAAAAACTGATTAAAACTTATAGTGGGGCACACGGGTACCCGGTTTGCGTGGTATATTTTGGTTATGCGTTCTACTGTTAAGGCTTAAGGACTTTAGTTGTTGGATTTTCAAGGCATTCTTTTTTATTAAATTGTCAATTTTTTTATTTTAATTATTATTTTATTTTATATTTCTTTTTCTTTATAGTCTTAAGTGTTTTAAGGAAAGAACACAAGTTATAGTCTTTAGCACAGAATTGTAACACAAATTTTTTAAGAACATAAATTTCAAATGTACATATATATCAAAAAAAAGTTGTGAATTTTTTATTTTTATCAATAAATACACTAAAATAGACGGTTTTATCAATAAATACACTAAAATAGACACTCAATATTAGTTAATTTCTTTTTTTTTACAACTTTTATGTTCTAGGCTAAATTTCCTATTTTGTTAAAAGTAAAAGGGTTGTCCTTTATATTCATTTTTACATTTTATAAAGTTTTATGTTAGTTTTTTTCTAAACACAAATTTTTATAATTAAAAATGATTACGAAATGATACTTAGGTTAACACACGTACATGAATACAGTTTTATTAAGTTTTGTTTAAAAACGCGTGAGCCATTGCTCCAACAGAGTATCAGTTATTGATTAATGAACATACCTATAAGCCATACGAATTTGAGAACCATTTTTGTACCAAATTAGTTGAGCTGGAGGATTTCCACCTCTACTGCGACATATCAATTCAACAGTTTTTCGTCTTCGTAAGGTTTCACCTTGGGTGTAGCCTTCGATGTATGGTGGTCCAGGAGGATCTGCAAAATAATGAATCTTCATTTATTTATTGTTTAAAATTTTAAGTAACTTTAAATTTTTTTCATGTTCATGTTTACAATAACCAGATAAAATTTTTTCCCAAGGCTAAATAAGTCCTATTAAATAGTATCAAATAGGCAAAACTTATTAATTTTCAAATGATTTTATAATATTTTTATATTTGGTGGCAAGTGCATCAAATAGAAACAATTATTATTGTAAATGAATTACCAAAACAAGAGTTCGCCGTATGTTCATAATTCGATTAAATTGATAAATGAAACTTCTCTATACATATGTTTAACTTATGTGGAAATATTTCGAATATATGTATGTCTGTTATGTTTATTTTTCGCGTGCGTAAAGGACGTATGCGGCCGATAGATTTACTGGCGATATGCCAAACGGAACTGCTCCCCAGCAGCACCTGAAATAACAGCCACAAAACGGGAAACGATGGAGAAGTGGCGGATGCCACAAGATCAGCAGGGAGCACGGGAGGTAGACTTACGAAATGATTCCTGATTTGGATAAATAGATAAACAGGAGGAAAGGAGAAGTAAATTTCTACTTAACACAACTGCTATCTGGACGCGGCTACATCCGGAAGTACCAATATGATATGAGGAAATGCGTAACTTGCTTTTGCATCCACGGGGAGGAGGACGCAGTAGACGACGCCGAGCACACCTGCTTTCAGTTTGACAGCAACGAATATAGTCTATAAAATGTTCATCGGCCGTGAAAATTGAGCTGCTGTGTTAAAGTGGTAGCAACGGGTTCCCGCATACGGCGTAGTGACGATTCTCGCTAGATGCGTAACGCATTTTCCCGTCTTAAAACCCAAAAAAAAGTAGTAACGTACGAAGTAATTTATTCTTTTAATACTGTACCGATTTAAATAAAATAAAAAAGATGAACTCAACTTCGACAATATTTACAGAGAGGTGAAAGAATACAGACAATCGGTGTAAAAAAATGGAGAAAAAGCGTCAATAGAACAGCTAAAAGCGTTTGTTTACGAAGCTTATTGCAGAATGTCAATTATAAATTTTACAATAAGTTAGACTTCCTATTAATTTCTCTATTTTGCAATAAGTACCTTGTAATTAATTAACAAAAAAAATCAATGAATATTTTTAAAACAAGCGAAAAATTTCATTGAAATTTCAATGCTTATCCGTAAACAATGACAATGACATAGTCATGGTTTAGCAGTGGCAGTCTTACACCTTTGCTGTATTGTGTTTAATTACTAAAAAAATATCAATCTCTAAATACGAATAGTAAAACGAAACGAAACAAAAATAAATTATATTTTAACTTTTTTGTTTATACCGAATAATATCAGTATGTAGTATTCCATTCTGCAAAATTATATGGGCGTAGAGTAACTCGAAATCGGACATTTTCTTAAATAATTTTATTTTTAAATAAGGGATTTTTAATAATAATTATACGTTTCTTCAGTTGAATATTTGACCCAAAATAAGTAGTTTGATACAACCATATATTTTGCAGAGAGCTTGTACCGGAAAGCATGCGGGTTATTCTTAATACAATTTGCTGAAATCTACATATTCCTTAGTCACACCGAGTAAATGTACAGATGCTGAAAAACAAACTCTTTTTGAAAAATTATAATATCACTTTCCACGTGATTTTTATTCCTATGAAGTCTAGTCTTTTACCGATTGTGTAAAATAAAATCGACAAAATCATTTAAAGTTTCTGAAATCTGTTTTCAAAATTTTGCCTACTCCTAAAGAAAATAAGAAAAAAGAATAACACTAGCCTAATGCCGAAGATGTGATGCATGTTGAAGAATTATTTGAAACTTGCTGTCAATAGCAAAATTAAAATTAATTACGTTTTCTTATACTATCAACAAAACAAAAAAGATTTACAATCGAAACATTATGTTACGAATAATAAAATCTGACAACCCCTGTAGTTGTTTCCGTATGAGTGTGGTGAATAAAGTTAATTCAACAACCAATGGTGTGTTTACGGAATAACAAAAAACCACAAGTTAGCCAACAAAAGCTGAGCAGCCTCAATGGCTGCGTTGGTAGAGGTGCGTACTACAACACAGAGGGTCCTGAGTTCGATACCGCATTCATACATGCGTGCAACAAAAAAATAATAATTGTTATCATGCAATTAAAATTAATAAACAGCAGTACAAACCTCCCGGAGGCAAAGACAATTATTGTGTGAAGCCATGGCAGACAATTTAGTAAAGACGTCTAATTTAATAAAAAGGAGTAACAGATAATTGTCAAGAAGCCCTTTATAATAAAAAAAAAAAGTAAAAGCAATAGCAGTAAGCGCAGGGAAGTGTAACAGAATAACAACTGTATATGGCAGACGTGTGTTGTGGCTACTGGATTAAAGGAGAAGACTGGCTTGGATAAAAGGAGTAGTGGAGATGTCTGTGAATGGTTAAGGTTACTAAACAAGGCATCGAGTAGTTCATGTCTCGCCGGAGTAACACAGTAGTGTAGCGTGGATGGCTGCGTTTGTGGTGATAACGCATGTTTAGTAAATACGAGACCAAGGCTTCACAAGACCAGTAGAATCGAGAAGTATAGCCAGAAAAAGCCATAAAGTTCAAAGACAGAATTTAGCCACAGTGGTATTTGCAATCAAAAGAATCCGTACGTTTGTGTGTTCTAAAAAGGGTAAAACGTAACATTGGTGTCAGAAGTGGGATTGCAAAAATAAAACCACAAATGAAAGCCGTACACTAGTTGTGAACATTAGAAAAGCGGACAAGCAATTATCCTAAAAGAATAAAGATTGTGCCTATTCGGGACGAACAGGCTTGAGTGAGGGATAATGTTACGAATAATAAAATCTGACAACCCCTGTAGTTGTTTCCGTATGAGTGTGGTGAATAAAGTTAATTCAACAACCAATGGTGTGTTTACGGAATAACAAAAAACCACAAGTTAGCCAACAAAAGCTGAGCAGCCTCAATGGCTGCGTTGGTAGAGGTGCGTACTACAACACAGAGGGTCCTGAGTTCGATACCGCATTCATACATGCGTGCAACAAAAAAATAATAATTGTTATCATGCAATTAAAATTAATAAACAGCAGTACAAACCTCCCGGAGGCAAAGACAATTATTGTGTGAAGCCATGGCAGACAATTTAGTGAAGACGTCTAATTTAATAAAAAGGAGTAACAGATAATTGTCAAGAAGCCCTTTATAATAAAAAAAAAAAGTAAAAGCAATAGCAGTAAGCGCAGGGAAGTGTAACAGAATAACAACAGTATATGGCAGACGTGTGTTGTGGCTACTGGATTAAAGGAGAAGACTGGCTTGGATAAAAGGAGTAGTGGAGATGTCTGTGAATGGTTAAGGTTACTAAACAAGGCATCGAGTAGTTCATGTCTCGCCGGAGTAACACAGTAGTGTAGCGTGGATGGCTGCGTTTGTGGTGATAACGCATGTTTAGTAAATACGAGACCAAGGCTTCACAAGACCAGTAGAATCGAGAAGTATAGCCAGAAAAAGCCATAAAGTTCAAAGACAGAATTTAGCCACAGTGGTATTTGCAATCAAAAGAATCCGTACGTTTGTGTGTTCTAAAAAGGGTAAAACGTAACAATTAAAATCAAGAGACAAAATTAAATTTGATTTAAGAATTTGATAATAAATTTATTTTACCAGGGCATTCTTTTTTAATGCGATATCGCCGATAAACGTCTTTTTCCAAAAAATGCAACATAAATATTTTTAAACTAGCGTTATTTAAAATGCCCAAAAACCCATTCGAATTCACACTGCTAAGTGTTTCAAGTGTGGTTTTGCAACCTTCGTTGTTTCCAGGAACATTTCAGTTTGAATGCATAAACCAAATTTTTATGTATGTAACAGTGCAAAGTTATCTTCTAACAGAGCTCTGTTAAGCCGGATGGTTTAAATTAAGCTAAAAAATGTTTAAATTTATCGTCACAAGTACATCATAAAGTGTCTTTAAATTACCCAAAGAAATCTCAGTCGTTAAAAGCTTTAGTTAGCGATTCCTCTTGCCGAATTATCTTCCCATACCATAAACTTTGTAGGAAAGTCGAAAGAATTAATCACTTATTTTTTTTTTTTTTGCAACTCTGGCATTATACATATATAGGAGCTTTTCTCATTGCAGAATCTCTATAATCGGTATAACTCATAGCTAACTTTAGCACTCCTAACACTTTAACACTTTTAAATCGATTGTACCGCTATACATTTTAGCGCCGCAGACCATTATTCCACCATTCCGGCTGTAATAGCGTTTGAAAATTTCTTTTCGTCATTTAAACCACATTACGCAAAGACCGCTTACTTGTATGTCTCATATTATATGCTTTTTAGCACGAAGAGTTCATTTTCCAGCTTCCCTAACTAAAGGTATTTACAGCATGCATGTTTGGTGCTGTTAGGCTTAAAGTGGTTGAAATTCGTAACGCTTTTCATAATTTTACTTTATCTTTTAAGTGAATTTATAAAACTTCCCACGTAATGGTTTGATAGTTATATTGACCGATTTTCGCACCTTCCGCTGAATCTAAAATACTTTTCTTATCCGTTTACCACCAATATTCATTGGAAAGTTATATTTTTCTTCGACCACCAGATTAACGTATGTTACGAGTATAATAAAAACAAAGAAAATAAACTTTATTTTTTATTGTTGGTACTTTCGCGATTTTTAGAAAGTGCTCTTTCCGACGGCTGCAAATCCTTAAATATCTACAAAAATTCTAACAAGTAAGAGTACTTGTATATACCCTTCACCAAATATGTTGATTTAGTTCAGTGGGGTAACTCCAAACAAAAAAAAAAAAAAAAAGATGACAAAGACTTAAAAAAAGAAAAATAAGTATTATATATTATTTTACATAAAAATGTCATCTGCTCTTAATGGATTAAGCGTTTTTTTTTTTAATTTTAGTATTTCCTTAAAGATCTCTTCCAATAGCTTTAAAATTATATTTTAAAAATATAGTGCACAATCCTACTTTTCTATGAAAACTTCAGAGGCCCATAACTCAGGAATTATGGGCGAGCGCCAATTTCTTCACTTGATGATTTTTTTTTACTTATTTTTTAATTCTATATCGCCCTATATATTTGTTTTTTTTTTATTAGAGTAACTTCTTTGTTACAAATGATATGAAAAAATGAAATGCAGTCTTGGTGTTTTGCCCACTGCCTCGAAGGATATGGACCAATCTTTCTGACTTTTAATAGCAACTCTTTTGATACTATGTCTGATGATTAGCATATTTAAATTTTCTCTACCTCCTTTAGTGCCTTGCCAAACTTTGTCTTAGTATTAACGTAGACAGACAGACAGACCTTAATTGACTTCGCTATACATAAGTATTTAGAATATATATTATATGAGATCGAAAATGAAGATTGTAGAAATTACAAACGGAATGCCAAACTTATATATACCCATGCATATACATACATATATACTAACTGACAAAAAAACTTAAAAATAACTTTTATTAAATTAAAATTAACAACGAGAATTTTTTATTATATTAATTAATCTTCAAAATAAAATCTTTTTTTGTGCTAATTTCTATTATCCCGATTAATGATTTAAATTACCGATATAGACTATTGAGGGTGAAAGTATGAAAGAGCCGAAAAAAGTCAGCCATATACACTGGAGAAAGAAAAATAGAACTGCTGTTGGTTATTGTTGTTTTTGCTTAAACTTCGATTTTTGTCTTGCTTTATTTGTTTTGTTGTCTAAAATGTTTATCAGAAGTTTCCTGAAGAATTAAGTAACTGGTAACAAAATGGCCATCGAGACGTTCTTCTACCCTCAATAATCAAAATCGGTAATTTAAATAATTAATTGGGATTCTAGAAAGGAGCACGAAAAAAATTTTATTTTGAAGATTAATTTATAACTTTTATTGTTGAAGAAAAAAAAATAATTCAAAAATACTTTTTATTTTTAGGGTTACAAACAAAACTGGGAAAATGAGTGTACACATGTTATCATTATATCATTATAGTAAGGGTTTAAAAAAAAAGGGTTTTTTTAAACTAACAATGTTTTGCATGATCTTATTGCGTAAAAGTAATGCTATTACCAATTTATCATCAATGTTTCATTTTTGCATCGCATCCGTAATTGTTTTATTATCCCCTAAAAGTAAAAAAAAAAACTGCTTCAAGGCAAGTAATGCGGCCCAGCTTTATGTAATACTAAATATAAAGTATTATCGAAATCCGTTTTTCCATTTAAATATACTTCAAAAAAATTTAGAGATTAACTCTTTCATGGCCCCTTAATATAGAAATCACACCTACATTCATACATAAAATAATAAACAACCACAAGCTGTGTAAAAAATTACCTTTTAGATATTAAAAAAATGTGCACAAATTAACATTTAATTAGATTTTAATCTAGTTTAGCAGAAGGCATATAAGAATTACCACAAACACCTACTGAAAATATCCCACATCACATGCAAAAGCATATCAAAACGTACGTAGGACTACGTGTTCGTATAAACAAAACAATAAGTGCCGATGTGGGGATTCTGAATGCGATAAAACAGTATAGTGTTATTAAATGCATTTAAATTCAGTAACCAAACAAATAAAAATTTTACGCATATCATATGTATGCGGATACTAAATTAGTTTACGTAATGGTTGCGTTTGTATTGCTAAAATCGATACAATGAAAACTGTTTATTTACAACAAGTTTTGTATTATTTCTTTCAGCTTCGTAGTAAAAGATTTTGTCGTTCCGTATGTAGTTTCTACAATTTTTATTTCAAATCCCATTTAGTATATATGTTCTGATTTCCTATGCATACCGAAGTCGATTGAGCGATGACCCTGTTCGTGTTGAAATCAGCTTTGCTGTTTTAACCTCTATGGTATAGCAGGTACCTCCCTATGAAAGAGATCATTAACTTTGATATCATACTACATATCATAGATATATGACCAAAGGCCGACTATACAGATAGTATTTTGTTAGCGAAGCCTTTGTTTCATATACCATAGCGAAATCATTAAGCCATCCCGCAATATGTATCCGGTCTTCGTCCGGATGGGAGGATTTAACCTTTATAGTATAACAAACACCTGTTCCGCTCACCAAAAGTTTCCTGCATAGCTGTCCTTCGGCCGGGCGAATGGGTTTTATTCTCTATGATATAAAAAACACCGGCTTCGCTGACTAAAAGTTTTCTCTGTAGCCAGAATAATGGAATGTCCTAATTAAATAGCCTCCATTAAGTGACTCCTAATAATAGCTCTTTAATTCATTATAATTATATAACTTTTATACCATACCTGAAGGCTGAAGGAGAAAATTATATTATTAGCGAAGCTGGTGTTTGAAACACCATAGAGGAGAAAATCTTTCAGCCCGGTAGAAGGCCGGCTGAAAGATTTGTAAGCGAAACCGATGCTCAATATACCATGGAGGAGAAATAAAAAAAGAAAATTAAAACAACATTAAAATATTGGAAGATTATATTGAATAAAATAACTTTTTAATGAAATTACTCCTAATAAGAACGAAATAACTCCCAATTATCAAAATATATGAAATAAATCCCAACAGAATCCAAGTAGGAGTTATTTCCTTTTTGAGTTATTTCATAGTGAAAAATTACGAAATAACCTGAATTTATCGTTTGGAGCTATTTCATTTTTTTAAGTTATTTCATTTGGGAGTTATTTCACGGTTCCTCTAAATTTTTTGCTAGAAAAATGCCTATTTTACAAAAAAAAAAAAATACTACCATTTGCATCACTTGTTGCATTAAAAAAAGACCGTTAGTAAGTTTGATGAACCCTTAAAAATAGTTTCCTTAATTATAAAAGTGATGAAACACAAAATAAAAAATGACCCCAATTAACTAATATAAAATACATTCATGTGATTTTCAATTAATTATTCAGGATGAACCATTTTTTGAAAATGCTTAAACTAAGAAAATTTACAAATTAAGTTTATCTGTTATTAAAAATCGTAACACTAAATTAAAATTATTGATCACAAATTCGTGGTATCTAGTCATTCCTTTCTACCAAATGAACGTGATTTTAATTGATTGAAGTGAACGTGATTTTAATTGATTGAAATAAAAATGAGAAAAGTAGATTACTTATACAACCCTGAGTATTATTATGAATTGATTGAACAGTGCAGCGAATGTCCCAGTAGAATTTTATTCCAACGAAACAATCAATAGCAGGAGAAGTAAAAAATTCCGCTGGTGAATCTGTCTCTCCGTTCAAAATACAATGGAATAGATTCCAGAAAAACACTTGAAAATATTGAATAAATAGCACCTTGAACGACCAATAGACCAATAACAGAAACAATTTATACATAAAACGGTTATTTTATGTATTTACTGTTATTTTATATGTTGTTAACATTATTTAATAATGAATTGTTTTAATCTAATTCTTTTTAATAAAAATATTTTTTTTTTAAATTTTTTAAACTAAATTGCCGATAAAGTCGAGTTTTTTTTACAATATATGCC
The DNA here is from genome assembly GCA_916610165.2 of Gymnosoma rotundatum. Taxonomy (NCBI): domain Eukaryota; kingdom Metazoa; phylum Arthropoda; class Insecta; order Diptera; family Tachinidae; genus Gymnosoma; species Gymnosoma rotundatum. The sequence goes on from OU744339.1 coordinate 41,612,537, forward strand.
GATTTCTCATCAAAATAATCTGGCATCCCTGTATGTAACCCTATGAGTGTGAATCCTAATCGCACTTAGCTAATGTGCTACGTATCTCTGGCGTATCACAAGAGAACTTAAACTATAAAAATAACATTAATTCTCATATGGGTTTTTCTTAAACTGTAATATGCAGACACTAGAAAGCAATAATCATTACAAATTTTTGTCCTTTTTATATACGCCTAGTTGCTACGAGCCTTGGTAAAGTAAAGCAATCTACGAAGCAGCTTCAGCATATATTATTTAAATTACTTTATACGATGCCTTTATGCCAACGGCGGTCGAAGGGCATTCATTCTTATAGTGATTATAAATTCATATGTTACATATGGTTGTCAAAGCTTTCAATGAGTTCACTTTTGTCGTGACAAGCGCATATTGGTGAAAGACATCAAAATATTGATTCAGATGAGTACAAGATAATACTAAATGATGGATATAACCTATATCAGGACATACAATGTTTCTCCAAAAATTTAACTCGTACAAATAGAACACGTAAATACGGCTATTTATTTTATTAAAAATTTGATTAAAAATAATTTGTTTAAAAATAATTATGTTTGTATCCAAATGTATTAGACACACTGTAAATGTTTTCTCGTTTTTTGTTTATATGTATATAAATATATGTAAAGTTGCCTTTAATCTAAAATTAAATTTTATGAAAATGACCACAAACATAAATTTTGCAGATATTTTATTTATATTCAAAGTTTTTCATTGCAGTTTTATGTAGGCAACTAAAAATTATACGAGTATAGCTTGTTTTTTATTTTGCGTTCCATTAATCTTTTTATTCTTGTACAACAAAAACGTTGCAACAAAAACACACATACAAGTATATTTTTTAATTTATGAGTTTTTTTTATACTAGAAACCAGCAAGTGATTGTAACTACCAGTATAATTAAAAAAGGTAGTATTCCATATGTTTGAGCACTGAATATTAACAACAGTGTTTTGTGCGTATGTGTGTGTGTGATTTTTTAAGGTATTTATATAAGTTACAATTATTATTTTAAAATTTCAATTCAATTAGGCATACAATTATTTATATATTTTTTAAGCCACTGATACCTAGATAAACACACACAAGCAAAAAACCTTTTTTTAAAAAATGGGCGCAGTTATTTTAACCATTTTAAGGTGTAGTAACCCAGTTAGCATTTTGAAGATTGTTTTTACAAAAATTAGCAAAGTGAGTCTTTTAAGACTACCCAAGATAACTTAATACTGATTAATCAGTTGTGTGTATAAAAAGAGACTCGAATATAATTTCGACAAACGCAGTGAAAGCGACTTGTTTAAAAAACAAAAAGTACAGAAAGCAAATGATTGAAATTCGACTGTTTTTAGAATTATTTTAGAGACATATTTAGCGCAGCCTAACGATGAAAAAATTATTCAAACATTTTATTTTTCGTAAAAATATTTCATTTAGTAAAGAAAATATAGATAAAAATGTAAAATGAAACGTTACAATCACAAAAATTTTATATGAATATTAGTTTTCCAAACATAAAAATGCTAAAGAAGAGGACTCGGAAAATTCCAAAAATAATGAAAGAGAATTACGAAGTTTCCTAGAAAGTGGTGAAGAATTGTATCATGTTTTCAAGCATGTATATTAAGAATAAAAATTAAAATGATGATGGCTTGGAAGAGCATGAAGAGCATCACCCAATGCAATATGTTGCTATAGAAGGAGATGTAAAGATAGAGAATGATATTAAAGATTCATAAAAGGAGAAAGTACATGATAATAAAAATCAAGCTCAAGTCAGTTCAACAGTGGATCAAAACGATAATAACAGATCATATAGGTGATATTCTTGATTTTTGGTTTTTGCAGGTGTGAACCTGGTGAAAAATCTTTCTAGTTACTGCATCATTTAAAGATTCACCAAAATACATCACTGCACAGATCTGTGCTTCGAATAGAAGAAAATAATGAAAATTAAGTTAATGAAATATTTTTGACATTTTTTTCATTCAATAAATTTAATGATTTGATCGGTCGTGAGGAGAAATTTAATTTTTTTTTAAATAAAAAGTAAGCAAAATGTTATTTGCCATGTTTAATTTTGAGAAAATACAATTAAAAATGTTCGTATAATGTGATTCAAAGAAGTCTCGCATATGACTAGAAATATGATCAAAAAATGACTCAATAAAGTTTAGTGTTGTGATTATAAGTACGATTGAAAACAGTATCGAAAATGAGTCAAAAAAGCGAGCCATAACGGACTCGTACAGAAGAGTCGCGGCTATGGTACCATATTCTCCCGACAAAACAATAATTTTCGACTCTAAAACGAGCGCATATAAGATTATTTTAATCGTGTTGAAGAGTCAAAAAAGACTCGAATCTGATCAGTAATTCAAGAAAATGTTTTCTGGGAAATGTGTAAAATATGTGTATGTGTGTGAGCTGCCGCAGAAACTGCCACAATTATAGAATTTCTCACTATTTTCCAATAAAAATGTTATTAAATTTTGTTTATATTTTCATTGTTGTTGCGGCTGTGGCGCTAATGTTAAAAACTATTTAAATGTGTCTGAATTTATGAATATGCATGGAATAGTTTTGCTATTATGTTTTTCGACCTGTAGACAAAAACACTATTTTATTACCACATATCTGTGTGTTTTATTATTTTTATACTAAAAAAATTGCCTACGGTCAGGTGTACTTGTATGCATGTTGCTGATTATGATTGTGTTGGGGTTTTGAGATTGTTATAAATTTATTATAATTGAATTTATCTGTCGCATGCTACCGTACAAGGTGCCGCCATTTTAAATTGAATTTGTTGGTTATTCATAAAATCATCTTTTATCCACGTTTAACATTTATGGTTGGATTATCTATGAGTATGTTTTCATAAGTGTGCGTGTTTGCATTAGTTAAAGCTAATGTCATCCTATTTATAAAAGCGAGCATTTTTCGCAACTACTTTATTTCTTTTGAGTTTTTAGCCTTGGGCCACAAATACTTATTGTCACTTTTTTGACTGCAATTTTACAATAAGATGTGTGACCAATATAGTTTTATCTAAAACCTCTCTTTCAGGTTTTCCAAACATGACAACTTTTTTTTCTAATTTTTTTTATTGATAATCTATTTTCACAATAATAAGTAAATTTGATTATAAAAATTAAAAAGGATATAAGGACACTTAACACAGGTTAAAAAGCTTTAGCAAGGCTAATACTATAACCAGTTTTATCATTAATTATTAGTTTTCTGTATGGTAGATCTAGTACATGGAATCTATTAAGCCTTCTAACTCCTCTGATTCATCTCGTAAAATAATTGCCAAAATATAACTGTCGTTACTTAGGCGATCCAAGTATCTGTGGCTACCCCTGTTTATTTCATCAAGGACATTAGAAATTTTTAGATCTTTGTGGATTTGTTTGTTTGTAACATACCAAGGCGCGTTAGTTATGGTTCTTAATGTCTTAGATTGGTACCTTTGTAAAACTTCCATATTTTAGTTGCTTGAAGTACCCCATAGTTGGATACCGTAGCCCCATACTAGTTTTAGTATTGCCTTGTAAATTTTGACTGTATTTTCTAAACTAAGCTCTGACTTAACTCCAAGCAACCAATACATTTTCTTAGTTTCGACATTAAGGTATTGCCTGATTAAAAAGAAAACTTAAAATCAACGCAATTTAACTGTTTTATAATACGAATTCTTCACTAATTTTTCACTGACTGTTTAGACTAAGCATTATTTTAAAAGCACCTTTATAAATAATATACGAATTTAAAATATAACTTAAAAACAATTTTTATTTTACGATTTAGTATTAAAGATAATCTATACATATAATAGAACTGTACTATTTATATATTTTTTGAAACTTTTTAATTTTGTGTAGATAGCAATAGATATGGAATACCAAATACCTACTTTTGAATTTTTGTCTGTCTGTTGATCTGTCTATCTGTCATTCTGTCTTTTTGTGTTCGCATCACGTAAAAACTAATGGATGGATTTGAACAAAATTTTGGCAGGAGATATCTCAGAACCTTGTTTCTAATATAGAATACTTTTTTTATATATGTTGTAAATATGTATGTATATTTCGTAGAAAAAGTAGAGTTACAAGTATGAAAGCCCCAACTTTACTAGTATAATTTTACTTAAACAGATATCCGCACATTTTATTTTTGTAAATAGAAAATTTGTAATTTTTAAGTTCCGTGTATAAGCTAGTATGACCAGTGTTTCCAAATGTAAATAAAACTAATTTATTTTTACATTTTTTTTCCCGACGTTTCGTCGAAAATGTAAAAAAATGTAAAAATAAATTAGTTTTATTTACATTTGGAAACACTGGTCATACTAGCTTATACACGGAACTTAAAACCAAAATAACATTGGCCAAATAACCCAATAAAAAAAAAAAAATTTGTAATATTCTCTGAAATAAATACTTAAAAACACATTTTTCTTAATTTGAACTTTAAGAAAATTCGTGGGCATTGCTAGTAAATAAATAAAGAAAATTTTCCTGATATTTAATTTTCTTAATTTTTTTTGAAAATACTTATCTTTTTTCTCAAAAGGTATTGTAAATTATACTAATAAAGCACAAGTTATTCGTCTGTACTGAAGATCATATACTCTCCACTGCAGAAAGGCGCACGTCGGCAGTCCGTTTGTGTTAGCTGCCTGGTTGGTAAAACATGTGATATACGTTTGTTAGCTGGAGCAGTGGCCGCGAGCGTTAAAGCCGCATATTTGCTGAACATAATATAGAGTAATTCTGGATTCCATAAAGCAAAACAGTGGATGGCCGTGTAAATTTATAAAACGCTCTGAAATACGAAGCAGGAGATATCGAGAAAAAATTTACGGAATTGATAAAATGTAGAGAGAAAGTTTAAAGGCTGACGTGCTAGTGTTTGGAATCAAATATTTTTGAAAAGGGAAAACCACAAAAGGAAGAAAAATAACTTTTACATAACGAACATCAGCCAGATTAATGTGTTCATTAAATATCTGTGGGTCAGACCAATAATCCATCAAGCGCCTACTTCGGTTCCATTGGATCCCACCTTAGGTCTACTGCTCAACGTGATAAACTTTCATAGAAATCAAAGTATATAAAAAATATAAAATTAAAACATTTTTGGGCATCGAAAGGGGCCCAGTGCCTTCCTGAAAACTTATTATTTTGCTCCGCTTACTGAGCGTACCCTCACGTTGATTCTCGGCCTCCAATTTTTATTTATCGGCCGCCCTGTAGATTTTACTCACTGGTCTTGAAAGCCATTGGTTGCCTTCCTTAGGTCCATTCGACACTATTCATAGCGTCCTCTATTGATCCCTCAAACATAACTAAGCAAAAAAATCATAACAAACCAAAAAGCGTAAGTTCAGAAAGACTGTGGACAGTCAGATATTGCTATCTTGATTTTCCTATCCATAAGTTAAGTTATAATTTTTGAGCTTATGAAAATTCTGTTATTAAAAAGTGGGTTTAAAATTAAATAAGATAAACTGAGATACATTAACCGCCCAAATAAAAGGTTCCATTTCATTACAACAACTGTTCAAGTTGCTTATATTTACCAGCTGCTTGAATTTATTTTATTTATAATTCAGTAGAAAATTACAGGAATCCCTTCATAATGCCTTATAAAAAAAAAGTATCGTCACAGTTTTAAATTTTTGTGAATTTTGACAAAAACTTGACCGTGTGACTGCACTGTAAGCTATGACAAGCTAATGTTGGAGTTATGCGTTTGTCATCTAAATTGATCCATTACATTCATAGTAGAACTGTGACTGGCTAGACCTCATGCTTTACGAATGTTGCAACCAAAACGTGTGCGGGTATATTATATATTATTAAAATTATTATATGATGAGATTAAATAAGACTCACAAAAATGCTTCAGAACTTTTTAGCGCGACAGAGATTACGTGCCATGCAATTAATGCTTGACAAATTATAATTCTTTTATATAATTAATACATAAAAAGTTAAAGAACAGGTGAACAGTATATCTGAACATTGTACCTGTTTGAATTACTTATTAATAAAGATATTTATAATTGCTTTCATTAATGGATTACTTAAGTCTAGATATTACGTAATGTACAATTGTGATTTTAGAGATCCACATGAAAGTTTTTAACTTAACAAAATAATCGAGTAATCGTAGAGAAATAAAGTTTAGAAGCTTAAAATTTAAAAACTAAGTTTTTTAATCTTTATTATTTTGCTTTTTGACGACCCAGATTTGTCTAAAGTGACAGGAAGGGCTACCGATTAAAAAAACGGATTCTTATTTAAAATACATAACAGTTAATTGCTCAACTGTACTTGTTATCTTAAGAATGATTTCTAAATTGATTTTTGTTGCGACGTTAATATATAACATTAAAAACACCTAGCTAGTGTGGAATTAAGCATTTTTGGCGGAAGTACTTCCGAACTAGTTTACGAACCTAATGATTTTAAAAAGTCATGAGACTTTTATAATTAATTAATCAAAATCGATTGCATTGAATATTGCTGGAAATTATAACGATCATTAGTACATATTTTAAGGTTTTCTTTTTTAACTTAAAAAAATAGTTCCATTTCTACTTCCTTCTTTGCGAACTAATGTAATGTGTTTTGTAAGCGAGTAACAAAAGTGGCAATCACAAAAGTAAGTCATTATATGGCAAGTTCTTTTTTAGGTATGTCTAATATTTTGCTGGGTAGTAATCGATTTGAAATACAAAACACCTATTTTTTGAATTTTGCTCGTCTGTCTGTACGTCAGTCTATCTGTGTACGCATCACGTAAACACTACTGGATGGCTTTGAGTAGTAGTTTGTCAGCAGGTCCCTTAGAACTTCGGTTCAAATATCGAATAACTTTTTGTAAAAATATGTCATTTCGAAAAGAAACTATAGATACAAATGTGAAAGCATCCAATTATAATGAATAATGGTATAATGGTACCATAAAAGTTGTTAGTACATTTTTTATACTGAAAATTTTCAACAGTGTAAATAACTCTAGAATAAATAGTTAAAAACACAGTTTACATTTATAAATGGCCATTGACAAAACTTCGGAAACCAATTTCTTCATCGTTTTTCAACAGCTTTTGTTATTCTTCCCATCTTTATTTTATTTAGACCAATTTATTATTTATTATGTTGCTACCACTACACATGAAAAATTTTTTATTGAATTTTACTGATTTTTTCTATCGGTTCTGTTTATTTGATAAAAATATTATAATTTCTGTGCATTAATATTTAAAAGTTTTTATTCTCGTATGACACACATACATGCATTGCTTTACATACATATGTATAAATAATTATTTTTAAACTTTATAGCATTTTTTTAACATTTGTGCTAATTTCATTATATGAATTTTTGCCGAACCAGTAAAGAATTATAATTAAAAAACTCAAAGTGAAAGGAAAACATTAAGCTTTTAATAACCATTTAAGGTAATATTTTAAACAGACCGAATTTATTTATTTTATATTTCAAACAAAATATAATTAATTAATTTATTCTTGTTTACAAAACTTTTGCTTCGTTTATTGATTTAAAAAAATAGCCACACATAAGGAAATCAGTGCAGTGATAATACAATTTATTACAATTGGAAGTTTTTAGACAGTCAAAAAAAGTTTATAATATACGATTTTTTCTGGAAAAACAGTTAAATAGTTTTGGTATTTAAATAATTTTTTAAATTGGAAATTTTTACGTACATATTTTAAGATAGCTGCTCTTTCTTATACATAGCATATGTTACCACGAAACATTATGTTTAAACCATAAAATTAAATATCCTTTCGTGTTAGCGGAAAATATGTCTTAGTAATTAAAAATGTTTAGGTATAATGTTGATTTATGTTTGCTTATTATATTTATGTATGTAGAATTTTATCTGATTTTAGTGATTTTTAAGATAAATAATAATTAAGTAATATGTAACAAATCTCTATGTAAGTTTGTTTAAGCGTACATCAATCACGGCTAAACAACTGAACCGATTTTAATAAAATTTGAAAACAGGTGTCAGTAACGAATTCAGTTATTTTCAATTAATTAAAGACTCTGCTGGTTTGCTTGGATATTTTTTGTAGCAGTCGTAAAACAATTTCTTGGAAATCAAAAGTCTGAAAACTTTGTAGAATTAGTTGATCAAATGCTGCTTCGCCTTAAAAATTAAGGCTGTATCTATCCCCATAGTCATATAGATTACTTTCAACATAATACAGGAGATCTTAGCAAAGAACAAGAAGAACGCCGCTGCAAAGGTGTAAACACTATGAAGAGTTTGTATCAAGGCAGATGGGATGCTCATATCAAGTCAAAATTTCTCATATCAAATCAAAATTCTATAAAAAATTACTTGATTTGTAAAGTGTAAATAAATCAATATAATGAATGTAAATTATGTAAACTAGAGCTGATAAAAAAACAGTAACAGATTTAATATCACGTGGTAAGATATACTTATAATAAGGACTTAAATCATAAGCACCATAATGTGTGTCGGCCTGTATAATCAACAATAAAAATGGCCATCGAGGTTTGCTTTTACCCTCAACAATCAAATATTGTTAATTTAATAGCATAAAAACTAGCACGATATTTTTATAAATCAATTAAATCAAATATTCCCGTGGTTTAATTTAGGTATTTTGTATTTACTTTCAATTGTACTACTTTTAATTATGTTTTAAAGGTGTTAATAATGCATTATTCATATTAGAATTACATTATTCGTTGTTCTTTTATAAATGCTGACAACTTACTGCAATGATCAGTAAAAGGGTTTTTCCATCGCTGGAAATTTAGCAAATAAAAACAAACATGAAATATAACGCTTAGTGATTTACTAAACGCGATCAGAATTCTAAAATCTTTAACGGAATACATTTAATTGGCAGTTTATAGCTGCTCCCAAAAAATGTATGTCAACGCAAGAATTTATAAAAATAAAAATCTAGAATTTTTTCACGTAATTTTAAAGCATTAAGATTTCCAAAACTAACTTAAAATTCAAACAAATTCGAAGCTGGCTAACAAGGACAGTGGATCTTATCTATAAATGTTAACGCTTAAGCAAAAGCAAATTCGAAGCTGGCTAACAAGGACAGTGGATCTTATCTATAAATGTTAACGCTTAAGCTTAAGTAGACATATGAAAGTGAAATGAAATGTAAGATGTTTGTCAATGTATTTACATATACGAACATATTTTATTCTATAATTACAGTAAGACAAATATTACAAAACGGTTATATGTTGTTGATAAAACCAAAGCCAAATGTATATTATGAAAGTATGAAAGAAATGTTTATAACCTGTGCAAATTATGTAAACTTATTTTAAATGAGCATCAATTCATATGC